>JADMLD010000109.1:395000-995000 GCA_017589585.1 Phylloscopus whistleri | reverse complement strand
CACTTGATTTTTGACAGAGTAATGGAAGAGAACATCAGAGAAGAAATAAACCTGAGAGTCATGAAAACACCTTTCCTACCTGTAAAACTGGAATGATTAATGTCCACAACATTTATGTTGATGTCCTGGCAGAATCTCATTTATTAGGTTTTCAGGTTTATCAAATTTCTGCCCATTGCTTTATAACTGCGTGCTCTGACACAGGAAGTCAAGGGAGAGCTGTAAAACATTGCCCTTGATGGAGTGCACTTTGCTGCTAACAGACTTAACTGTACTGCATATGTGAATACATTTGTATTAAATAAAACAAGAACAAGATGTGATCTTATTGGGAAAGAATCCCTGCAATATCCCGTAAGTTCCATTCACTCCGCAGAATATAGCAGAGCCTACCAAAAAGCTGTTCAAAACCTGGAAACAGATACAGGCTGAGGGAGTTGGTTCCCAGCCTGACAAGAAAGCTGTGTTTGCCCTTTTGGTATTCATTCACATCCATACTGGATAACTACTATATCAGAGATTAAAAGAAGGTCATGCTGTATTATGAACCACTGTCTTTATTTTTAGGATTAGGTAACTTTTCTCTTTTTTTTCCCCCCACTGATTCTCTTTATATCCTAAGGGCAGATCCTTTCTCTTCGGTCAAGAATGTAATAAGGCAGGTTTTCCTCTCTCCAGGGTATTGTGTCTGTCTCACTGTGTTTAAATTGCCACAGAAAGCTCTTCTGAGCAAAATACAGTATTTTCTTTGTACAAGAGCCAATGATTGACGTATCCGTGGGGACTTCTCTGTCTTTAGCATTTAAACATACAAGTTGGATATGTTTAACCTACTGATAGGCAATGAAGACAACTACAGGATTTACTGCAAGAGAACAAAAGGAGAAGTAGAAAGAAAATATCTTTTTTCTTCTGGCGTATTTAGACATTTTATTGCTGTTGTTAGGGCAGAGAGATAAAAAAAATCAGACCTATATTTTTAGCTGAAAGAGGGAGGTGAAAAGGAAACAGTCATGGTGAGCTGTGTCCTTTGAATTAGCATATTCCTGTTTATTAGTAATACAGTTACACATTTACAGAACAAGACTTATCCAAGCCCATAGGTAAAAAGTCATCCGTTTCACCATGTCTTGCTTAAATAGAATTTGAGACAAAAAGATGATTCTTGCTCAGGCGTACAGTAAACTCCACAAAATGCAGAAGTTCATCAGTTATTATTTATTTGATTGCTCTTGGCCTTGTGCTGGTTTGAAAGCAAAACCAGTGAAAGACTCCAAGTCAGAAACACAATTTAATAAGAGGAAAAGAAGAGAAATAAAAGAAAAGTAACATAAAATAAAAGTAATAGTACAAAAAAAAAAAAACCACTGACAGTCAGAATACAACCTGACACCCTGTTAGGGTGGTAGTGGCAGTCCAGATGAGATGGTCTTGTCAAAGCAGTGATCCTGTAGAAGCGTCTGGTAGCTCTTGTCTCCTCTGGGCATCCAGTGGATGAAAGCTATCTGTGCTGTCCCAAACCCTGGATTTATCCAGGTGGGAATGTTTGGCTCCTCCCCCTGGGCAGAGCATCTCACAATGGGATGATGAGTCATGCAGTGGGTCCTTGATGGCCCATTAAACAGAGATAACTCCCGGAGGGAGTTATCTATGACTCATGTGGCAAGGCATTGTTGGGCTCATTAACAGAAGATAAGGAAAACACTGCCCCACCTTGGCTCCAACGGCTCATGGGGATAGAATACATACCCTAGGCACAATTTTACATTGTAACCTAGGACATAATCCACCCCTTATTCTATCACCATCTACATCATACACTCTCACAGAATAAAACCCTACACACTAATTCTAGTTCCCACTTAAAATCAGGTCTCCTTGCGGTACACAACGGGTTTCTCCATCTTTTTGCATTACCCACCAAGTGTAACCAGGTCCTTGAGCAAAAACAATCCCACGGATGGGTCTGCCTTTGCCTGAGGTGGGGTTAATCCAAACGGTCTTTCCTAAGATCCCTTTCATGTGCACCATGGGGACTTTTATCTCCATCCACTGTGTGCAAGGGTTCAGACTGGGCAGGACCAGCTCGATTGATGGAGCCTCGGGTGTTGACCATCCAGGTGGCTTTGGCTAAATTTATGTCCCAATTCTTGAAGGTCCCTCCGCCAAGTGCCTTCAGAGTGGTCTTAAGTAGTCCATTGCACCGTTCCACTTTCCCGGCAGCTGGTGCATGATAAGGGATGTGATAGATCCATTCGATGCCGTGTTCTTTAGCCCAGGTGTTTATAAGGCTGTTCTTAAAATGTGTCCCGTTGTCTGACTCGATTCTCTCCGGGGTGCCATGTCTCCACAGGACTTGCTTTTCAAGGCCCAGGATGGTATTTCGGGCAGTAGCATGAGGCACAGGATAGGTCTCCAGCCATCCTGTGGTTGCTTCTACCATGGTCAGCACGTAGTGCTTGCCTTGGCGGGTCTGGGGAAGGGTGATGTAGTCAATTTGCCAAGCTTCCCCATACCTGTACTTCAACCATCGTCCACCGTACCACAGAGGCTTCACTCGCTTGGCCTGTTTGATTGCAGCACAGGTCTCACAGTCATGGATGACTTGTGAGATGCTGTCCATAGTAAGGTCCACCCCTCGGTCACGGGCCCATCGGTATGTTGCATCTCTTCCCTGATGACCAGAGGCATCATGGGCCCAACGAGCTAGGAATAATTCTCCCTTATGCTGCCAGTCTAGATCCACCTGTGATACTTTCACCGTGGCAGCTTTGTCTACCTGCTCATTGTGCGATGCTCCTCATTAGCCCGACTCTTGGGTACGTGTGCATCCACGTGTCGAACCTTCACGGTCAGCTTCTCTACTCGGGTGGCAATGTCCTGCCAAATCTCAGCAGCCCAGATGGGTTTCCCTCTGCGCTGCCAGTTGGCCTTTTTCCAGCGATTCAGCCATCCCCACAGGGCATTAGCTACCATCCATGAGTCGGTGTAGAGATAGAGCCTTGGCCACTTCTCTCGTTCAGCAATACCCAAAGCCAGCTGTACTGCTTTAAGCTCTGCCATCTGACTCGATCCACCTTGTCCCTCGGTAGCTTGTGCAACTCGTCGTGTGGGGCTCCATACTGCAACTTTCCATTTCCGGTCAGCGCCTATAATTCGGCAGGAACCATCAGTGAAGAGAGCATATCGTCTTTCAGTCTCCGGTAGCTCATTATATGGTGGGGCCTCCTCGGCACGTGTCACTTGCTCTTCTTCTTCTTCAGAGGATAATCCAAAAGTCTCACCTTCAGGCCAGTTTGTTATAACTTCCAGAATCCCAGGGCGATTTGGGTTTCCAATACGGGCGCGCTGTGTAATGAGGGCAATCCATTTGCTCCAAGTAGTGTCGGTGGCATGATGCGTGGAAGGAACCTTTCCTTTGAACATCCACCCTAGCACTGGCAGTCGGGGCGCCAGAAGCAGCTGTGCTTCAGTGCCAATTACTTCTGAGGCAGCTTGAACTCCTTCATAGGCGGCCAAGATCTCCTTCTCCGTGGGAGTGTAATTGGCTTCGGACCCTCTGTAGCTTCGACTCCAGAATCCCAGAGGTCGACCCCGAGTCTCACCAGGCACCTTCTGCCAAAGGCTCCAGGACAGGCCATTGTTCCCGGCTGCAGAGTAGAGCACATTCTTCACATCTGGTCCTGTCCTCACTGGGCCAAGGGCTACCGCATGAACGATCTCCTGTTTGATCTGGGCAAAGGCTTGCTGCTGTTCTGGGCCCCAGTGGAAATCATTCTTCTTGCGGGTAACCAGGTAGAGAGGACTCACAATCTGGCTATACTCAGGAATGTGCATTCTCCAAAAGCCTATGGCACCTAGGAAAGCTTGCGTTTCCTTCTTGCTCGTTGGTGGAGACATCGCGGTGATCTTGTTGATTACTTCTGTGGGTATCTGGCGACGTCCATCTTGCCACTTCACTCCCAGGAACTGGATTTCTTGAGCCGGTCCCTTAACCTTACTTTGCTTAATGGCAAAACCAGCTTTCAGCAGAATCTGGATAATTCTCTCTCCTTTCTCGAAGACTTCCCTTGCTGTGTTCCCCCATACGATGATGTCGTCGATGTACTGTAGATGTTCAGGAGCCTCGCCCTTTTCCAGTGCAGCCTGGATCAGTCCATAGCAGATGGTGGGACTGTGCTTCCACCCCTGGGGCAGTCGGTTCCAGGTGTACTGCACGCCCCTCCAGGTGAAAGCAAACTGGGGCCTGCACTCTGCTGCCAAAGGAATGGAGAAAAAGGCATTGGCAATATCGATGGTCGCGTACCGCTTTGCTGCCTTGGACTCCAGCTCGTACTGAAGCTCCAACATGTCTGGTACAGCAGCACTCAGTGGTGGCGTGACCTCATTCAGACCACGATAATCCACAGTCAGTCTCCATTCTCCATTGGATTTACGCACTGGCCATATAGGGCTGTTGAAAGGTGAATGAGCCCTGCTGACCACCCCTTGGCTCTCCAGTTTACAAATCATCTCATGGATTGGAGTCACAGAGTCTCTGTCAGTGCGGTACTGCTGACGGTGCACTGTTGCCGTGGCGATTGGTACCCGTTGTTTTCCAACTCTTAACAGTCCCACAGCAGAAGGGTCGTCTGAGAGACCAGGCAGGGTATTTAGTTGTCTGATGTCTTCCTTCTCTACAGCAGCTACTCCAAAAGCCCAACGATATCCTTTTGGGTCTTTGAAATATCCATTTTTGAGATAGTCTATGCCGAGGATGCATGGAGCTTCTGGGCCAGTCACGATGGGGTGTTTCTGCCACCCATTCCCAGTCAAACTCACTTCGGCCTCCAAGACAGTCAGCTGCTGGGACCCTCCTGTCACTCCAGAAATTGAAATAGGTTCTGCTCCTACATACCCCGATGGCATCAGGGTACATTGGGAACCAGTGTCAACCAAAGCCTTATATTTTTGTGGGTCGGATGTGCCAGGCCATCAGATCCACACAGTCCAGTAGATCCTATTATCCCTTTCCTCTACCTGGCTAGAGGCAGGGCCCCCCTATTCCTGCTCATGGTGCATGTTGCTCTCCTCCTGTAAATATGTTCCTGAGGTCCCTTCAAGAGGATCAGTCACATCACCATTCCTATACTGTCTGGAGTTCTGTGCACGAGAGACTGGAGCAGCCTTGACTCTAGATGAGCTCCTCGTGGTAGGTGTCCCTCTTTTCAGTTCACGTACCCGGGCTGCTAAGGAGGAGGTGGGTTGTCCATCCCACTTCCTCATGTCTTCTCCATGTTCTCGAAGAAAAGACCAGAGGTTACCTCATGGAGTATATCCTCTCTCTCTGGCTGGAGGACGCCTGTTCCTAATGGCAGAGACTCTTATTGGTTCTGGTGAGATGTGGTAAATTTCTTCCTTAAGTTCCTTCTTCAGTTTCTGATGGCCTTCTTCAATCAAGCTCTGGACTTGCTCAGCCAACCTTGTTTCCACGGATGAGACATGGGTACGAAATGGGGCGGTGACCGTGTCCTCATAAATTCTTAGTTTGTTGACCAAGACGCCCACCCTGTCCTCGCCTTTTCTCCATTGCAGCGTTGCCAGGTAACGGGAGTACATCTCTGGTCCAAGTCATGCAAATCTCAACCACATCTGCGATGTGCACTGGACATCATCTGGGCTTTTAGGAAATCTTTCGTCTTCTGAGAAAATGATCTCCAGCACAGCCAATTCTCTCAGGCATCAGATACCTTGTTCCATTGTGCTCCATTTTCCTTGATGCACCTGGAGGTCTTCTTTACAAAGGTATCTGTCCTTCATACTTGTCAGCAGTCGCCGCCAGAGGCTGAGGGTTCCTTGGGTCCTTCCGATGCCCTGGTCAATGACCACATCCCGGGACAGCGATCCCAGTTGCCTGGCCTCACTTCCATCCAGAATGGTGTCATTGGCTGCAGCATCCCAGATGCGGAGCAGCCAGGTCAGGATGGACTCATTTGTCTGATGGGTGAATTCCCTCCGCAGGTCACGCAGCTCACCCAGAGATAAAGAGCGAGTGATGATCTCTGGCTCTGTCTCCTCTGCTGGGTGCGAAGGTCCTGCTGCATCCTCGTCAGTCACTATGCGAACTGATTTACTCTTTGATTTCTTCTTCTGAACGGGGGCAACTGCTACCGGTTTAGGCTGTTCCAGTTCAGTGATTGTGTGGAGATGCTGGCATCTTTGGCTTCTTTCTCCTCTGTGACAACCTGCACAGACACAGATGTTGTGGCTTTGCATGTGGCTTCTTTCTCTTCTGTGGCAGTCTGCGTGGACGTGGGCACTGTTGCCTTGATTTCGGTTCCTTTCTCCTCTGTGACAGTCTGCGTAGATGCAGGCACTGTTGCCTTGCTTTTGGCTTCTGTTTCCTCTGTAACAGTCTGCGTAGATTCAGACACTGTTGCCTGGCTTTTGGTTCCTTTCTCTTCTGTGACAATCTGTGTAGACACGAAGGCTGTTGCTATGCATTTGGTTCTTTTCTCCTCTGCCTCAATAAAACGCTGCACTTTAAGCATGGTGTAGGCTGTGCAGAGAAGACAAAGCAGTACTAACAACAACATTATGCTGTCCTTGGTATCCAGAGAGAACTCAATATTTCCAAAAACTGCTGTATCAGGCCTAAAAGACTGGAAAAAATCATTCTTTACGCCTCCCCACTGTGGCTGGGTGAGATTGTTGAGACCCCAAACAAAGCATCCTAGACTGGGACAAGACAACAAAATTGAGTACATATTCCGAATTGTGCTCATTGCCTCGGAGGTTATCATGCAATAGACATAATAGACCAATAAAGCAATTTTAGTGCCATACCCTGGTTTACATAGGAGCATTAAGATCTGTAGATACTGCCCCATGTGCGGAAAGATATAGAGCGCTAGGTACAAGACACATGTAAACATGCTGAGAATCATAGTGAACAAGTGTCTTTTTCCCAAAATTGTAATTCTGACTTTTCTCAGTACCTCGTGCCCCATGTTGGGCGCCAAAAAATGTGCTGGTTTGAAAGCAAAACCAGTGAAAGACTCCAAGTCAGAAACACAATTTAATAAGAGGAAAAGAAGAGAAATAAAAGAAAAGTAACATAAAATAAAAGTAATAGTACAAAAAAAAACAAACCACTGACAGTCAGAATACAACCTGACACCCTGTTAGGGTGGTAGTGGCAGTCCAGATGAGATGGTCTTGTCAAAGCAGTGATCCTGTAGAAGCGTCTGGTAGCTCTTGTCTCCTCTGGGCATCCAGTGGATGAAAGCTATCTGTGCTGTCCCAAACCCTGGATTTATCCAGGTGGGAATGTTTGGCTCCTCCCCCTGGTCAGAGCATCTCACAATGGGATGATGAGTCATGCAGTGGGTCCTTGATGGCCCATTAAACAGAGATAACTCCCGGAGGGAGTTATCTGTGACTCATGTGGCAAGGCATTGTTGGGCTCATTAACAGAAGATAAGGAAAACACTGCCCCACCTTGGCTCCAACGGCTCATGGGGATAGAATACATACCCTAGGCACAATTTTACATTGTAACCTAGGACAGCCTTTGTGCATTCCTTGCATCTGAACTTGTATGCCCCATGAAACAGGGCCAGTCTCTGTCCATGTGCTACACTGAAGCCCGGATCTTTACTAAATTTTTGCATGTGACTGTAAACCCAGTCTTCTCCCAGTGGCAGCTGTGCTGGTCCAAGAAAGCTGTTGACCCTAATTGTTTGTCGCAACATCTCTGAGGTTCCCTTCAGTCTACCATTTATTTGGGAATGCCCCCTCAGACACTGGAGTCCTCCTTTCTTACTGTTTTCATCCTCTCTTCCAGCCATTGGTTTCCATGCTGCCCTTCTCTTGTGCCTGTCATCCCCATCCTTCTATGTACACAGGTTATCTCAAGTTATGAATCTTCATAATTTTTCAGTTGACTAAGGGCTTCTAATTTTGATTCCTCCATTTCTTCATTGATTGCTGTTGCCAGTTCTCAAGGGACAGAAATGGGTATTCAGAACAGCACAGTAATAAATGAGCTTCAAGCATGAATTCAGCTGGAGTGCTGACTGGAGTCTCTTTTTATTCTTATAATTAAGTATTAATAGTCATGGACACAGAGTTCAAATGTTAAGTTTGTAAAATAGGTAAGTTACATTTCCCATTTTCCATATGCTTCATTCCTTTTTGAAATGATCGTTATTTAACTGAAAATTCCTTTATGTAGTATTTTTTTTTCTTAGTGAGTAAAACATTTTTAGTCACGCTGGAGTTACAAATATTTGCAGTGTATGTATAATTTTGCATGCTTTTATTCTGGTTTTGGCTGGGATAGAGTTAATTTTCTTCCTAGTAGCTGGTACATTCTATATTTTGAATTGAGGAATAAGGTTGATAGCATACAGATGTTTTAGTTGTTGCTGAGCAGTGCATACTCTAAGTCAAGGACTTTTCAGTTTCCCATGCTCTGCCAGGGAGCAGGTGCACAGGAAGCTGAGAGGGTACACAGCCAGGAACAGCTGACCCAGACTGACCAAAGGGATATTCCATACCACAGAACATTATGCTTAGGGTGTAAACTGGGGTTCATTGGCTGGGATGACCAATTGCTGCTCAGGGGCATGCTGAGCATCAGTAAGCAGGTGGTGACCAAGGGTATTGTGCATTGCTTGTTTGTATTGGCTGTTATACGTGTCCCTGTTCTTTTCTCCCTTTTCATCATTATCATTATTAGTGCTATTATAGTTTTTATTTTGCATTTTAAACTATTCTTATCTCAACTCATGGATTTTACCTTTTTCCAATTCACCCCATCCTGCTGGCTGGGGCTGGTGGGAATGAACCTGGTGGGTAGTTGTTGGCTCGTGTTAAACCACTACAACTGTTAAAAAAGCCACACTCCTCTCACATGTAACACAAAAATATCTGATTATGAAATGTGGCATGCCACTAGTCTTCATTTAGGTTTACAGTCATGACTATATCTAGGGTGAGCAAGGGGCTTCATTTGTTAATAGTGGAAAATGTTGAAAATCAGGTATAGAGAGAGAGTGACGAGATCAAACACTGTGAGGTGAGGAGTGCAGTGCACAGACTATTTAGTGTATTCATTATCCACTGAGGACATTGCTCTGCAAGTTAAGAGTGTGCAGTGCTCTTAAGATCCAGGTGATCTTAACTGTGTGTATTCTATTTTAGTAAAGGTGTCAAGACTGTGGAGGCACTGACCTGCTTTGGGCCAGATTAGCAAATTGTATAAATTGTCATGTTGCTAATCAGCATTAGGAGAGATCTGTCACAACCACATTTCTTAAATCTTCCGTAAAGTATGAAAGACAGTATCAAGAACTCTAACAGAATAACAGTAAGTGCATCCAAAGGAAAGGAGGCAGAACTGGAGATAGTTATCTGAGCTTCTCCTTAGGCATGTGCCTATGTGGAAGTGCTGAGTTCTTCATGTATTGATTGCTATAGCTTCCATTTGGCTTTAGGAACTGCAACCAGCTTAAGCGTTTATGCCACCATAAGGGCTTAAAGCAGCTTAAGTGCTTCTTCCGTCTCAGGAACTAAAAATGGCTTAAGTACTTATGCCATCCTAAGGACACGGGGTCAAAAGTGTACTCTCAACTTGAGCAGCAGGGAGGAGACACTGATCTCTTGGAGCTGTTTAGCCTGGTAGTGCCTGCAAAATCTTTTTTAAGGAAAGGACAGACAGGATCTGTACCTATTTTCCGTCAGATAAGAGGAAATTAAAATGCATGCATTGTTCCAACAGAGAATCACAGAGGTTAGGGAGAGACTCGATTGCAGTGATTGGAATGTGTCCAAGAAGTCTGCTGGGGATTTCACTCCATGGAGATGCATTTTTTTCCTCCTCACAATGAGATTTCTATTGCCACAGGAGATTTCCTGGCTCACCAGGACTGCCTTTATATCCTGACTTTTTTATGATGCCTTTGTCTGTTCATCTTGCTGTGGATCATGGAGTCAACCTTTATCAATATGTTAATGAATGGTAGGGAGGCCCATCTAATGTCATCTCTCAGTTGCCTGACTACCTAAAATGGTAACAAGGAGCAGTGACAAGTTGCATATTGCAATCCTGGGGAGCAGGCAAGCTTGGGGACTTGCTCAAGTGCTGCCCTGTCACTGTTCTGAACACTGATATTCTTTTTGCAGTCACTTGGCTATCACAAGAAGCTGTGTAGGTCAAGAACCTCAGAAGTATGCACACCACTCATGAACAAGTGACTACCTTTAGTGGGAATCAGATCTAAATACTTCTGTGAATGTGGCCTTTAGATTTCCTGGGCCTTAAGTCTCTGCCTCAACTGTGTCCATAGTAAAAGATACTCTTTCCTGAGGTTTATTTTTGGAGAGGTAAGTTCACAAGCTATGAGGTACTCAGAGGCTTTGGTAGTAGTCTCAAGTCTAAAGTGAATGTGAGATCTGTACTTACACCTCAATGGTGACAGGGAAGTTTGAATTCTGTTACATGAAGTCTGGTGAGCCCTGGTGTACTTCCTGCTATTCTGGTCAAGAAGGCTGAAGTTGTACTAGACCAGGTGAAGAGGCTGAGAGAGCCACTGATGGAGTAATACAGTCCTCAAAGTGACAATGGGGAATCTGGGAACAAAATAACAAATGGGACTTGGACTTCCCCACCTCAAGCCAAAGCAGGTTAAGAGGAGAATGAGGACTTGGTCACTGAAGAGAAGACCAGAAGGAACTAGTTTATTTAATCCAGCAAATGAAGATGGAGAGGAGAGTGCTGTCTGCCAGTTAGTTAGGGTGGGGAAGGGGGAGAACTAAACACTCTGCAGGGAAGCAGAGCTGTTTAAGCTAAGGGATAGTGTTGGCACAAGAACAAATGAATTTAAATTGGCTGTGAATAAATTGAAGCTAGAAATCAGTTGCTAACCAGCAGAAGAGTGAGTTCCTAGAAGCGCCTTCCACTGGGAGCAGAGGGAGCTGATCACCAAGGTACTTAGAAGCTGAGGCTCTGTTCATGACCAGGATTATGTGCAGCAGGACTTGGCATAGCGAGGGGATGGGCCTGATGACCAGGAACCTGTTTCTAACTTGTATATGGGCTTAAGGACAAATCTTCCCTATGCAAAACACAGAAATAAAAGTGTTCCCTGCAGGACTTGCAGGTCAGGGACAGCTAATCCTCTTCCAAACCAGTTTCAGAGCTAGTCTGGTACTGCCAGACCCATCCTCTGCATCTGTCCTCTCTGTGGGCTCCACAGCTCTCTTGTGCAGCTGCGGGACAAGCTGTGTTTAGCAGCTGTTCCACTGCGATGCCTCTTCACCTCTCGCACTTTGTCCCCTTTGCATCAAATGCAGCAGCTCTGCTGGTTTGAGGGACTTTTTGTTGCAGTACGGTACAGGGGGAGATCTGTGGTAGAAGGTGGTTTAAATGCTGCCTCTGCTTAATGTCAGTGGTGAGATCTAGTGAGAAGTTACTTAGCACCTCCTTTTTAATTTTTTAAAATACAGGGAATAACTGTGAGGAGACAGAAGTCTGAAATTGTCATTGTGTAACTGAAATGAAACCTAATTTTGGCAATGGTGATATGCCTTTCACTCTGCCACTAACTTACTGCATTATACCAATACAGCATGGTCTCTTCCCCATTTTCTCCTACACTTTTGGGTAGCATGTCTAGGTTAGAAAACAGAAGTGTGAGATTCTCCCAGAGTATTCTGCTCTTGCCAGCAAATAGCACTTTGCTTTCAGATGCAATCTCAGTTGCAGTGACATTCTTTTTCTGATGTTCCTAAGTTTTTCCACTGGTATGGAGAGGCTTTTCCTCCTGCTGTTTGACTACTGTGAGAGCATATTTGGCCTTTGTTTATGTACTGAATAGCTAACGGGGTACCATGCAGTCAGCTAGGACGTGCGCAGATTCTCCTTTCTTCTAAAAACCCTCTTGGAGGAGGGAAAAAGTACACTAAGATTATTGCAGATCCTACCCCCAGTGTCATCCTACCCCCTTATCTCAGCTGCTACAATATCAAGTAATAGTTATGGTTGGTATGGATTATATGGGAACATGCATGATTTAGAGCACTCCCTTTTCAATAGTATTTCTTACCATTTAAGCATTTATGCTTCCAGGATACTGTGGATTGAATTTCCCGTTACCTCTGGTTTTTGAGATTGCCCAAGTAGAGATGACAGGTGAACTTCAGCCTTGATTTCAATTAATCTGATGGGGTTTTATGGTCTGGAATTGAAATCCATCTCAGACCTTCCTTCTTCAAAGGCAGGTCATTCTGAGACCAAAATTAGTATTTAGGTCAGCTCCCTCTGTTTGTTTTAGGGTATTTTGGAACTGGATGATACTAACATTTTTTTAAGAAAAGAAAATGAGCCAGGACAAACAGAGGTTTGGTAATGAGCATTGAAGTAGCATGAAAGTGACTGGTATTCTGCAAATGACCCCTGTTTAGCACCTTTTTGGAGCTGTGTGCAACGGGAGATAGCTTGTAGAATTCCAGCTTTTAATGTTGTGGGGGTTTTTTTTTCAGGTCAGAAATTCTTAATAATACAGATCTGGTGCTTCAGAGCCTTATGCTAGCGAACCTGACACTAGGGAGTAATATCATTGGCTTTCATGCGCCTATTTACTGTAATAAGGATTACAGACATAAGTAAAACTTGCAGGTTTGGGCTCACAAAATTAAAAGAAAAGCCTTTTCACACCCTGAAACTGCATCAAAATTCAATTTTACCAAGAAAAAAAAATCCTTCTGATCTAGTCCCTGAAATGTGACATTTCATGGGTGTAATAAGGTTACAAACAGATTATAAATTGAAACCCTATAAATCCTTATTGTACTGTACCAAAGCTTCTGCTTTGCATAATACTCTTATTCCTGACTGTTCTTTGTTTTACATGCTCAAAATTGTCCATTTCCTCTCATAATAGAGACCAGGGAGCCAAAAACCCCATGTAAAATCCAAAGGTAATTATCTGACTCAAAGAACCTGAATGCCAGAGTTCACAGACTTCTGAACTTTTCTAAATGGTGTTGTTTGCACAGTGAGACTTCCCTCCTATTTAAACATGTTGCAAAAATTGCACATTCTTTCTGCCAAATGATAATGGTAAAAATTCCCAGTGTAGATTTAGTTTGGGGTTTGCATTTATGTAGCTCTGCCTGTATGTCCATAGCAAACGGCTGATGAGTTTTCTCATCATAACTTTAGCCAAGTGAAGGTGTTTGAATCTCAGGATGACAAATACTATGAATCTCCTTACATGAGAGCACTGCTGGTGCTGATTTTGTGTCTAGCAAGTGTCTTCCTCCAGACCAGCCTTTCAGTATTTGGACATGTTTGTAGGTCTGCTAAAATATCACCCCTCTGCAAAAAGCAATTAAGCAGCTCACCTGTGAGCCAAATGAGTTACCCGGATTAGCAGATCACAGGCTCATTTATGCCAGGCTTTCCCTAAAGGTGGGGATCTTCAGAGGGATTGAATGAGAATGAGATGGATTTGCAGGTGAGCTCTCAAGGGCCACTTGGAGCATCAGAACAATGAGGAAAAACAGCACAAAAGGGGGTTTGACTGTAGGAAGATCAGAGAGAGAGTCTAGGAAAGGACTGATGGAAATGGGGAAATGTCTATGGAGGGGCACAGTTGTGAGGGACCAGAGGATGATCACAAGGTATTTGACAGGTAAGGCGGTGATGGAGAGAGGAAAATGATCATCACCAGTCTCAGCAAGCTTTGTCAGCTGCTGCAGTGAGCCTGGGCTGGGGAAGGAGTGAGGAAAGGACTTTTAGGCCCATGAGAAAGGTCAATTTTAGAGGATTCTCATGCTGTTAAAGGCTAGAGGTCTAGAGTGCACGGAGCAAGCTGATTTGCAGGGACAAAGAGAAAAAACTGTCCTATGGAGATTTTCTCTGAAACAGCCTTCATGGTGCCTGAGTGTCCACACAGCAGGAGGTAAAAGGAGGTGCTGTGGTGAAGTGATTGATCCAACCTTGAGGTTTTTGTATCAAATGGAAAGCCTGTGTCACGCACTCAGGTTTCATCTCCCTCATGACTGTCTAGGTTTAACCACATAACGCAGTCTGTAGTGTTTACAGAGAGACTTGGCCATTAATTACTTGAATGCATTTAATTTTGCCCTGTTACTTCTTTGTCTTTCAAGAAAGAGCACACATTTTGATGCCATTTGGCACTCTTTTGATGCCATTTGGCACTCTTTTGATGCCATTTCACAGCACAGGGCATGTGTATGCTTCTGGCACAGGTGTGTGCATTATGAATGGCTACAGATCTGCACTAGGAACATTAACTTGCAGATTTCAAGTCGTATGTTGCCCAGCACCTCTCCTCTGTTCATGCATCCTGTGCCCCATAACAACTTTCAAGAAATGGCAGTAGAGTTTCAGAAGAAGAGCTGTCATCTTTTACAGGCAATGGATGTCTGCTTTCCATGGCGATGGTGCATAATTTTGAACATGTGATTTTATGTGGCTTTCTGACTGATTTCAAGACTTCAGAAAAGATGGGGATTATCTTCTTTTCAGTTCCAGTATGAACTGCTGAGTTTTTGTATGGCTCAGATTTTCTGTGGGCCCATTATGGAACAGATACAGATTTCATTGTGTGCTGTGATCAAATAAAAACTGGAAAGATTTTTTGGTGGTATCCTAGTGGGAATAATGTCATTCACTGAGTAATGCAGCCATCTAGTGGCACAATGACAGAAATACAGCAGTGTGGAATGATTTCCACAAGAGAGCCTGAGAGGATGAATTGGGTAGCTCCTAGTGGAAAAAAAGACTCTGAAAGTCCAGGTGTAGTTTTCTTTTCTTCTGTTTTCGAAAGCTGTGCAAAAAAATTCAAGCAGTTAAACCTTAAAAACAAACCAATTTTGAGGCTGGCCCTGTTTCACCTGCCTGTTTCCACTCAAACACTAAGAGAATCAAATCCATTTTTAAATGCTTTTCTGAACTAGATCTTAGTGGAAGAAACAGAGCAAAGCTAATTTTGCAGAAGAGTACAAGGTACACAGCCCTGTTCTGCTTATGATGCATTTACGTGGATGACACTGACCATAGAAGGATGTACCTGTGAGTCAGCAGGGCTGGGGCAGTGGTCACTCCCACACACATTCAGACAGAGCCAGACTTGGCAAAAACTAGCTTGATGTATGCTTCAGTACTCAGAATTTATATTCACAGTGTGTAGGGCTTTATTTCTGCTGCCACGATGTGTACATTTACTGAACCAAATACATTTACTGAAATAAAATATGGGTAACAATGAGCGAGTTAAAATTCTGGTGGAAACTTGGTTTAGCAATTCTGTTGATTTTTCAGTTTGAAGGATATGTTTCTAAAGGCCCAATTTTATAAACCTTGTTTGTGTTGAGCAGCACTTAAGTAACGCTTCCCTGCTCTGCAAAAGCAGTATCCAGTGTGAATGGAGCCATGCATGAGATTATCCAGGATCCATTTATCAGCTTGTATCCCTGACGCTTGATCCAAAGCCTGTTGATTGTAGTAGAAAAAAAATATGGGCCTTAGTGGACTTCCAGTAGGATCTATAATTTGAATCCTGTGGTCACTTGGAAGTGCAGATATTCTTGTTCTTTCAGTACTGCAAGGACCTGGTTCACACCTGAATCTCTGGTGCTATTCCAGTGTGAAATTACAATAAGGCTGCAGCTGATATTGTATTTCTGTTAAGCTGTAACCTCTCTTCTACCTGAACAGCATATCAACAATGACCACATACACGGTGAGAAGAAAGAGTTTGTGTGCCGATGGCTGGATTGTTCCCGGGAGCAGAAACCTTTCAAAGCTCAGTATATGCTGGTGGTCCACATGAGGAGACATACAGGGGAAAAGCCACACAAATGCACTGTAAGTAAAAGGGCCTGAGCTCCAGGCTTGTACAGGGAAGCTGGGGCTGTGGAAAGAAAACAGAGCAGGACAAGTGCTGCATTCCCTGAGCTCTTGTCTGTCAGACACTTGTGGAGAAGAGACTGCCATGTCTGCTTTGTTATCCAGCACAAGAAGACAAAAGCTTTAGGCGAGGGGATTCCCTGGATAATTTGCCCCATTTTCTCAAGTTTAAAGTACAAAGAAGCCTCAAATGGCATTATTAATTATAAATATAGATATAAAGGGCTCAGTTTGCTCAATTATTTAAAGGCACTTTCTCTTACAAATCTTGATACTACTGCTGGCCACCAGCCTCCTGATGGCTTTGCAATGGATTTCAATGTTAATCGAAGTACACAGATACTATGCTCTTCTGTAAGAGAAGATTTATATAATGCTGAAAGCATTTTAACTTGAGCTGTGGTGGAATTTGCTTGGGTAAAATTAGAACCCTCCAAGTCAAAACTACATTGGATGAGGTTATGAAGTCTTGGAAAAATTCTAAACTTTTATAAGTCCACTTTTACTGTTTCTTGCAAGTCCAAAGATTAAAACTAAACCAGACTTACTTCTCATCTGCAGTTTGAAGGTTGTACAAAGGCCTACTCCAGACTAGAAAACTTGAAAACACACTTGAGATCTCACACTGGAGAGAAACCATATGTGTGCGAACATGAAGGCTGCAACAAAGCTTTCTCCAATGCATCTGACAGGGCCAAGCATCAAAACAGGACTCATTCCAATGAGGTAAGTGAGCACAGCTTCAAGAGTTTAATATAACTCATTGTTAAACAGACTTAAGAGTGTGGTCATAGCAATGTATTACAGAGGACAGGCACAGCAACCCCCGGCAACCTGGAAGGAGTGTAGGTTCTGGATGGCTCTTACCAGCACGGTGTTGCACAGACCTGGCATTTTATTATGTGTAGGAGAGAGTCGAATGAGGGAATCTAATGGAAACACATGCATTAACCAGGGGCAGACCCTGTTTTCCCTGTAAAACTGGGATTATTTTTCCCTCTGGAACTGGAAGGGCTCATTGAGTGCCTGGACCCATCCCCATGCCTGTGTTGGCACCAGGCATGGTGCCAACAGACTGGGATGCAGCTTGCCCAGCATACTTTGAGATGCTGCAGACAGCCACAGTCTCCACATTTGAAATCATGGGTTGCCTTTTAAGTTACGCCGTTTCCTTCTTCTCTGGCCTCTTTGACTCTTTCATTCCATGTTGAACAGACTTCATGGACTAGGGATGCAGCAGAGGAAATATGACCTTTCTCAAGGAAACCAGCTGTGGCAGTCACAGCTGTTTCCCAAACTCTCAGTGTAACATTTCATTAGTGTGTTTCCTGTTACTGCTGCCTCCTTTTTCAGGAATCACACCATCTTCTTGCATTCATTGTCCATGTTTTATTGCCCCATTTCAAGTTGCACACAGTCACATCATCTCAATCTCACCTCTCAGAGTCCACTCTCTCCTCCCTGACATGTTCCTAGACTCCTTCACCTCTAGCCTAAACCTGGAAGTACAGGGCATGCCATAGCAGCTATATCCATTTCCACACAGCTTGCATCTTTCTCTAGCTGGCTGTCCGGTCTGTCGCAGGCACACACTCGGGCCAGCAGATCTCCAGGGATCATTCATCTTCCAGTCCTCACCCTGCAGCATCTCTTCAGTCCCAAGGGAAGCAGAGGGCACTGCACATCTCAGAGTTTCCTCATCCCTGCCATGTGTGTTTTCAGCAGCCCAACTAATAATGGCACTGAAGCCCTGCAGTGATTTACCACGGTAGAAGGAAGTTCACCAAGTCTTGCCAATAGCTGTCTGAGCTTGCTTTCTTCATTCACTATCTGAACCAATCTGTGCCACCTAGTTTATGAGTTAGACCTTCTCATACTTAGCGATGTGACTTGCCCCTGTGTTAAGATCAGAATTTTGTGTCTAGCAGTAAGTCAACCAGAGAAATTTTATGCTGCATGTGATTTCTGACAGATGCAGCCACAAGGGCAAATGAAACATTTTTTTCACCATTACTTCACACCAAAGCAGGCTCATCTTCTAGGGTAACACATACTGGTGAAGTGATGTGAATACCATGAAAAGCACAGACCAAGTTCAGCACTTGCTTGCAGTGCCATTTTGGTTTTAAGTAGGTAACCTACAGAGAGCTTTAAAAGCAGCTGACATATCTTGATGATGATATGCCTTACTCATGCAGAGGAGAGCTAAGTGACTTGTATTTCCCTAGCAGCTTGAGAAAACCTGCCTCAGTAGCTCAACATCATCTCTAAATTGCTCATTTTTGCTCCTGTTCAAGTAAATGGGAGGGGGTTTTCCACTGATGTCAGTGGAAGCAGTCTCAGGCCTTAGACTGCTATGATGAAGCTGTATTTGTCAAAGGCTCCACTGTGCCATGTGTAAGCAGACAGAGAAGCCCTGTGAGAAATCTGCATGAGGGTCTCTTTCTATTTTTTGAAGGCTAGTATTAAAAAAAATGTTTAAACTAGTAGTTTCTTGGAAACAATTCAGTAATAAAAGTGAGTTTGCTTCCCAAGGCAATTGAAGGATTTAGGAAGTGCTCAGCTCTTTTTTTCTAATTCCCTCATAATACAAGAACAAAGGCTTTGTTAATTTATAAGACAGGAAATTTGCTTTATTCTGCATCGCTTAGTGAACTATAGAAATTCACAGATAAAGAAAGTAGTTTCTAAAAAAATGAGTGAGTTATGCTAGAAGCAGTAATAATAGTATTAGTGCATATATTGCTGCAACATGAAAATGGCACTGTCTCTTGTGCTTTGACATCGTACTGGTGATCTGAAGGAGCCAGAAAAAAATGTTTTCTGTTAATTCTTCCTGAACAAATGGCCTAGCATCTTTTGAAGGGGATTGTTTCTCTCAGTGTCAAGTAGTAGGTGCTAGGCATACTGGGAATACTATCAAACTGCTGAGGGTAAGGGACAGGGTTGAAAATTAGACTAGTCTTCATAAATTGCCATAACTGAGTTGACTCTTCTGCTAAGATTAGCGAAAACTGTGCCAGTTGGTACCCATGAGAGACTCTGCCCTCAATCAACTGTGCAGCACTAATTGCTACCTCCTGAACCAAGGAGAACTAATGGTTTTGATTAGGTGCAGCAGTCACGATTCGATAGGACAAGGGGTGATGGCTTTAAACTGTAAGAGGGTAGATTTAGATTAGTTCTAAGGAAGAAATTGATTAGTGCGAGTGTGGTGAGGCACTGGTAGAGGTCTCCCAGGGAAGCTATGGATGCCCCATCCCTGGAACTGTTCAAGGTCGGAGTTGAATGTGTGTTTGACCAAGGGGTCCCTGCCCATGTCAGGAGGGGAGGGGATAATTAGATAACTTTTAAGGTCTTTTCCAACCCAAACCATTCTATGATTCAATTGTTGTAGAGACCATAAATTAGGTAAAAAATTCACTGTGAAAGCATGTAACTGTGACACCAGCTGTGTTCCAAGGAGTTCTTCAGGAGTCCCACATGGAATTAAATCTAATATTAGATGGGTTTTGTGTCTTGTCAGAAACCATATGTTTGCAAGATACCGGGCTGCACGAAGCGCTACACAGACCCCAGCTCTCTCCGGAAGCACGTGAAGACTGTGCATGGCCCGGAGGCGCATGTCACCAAGAAGCAGCGGGGAGATATCCACCCAAGGCCTCTGCCACCAAGAGACCCAGGCAGCCACTCTCAGACCCGGTCACCAGGCTATCAGACTCAGGGTGCAGCTGGTGAGCAGAAGGACCTCAGCAACACTACCTCAAAGCGTGAAGAATGCCTCCAAGTGAAAGCGGTCAAGTCAGAAAAACCAATGGTATGCAATACATCGTGCCACTCCCTTTGTCCTTTTCTTCCTGCAACCAATTAGTAATCCCTTTATGAAATGCTCAAGTCTATAAACTCTAGCTCACAAGGTTTGGTTTTGTGAGGTCTTCTGTGTTTACTTTGTAAAATGTTTTTAAAGCCTAAGAAATAGCAAATAAAAATAATCTGTGGAATACGGAATAAGTGCAGTGCTGGCAACTGCCACAATAATTGTTTCTCTTAAAAAACCTCCATTTTCTGGAATAAGCATAGTATGAAAAAAATCAGAGTTTTCAGTTTTTAAAAAAAAAAACCCACATTTTTTCCACTCTTCTGGTTCCAGAAGAAAGATGGTGAATATGAATCTTGCAGGCTGAAAGCCAGAATAAGAAAAAAAAACCCAAACCAAACCACAGCAAGTCCAAATTATTAAAATGATGATATTGATGATGATAATTTTTGGAGAACCTGGAGAAGCAATCAGATTTTAGGGGCTTGAGGCTTTTGGGTCATGGATCAAACTGAAGCAGGATGAATTGACTTTCTTAAACAGCCGATGGGCATCTTTTAATAACGTCTCTGTTGTGATGTGACCTCTTATGTTTATCTGATACTTACTCAAGTTAACCTAGTCCAAGTTTAACTAAATCAAGCTGAATTGACAGTCTGCAGGTCTTTCCTCTGGTTTACCTTAATGTATTGCATTAAACTGTTGAAAGGACTGTATTCCATTTTTTGAGATGCTATCTTTAATACACAAGTTCTTTTATTTGCCTGAATTTCATGTGCCATCTGCCCTCTTCACAAGGGTTAATTCAAAGGCAGCCTTTCCATCCTCTTCCCCATCTGGGCCTATGATTCATCTGTATCCAGCCCTTGGGGACTACAAATATAAGCCCTTCAAATTCTCATACTGTTAATCATGCTGCAATTCAAAGTGATTACTCACTGAAATAGGAGTTACTGCTATGTTGTGCCTAAGGCTTATGCTTAAACTGTTCGGTATTAATACTGAATTCAAAAACTTGGAAGGGCTGAGAGTAAACTGCTGCTGAAGTCTAAAGGAGGTCCTCTGCCATCTTTGGTGATAACTACCTTAGTTTACAAAGGAACAAAATCTCTTTTGCTTTGCTAAGTAAACATGTAGCACTACTGAGGCATGTTGAACACAGTTTTAACAGGAAAATTTTTGGAAGAGGAGTTATAATGCCTATAGCTTACATAGTATTAAATATTTCTCACTGAAAATTATGTTTTAAAAATAATTCTGTGTTTCTTGCTTTTCATTGCATGTATGAATTGAGGTATATTTTCTGGTTTTCAACTAATTCAATGTCTTTTCTGTCTAATGCTCTTAAATGTCTTATTCTAACTTCCTAAGGACAGTGGGTAATAAGGTGAGGGCATTTTAACTTTTCTGCTGTTTTTCTTATTGCAACATTATTTATGTTTTTATTTTAGTCTTCTGCCTGTTGTTCAATCATTCTTTTATTTAGTAATGTGCAATCCATCAAGCGCATTCCCAGTTGTAATGTGCTGTGAGCATTTTGCAACACTTGACATGTGAAAAATCTGGCTTATGTTGGTGAAACATCTTCAGAAATGTCTTTGTACTTTCGCCTCTAAATGAGACATCCATTTTTTTTCTATATTGCACATCTAGAAATATATGTCCTACATAGTACAGTTCTTATTACTGTATCCTACCTCACTGTGATCTTGACATGTGCTACAAGAACAGGCTTCTGGTCACTATGCTCTTCTTCCGTGGGCATGGAGCTATTGTCCAGAAGCACAAACTTTCTTCCGTATAATAACTGTTATTTCTATTCTTGTCACCAAATCTGCTATGGCCAGGATTTGGAAATGAACTTACTCAGTGTGGCCTCATAAATTCTGAGTATTATAATTCAAGTTAGAAATAATAAAATAGTTATTGAATCTCAAATAGACTCCTTAGGGGGATATTAAACTACAGTAGTGCCATGAATCTGTGTCTTCGTGCATTGATGTTTAAAGTGAGAGTTGTCCCTGCCATTTCAGAAATTCTAGACAGCATTTTTCAGTAAAATGTACATAAAGATCACAGAGTGGCAGAAAAAAAAAACCAAAAAACAAAACCACATCAGAAACCCTTAAAAGTTAAATACTTACATGAAACTGTTCTTGTGAGCAAAATGATATTGCATGCCCCACTGATTTGTGATCACACTGATAGAACCTTACAGTAAGATATTAAGTCCAGAGACTTCTGTCTGTCTTCCTCTGTTTTGTCTGTCAGTTTGTCAATTTTCCCATTCTTTTGCAAGAACTTTATAAAATGTCTGAAAAGTAAATCGAGTCTGTATTTCCCCATAGCAAGAGTTCTGCTGGAGCAGCAGGGAACACTCTCTGTTAAGAAAGAAGATGCTATTGTGGCATGTTTATATCTCTGCAGTTTAGCTGTATTGTCTACTTAAATTCTTGCAGTTAAAATCTTAAATTCTAATGAAACAAAGGATTTGATTTAGTAGATCGTCACTTTCTTGATTCAAGGCAGATGTGATATAAGTTAGGTATAAGAGGCGGTGTAAGTTAGATCTAAGTGCTGCCAGGGTCATGGGAGGCTGATAATATGATACAGTATTTTTTGCACTGGTGCTTTGTCCCTGTTTTATTACATGCCAACATTTCAGGCCAACCACTGCTTGTAACAATGAGCCTTAAGCCTGGAAAATGCTTACATTCTTCAGCCACAAGTCTAATTAAAAAAACCCAAATTCCAGTGTTGTTGGAGTCTTGTGTGTTTGCAAGCCTAGCAGTGTAAACTAATACCTTGTAACATGGCTGAATTCTGGTTTGTTTTTTCTGAGCTGCAGCTTCAGTTGGAAACAGCACATGAGCAAAGTGGGGTATCCATCCATACGTGCTCACAAATGGCTTGAAGAGATAGAAGTAACTCTGGGAATAACTCGGATAAATGTCTTACAGAAATATATTGTATACCATCAGCAACATGTGAAAGGGGATTTTAGTCTTGGTTTTACAATGCCATTCACTGCAGTTGAAGCCAATATCTAGAAAGCCTCTTTATGAACGATCACTGTTATCATTTAATGCTGAACTTTTCTATACCTATATCTTCGACTCCATTTAGACCTTCATTTAGCACAAATGCTCTGGTTAACATTGTTTGCTTAATGCTCACACTCTTTTGTCTCTTACTTCCCTCCAACAGACATCTCAGCCAAGCCCTGGTGGTCAGTCTACATGCAGCAGCGAGCAGTCCCCCATCAGCAACTATTCCAACAATGGGAACGAGTTTACTCTGACCAGTGGTGGTAGTGTAGGAGACCTCAATGTCATTGATGAAACCCCAGTTATGGACTCTACCATTTCCACAGCCACCACAGCACTTGGCTTACAGGCCAGGAGGAATATGACAGGGACCAAATGGATGGAGCAAGTGAAATTAGAAAGGTTGAAACAAGTTAATGGAATGCTTCCAAGACTGAACCCCGTTCCACCTTCCAAAGCCCCGACCTTGCCGCCTCTCATAGGAAATGGTGAGATACACATAATAGGAGTGATAACACTTTTTGTTCGTAGTCTTGTTGCTTGCTAGCTTAATCTTGCAACTCTTGCAGGAGCTCCACAACTTAGGAAACTCAGCAGGAGTGAAATGGTTTGTAAATTGATCACTTTCTGTTTATTCCCTCATTGCAAGTCCTTCTGCCCACCCTCTGAGAAGTGTGATAGTTTGATAACAGAGGTTAGCGAGGGAGCCATGAATCACGTTTTAAATATTCTCTAAGTTAAAGGTTTTGACCCAAGGTCATCGTAATTCTGTCTTGTTTTCAGGCAAGGCAGAAGAAATAAATACCTGTGAGTTTATTGTATGGAAGTATTTCTTTTGAGGACTTTTCAAGGCAGCCTTTACAGAGATGTGGTGGACTTCCCTTTAAATAACCTGTTCCCACACATAGAAAAAATCATATGTACGGATGCTACTGCTGCAAAGGGCAGATATCCATGAATGGGAGCAAGGCGAGGTTGAACTCTGAAGATCCCCAGTTGTTTTCTTCCAAAGAGCGGCTCATGACCAAAATGGATGTTGCTGCTGCCTCTACTTTGCCTACAGCATGCCTGTAGGTTTTCTGGGCTTCACCCAGCAATGACAGCCCAGGTTTTCTGAGACCCGTTTCAATCAAAAGAAACTATGTAAAATTAAGAAATTTATCCTGTTTACTTAAAACCAAACCAAAACAAGGAAACCAGCAAAGATGTTTTGCAGTTGTTAGGAGTTATTTCAAGAATATTTCAAGAAGTCTTAGAAATGACCTTGAATAGCCTCCAGTTTGTATATTTTGCCATTCCATGCAAATGCCTGTTCAATTATATTTTGCCTGTAAAAAGCTCCCTTATGAATGTGTCCTCTTGGCACATCAGCGAGCATAGCTGCACTGCAGGCTGGAGCACTGCACCAGCTGATGACAATTTGTGGCTATGGGCTATAAATTTTCTGCTGGCATTCACACTGAAATGTTACCCTTGAGTCTCTGAATTAGCTTTTAACCTAAGGACACAGTTTTTATCCCTACTTCTTTCAAGAAAGAGCACTGCCATGATTGGCTGTGATGATGTTCTTCCTCTATACTCCGCTTACTCCTTTACTGTGTGTTTCCTGCACCAGTTTCTGGATAATACCTCTTTGTTTTACCTGCAGGTACCCAGTCAAACAGCAGCTGCAGCGTTGGAGGATCCATGACTATTCTGCCAAACAGGAATGAACTCTCAAGTACGGACATCACTGTGTTGAACATGCTGAACAGGAGGGACAGCAATACTAGCACCATCAGTTCAGCCTACCTGAGCAGCCGCAGGTCCTCTGGAATCTCACCTTGCTTCTCCAGCCGGAGATCCAGTGATGCCTCCCAGGCAGAGGGAAGACCACAGAACATGAGTGTTGCAGACTCCTATGACCCCATCTCGACGGATGCCTCCCGGCGCTCCAGTGAAGCGAGCCAGTGTGATGACCTGCCAAGTCTTCTCAGCCTCACCCCGGCGCAGCAATACAGGCTGAAAGCTAAATATGCAGCAGCTACTGGTGGACCTCCACCAACTCCACTGCCTAACATGGAGAGGATGAGCCTCAAGACAAGGATGGCACTCTTGGGAGACTGCAGGGAGTCTGGAGTATCTCCACTGCCTCCAGTGAATGTCCCTCGAAGATGTAGTGATGGTGGGGCAAATGGTTACAGCAGGAGGCATTTTCTGTCTCACGAAGCTTTAGGAAATGGGACAAGGAGAGCCAGTGATCCAGTCAGAATGGCCTCTGACAATCTCTCTGTCCCGAGAGTCCAGCGTTTCAACAGTCTTAATAGCTTTAACCCTCCTGCTATGCCTCCATCCATGGAAAAGCGCAACCTTGTTCTTCAGAACTACACCCGTTCTGAGGGTGGCGTCTTCCGCAGCTTCAGCTCCCCCTGTCCTCCAAGCATCAGTGAGAACGTCACCCTGGAGGCTGCTACAATGGAAGCAGGTAGCAGTCTGAATGATGAGGATCTCCTGCCAGATGATGTAGTCCAGTATCTGAATTCCCAGAACCAGGGCATGTACGACCATTTGTTGATCAATGTCCTAGACAGCAACAAAACGCATCACAGCTCAGTTTCAGGAAACAACAACCCCAGCAACTTTGACCAAGCCCCTCCACCGAGCAGTCAGCAGGCAGGTCCCGAGGCAAATAAGAGTGACTTGCCCATTCAGTGGAATGAAGTAAGCTCAGGAAGTTCTGACTTATCTCCTTCAAAGCTGAAATGTGGTCAGCGGTCAGCAGTGCAGCAGGCTCGGGCCTTAAGACTGTGTAACAATATGATGGCTCAGCAGCAGAACCTGGAGAGAAACAACATGGCCCAGCAGAATGACTATCAGAACCTAGTGGAGAACAACACTGCCTACAGTTTACAGCAAAACATGACTCTTGGCAGCGGAGCTGGGAATTCTCTCAGCATGCAGTCCAATAAGCCTTACAGTGAAAGCATGGGCAGGCAAGCAATGATGTCTGGGGTGACAGACAATTCTTGTGGCATGGCAGTGCAAGGGCAGAAGCTGAGAATCAGCAACATGTCAGTGAATGGGAACCAGCAAAATTTCAGCCATCCCCTGGCATCCGGCGATCAAACCACCAGTATGGCAAACAGGATGCAGGACAGGAATATGATGGAACAGGAGTATTTGCAAAGCCAGCCAGTTGGAGATGGAATTCATTACCAGGGAGTCAATCAATCTGGTCAAATGATGCTAGGGCAGGTTAGTCCTACTTCACAAGGCAGCATGTATCAAGGGCCACAGAGTTGTCCACTGGTATCTCACACCATTGATAGCCAGCCTTCAGGCTTGTCAGTGGCCAAAAGTTACCAGTCATGCTCTAATTACAGCAGCAACAGATGGCAAAACATGTTGAGAAGCAACCTGTCCCAACAGCAAAGACACATAGATGAAGGCCAGACATACAGGGTAAACACCATTAAGATGGAAATGCAAGGTCAATCACAGCAGTTCTGCTCTAACATGCAGAATTACTCTGGTCAGTTATATGACCAAACCGTGGGCTTTAGCCACCAAGCTATGAAAACAGGTTCGTTCTTTGGTTCAGAAGCCAGCTGCCTGCTGCAGGGGACTGCGACTGAAAACTCATCTGAGCTTCTTTCCCCGGGGGCTAACCAAGTGTCAAGCACAGTTGACAGCATTGACAACAACAGTCTAGAGGGTGTGCAGATAGATTTTGATACTGTTATTGATGATGGGGACCATGTCAGCCTAATTTCGAGAGCCCTGAGCCCAAGTATCATTCAGAATGTCTCCCGAAATTCCTCACACCTCACCACTCCCCAAGCATCTCTTACATTCCCAGCTATGCCTGTAAGCACAACCAACATGGCTATTGGGGACATGAGCTCTTTGTTGACCTCACTTGCAGAAGAAAGCAAGTTTCTTGCTGTTATGCAATAGACATACAAAACAAAAAAAAAATTAGGAGATAACAGATGGAAAAAGATAAAGACTCATATTTTTTAGTTGTGTATGTATTTTAGCAATCTCATCTCACCTAAATGGGATGTGTTTCAAGTATATTCCTTTTATGGAATAAGGACTCTGAAAACCCTAAAGTGTTCTAGGGAGAAACTGTCTTCCATTTCAGTTTTGAATCAGTATTGCTACGCCCATTCCTTCCCTTTCTCTCTTCTCTCTTCTCTCTCTCTCTCTCTCTCTCTCTCTCCCTTTCTCCCTTTTTGAGTGTCTGTATGCTTCTTTTTTTTTCGTTCACTTTTTAATTGTAAACCAATGTAAACGTGTGAAGTGCATGTTGTTTTGTTTTGGGTTTTTTGTTTTGTTTTGGGGTTTTTGTAAAGAAAGGCCTGATGAAATGACTTGACAATTTTCTGTTACTCAAATGAAGCTATACTTTGTAAAACTGTTGCAGCTTTTCCCCTTGAACCTATAACCAGGCACAATGTGAAGTGAGCATGCAGTGATGAAATCCTCTCTGGATGCACTGGGCACATCACACTGAGGTGGAAAACTAGTTTAGAAATGCACTGCCATGGTACCCCTGGGCTGCAGTTTCAGAGACATGAAGCACAAAAAGTTGGGAGGTTCAAGCAAATAAGAAATGTAAAAGCCCATCAGCCCTTTGATCTCTAGTGAAAGCTTAAGGTGTTTGTAAATGCACACAGAAATAGCTGTCACTGCCTTGAGCAATGATGCTGAGATTGTGTCATGTTCAACCTATTTCAGTGGAAAGAGAGGACCAGAAAACTGTCGTAGTCCAGCTCTCATCTTTTGTAGTATTTGGTATTCTGGCTTTCAGCCTTTTTTTTTTAATGACTGGGATAGCAAAATTATGGGTGTGTAGTGACTTGGGTAGTCTATAGTCTTCTCAATGCATACCACATTTGTGGAGATACAGTCATGGTCTTATGAAGTATTTCATAATACAATTACAACATAGCAGTATTTCATACTGGGGAATTCTTTTTTTTTTAATGCAAATTGTTAAGGTGTAACTTGCTGAGCCACTGGTTCATATTTGCTGGAAGAACTGTGTGTACATCCCCTTTAGCCTAGACAGCTCCATGGATACTTATAGCTTCAAAAAACATTATGGGCATGTCATGTAAAAGAAGTAGAAAATTAATGTCTAGCCCAGTTCTCAAACTAGCCAAATAAATCAAAACAGTTGCAAGCAATCTGATAATCTTAAATATTTTTCCACTGTGTCCATGCTTTACCAAATTAAGAAATTTAAACTGCCATTAAAAATAGCAAAAAAACCCCAAGGGGGAACAGCAAGTATTCACAGATCACAGATTATTCTGATCTGGAATTATTATCAGGTCCAACTCTTCAATGAATGGCCTGTATGAGGATCAAACCCACAACTTTGATGCTGTTAGCACCATGCTCTAACCAACTGAGTTGTCTGGCAACTAATTAAAGCTCAGAAAGACCAACCCAGCTTCTTTCTCTCTCTCTTGGTGACACCACGTGCTTTTAATTTCAAAGCAAACCCGTGGGTCAATGCCCAGGGTCAGTTACACCCACAAAAAATTGAAACCAGCACACTGTGATCATGAAGCTACTACTCACTGGTAGAGGTGAGTGGCATTTGCTCTGTGAGCACTGGCTTGTTTTTGGTTCTTCTGGGCTCTGTGTCTGCACCCCTGAACACACAGTGCTTCTGGGTGAACAGGCTGCTGTGGGGAACAATCACAAGGCCATGGTTCAAGTGCACCCACTCCTAGAAGCTGCATGGAGTTCCAGCCCTTGCAGACTTCTCAGTTAAATCCCAACAGTGAATGAAGTCCTACTACAGGATGTGAGTTGTGCAGGCACTTACAGTCACTTATATTTGATGTCTGTAAGCAGCTGATGTTATAGTAGACATACAGTGAGAAGAGGAAGCGTAGTCAGTTTTAAAATACAGATAAACTTTAGCCCAATCAAAATCAGAAGGTGACTTCTGTAGTCTAGAAAACCATAGCATTTTTTTCAATTGTAAAAGAAAAGGTGAAATACCAGCTGATTCAGGACATGGCATTGGAGGAAATTGTAGGAATGGAATCTCAGTGAAGCTGTCAGATAACACTGATCTGTTAACATTTGTTAGAGGATGAATCTGTAAATCAGTAGGAAAACATCACAGGAATCTGGTGCAGGGGCCATATTTGAGCTTATTGCAGCACATACCAAGAGGCTTGCACTGTTAGCTGGAATGTCAGAAATCAAGACAAATGTAAATATCCTACACCTTTTATCATGATCTAGCTCTTGTCTTTCTTTGTATCTGTAGCCAGTATTTATTTCTTACCCTGTGTCATGCACACATATTTGCTCATCCTGCACTTTTCTCTTTGCCAGTTCCCCTCCCAGACTCCCTGCCCCTGACCAGCTATCATAGCCCACCTGCAGTGGTCCTTGGGCTGCAAGAGTAGTTGGGCACAGCTCACCATGGCTAAGACTGGATTGCTGTGGCAGTGGGAGGAAGCTGCTCCCTATTTCCTTCTTGTTGCCCAAAGGCCTTGTAGAGTGCTGCTTGTTCTGCTGCCTGTACACAACCGTTGTCCCTGTGCTGTTGCTGGAACAAGGAGGGATGCATCTCACTGGGCAGGTCCCCAGGGGCAGGGATGTTCCAAGGGCTGTGCTGTGCATTGCAGCGCTGGGATACAGCTCAGAGCCCTTCAGAGAAGCAACACTATAAGCATGAGGAAAGGCTGTGCTGGACATGTTTCAGATGGTTCTCAGTAACCCATCCTGGCTGTTTATTAAAGCCATCAATTACATGTTTATAAACAATTTCAACGGGGAGACTTATGACCAGCCTGGGAGTCGGTGGCTTGGGAGAGAAGTCTTCTATTGTTATGGAGCCAATACATTAAAAAAACCCAAACATCTCAAGCTATTTTTTAAGCTTAATTTTCCAGTTCATAATTGTATCTGCTGGTGCAATTGGTGCTGGGAAGCTATTAACAGATGTGATCCATCAGAGCTTAGAAGGAGCCATTCATATTGCTCCAGGCTAAAAGGGACTGTTTGAGTAGCCAATTTGCCTTCTTGGATTTGACAAACCTTCGTCACTTACTTAGCCGTGTCTTGGGCCAACAGTGTGTCTTGGCAGAAACCACATGCTCAAGAAAGGCATCATTTGATTTGGAAAACCTGAAGAATCAGAGACTCTACTATGTCCTTGGGGAGGGTTGTGCAAATGATTTATCGTTTTTACCATTAAGTGCATGTGCTACTTAAGTTCATGTGTCGCTTTTCAGTTTTTAGTGTTTTCTCACGCTTTTCTGTTTTATCCTAAGGAACCTGGTTTTGGTACCTGTGAGGGTAGCAATACATCATATCCCAGCTATCTTGGGTTTTGGTTCTGTTTTGATAAGGTAGACTGGTCTCTCTGAGCATGGCACTGTTACACTGGACACCAGCTTTCACTTGTCAGCCACCTTCTCAGCATGTGGTAGTCTGGGGAAAAGTCCTATCAACACTGGTGGGATGAGTTTACTAGCATCCCTCTACCATCCTTTTCCAGTTACAGAGTCAAAGCTTGCTTTTGTGTACGTGGCACATGATTTTTGCATAGCTGTTGAAAACCCACTGCTCACCCAAGACTACACGAAAATGCACAAAATACCGTGAATGTTCTATTTTTAAAGCATTGCAGCCTAAGTCTAAATTACCATTTCTTGTAATGGCTCTGTGAGGGTCTTCCATATTCATTACTGTTGGCCTTAGGCACATCAGTAACACTCAGCCTGCCTGAAGCATGTGTGTTTCTCCAGACAGCTTTACTTTCCCCAAAGTGGAAGTTGCCAGTGAAAAGTTCATCTGTCAGTTACACCCAGGCGAAGGAAAGATGTGTTTGCAGGAAAGTCAGTGGGCTTCCACATGGGTGTTGCTGGAGAGTACAATGGTCCCACACATGAACGTGGCAGATGATGTTATTCTCTCCTTGGAGAATGGTCCCAAATGGTGCGTGCATTAAGGTGCTGGCTGGCTACTGACTTCCTGTCACTGCTTCCTCTACTCCTCAGTGAGATGGCTGGTCAGCTCACCCACGCCTGTCCTGCCATGGCTTGTGAACCTGGACAGCAGTGTTTATATTCTCCCAATGTATGTGCCTTATTTTGCGTTGACCCTGTAAAAGAGAGGGACCAGGATGTGTTCCCAGATTTTCCTCATGAGGGTGTACTTGCCATTGAGCTAATAGCACATACCACTGTTAATAGTGTCTGAAACGTCTTGTAAACCTCTGGTATTCATGTGTTATTGTCCTTGGATTGGTGGAATGTCTCCTATGGAACAGTTACTATTGTCAGTCCTGCAGATGTGTAAGATAAAAAAAGTGTTACTTTTTTTTTTTAACTTTTAATTTTTTTTATAAAGCTTGTAATCCTTTTTTATTCTTAAGAAAAAAAAGAATGTGTAAATACATTTATGTATGGTAGGAATAGTGTTCAGCTGTAAAAGACCTTAGTGGTCTTCATTTGATAAACCTGCAGTTACGTTCTGATGTTTCTCAAGCCTTAGGTTGATCTGAAGGGTCTGTAGCACTATGTACATATGAACTGTACTTCTGCTTTCAGAACCACTTAGCTTTTTTGTAACAAAGAAAAAAAATGTTTCTTACAATGTCAATAAAAACAAAAGCCTTTGTACTTAAGTTCTTAGCTTTCAGCTTCTAAAGTATCTCCTTGGGGAGGGAGTTATTTTATCATACATCTGAAAAACCTGTTTGCAATCAGTGCTTGTATCGCTTCCACTCAGAGCTGCTTTCTGCTTCCCAGCTTGTTGCTTCACTCCATTCACAGTTTAAATACATATGGTAAAACAAAACAGGGTGTTTACCTTCTTGCTAAAGAAAAATGGCTGATGGGTGTTGGGTGGAAAAATAAATGAAAATGCAGTGTCACACAGATGAAATGTTTAAAGGGACAAGAGAGACTGACCTGCTTAACTCTGCTGCAGGAGCAGTCAGTTCAGAGGCCAAAGCCAAGCTGTGCTAAACTCTGGGCTGTTCTATGGGGGGGGCTGTGTTTCCATCCCTTACTTGCCAAGGGTGTCTCACAAGGGCTTGCCCACCCATGAAGAAGCATGGGAAGTGTCTTGGTTTGGAAAGACAGGTATCTGCCAGGGAAACTGGGGTTTCCCTTAGAATAGAGAATGTAAACCCCTCACCCCCCGTCAAATTATAATTTTGCAATTAAGGGCTCTCAGGCAAAGGTTTGGGAATAGGAATAACAGTTCTTTACTAGGAATATCAATAATACAAATGTGGTAGAAAAACAAAACCACCCCACCAAACCAGCAAATAAACAAACAACAATTTTGGAAAGCCCTGACAGAGTCAGCTACAACCTGATGCCCTGTTGGTCAGGACGTTGGTAGCAGTCCAAAAGTCCTCCTGGGGTGGCAGATGTGGTTCTGTTGGAGTGGAGATGATCCTGTAGCCAAAAGAGTCCAGAGGTGGTGAGAGGGAGTCCGGTGGTGGTGAGAAGGGTCCTGTCTTCCTCCGGTAATCAGGTGAAGCAAGAGGGGGTTCCTCTTCCAGAGTCCCAGTTTTTTATCCAGGTAGGAACGGTTGTCTCCCCCCACTGGGTGGAGCATCTCACAATAGGATGATGGAATGTGGGTATATTTTGGGAAGGGGTACAGCTTGAGGAAGAAAACAGCCTGGGGAGTCTTAATGGCCCATCGTGAAGAGAGATAAGAAACAATGCCCTACCTGGTTTTAACAGTTGGGCCATTATCAAAAGGCAGCCGCCCCCCTCCTTTCAGAGTAAACAAGAGATAAAGAACAATTTCTCAACTGCTCTCAGCAGATGAAAATAGAATACACAGTTTAAGGTTCCACAACCCAAGACAGGAAGGAGGAAGAGAAGTTCCCCTGGCTGTGTTAATCTGTAGATGTCCGCTCAGGTGGGTTACAGCATGATCTGCAAAGAACTAGACACAGTTATCTTCAAAGCTGGACATATTTAATGAGTGCTCTTGTTGAGTACAGTTGTTATGGATGATGTCAAGTTAGTGGTGGCAAACCGTATAGAAAATATTGTAGTGCTGCTTGGTCTTAAGCTGTCTGAACTGTTCTCATTCCAAAGCCTTTTGTTTCCATTGCTGGTACCTTGGCAAGACCCAGAGCACTCTGTTGAGCTATCAGCACTCAGCTTCTGCCTTAGGCCTTCCTCAGCCAAAATAGGTGAGCCATTTCTTAGGAGGTGGGAGGTAACTTCATTGTTATGTGCTCATATTGACTTCTTTTGGTGTGTGTGTGTCCTGTTCTGTTGTGTTTTATTGCTTACCATTATTAAGTTTTTGTCATTTGGCACAGGCCTTAAGGTTTAGGAGGGACAAAGGATAGAATGGAAGGTTAAAGCCTAAAGCATGCCCAGCTGAGAAGCCAGTGAGGCAGGAGAGCCCTGGGAGTGGCCTGGTGAAGAAGGCTCTGCAGTTTGAAAAGGAGGTTGGTGGTGGCCATGGTGCCTTAGCTTATATGCTGCAATCCAAAATTCTCCCTGAGTTTGGCAGTGTTTCAAGATCAGCTCTCTTTGGGGAGTGGGTATTTGTGGCAGTAGCCTCCCCACAACTTTGACCAACAGGAGGTCAGCAGCAGGGATGGAACAAGCCTCAGACAAAGACATGATGGACCAGCAGAGAAACGAGCAGGCCTGTGGGGACTGGGAAGTCAGGAGCAGGATCCATGCTGATCGTAGATCATGGCTGTCAGGGGCTTAGAACTGATCGAGGCATTTCTGAGCCTTACCAGCTGCCTGCGGATAATGGGAGGTGAGAAACTCCTATTTTTTACATGCTAATGCAGTAAAGTCCTGCACACATGCGTGCATGCAGAGCATCGTGCTAAACAAGTATCATCAGCATTGTGCACATGCTGCCATATGGGAGCCCACATATCTGGACTGACAGCCCCTCTCTGCTCTGTGCACCAAACTTGCACCACTACCTCTACCTTTAACCACCCCCTGCATGCTCATCTCCCAGCTGTATCTCCTCCACCAGCTGGATCTACTTCAGGATGGATGTCAAGAGGGCAGGAGATGCCAAGGGGTCCCCTGTCCTGTTGGTTTGCTGTGTTGAGGCTGCAGATGAAGGTGCTGCCAGGCAGTGCAAGGTCAAGCACCAAGGTTACAGCATTTCCAGAGCTGAGCTCTGCTAGGTGAAGGCCTGGGCTCCAGGTCATGTTCCTGGTCCTCCAGCCTGACCTGGGGTTGGGTTGATGAAAAGTTGGATGTTCAAAGCTGCAGCTGGAGACAGGAGGACCTGTGTTGCCATGTCGTAAAGCTCAGTATAATGCCAAGTTCTCAGGAAAGCAAAAAATAGCAAGGCAGTCGTGGTTCGTACCATGCAAAATCAGCAGATGCTGTTGACCTTTAGTCTGTGTTTTACTGCCAAGGCTGTAAATGAATTAATTTAATTCATTAAATTGGTTTCTTACTTCAGATGGGCATGAGAGAACTGCAGTTTGCAAAGCCTGAAAAAAATATAACAGATATACAGCATCAAACAGCAAGGAAGGAGAAAACTCCCTCCAGCCCCCCAGTACCCTAAACAGGTGGCATGACATTACTACACTCAAACCCAAAGATGGACAACAAAAAAATCACCAATAATGTTAAGACCTGGCTTGCCATGGTTGGGGAGGAAGCAGGGGAAGAGTAGACATTGTAGGCCCACAGTGCTGATGGAGTTACTGGGTGGCTGTAAAAGCAATGGCACTGCAGGGCAGCCCAGTGTATTTTTTTTCCTTTCCCAGCTTTTGCGGGCTTGACTGTGTAATCTTCAAGCTGCTTTTTCAAAGAGAGGGTAATGGGAAGGAGACGACTTGTTCTCTTCAGGCTGAAACACAAGCTATTTGTGTTAGGAACATGGCTTTGTTACTTGATTAGTGCAATAGGAGCCCCTAGGCACCACTTCCCAGTACAAACAACTAGTATTAATAACTCATGTTAAAATTGCCTGCTATTTAATAACCTGGGACTCTTTCCACCCGAAGAAGCACATAACTGCTTTGTGTTGCCACCATCTCTGCCCATCTTCCCTTACTGGCTTTGGACTCTCCCTGCTCATTTCCCAGGGAAAAAAAAAAAAAAGCAGGTTTGGGCAAGGAAGAAGGAAGAACTGACAGTGTTTTACAGGAATACCCGCAGCCCATGTCTGTGTACCTCCCTGCCTGCCCCCCCCCATCATGGGGTACTGCTGCTGCATCTGATGTGAGGCTGCTCATTGCTGCCATGCCTTGCAATCTCAGTCCCCTGTTTTCCTCCGTGTTCTGGGGAGGGAGTGACCTATTTCATCCCTTGCCAAGGAAGCAGCCACCCTTCCTCCAAGCTGCCCCAGCTGGCTGAGACGTGATAGACCAACACTGTTACTCATGGGTGGGAGGTCCATGTGAGTCATGCTTCCCTTTGCCCCACACCCAGGGTGGCTGCAGCAGGAGAGTGGGGAGCAGAAAGCGGGACTGCATCCCGCGCATGGCCAAACACGGCAGCAGCACAGTTGGGCCCAGGCGGGAGCAAGAAGCAGTGGGTAGATCAGATGGTGATGAACCATAAACATGATCGTTTCCCATCGGCTGGCTGAGCTGCTCCAGCCTTTGCCAGCAGCACTAGGATGGCTGTCAGGTCTGCAAGGCAGTCTCTAAGCCACCCTGCTCTGCAGAAAAACATTACTAATGTTCCCATGACCAGAGCAAGAGAGAAGAGACAAATAACTTGGATGGCAACATGAAACAGTGGCAAAAATCTGGAAGACAGAGGAGGAGAGAGGAAAAAAACAAGGGGGTGGAAAGCTCTATAATGACTGAAAGAGCCCCAGATGGATACAAACTGAGAAAAGGCCATAGATAGAAATAGTAGCACTAATTAGCTGAGCTGAACGACCCCACTCCTGCTGTACCTGAGCATCCTCCACTGTCCTCAGAGCCCCGATGCTGCCAGCCCTGGGAGAGGAGGAGTGGGAGCAGGGAGCTGCTCAGACCTGGATGAACAGAAGCAATTAAGTTCCTATAGCAACACTTAGTGAAAAATCCCAAAGTAGAGGCACCTATAGAGCTGGATAGAAATGGGGTTGTGGTTCCAGGCAGCATCCTCTGACAGAGAACCATGAGAAAGCGCGTGCTTCCCCATCCTGAGCATGGTTCCTGCTGCACCTTTGCTGCTTGAAGACTTCCCATTTCCATTATATGAGCAGCCAGCCCTCCCTAAGACATAGGAAAAGTCCACTTTGCCTGTTTTGCCTTGAGGCAGTTTTGAAGTCCTACAGTACATCCCTCAGTGCCAAGGAATTGTGGCAATGTTTTGGCAATTTTTTTTTATCTCGAAGGCTTTTGTTGGGAAAGGGCAGATATATCTCATCCCTGTCACTGCTGACCACTTCTGCCTCCAGTCAACTGCTTTCAGTAAACTCCTTCAGCTTTATCTGTGGGACCCCATGGCATGACATTGTTTAAATATGGCTTTTTGGGTGGAGCTTCAAAGAAGAAAAAATGGTCTGCATCATCCTACTTCAGAAGCTGAACTCGAGCTCTCATCAGAAGTTTACAGACATAAAAGCAAGCTAAAAATCCCCAAGTCATATCTTTTGTGAAAGCAGTCATCAGGTACTGAAACCTTGGAATTGTGTAGTTCAGTGGCAAAGGCTGGGGGCTGGTGCAGCAAAAGCCAAGGGCTACAAGGCTGCCATAAGTGGCAAAGTGTGCTGCAGCATGTGTGGGCACTGGGCTTTGTTCCCTTCCAGCAAGAATAAATCAAGCTGCCCTTTGCAGCCCTCCAGGGAGGAGCAGCATGGTTTGGCCCCCAAGGCTGCTTCACTCCACATCACCTTTGGAGTAGGCAAACTCCTGCTGCTGATCCAGCTGGCAAGAGCTCTCCTTTGGACACCACTAGTAGGACACACCACACCATGCTTGTTTTTTTGTTGTAGGGAATTAAAGGAATTCATGTCACTTTGATGTTTGCGGTGCAGTGTCCCAGTGCAGGCCCAGCATGTGGCCTCACTGCAGGCTGGCACAGCGTGAGCAAGCCCAGTGGCACAGCTCCTATACCTGCCCTGTGTCCAGTCCTTCCCTTGTCTTGGATGCCTCTCCCTTTCCTCTTCTTCTCAAGGCTGGGCTGTAGCATAGGGGAAAACCAAGAATACTGCATGCTATTTTTTTCTCTCCTTGACTGGTCTCTTGAAGATTGCTGCTGTTTTCTCCCAATTACAGAAAATGCTTGAAGCTGTGTGGAGGTTTAGCCACACAGTCAGGGAGGCAGCAATGCCTTTCTTAGCTCTGTGGAGTGCAGTCTTGAACCACTGTAGCACTTCTTGCTTACCCTTGTACCCTGAGACATCTCAGGTTTCAATCATAGGTTTCAATTGCTCTTCACCTGAGCTCTGCTTGGCATGGGCAGCCATAAAGTGCCAGGCTCCAGTTTAGCTGGAGCATTAGCAGAGAAAGGGAAAGCTGGAGCATCAGCCAGCAAAATGTAATAGGGAATCCTCTTGCCTCCATCTCTGCTGATGCTAAAACCAGGGCCTGGCTTTCCTGTTTGAAACAGGGGCTGGGGTCATCTGCTGCAGGGTTGGCTTTGCCTTTAGCAACTTGCATAGTTTCAGAGGCTTGTGTACCAAGCTGTGCTTAGAAGCTCTGGTGCAAAGAACTCCATTCTGCAGAAAGCCCAGGAGAATACAGAATCCCCTTGGACTTTTTATTGTGAAGGAGGAGCTGGTCAAAACCAAAATCAACAGTCCTGAAGCAAATAGTGCAGGCTTTGATCTACCCAGTCAAATATGAGCCCTGGTTAACTGGATCCTCCTCTCTTTGTGCATGTTTGCAAACAAAATATTTTCCTTCAAGACAACAGGCTGCAGACTGGCAGGCTTTCTCTTCTCCTGTCCTATACTAGATGATGAGTTTTATGACAACATTGTCCTGATTTAAGTCATCTCATGCTTGGCTGGCCTTGGCTAAACATAAAAATGGAGAGTCTAAAAGCCCCAAATATTGTTCCCAGTGTGCCCTAGATAGTGGCATTGCTTGGATTTGCTGGTGCCACTGTGTTTGCTGAGCATAAGTATTTGGTCAGTCTTTGAGCTGGTAAGTGCTGGTCCACTGCAATGAAAACATTGGATTTAGAGGAGGAAAAACAAAGGGAGCAGACAGAATTTAGCAATTTTAGAGACACCACTCAGCAAAAATGGAGCCAGCCCAGTTTCAAACTGGGGGTGTCCTTGAAAGCTGTAGCCACATACAACCATCTCAGGGCTGGCTCCAGGGCCAGCTCTTCCTCCTCTGCCCAGGGGTAATTTCATGTTTTTTGCAATAAAAGGGGGCTCCAAAAACTATGTCTGAAGCTCTCAGGAGTTGAGAACCTCCACTGCTTCACCACCTCTTATGCAAGGAAAACTGAACCTTGGTGCCTGGCTTTCAGGTCGTTCCTCAGGTAACACAGATGGGACAGGGAGCTGACCTGTACCACCCTGACACTGGGTCTGGAAAACGCCAACTCCAGCTTGGTTCAGGGGAGGAATAAAAGAAAAACCTTCCTGAAAGGCAAACAAATGGCAAAAGTGAAACAGTGAGCCAGTTGCTTACCAGGAAAATCCCCTAGCTGCTGTGTGGGTGGTGTGGGAGCACAGCCCCATGACTGCTGGGAAGTTGGCGCCCTTCCAGAGAGCTGTGGGAGCCAGGGGTGTGGCAGTGATGGTGTTTAAGGAGCATGTCCTGCCCAGCCTGGCCTGCCCAACCAGCTGCCATTCCTACGAGTTAAAGTTGACAAAGTTCTGTGGATGTACCTGTACAGGACCCCTGTGTGGGAAGCAGCCAGAGGGTTTGAGAGCAGGAGGGAAGGGGTTTGCCTTGCACCTGTCCTTCCACCCAGGAGTGGGGCTGGGTGCTTGGTTTGCACTGCAGTACTGCTCACTGTCCTGTCACATCCTGCTCAGTTTCACGTGCCTCCTTGGCTCCATCACACTTCAGCTTTCTAGCCTCTAATAATCCTCTTCCCGTATTTGGTGCTCACCTCCGAGGACTCAGCAGCGACCCTGTCTGCCCTGGATGTGCATTTTCCCCTGGGCCGCAGCTCACATGGTTGGAAGCAACGGGGCAAGAACCATGTTTGTGCCTGAGGTCCCGAGGCTTTAGCAGCAGTCCAGTGCTGCCACGCTGTGGGAATCACGGCTCATGATGCTGACCTGCTCTGTAGCCAGCCTGCAGTGCCAGCCTGGCTGCAGAGACATCCCACTGTGGGCATGCCATGCCCATCCATGGGCTCTGCTGGGAGCACTGTCTCCCTATGAAGGGAGATCTTAATTGACTGACAGGGTCTGTAATTCAGGGTAACGATGAGCTTCTCACCCCTATCCTGGATTGGCTTCTGGTCTGCAGCCAAGACACAGAGAGCCATCACCTGTCAAGGCTTCAGCTGCATTTTCCTAGGACTGAGACCTCTCCAGCCTCCACCACCACTTTCCTGCCTTAGTTTTCAGATGGTCAAAAACCAGGCAGAGTAAATCCCCCTGGAGCATGGAAAACGATGGTGTAGAAGTCTGTCTGGGGAACACGTGTATGATTTTGCCCTTCCTCCCTGGAAGCATCCAAACAAGTGAATGAGGCATCCCAATCAAACCTCCTGCTGCCTTTCTGTAGCAGGAACAGCAGTGGCTCTGCCGCCAAGATGAATTTGGCAGCCATGTAGCAGATTTTTGCATATGCTCTAAACAGTATTTGGATGGCAAGTGAGGACAAACACAGCTTTGCCCTTGAAAGCAAACTACCTTAGCTGGCTGCTGGCACAGGTAATAGCAACTGCTTTATATAAAGCAGCAGGAGGAACAGTCCATTTTCTACGGCTCCTGAACTGGCCCCAGTGGTGGCACTAGCATTGGGACAGAGGGCCCATGGCTGGAGGACCAGCACTGCTCACAGCAATGCTCACAGCACAATTCGCAGCCTCTTGCTGAGCTGCACAGTTCTGCCCTCAAAGACAAACCACCAGCTGTGGCCAGCTCAGCTTGGGAAGACTGATGGGCTGGCAGCCCAAAGGAGTGTGCAGTTTTCCATGGTCAGTTATTGTGCTGGCATGGTGAGAAGCTTGCTATTATTAGATGGCATATGAATCACCCGCACAACTGGAATTAGCAGCCTCAGCCTGAGCCGAGCTGGACACTTATTGGAAAAGCCTCATTTAAGCCCAGCCAAGAGACAAAAGTGAACAGGGCTCAGAGAAATCACTTGCCCAATGCCCACTTTAGCGCTGAATGCCGCCTCTTCCAGCTGAGAGGGAAGTACCAGCTCTGGGGGTTTCCCATAGCCCTGATGGTGTGACAGAGGAATAGAAGGATCTGGAAAACTACATCCCTATTCATGCACTGCCAACCTTATGCAATATATAGCAAGAGAACAAAAACTTTGGGGGACACAATCTTAAATCATGATCTGATGGGGTTGGTTAAAAGGTCACAGCCTGACAAAAGGTACAGGTGAAGGGCATACAGCTGCCATGCCTGTGCCTCGGCGTGGTCTGCTGCAAAGCAACACAAGTGTGCAACACAAGCAGCTGCTGAGCAGGGTTACGGGGCTGTGTGGCTGTAGGGCCCAAACTGGCAGATTACTGGGAACTCCCTGGGTGCAGAGCAAAAGAAAGAAAAGAGAGAGCTGGAAACACATTTGCTTTTCTGGATGAGAAAACACCGACGCCCTTTGATTCCTCTTTTGACTCATTTAAGCCTGGAACTGCAATAAGACAGCCCGGTAAGTAACACAACTTGTAGGAATTGTAGCTGCTAAAGTTTTCCTTCAGTCTTGTCACTAGTCATTTTGCTACAACAACAAATGTTGTTCCTCATTTACTCTTTTGCAAATGAGATAAAGTCCAGTCTCCATGTTCTCTTGTATAGTTGTGAATCAAACACATTGGCAATAAAGTTCAATCACCAGAGCTGTGCTGTGCTATTTTCTTCACCCTGAGCTTTTTCTACCAAAATTAAAAATTATGTCATCTTTTCACAGGACATGAAATAGAATTTCACATGCATTGCAAAGTCGCACCAAAGCACATTGTGAAGAGTGGCAGAGTACACACCATTTCTTATAGCCTAACAAAGGAGCTTTTATTTAATAATGAATTCTTACAGCACAGTACAAAGATTTGCTTTGTTCAGTGACTAGAAATTGTTTGCAGATTTTTCCAGCCACCGAGAGTTGACAGTTCACTTAGGAAATCAGTTCTTAAAGCTAGAGTGCCTACATGCCTGTTTGGCTCTTGGAGCACTGCAAGCCCAGACCTGCGCAGGGTCCAGTCCAGCTCTCTTTTCCCATGGACTGAAACAGTGAAACACTTTTGGATATATTTCTTGGTGGAGGAGGCAAATCCATGGTTTCAGCTGTTTTCAGTTTCTCTCTCATCACCTTCAGGAAAGCTTAAACCTTCCTATCCCTAGTGCTGAAAGCAAGGGATGAGAAGATGAACCTCAGAGCAAAATTGTAGGAGCTTCAATGTGAGGCAAACAGATCACATGGGTGCCACAGAGGGGTCAGCTCCGTGAGTGGATTCTTAGCTCTCTGAAGCAAAAAATAAAGATATCCATATCCTCATAGAGATGGTAGATAGGAAACATGGTGCACAAGGACTGGGTTGATGCACTGCAGTGAGGAAAGGTTTTCACCCAAACAGAGCTAGGCACTGCCAGAAAAGAACTAGGATCTTCTCCTCTTCCAATCGCTTCCTCTGTGGGAGAATAGATTGTACAAGAATAGAGATAGTGCTGCAGGCAATCTCACTCCTGATAAGGTGCAGCTGTGTAAGACAGGTGAACATCATTAGAGGAAAAGGAGCAGGGACTGCTGATTTGTATTGACCAATTACAAAAGAGAAAAAGGGCACACAGGTGTTATGCATAAGGCGAAAGGGTGTAAAAGGTTGTACTGGGGAATAATAAAGTGCTGGCACTTGAAACCATTCATGGTATCCGTCATGAGTCCGTCATTCCTCTACTTCTATTAATAAGCATTAGTACTAATGCAACTATGGGGTGAAGTCACACAGGATCCCTGGGAAACCCATCCCATGCATTAGCATCTCTAAGGGAGGTGATCTGGGACAGCTTGTTTCAATCCTACAGAGCAGGTCAGGCTTCTTGGCTCAAACACACAAATCACACAGCCAGTGTGTTAATGAATGAGAAGCAAAGATGGCTCTTTATCCCAGAGAGGGATTATGGTTGGTGGGAGGGAACAGGAACTGGCATTCACCCGGGGCTGTACCAGCAGCCACTCCACCATGGGAGTAATGCAATAACCAGGCTAATTTCTTATCATGCACCTTTAACCATTTCATTTATCCCCAGTGAGCTTCTTGTAGAAGGGTGAAGGAGGAAGAGCAAAAGTGTGCTTGGCCCTTTAACTCCAGGTGGGGGCACTTAATGAACATACCTCTCCTTACTTACCAGCCAGCTTTCCCAGAAATATCAGAACACAGAGCAAGGAGCTGCCTAAATCTTTGGCAGGTTTAAAGGCACCAGAATCACAGTTCTGCCTGTCAGCTAAAGAAAGGCATTCTCTGAAAAGCCCCTGCACAAATTGTCCATGAGCGTCTTGCTGAGACTGAGGAGCCTAAGTCCTGAGTTCAGGAGAGGTACTAAATTCTCTAACATCAGCTTCTGAAGACTTCCCTTCTTTAGGTCTTTCCAAAGTACATCATGTGCAGGTGCAAATATATACATACACATGTGTTCATTTGTTTGTCTTTTTTTAAGCAAATTAACTCATTTTTCTGATTCTTTTCTGGAAGGGAAACTAAAATCCCTTAGAGCACCAGCCCCTCTCTGTCAGCCGACAACCTACAGCAGGGACTTGGAAACTTGGCATTTGGCCCATGCATTAGCTGCAGGTTAGTGCTGAGCAGAACCAGTTACAGTAGATCTGAAATCATCATATCTCCTCTGCACTCTGCTTTGTTCAGCCAGGTTCTGCCATAATTCTTGCACATCACCTCTGGTGAATGAAAAAATAGTGTTAGTAAATATGCTTGTTACATATTGGGATGCAGCGGCAAGAAAGTTCACATGACATCACTTAAACTTTTGTTTGTCTGTAACGGTGAGAAAGGAAAAGAAAGGAGTGCAAGGGAAAATTGACTTGAAGCAGCTCTGTTGAATAATTATTTATTTACCTTGTGTGCGTGCCTCACACTCTTCCTCATGGGTTACAGCCATTGATGGACGTAAGGTCTTGGGGGTCCTCAGCACAAATTCCTCAAGAGAGGAGCTGGTTCATGGCATGCTCAAAAGCATTATTGTTTCATCACTCGAGTTCTCATCAGATAACAACATAACTTCATTGCTGCTTCTGGCAACCTCTGCACTTCCTTTCCCTACATGTTCTAGAAGCACAATGTGCATGGGAAATGCTCCTCTGTTTTGACACACAGCTGAGCATGAAACCAGGCGTCTGGGTAAGGGACATGGCAGAGCTGAGCCAGCACCCCCTGATGCTCCACAGAGATCTGAAGATGGGTCTGCTGTACTGAAGTCTGGAAAGGAGAAGTGGGAAGGAAAGAGGGGCTGGGAGTAGGGAAGTAACTGGTCACACAGCAAGTTGCAGTGGTAGGAGTGCAGTAACTTTTGCCTGCAAAGGTGCCTGATCTGGTTCAAAATAAACATAATCTTGGCATTAGGGAAACATCCCAGGGTGACTTTTATAGACATTTTTCTTAGGCTGTTTCCTCTCCAGCACTGCACTCCTTGCATCCTCTCCCACAGTGAAATAAGCTGTGGGTGAGATGATTTACCCTACTCTGCTGTGGTTACTCAGCATTTGCTGGCAATGCTCTCGTCACAGCTTGGCCCTTTGGTCCCAGATCAAATCATTTGGTTTGGACACCAGATGAAGGATGAGCTTTGTCTAATTTTACAGACCTACACTTGGACCCTTAATTGCAGCTCCTTTTAAAAGCAAAGAAGAGAAATGGGCATGATTCGCCTGACCTGTTCTAGACACTGAAACGAGGAGGGGGTGACTCATAGCTGTGCCTATGCTTCCCCATATTTTTCTCTGTAAAGGGAGCCTAATGTAACCAGCTCAGATGGAGGCCTCTCTGTTTAGTCAGATGAATCCCACCCAGAGTGATTGCAGCTGCCAGAGAAATGGAGCTTTCCCATAATCACTTCTCTTCCTTCCCCATAGTTTTGGGGCAGAGAGAATTATTTGAGCTGATGGGTCCTTGAAGGATTCCTTGAAATTTATGCAAAATCTGCTCAGAAGGATGTGTGTCTTCTTGCATCAGGCCTGAATGCAGTTCTGTGGAGGTTCCAGGCAATAGGGCTTTCAGAGAGCAATGCAACACTGGCGTTATCATGCACTATGCTAGCAGGCAGTCTTAAAATGGAAAAAGCAAAGACAGTAACAGAAGGAGCATCCAAGACATCTCCTGGGTTTGGACAGCTACTAAGTTGGCCACATCCCAAGAGAAACAACTTCCACTTTGTCCCCTGGCTCCTACCCTTACTTCCACCTTCCTCTTTTCCTTCTGCTTTCTTCAGTCATCTCCCTCCTGAATAGAAACTTTTGGGAGGCTTATTTCCTTGCACCTGTTTCTGCTGTGATGTAACTGTGGTAACAACCACTCTTGGACATATTTCTTGGGTTATTTGGGGGTGGGGTTTTTTGCATTTTATTGCACAAAAATATGTTAGGGTTATATTTAAAGATGGACTCAGATCAGAGCTGCTCAAGAGATACATTCCTGTTGTTTGGGAAAATCTGAAGCAAGAGTCAGACCCCTTCATCTCAGCTGGTCTTCCTCTTAATTAAGTGCAGATCCAAAACGAAAGGTCAAGCTGGAGAAGTTCAAATAGAAGTTGCAGTGCAAACTCTGTAGGTGAGGCCAGTCTGTAGTTGTGGTGGGATGAAGCAATGTGCAGACTTAAATTCTGCCTTACCATGTACTTTCTGCACTCCTTGATGGAAAGAAAGTAATTAAGGAAGGCTGGGAAAGCCAACTGCTGCCTTGCCTTCCAGAAGCAGCAAACGAGACAACAGAGAGATCAAAGATAATGTCAATAATAATAATAATAATGGTGGTGATGATGATAATGAAGATGATGATGATAATATAGGACTCCTGTCTCTACGTGGCCTTTATCTCTCTCCATGTATTTTAAGATCTCGTGATGTTTATTTGCAGAGGAAACTGCATATTTGGACCTGTTGTTTGATATGACCTGGTGCTTTCTACAAAATCATGTTTTGACCCCCAGGTCTCACGGTTCAAATTGAGCCAGTTGTGAACAACTAGCAAGAGCTCTCGTGCTGCTCAGGGCAGTCAGCAGCACCAGCACTGAGCCTCAAGGCTTCAGACAGACCAAGACACCACAGTTCTCTGAAATCAAAGCTTCTTGGTGCCACATGTAAAGACTAGAAAAGACCAATGGGGGAACTGGCTCATGCAGTGTTACCAAGTGATTTTGGCAGGTTATTCTGAGTCAGGGCAATGCTCAGCAAATCCTCACAGAAGTGGCAGCCACAAGAAGGGTCATAGGCAGGTCCCAAGGGGAAAGAGATGTACTGCATCATCTCACAGCTCCAAAGCATTTTCTCCATCTATGACCAGTGCTTCCAGAGATACCCAACAACACACTACCTGTGGCCCAAACCCTTAAATCTGAAGGCTGGGCACCATCACTGTCTCAGTGCAAAGCTGCATCAATGAGCAAATTGAGGGAAATGTAGATTTTGTTTTTCACCACCCTGAGAGAAAGGAACTGGAATAAGAACTAAGAGTTGATAATTCCAATCAGATTTTACACATTTTGTGCTGGAGAGTTTCTGAGTTTCTGTCCTGCGGTGAACTCAGATATACCTGTAAAGGCAACCTCCTTAACAGGTGATTTTACAGTCTGTGAAGACAACTTCCTGAGGTTACTTTACCATCTCCTGCCTGTCCAGCATTATCCACCATTAGGAAGGAGCGTTTCATGTCGAAGCTGAATTAGAGTCACTTCAGTTGCCCCTCACTGCACTGCTGTGATCCAGCATTACAAGGACATAACAAACCTTGTCATAGAAAAGTTGACTGGATGGCACACTTTAACCCTTATAAAGGCTTTTATATTCTCAGCCTCTTCTCACAGCATTCCAGTGACCATGCAGGAATTCCCAGCCATCATATCAGTGGTCCTTCACAGTGTTTCCTGTTTCTCACTGGTGTGAGAAAGAGGTGTGGACGTGGTGCAACCACCACCTGGTGCTGCAGCCCAGGGTTGCTCCTGCCGATGCTTCCACCATCCCCAAGTCCTATTATTTGCTTCTAGGTTCCCAGAGTCAGCTGAGCTCTCTTAACCCCATTGAACCAGCAGCTATTGTGGAGGCAGTTACCACAATGACCCTATAATCCTGTTTTCCAAGGCAGAGTCTCCTGTCCTGTAGGTACAGCCTGAACTTTTTTCCCCAGATGTATTATTTTCATTTAGCTAAATTAAAACACATTTTCTTGGATTGTGACCATTCAGCCAGCAATTCCGATCCCTCTGTAACTGTAAACTATCCTTGGCATTATTTACTGGACTGCAGGTGGACAGACTGAAACATTAGCTCTGTGCATGCTGCCCCCATTCAGCTCAGTGGTCTGTTGATGCTGTACAATAGTGACAACTATTTTGGTGTCCGGGGGGAAGATTATTTTGTGACTGACTCTTTTAGCTGAAATATTCAGCTCTTCTGAGATCTGGGAGCACATTTGGGATTGCTGAAGGAGTAGCATCTTTTTCTCCACAGCCTGTCACATCTTTGAATGATAACCTCTCACTGCGTCCCCCTCCTCATTTCCTTTGGATATGGAAAACCACAGATAAGAAAGAGAGAGAGAAGAAAAACAGATTTACTTCATTAATTTTTGCTCCGAGCCATGCAATGACAGAGCCACTGAACTGACATCACCCCCTTTCCTGTACACCCCACCACAGCTGAATCCGACCCCAAGCCAATGTAATGTGGCCAAATAAAGAAAGTGAGGCACAGGAAAGATGAAAAATCAAATTGTCACCTTCCATGCTAATGCACACAAACTGCTGCAATGAGGTTTCCTTTACAGCAGAACAGCTCCTGGTACAATGTAGGAAGGCAGAGGTCTAGAAGACCTCTCCATAGCAATTCTAATGCTCTAAAGAATTTACAGAGAAATTACAGAGATAAATTGGATTTTTTTTTTAATTATTATTTATTTTTAATGTTCTCCATGTCCACAGTATATCTGACAATAGGATAAGTATTCTTTCCATGCAATTCCAGTAAGGTCAGTAAACTTATTCTAGGAATGAGTTTAATGACATTTGGGTCAGAAATACCATTTGCATTTCTGCAAAACCATTACTGCTAACAGTTCTGGGTCAGTGTGCAGGCACATCAGCTCCTTCACTGTCCCAGTGCTGCGTAGCCTGAGCATCAAACATCTGAAGAGATGACATGGCCTTTCAGCTCTTCTCCTGGGCCATGGCACAGAGGAGCCATACAGATCAGGACAATCAAACAATACTAAGTGATCTACGAGAGGTAAGATTCTGTTCCTGTAGGATGAGCCACTAGGTCAGGGAACTCACCCTCTGTTTGTGAAAAAAAGTTAAGCAATTTCCCAGGAAAATCACTCTCCTATGACCACATTTAAACCATAGTGTTAGTAGGAAACACACAGAGCAGGCTTTAAACAGCCCACACTGCATTCGCTTGGCTGCAGAGATGCAGCCCAGCCATGGTGTGTGTGGCTCACCACCTAGGCTCTTATCCCTCCATTTACTGAATCAGAGGCTGGTGTCGTCACAGCGCATGCTGCAGAGGCCACCGGGCCACACACACATACCTTTCTTGTGCACATTGCCTAAATCCCACTGATCAATGACTTCCTGCATGGTCACTGGAATGCTGTGGGAAGAGGCACATAAAATTCCCTACTCTCATTTAGCCCTCCTGTCAAAGCTAGAGAACTCCTGGCCCAGCTTCAGCTACAAAAACATATGAAATATATCAGCTGAGGCTGAACAGAATAGAAACCGATGGCCAGTCCGGATATTGCTGCTATTTCACCGGGAAGGTTTACTTCCGAAGCCAGTGCGGGTGATTCATTCAAGAGCCCAGATGCTCAGGCCCTCGCCAGAGACTATGGTAAAGGGGGCCAAAGCCAGGTTTAAGGGAAATCACTATAAATGCACTACCTATAGGCTTTACTTTCCAGTGGTTAAAGTACCAGAACAATGAGAAACACAATTTTGTAGCATTTGTACTTTTGTCTTCTTTTCATGGCTCCATGTTGGGCACTTGTGATGAAGTAACCAGAGAATGGCATGAAGAAGGAAGCCCTGTCTTGGCAATGGACTTCCAGACTTTGGTATCTGGCTTGATTTTAAAAAAGAATGGAAAACAAAAACATTCTCATGCTTCTAATGGGAGCCTGATTAAAAACAACAACAATGAAACAATTATAAGTTACTGGTTCCTTCATTTCTATGTAATCAACTTGAAGCACTTTAAAATAAGACCAACACAATACAAGAAGGTAGATGGTTAATGCCTTCAGAAAATCAGGTTCTTTATAAGACACAAGCCTGAGTGAACAAAACAGACACAAAATACATTATGTACAAAAAAATTCAGAAACATACAGTTTTGAGAGATGGCTGGTGAAACTTTCACAGACACAGCCTCCACAGGAAACAAACAGTTTCTTGTTTCCCCTTCTAGACAGTTTTAAAGTTGTGTTTTCCTATTCACATTGAGCACTGTTTGCATGGCAATAACTGCAGGGAACTGCTAACTAGTGAAAAAAACTCCCAAACCAGTAATTTCTGTTGTGACTTTCAAGTACAAGTAATGAGAGAAATGCCCATATAGTTTACTAAAAATCAGTAAAATACTTGATTATGCTATTCTTAAACAAAGCACATATTTGGTTTCCTTCACATAAAAGCTTATGCAATTGAGTCATAGTTTTATGTGACTAGGAATATTTGTTAAAAGATAAATGCAAGACAAACTCCTATTCTCAGCTGTATTAATTTCATTGTATGAATCTCAAATTTGGCATTAAAAAATGAACCACGCTGATCTGATAATTATCTCAAAGAATGAACAATGCCTTTCAAATGCCTACATATAAATTCTGAAAGGTGGTATAGCTGGTAAATGGAAATGAGATTAAAAATTACATTAGGCTGGCTGAAAAACCTCCAACACCAGGATGTTGTAATGTTATCAGGAATGGAAGAAGCAATAAGATGAATATATTCTGGGTGCCACCACCCTCTAGGGACTCAGACCAAAAAATCTTGAACTTCGGTGACTGCATAGAGAAAATCCAAGAAGAAATAAAGGGAACTCTCAGAACCACTTAGCCAAGGAAAAGGAAAGGTTGATTTACTCCTTCAGCAGTTGGGGGTTTTTTTATGCAGGAAAGAAAAAAAAATAAATTGGTTGTTACAGGTGATTCGAGTTTGAAATTTTTTTGGGGTTCCATTGATACCACTGAGAAACAGTCTAGAATTTCTAAAACTAGCAGATAATACACAGCAATTACACATAGAAGATTACCTTACTGTGGACCTCATTTAAGCTGGAAGTCGCTGGTTGTTAGGACCATTAATTGTGATGTGATCACAGTCTCTGCAGGCAAAGAAAAATTTGCAAGGAGTGATTAATATACCCAACTGTTGTATCAAAAAGATTTCCCAATTTTCCTGTAAACTGCATTCAAAACTAGCTAGGATGAAAAATATAAATAGAAAAAAAGAATCAAAATTTTGCAGGCATAATAAAAATAAAAGAGAAATAATTAATCTGCCTCCCTCCACCATCAAGCCTAAGCTAAAAACTTATTCAAATTCATCAGCAACTGGAAACTAATAATTGTACTGGTAACAAAAAAGGAGGAAAAAGTAAAGAATATTGATGACATTGTAAAATGCAGAAATGCAGTAAGGGAAACTGTGGGCCTTGATGGAAATGGTGCTTCAATATTCAGGCTTTCTATATTTAGCTAGGACAAAAAGTTTAAAAATATGTTAATGCCTTGGTTCCCACACCCCTGAGTGTCCTGCCAGGCTAGCACTGAGTCCTCAGAGGGGAAACTGAGGCGAGGACGAAGACAAAAGACAAAAGGCGCTCTTAGTCTCAGGAACACTCCCACAGTTTAATGCAGAACTTACATCTTGGAGTCCTGAAGAGGGTAAGAGCCCAAGCACGTAGCTCGGAGTGGTTTTGTGTCCTTTGGGAGGGGGAGGGGGGGAGGTGAGGGGTCAACCAGCCAATGGGGGCTGACCCAAGGGAAGGTGAGGCATAGGTGGTGTCAGGTGAGGAGGGGCGTGCTGGGATTTCTGAGAAAGGTAGTGCTGTACAACATTTTGTGTGGATTTTTGTATATATACAACCCAAAACACAAACACAGTGCAAATATAACAAAACTACTTAGTGCAATACAACATGTTAAGAACAAAAATAATCCTAGCAAAACAGGCAAAATTGATGCAGAAAAAGCTGAAATAGTTACCTATTACTTCAGTATTGGAAATGAGTAGCAAGGAAATTATTTTATATGCAAAGGCAAATTATCTACAAGTCAATTAAGAAATAAACAACTATTAGAATTCAGGATCTTCTTCCTGAGAGCTATGCCACAGGGGTCTCAAGTGGCATCCTGCAGAGTGCTCTGCTTCAGAAACACCATGTAAGACCTGGCTGGGCTGTAGGTAAGCAGAAAGGTCAATATGCCTCTCCTCTGTGCTTGGAGTAGGAGGTGGAATGGAACAGAATGGGGGGGCAGGGGACAAACAGGACACTGCAGCCTTGCTCTCTGGCCTTGGCTGGCTGCACTGCAAGTCATGACTGCCAAAGGAGCACTAAAAACCTGCCAAAAGCCACACAATAAATGGCGAAACTGCATCTAAGTGAGACTCTTTGGGAGGGGGGGTTTATTCATGCGATCACAAAGAAGATTCAGAAGCGTCTCAATTTCTGCATGAAGGACAGAAACAGTACCCACTAAATCTTTCTTCATCAAGCAGAGAAAGCCATCACAACAGTTCAAGCAGGAGAACTCAAACCTAATCAAATGAGAGAGCTGGCACCAAGGGTTAAGAATAAGGGCGAATGAATTAGTTAAAGAGTTTGTGGATGGCTCTGTTTCTTGGTGTTTTCATTGGCTTCAGCAAGGAGAGATTTCACACCACCAGCTGCAGTCAGTCTCTCTAGCTTCTCCCTGGTCCATGGAGAAAGATAAAAACTTATACGGGGGTGATTCAGTGTGCCTAAGTTCAGCATCTGCTTTGAAATGCATTCTGGAGGAAAACACCTCACCCCTGCCCCGTGTCCTACCCCCTGATTATCAAAGGGTCTTAGGGAGACCAGGTGTATGCCAGGTAAGCAATTGGGTAGCACCAAACTTCTTTCTGTCTTTGAGGAAAGTCCTCTACAGAAAAACCAGTGCAACAGGCTCTTCTTAAAGATCAGAATTCAGGCACTGGTGATAATGATGCATGTGGCCGTTTCTGAAGATCCTGTAAATGACTTATAACATTCAAACCCTCAATAAAACACTTGCCCCAAACAGGCCACAACCTCCCCCTTCCCCCAGCTTGACTCTCTGTATAAAGTATTTGTTCTGTATTGCAGAGAAGCAACTAACTGGCTTTCACAGGTTATTTCCAGTTCACAAATGGGTCATATCACAGAGAAAGTGAAAAGTCATAAAATAAACAGTACCTTCAGTAAATAGGCAAACCCACTCTTGCAAGCACTGAGGCAGGAAGATAACTTTTGCAACAAATATCTTGAGTTAGACAGAACCAGGTCTAATTTAATTTCTTTATATCCAAGTGATATAACCCCCCACTTGGCAGGGAGGTTGGACTAGATGATCTTCAGAGGTCCCTTCCAACCCCAAAAATTCTGTGATTCTGTGAGAAAATCTGGACCATGGATTTGTCTGTGTTTTGCTTTGCTTTTAGGAGGGATGTGGAGACTTTGTTTCCTCTCTTATTTGCTTTCTATGAGTAGTGGTAATTGTTCTCCACTCCTGCAAACATCTACATTTCTTCCTTTACAGCAGGTTTGCCAGATGCCTTTTAATTTATTGTATTTGTCACCTGCTAAAATGCCATTTATCAGCTGATGTCTTCAAAATGGTATGCTAGGGTGTGGGCTGTCATCCATCACTGAATCTGGTAAAGAAGTCACAACCGTGCAGCTTTCCAGCTACTGGCTGCCCAGATAAAACCTTAAAACCTCAGTAGAGGCACATGCACCATGAGCCACACTGAGGAGCTTGTGGGGGGCAGTGCAGGCTGTGAGTCTCTGTGGCTCACAGTGCATGGAAGTGAGCCCAGATACGCACACTCGTAGATTCTCCCTAATGAACCCTGCATGTCACAGGCAAGATGTTCCCTGCGTGTGGTGCTTGGAAAGGTGGCCTCACTCTTACTTTTCCTCCAGCCTACACTCCCTGCTTGCAAATCTCTTTTTATTGAGCTGCAGTTCAATACTACAAAGCTAGTCATGGCTAAGGGCTTTGTCTCCATGCTAAAAATCTCAGTGATTTCACTTCGATCCGTTTCTAAACTGACGCAGTTAAACCACTGAAACTCCAGTGGGAACACTTCGGCTGATTTTTGGTTAGCCCATCCAGATTCTCAGCTGATTAAAGCTACTCTAAATTAAGCATAGTGCAAAACCGTGCTAAGAGAATGCACTTGGAGATTGCTCTTGTTCAACTAAAGTGGTTTGCTGGACTAAAGTTGTTCATTCATGGGAAAAAATGCAACATATTCCTAAGTATATTCACAGTGGAGAGCTGCAAAAACATTTTGTCTCTCATTCTTAGTCCCTCATTAAGGGCTGCACATTGATTATTTATTTATTTCTAATTTAGCAACAGCAGTAACACAAACACAGATTGTCTCCTTGACCCAAGGTAGTTGCCAAATGTTTAGTTCAGAACCAATTTCAGTGCTACTGTAATCCCCTGAACTGGAGAGCTGGAGCAGAAGTAAAACTGAGCCAACGTGAAACTGTAGCTGCACAAATGGCGCCAATCTAATTACGTTATGAAAAACTGTCCCACCGGAGATGACTCTCCTGCAGCTCACAAGCAAAAGGTGGAGAACATGTGAATCTGGCCACAAGCCTCAATTGTTGACAACCCAACTTAGAAAGCATCACTACACATGCCCTTTGGGAAGAAAGATAAGTGGTACTTTGGGGAACCACATATTTGTTTAACTCTTTTTTCTGTACTTGTCCAGGCAAAGAGAAAATGTTTCATATTATGCTGAATACCATCTCAGATTCTAGCAGGATTAGTTGTCAATATTATTACAGCCTCTTCAGTTACAGTACTTCAGCAATAAAGTAGTTAGACTGGCTTTGAAATACAGAAATTCAGGCAATACAATCGCACTATGAAAGAGTGCTCATTAGCCTTTGGCTGACCTTGAAAAATTGCATTTCTCTCCAATTCTTCCACAAATTGCCTTTAAGGAGACCTCCTTATTTCTACCAAGTCACAAGGTTCGACTGTGTGACTCATGTTTTTTAGCCACTCTCTCACGATCAGAAGGCATGCTTGCCTTTTACACGCAGCCACAATTGCTACGAGGAGGATACATAAAAATGCTCCGACAGTCTTTTAATAGGGACATGTTCTTATTTGTTTGGGATTTTTTTTTTCCAACCTCAGAAGTTTCATAATGAAACAGTTGGTCTTATAAAAAGTGTCACTCATCAACTCAAATTTTATGTCTAGGTCACTGCAAGGGCTTTGTCAGATTGTGACCGGGCATAGTTGTAGCTGAGGAAGCTGAATTAAGTGTAATCAGATATGTCTGGGGGCGTGAGCAGGCTCTCAGAGGGATGTGTTCTCTTGTTTGAGACAAATAGTATTGCCACAAGATCTGACTCTTGCTGGACATAGGCCACCAAATATGTTGAACCATTAGGTTGACCCATATCCAGAAGCTATGCCTCTACCTACAACAGCCCTTGCAGCTTAATGAGAGATTCTCCAGCAAAACACTCGGACAAAGGAGGAGGGAGCTCAGTTCAAGGTGCTCCTTGCCACCACAGAACAGGTTTTCACAGTGAAGGTCTCAGACACAGTGTTTCAGCAGAACTTGGCACTGGCATGCAACACCTGACATAATTACCTGCCTGCAGCAAGGCTGGAGCCAAATCTGCTCAGCCATTCTTCTGTTCCTGTTGCACAGCAGATGATGGAGCAGAACAGAGCCAGAGGTGAGGAAAAGCACCTGAAGGAAACACAGCTTGGATGTCATAATTCACCCAAGGAGCTGGAGCCTGTCTGAGGAGCTGGATCAGAGTATGGTAACAGACTGATGGGCTACACCTGTAATGTTATGGCCACGCTGCTCTCGGACAGCATTCTTGCTGAGCAGAGCCTTTGCACATAGGCATCCAGCTGCTCATCTCTCCCCACGGGAGCACCGCTGTTAGCATTGCTGCAGGAGTGGTCCCTTTTCTTTGCACCCGGGCGATGTAGCAGCTTGTGCTGGTGGATGAAACAGCCGCACAGGTCTAATTCCACCCAAAAGAGGGCAGTAGTGCTTACTGACACACAGTCAAGGCAGTACTTTACACTGGCTGCTCAACTTTCCCAACTACGCTGACAGAAACTCCCCAGTTCTTGGCACAGGCAGAGCAGTCCACAGAGCTCTTTCTTTCACACACTTAGTTAGCCTCTGCTCTCATTTCCCCCCTTTGATTCATTAGTTTTTTTACCATCATTTCTCTGGAAATACAAGGAAAAAAAATCACATGGATTCTTCCATGCCAGTGCTGAGTACCAGGTGCCTCTGTGTTACTCCCATCTATCAGCTATTCAGTTGCCAGCCAGTGCATGCCTTCTGCAGACGCAGCTTCTCAGACGAACTGTGGCTTGGGTGTAGTCGGGAATGGAAAATTGGATACACCACAGTTTATGGCAATCAAACCATGTTCAGAAGCTTGATGTCACAGGAAACCACTGATATTGTGAATAATTCAGAGCAATTTAAAAAATCCCTGATATAACCAACTGGTTTTCTCCTATTGTAGCTGCTATGTTTTCAAGCAGCCTGTTTGTCCAGTGCTTTCACTCTCACCTTTGACAGGTGTAGTTTACAAAACAATGTATTTAAACCCAAGCAGTTGCCATTAACTTTTATACTTACCATGCTCATCACTCAGCAGGAGGGCTGTGTGGGTTTCCATGGTTGTAAGTGAACGCAGGTCACAGACTTGAACTGGGGAGAGACACTTGCCTTGTTTCCCCAGCATCAGAGGGTTTCTCAACCTGGCAACCTCTGCTGTGTTGAGGTTGTTAAGTTAATGCTGTTTCCTTGGCTCCAATGCTAAAAACACCAGACATACTAACAGCAGCCAAGGTATTAACAACAAAAACAGCAACAAAGACAATAGCTACACAAGTACAGCTCATGAGCTTAGTTTTGTTTAGTGCTACAGGATCTGCACAGCCTCTGGGATCTGGACCCAGAGCAAAAACCACAGCCAACTTTCCCTCCTCTATTGCTCTTGACAGTTGTGAATGACCCTGCTCCAGATCAGCACAGCCCTTTACTCCTGGGTGAAATGAAACACGGCCCCAACATGCTGTGGCAAACACAGGCCTCGAGGTGTGATTTCTTACACAAAATATGTTTGGACAGAATGTGATGCAGTAGCCGCAATGTAGCCTTTACACAGCTGGGCTGTTAGCATCGAACAACAGTCCTGCTGATGCTGCACCTCCACATGACACTGTGTCCCCTCACCAGGGCTCCAAACAAGCCAATGAGTCTGCCACTGGCTGCTGTGACAGTTTGCTGTGCAGGGTCTCTGTGCTGTAAAGTTCGTTCTCCTTCAGGTTAAATCCTAGGACTGGCTTTCCGGCGTGTGAGAAGCCTGGCTAGAGGATGGGCCAAGCTGGAATGTAGGGGGATGGGTAATACCTGAGCAGCTTCATGTCTCTGTCTAGTGAGACAGCCCTTTCAGAAGGGGTAGGAATGTCACCCCTTCACTGATAACTGACAGATGGTATCCTTTAAGACTGTTTCTTGCACTGAAGCGTCAGGTCCTTAAATCACAGATGTACCTGCTGTGATCTGATTGTACCACATGCACAGATCTAGCTGCCTTTACATGGGCATGAAGCACTTCTGGGGTACCTGGCAGGACCTCAGGCTTCAGGGTCTGGGACATGCGCTCTACTGGCACTCAGAAGGGCATTTAGGTGACTAGGGCATTTAAACTGGGACTGTATTCTTGCATTGGAGCTAGACTCTCATCTAAGTAAAGAACAAAATCTATGACTTTTCCTGCACACAACTTCCTTTCCTGAGGCTGCCTGGACATACAATCCTCTAAGTAAAACCTAAAAAGCTATTATGTCTCTTCAAGGAGAAAACCCCACTTGCACTGTCAGAGCGAGACCTACCACTCTTAGTGGTGCATGGTGCAGACAACTGAGTGAGTTCAACTATTCACTAATCCATGGGAAAAGATTAGTGTGACTCTTGAAAGAGTCAGGTTATTAGTACTGCACCTGAGACAAAAAGAACACGTCCCCAATGGCTCTGTAGTACTCCCAGATGTGGAGCTGGTGTTGGAGTCAGCAACTGACACAAGCATTGCATGATGTTGATCTGTTCTCCAATGCTTGTATTAGTTGTTGGCACTTACCAGGTATCTGCAGTCAGAACTTCATCTTGTTCTACAGCTTTAAGCTTACCTGGCATAGGTAAAAACCTGTGTTTGCTTCTATTTCTGATTTTTAAGCATGCATGGTTAGATGTGCTTACTCTCCACTTCACTGCAAAGGTGATCGAATCAGGACAAGGACCCTCATAGGCAGTATGATGCTATATGGAAAATCTGTGCCTTTTTCTCCAGAGAGAGAGACAAAAATTATTGCTATTGAGTGTTAGGAGAAGATGAGCAATGTCAGTATTACTGCACTTGAAAATATGCAAATATTAAATTCTTTCCCAGTGAATAGTGACAGTACAGTGCTATGCAGAAATGCAGGGAATTAGGCAGTGTCATCCCATGTGATTTGTACATACTTAAGAGAGAATTAAATCCTTGTGAACCTATCCAGTTTTGCAGATGTTGAGGCCTGATTTGGCTTGTTATGTGCCAATTTTACATGGAGGCAACTCCACAGAGACCTGTGGAGTCATTAAACTGACAGAAGAAAGCGGAGACTCAGATGCTGCCACCCTACTTGCTGTGCCAAGAAACAGCAGGCATTTCCCAAACACTCTATCCATTGAGCAATAGCAACAGCAGTATCAAGGTCTTCTGTGATTGGCTTTGCCCATTGCCTAACCCTTGAGTCCATGGGGGACCACCTCCAGGAGTAAGAGGTCAGTAGTTTATCTAGACCTGTTCTGATTTGGACCTCCTTGCAGTATTACAAGGAGATCAACATCTGTATTCTGCCATTTGCACATCATCCCAGCTCACAGGCTTTGTAAGGGTCCTTTGCTGTACCATTTGGTGCCCAGATTTCTCTTCCCTCTTAAATTACTTTCATATACTGCAACCACTTTAATGCTGGAGCTAAGGCAGCACCTCCTCTGCTGAAAGGCTCTGTTTCCGGTATCCTAATTGCAATTTATCCCATCGTAATTATTATCACTCCCACTGAGTGATTGCATTTTCACCAGTAGTGGGCCGTATGTTCTGGTTTACAGTGATGCTACACCCCTGACCTTCCTCCTCATTTTTGCTGTAAAGGAAAAAGTCAAAGTCAAAGCAACATTCTTTACATAGGCCCTTCTGCATGTGCAGGGACAGGAGACATGAGGGCTACGAGCATCCCTCCTGTGTGTGTGCAAGGCTTGCTGCTGCACCATGCACCAGAAGTCAGGCATTTTGCTGGGTACAAATCATGTTCAATGCCAAGAGCTGCCTATGAGCAAGTGGAAGTCTGAGCACCTACTTTGTGCCCCATGCAGGGAGGAAGGGTGGAGCAGGCTGCATGGTGATGGGAAAGGGGTCTTGTCATGATGCTGAGGGTTTTACATGCTGACTGATTTTACTTATGCAACTGCGTTGGGTCTCCCCATATCCTTGCATTTGATTAACTTTTAGAAAAAGAGTAGGTGTAGGGATGCATGAAAAGCTAAGTGCGTGCACACTGTGAGGAGGATCCAGGCTTCAATCATGAGTTATGCTGTTCCAAGGAGCAACTCGGCAGCCTTGCAGCCATGCAGCCTGGTGCCTATGTTAGCCCTTGTCAATACAGCCTTGCAGTCTTTTCTTTGCTTGACCTTGGAATCAAGCCATGGGAGCTGGGAGAAAAGATTGGGTTTCCTCTTTGTTGTTTTGATATTTTCCTATGAACCCACCCAACTTCGCAACATTGCAAAATGAAGGCATTGCTGATTTTTATTTTTGTGTCCTGCTGAGGGGAGGGACAGAAAGAGCTGGGTGAGATTAAAAAATGGAAATCAGATTGGAATGGAGGAGTGTGTAAAACAAGAAGGTTGAGTTTATGAAAAGCAGGACCAGGCTTGGGAGAGAAAAGCCTTATAAGTGTTTAGATATTGTCTTATAGCTGTGCTACGAATGCACCAAGTACCGAGTAGATAGAGAAAGAGCAGACAGGTATAGAGCTGATAACAGAGTTTTTGTAAGTCGCTATTCAGCCTCAGGCACAAACTGGGTGACTTCACCTTCAGCTTAAAGCACTTAATATGTGTGGGCATATGTGTAAATTGAATTGACAGGAAAAAACAAGGAGGAAAGTAACCCTTGGATTAGAAATGACAGCATAATCACACCAGGTAGTCCTAGGGAGTCTGGCAAACTCTGCAACTGCTTTGAGTTACTCTTGTCCCTGGCAGTTGTCCGTTCAGTGTGTTGTCCTTGGCTGGGACGGCAATGCCACTGATCTCAGTGCTGCCAGGCCTCCGGCTTGCTTGCCTGTTCACCCTGTTGTGTTCTATTTCATTTTAATGGAGTAATACGGAGTAGTGGTCGAAGTTCTGCTAGAAAGAAAATCAGAGGCTTCAATGTTTGACTGCTCTGCCCAGCATGGATCAGCAGGGCCTGAGTTTTGGGAGATGGTCAGTACCTTGTCTTTATGAATATCAAGGGCTTCTGGGAATCCCATAAGATGGCTATGTCCTTCTTCACCACCAAAATCCATTTTAAAACACAGCACTCATTTTCATGTTTTCATAATGCCTCATTTGCAGGCATGTGATTAGACCTAATTAATGCTTGTAATCAATGAATGCTTAATTGCATTGGGTGAAAAATGCTGGAGAAATATAGAGCACTGCTTGATTGAATGCTCTTGCATTGGCTAATGGATCACTCTGTTACTCTTTTAGATTCTGCTTAAGCAGGATAATATCAGTGTTGGTGTAAAACAATCCTGCATTGATCTCTCCAAGAGGCAGAGAGGGGAGAGCCAAGAGGGGTCTTTCTAGCAATTAGAAGGGTGGTGACAGGAACAGACTTGGCTGTCTGGAGGACGAGGGGGATTGGAAAGAGTTTGGGGTTTTTTTGGTTGTTGTTTTTGTTTTCTTGGGTTTGGTTGGGGTTGTTTTTTTTTTTGTGGGTTTTTTCTTTTTTTTTTTTTAATTTGAAAGCTATGCAGCAAAAAACAAGGAGAAGGCTGGTTAGATCTTTTGACTTTTAGCTGTAAAAAATCATTTAACATTCTCTGATAAGCCTCTTGATTTAAACGGAGAGGCAATTCCTGCTCCCTGGGAGTTCCATTTGAGTGAGCCTGGCCCCAAAACTTCACAGGCTCAAATCTCTGGAACCAAATTCCAGGAAACATTCATATATGGATGATGCATCTGTAACAGATACAAAGGGGAGAATGGAAACATTTGGCAACTAGGAGCTGGAATAATTTGTAACTCCAGCTGGTACTTCTCTTTTTTCAGGTGAAATGTCTTAAGGGGAGGAGGAGAACCTCAGTAGCATGTTTTACACTATGTCTTGCCTTTTCTTCATATTTAGGCTTTCCCCCATGAACTATTCAAAAAAGGCCAGTTTCATGAGTGCAGAGAACCAGCACTAGTTGGGTCTACTCTCCAATACCCTGCACAAAGGCTTCCAAGGATCATTCTTACTGGATTTTTCTGGATTCACACTAGTGTTCATGTGAGAGCAAACTGCAAGTAAGCCTCTCTGTGAGCTCTAGTGGCCATATACAGGGTGTGGGTCCTAATGCCTGACTTGACTGTGTCTTTCTGGATACTGCCAGAGCAGAACCATTTATCCAGTGCCAAGCATCCAGAGAGCATAGATCATGGTAGAATTTGGGAGGGAACAGAGGACCAAAGGGATGTCCCTGTATCCTGCAAGTTCATTTCTACTGTGATGATGTTGCTGACCTTCTGTGTAGATTAGTAGTGAAACTTTTCCATGGAAAGAAAAGGGCGTTTAATAAAAGCAATAGACATGAAAACTATGAGAAACTGATTTACAGTTGCCTTACACTTCCAAATGAGCTTTGTGGCACATCAAAGCTCACCCAGCACTTATTTGGAAGGCTGGGTACCTACAGGAGCAACAGCATCAGCACATATAAATTTTGGATTGCAAGTGAAGTTTCCACAATCCAGCCCATTGTCTCTTTAACTTTATGGTCTCTTCAAATTCTCAGGCCTGTTCCAACATAAATATATTGCCTGAATTTCTCTCCCCCTGCGTTACTCCTCTTGAGCTGTAGAAGATTATAGGAAATAGATAAAAAACTGCTTGTTTCTTTGACAAATGCAAGACTTAAAGACCACCTTCTGCTCTTGAGCAAAATTAGCTTATCTTTATCCAAAAAAATGTTTTTACTAAATATGAGCAATCATTCGTGTGTGGCCTGCATGAGACGCTCAATTCATCTTATTAGAGGTTATCCTTTGAGGAGCTTTAAAAGGAAATGCATTGTTCTTAATTATTCTTATCTCAACAGCTGTATAATTCCTGGGTTTGATTAAAAAAAAAAAAAGAATATGCAAAGATTATACTGAAAGCTGGAGATGGGTCTGAACTCAGATTGCAGAGTTGAACCGCAGCTCTTAGTCTGTGCTAAACTGTCTTCCTCTTTTCCTTCAAGAAGTTGTGTGTCTTTTCTCTTCTTTCAAACTTAAAACATGAAACTGCAGAAAATCTCAGAAGAATATGTTTCATCTCTCTTTCTGTTTTTAAACTTGTGCTAATGATGGCTTTTTTTTTGTTGTATCAGGAAACTGTAAACAAGATTGGTGAGGAAACACTCCTGTGTCTTTCTTGCACCCCAAGCTACCCTGAAAAAAATTGTAATACTTCCATCAGAAAGGCACAAATTCAGTAATTCTTTTCCATTCAGTGAAAATTTAAAAAAAAAAAAATCAAAGCAAATTGAGATTTGGGTGAAATTTACTACCATGCTAAAAAGCCACTTTATGTTGGTTAAATGTTTGCACAAAAAGTGACATTTGCTGTGATGCTGTACGGTTGTCACAAGATGCTAACCACTTTGAAGTGGAGCAGCACAAAATGGATCGAATTCTCTGCAGAGTCCAGTGCCAGAGTTTCAAGTGCCTGGCATCTCACATTTGGTCCAGATTTTCTGAAGTGGTCAGCATCCAGCAGCTTCTATTGTGACAATAAGTGGAAGATGTTTTGCAAAAGGGCTTAGCTACCAAGCTGCTGAATTCTTCTGAAAAATCTGGTCCAGGATGGTATTGAGGGCAGTTTCATCTAGTTTGATTGAACCAGCTGTTGAATCAGAATGGATTCCTTGAACCTCTTGTTATGACATACCTCCTTTCTAAAATGCTGCCCCCTCCCCAACAACCAGGTAGTTGGTACATCCTGCTTCCAACTGTGGTACCATTTTATCATCTCAAAAATACTCCTTTTTCTTCCATTCCATCTCCTCAGGCTCAGCCCCAACTTCTTTGTTTATATACAGAACAGTTTCTTCCCATGATTCAAGGCTGAACCCAGTAATACTGAGAGGACAATATGCCTCGCTTTTGGTCTCTTACTAACTGATATGCTGAAAAATGAGAACTGTTTCAAGCTGTGAGAGTTGGACTGTGCTAGAAGCATTAGTCCTCACACACACTTCCTATTGAGGTATAGACGCAGTATATGTGTGCTGTGAAAAGGCTACGGGAAGCTCTGGAATGACAAACAGGAACTTTACAGGTACTGAGGGAAGCTTCTTGTTGATGTCTTGTATAAAGAGTTGGATGGAGAGATCTCAGTTTCCGGTGTCAACTGGGCTATTTAATCCTCATCATATTTGAAGACTAGACTGCTTTGGTGCCACAATATGGAAGTAGACTCCAACTTTCAGAGGCATATGAAATCAAAAGGAATTAGAAACCACTAACAGCATTAGCTATAGAAGCCTTGTTTTATCCAACTTCGTAAACTTGGGGCTCACCTTCCTTACACTCCAAATTACCAATTAAAGGTAATTTAGGTAATTTAAAGGTAATGGTATTTACACTCTTATACCAATTTAAAGGTGTAAAATAAGTTAAGCAATTCCCACAACTGCTAACCACATTGCTTTTTCTCTTAGCCATGAAGTAGGAGGATAAGTTGGAGGATAAGCTCCTGTGTTTGACTCACTTCCCAAGGTTATCCAGGTTTCTCTGGATTTCATCCTATTTCTCAAGCAATGGTACTATTCATCTTGTTGTCATCTGCAAACTTGTTGAGGGTGCACTTCATCCCTTTGTTTGTAATTGATGAAGATAATAAACAGCACTGGTTCCCAGTACTCCCCTGAGGGACACCACTTGTCACTGATCTCCATCCAGAAGAGTCTACTACTCTGTGGATGCAACTGTCCGACCAATTCCTTATCCACCATATAGTCCACTCATCAAAACTGTCTCTCTAATTTGGAGAGAAGGATGCTCTGGGGAACAGTGTCAAAGGCAAATCCAGATAAATAACATCTGCAGCTCTTCTCTTGTGCACTGATGCAGCCACGCCATCACAGAATGGTTGGTCTGTGTTTCCCACAGCACACCGAGGAGTTCACAAATGTGCTGAGAAAGGCATGTGCAAAAGGCACCTTCTGAAGTGGGACTGTCAAGAGGCCACACAGGACAACTGGAGCCCTATGAATGTCACATAACATGACACAGTTCAGTATCTAGAACCTTCTTTAACTAGTTTCCCCTGAGGACTTCAGAGTGAAAAAGCTTCCCAGTCTTCATGGTGTATCACCACAGCACATACAAGAGGCTTGTTAGCCATCCAAAACACTCACTTTCCTCCCAGAAAGCACATGCTAGACCACTAGAATATCCTGACTGTTTGTTGCCTTTTTTTCTTTCTTTTTTTCTTTTTTTTTTCTTTTTTTTTTTGTGGCATTTTTAAAAGAATTAATCATGAGCATGCTACAAAGAACTTCAGTAGGCGTCCCTGCAGATATATTGCCAGGTTAATCTTTAGTGGAGAGGAACAAGCAACTACTATCCAAACATCAGTAGTGCAGGACAGCACAGTACACATTGTTCATATTTCTCCTATATTTTTGGGTTTGGAAGGTATGTTTTTCTTTCCAATAATTGTTAAAATTTCAAGCAAGTACAAAACATGCTGGTTTTAAATATTATTTAATATATATTAATATATTATTTTTTCATTACAATCATTCCTTGGTGTACTAGTTGCATGGTGATAATGGATAATGAATCAGTTTGTGATGGGAACTCTCTACTGGCATTCATACAGTTGTGAAGAGGTTCTGTGGTAGGTTCAGCAAGGACTGGTACAGTTTTTGCACAGCCTGTCACCCAGTTAATATGAACCTGCATGTAAAGGTTGCCTCCTGTCCACCCAGCAACTACTGAAAGCACCTAGAGACTATTTCACTTTAAGAAATACTCCTAGTTAAGCAGTGTTAGCTCAGAAGTCCAAGCTGCATCTGAAAAAATGCCCAGCTACTATCATTAGTGGGTTTGGGTCTTCCTTCCTAAATGGTAAAGTCTCCATTTCTAATCCCCAAACAGTGATGGTCTTGTTCTTATTTCTCATTAGTGAAAGGCTACAGGAGCAGTACAAGATTAATGACTGCAGCACAGCCTCACTCAATACCTACAGCAACAGCAGCTGTTACCTCATACAAAACAATATTTTTCTCCAGGATACTGATTCTACCCACACCAGCAGTAGAGATAAGGACATTTACAGTTTCCTGAATTTCTTATCTTTGTCTCTGGACTCATTCTTTGTGAGTATATAATGCACTGCTAGGCATGAAACAGAGAGAAAAAAACTCCACAAATCTTAGAGATGCACTACAGCCAGATTTAAAAGAAACAGCAAGGGGGTATGGCAACAGGCCATCTCTTCCAAAACAAGCTCTGACTCCTATCCAGACATATGCTTCCCAAAGGGTAAAACTGCAGAGCAGGTATTGATAACAGAGGAATTGTTTTGAAATGCTTATTTTTATATAAAAAGATTAACATCTGCTGCTGACTGTTAACGGGAACTTTAGTGCACCATACATGCAGAAATAACTATTCACCAACACCACAGAGATCCGACAGGACAAAAATATCCAGACAGTAATTCAAAGCAGCAAAATACATTCAATCCTACTCAAAACCCCATTATGCATTTTCCACGTGGAAAGTAGATGGCTCCCACAGAGAATATCTTGTCCTAAGCACTTCTGAAATTGCACTAGAAAAATCTCTCTCTCAACAAGTCACGCAATATTAATGGACACATTACTACTTATCACACATGTACATAATTTTGTACAGCTTTGTACACTTACATTGTTGCTAGTGATACAATTTAGCTAGTACTTGACCAGAGGAATGATTGAGCGGTCTCTGTACATGCAATGATCCCAGCAAAGGGCTGGGGGTGCCTGGTATCAGTCATGAAAAAGTCCGTGTTGTACCAGTTATCCTACATCCTGCAAAGCATTTAGCTGGTTTATAGCAACAGCTTGAGCACAAACTGATTTGGGTAAGGCTTGTTCTCTTGGAGTCCTAGAAGTACCTGGCTGGTTTAGATTTTGCTGAGGATGTAAACCTGCTGCAGTATAATTGGTCTCATTTTATGACCTTGGGTGAAACATCAGGCTGATTCTGAATGTGTGCATGTAACTCTATCATTCATCACACAGCATCAGAAGAGAGGAGAACAAGTCACTCACTCTTCACTGGCCCAATGTTTCTAGCAGCTAATGGACTCTGTTAAGTAGAAAGGAAGAACTGCACATTTCTGAACGGAGAGGATTTCTCACATCATAAACTAGAAGGATGAATGTCATTTTAGCAGAAGATACAGCTCCCTTGTCTTTTAATTTAGAAGTGGGTGAAACAGCTCGGACAACATACGGTCTAGATTTCTTCTAGAGCCTTGAGGTGGCTTTAGCAGAGAATTAGATACAATAGACATGTTAAAATAACTAGAACCCATTTGAAAACATCAAAGAAACAGAAACACCACAGGCCACATTTTTAAAAACTGGCTGCCTGAACAGTGAAAGGAAAACTGTGTAAGCACCACCTCATATACCAAATATGCACTGATGTGTGCGAAAAAGGATACTCACATACCCCACCACCATTTCTCCTCAGGCAGTTGTCCATTCCCTTACAAAAACCTGGTCTTGTACTGACAGAAAATAATCAAAGCCATTTGTAAGAATATTTGGGTTATCTAATTTTGAAAACATACCCCTAAACGATACACTCTGCCTGATGAGAACTGCTATGCTCTACCAACGTGCAGAGCTGTTGCCAATATTAGTATTCGGGATGGTTCAAATTTCCGTACAAAGCTTGATTTTAAGCACATTAATTTCTGAGCACTCAGATGGAAACACTGACTTTTGTAGGGCAGATTTTCAGTACTCTTATTTTCAAATGCGCCCTTCAGGATGTCTCCTGCTAGACCTCTCTCAGAGTCTGTAGGCAATTTTGGAAAGGAACCTCAATCAAATATTTTCTGTCTACCATATTCCTTTTTACAATGCTTCCTGGGAAGACTAGTGTCATGGTGTCATTTCCAGGTATTGCAGAGAATGGAAAAAAAACCAGTTTGACAGCATCAGACTCTAAGCTATGCTGTCAAACTGCAAGAAGAGGCGAGATGAAGAAATTATTTTAGTGCATCTTTCCACCATCCTCAGATGCCTCAGCATGAGGATTAACATTCTCTAGGGAGCCTGAGGTGAGCTGGCTGATGTCCTTCAGCCCGGTCACTCCAGCCCACAGCCCTTGCAGGGCCCCTGAGGAGCTATAGCCTGCCTTGGGCATGCATCAAGGGAAAATGGATCAGGAGGATGGGTGTGAAGCTGGCTGAGCAGCCCAGAGGCTCCAACCCAAGATTTTGCCTGTCAGTTTTATTACAAACATTTGTGGGTCCCAATGAGAAACACTTCAAAACACTAGAGCTCACACTGAAGGCAACAACTGCAGAACACATGGCTTATTTATTATTTATTGTTATTTATTGACTGAAAATGAAATTGTTTCTACACTTTTTACATGGAGGTGGGGCTGGAAGCATAGAGGGGGAAGGGTGCCTGGTGTAAAAAAACTACTACTACCCCATGCACTGGAAGGAGCTATTTTTCCATCAGGGATAGAAAGAAGCATGCTGAACTGGTGCACTGCAAAGCCACAGCAGCAGCTTCTGGAGGCTGGATCCATCACAAGCTGACCCTTTTTAAAATTTGGGAGTCAGGTTTAGTACTCCAAAAGTATGGAGCAAGTAGCACAGATACACCGTTCAAGCTTCCCTGCACATCTCTGCTTGCACAGTGCATCTTCACCATGTCCTGAAATAACCTTGTTCTCCCAGGCCCTGGGAAGAGACTTCTGTAATTTTCTCATAATTTGATTTCTTGCATAGATTTTTCTATAGCCTGCATCACCAAGACGCAGTAAGGGTCTCTAATCATGGAGCCTTTACATCTCTCCATGGTGTCTGTCAAATTGAGCAGTGGTGGTATTCCATTATTTCCCTTTTTCAGATGCAGAGATGCTCTGCTCCAGGGCCAGCCCAGGAGCGTGGGAAAAACCAGGGAGAGGTGGGCTCTGGGTGCAGGCAGGTGTGCAGGTGAGATGATCACAGCCCTGTGTCGGGATCCATGAAAGTTGACTGTGAGTTGCCATTGCCACAACTTCATAAAAGCCATGTGGGTGCAAGCTAGCCCATCCCAAACTCTGACATGTAGAAGTAAAGGCAGCTCCCTCAATTAGTCCATTTATAAATCCTGTGGACTTGAGAGGTCTGAAAGGTCAGTGCTCTGTAGAGGAAATATCTGGCAACATCAGTTTTCAGCTGCAGTGACACCTGTCCGAACAATGGTCTCCCAAAAGTACTAAACATCTGAAAAATTTGGAGGTTCTTGCTCATATTTACAAATTTCTATTCTCTTTGAATTATTACAATTTTTAAATGCAGCAGTATCATCCAGGAATATTAAGAAGAAAAGCTTAAAAAATTTTAAGAAAATAACCAAACTATTGGGGGCGTGTGTGCGCCTCTAAAAACTAAGACTCCAACCCTGATCTAAACCAGACTGTTTCTTTCCTTCCCCCGATCTGCCTCAGAGAACTGGAAGGGAAAAGACTCCATCAGTCTTGGAGTCTGTAAACCTTTCCCCTCCCTAATATCTGAGACAAGACTTAAAGAAGAAACAGTCTGGAACAGGACATGAAAAACCTTCTGAAAAATGACTAGAGGCCTAATGCTGTCACTGTCCCATGTTTATTTTTCTTTCTTTGATGTCTCACGTCAAAGAAAAAATAATGCCATCTGCTGAAAATTCAAATATGTTTGCATTTTGAGGTAATTAGAATTAATGTCGGAGGGCAAAACTAACACTGGGCCACTCCAGTCTTTCCCATGTGAGGAAAACATTCCGTAATGACTTACATTTAATCTGGGAGCTGGCAGACAGTCAGGAGCAGTATGGATTCAGGCAACAGGGTAATATTTCAAAAGAATTTTCCTAAAAAACCCCAAAAATAAAATAAAATAAAATAAAATAAAATAAAATAAAATAAAATAAAATAAAATAAAATAAAATAAAAATCTCTATGTGCATTAATTTATAAATGATGGCAGTCTGACAGTGTTGCTTCAGTTCCATAAGGGTGTAACTCTGTTGAAAATCAATGGCTGACAAGGGTGTAAATTCGTAATGGCAGCCCTGGTTCAAGACCACCACTGCTTCCTAAGTACTTGGCACCCACAATTGCGGCCAGATTTTCTAAAGAGCCCAAGACCCCATTCACATTCAAACAAGGGCCAGATTTTTGTAAGTGCTTAGCACGCAGTTTCTCTCCATTGTGGCATTAATGGCAACATGCAGAGCACTTTTGGAAAATTGATCATACATGTTTGTTTTGGACCAGAGCTTGCAACCCTTATACATGTCGAATAACATCTTACTCAGTGAAGAATCCTACTAAGAAGTACCTCTCTGTGTGAATATTGTTGCAAAAGGACTCCCTCTCAAAAGAAAATTGCAAGCCATGTTGCTCAATGCCACACTGGATGAGTATCAGAGACTCTATTACCAATCTATGAAAACCTGGCCTGAATATAATTAAACTGAACTGAACAGCTATGAGTTAAACCTTGGTTTGTGAGAAACAATTTGATCCTCATAGGCCAAAAAGAAAAATAAAGGTTATTTCTGGACTGAGGACTTTCAGCTGAATTACTCAGCTGTCTTCAGGGGTTAAAAATAGAAAAGCAACCTTTTCCAGTTCAAAGAAAATAAATAGCTACACTTATCCGTGTAGGTAATTAAAACCAGCTGAGCTCCAAGAGCTGAAATCTCCACACAGCTAGTCCTTACTGAGGAGCAGTGTCCTAGCAGCAATTGACATATTATAAAAAAATTGCATTAATAAAGATTGCTCTGGGTTCAGTATAATGCAGATTGTGCCAACATTCAAAGGCAGGTTATTGGTGATAGAAGTATGGAACAGATTAAAACATTCAAGCACCAAAAGATAAAAGCTTTTTTTTTCACAAGTTGATTATGACATCAGCTGAGTTAAAAGCAGAACAAATACTGTATTTTCCCTTCTGCAACTTTGCAGAAGTGTGTATCCTGACCCTTGGCATTGCACAGCTGTTGTGGCAACTCAAATGAGTGCAAGGATGGCTAATGCACTCGCATGGTGTGTCTTGTGCTGGGCTTCCAGCTCATCACTTCCCCAAGAATCATGGGAAGGTCAACAATTATTTTCCCCTTTTCAAGCACTGTAAATGAGTTTCTCTCTGTCTGCTTTTTCCAATAGGTCATATGGTCCAACAGATAAATATGAAAGAAATGATGCAGGGCCATTTTTGCCGGCTGGCCCAATTCTCACTCGGTGTGCTTGGACAGAATGACTGTGTGTGAAAAGAGGCGAGAGAGTGGCAAAGGAGCTGCTCTCATTGTGCATCTTGCTCAGCTGTCTGTGGTCACATCACGAATGTTCTCTAACTCCTTGTGTGTGCAGCTGAAGCCCTGGTCTTACATAAGTGTAGTTCAGTGAGGTTACCCTTGTTCTGTATTCTGGCATGGGCAGTTGTAGAGGAGGTAGGTGGATATCACGTGCTGTCAGCCTGTGGGATGCATTTCCAGTCCCTCCACCATGCTGTTGCAGCTCATTCTTCTATTGACTTCTACTTGACAGCCAGACAGAAATTGCAAAGGCAACAGATCAGCTGGAACAATCAGCAATGTCTTTCTGCACAGAGGATAACATTTTAAAAGTCAATTTTTCTTCATGTTTTTTCAAAGCAGCCTATGAGAAAATGAAATCCCAAACTTTGATTATAATGCAGATCATCAGTCTTTTAAAACCTGCAAAGCTGAAAGTAGATACATCTATATTTACAACATTTTTTTTTATTTAGTTCTGGCCAAAAAAAAGTAAAGAAATAGCATACTGCCTTTTTCAAATTTATATTGGCACATACAAACAAGACAATTTCCCAAATCTGCAACTGCCTCCCAGGCCTGGACTTAACCAGGCTGTTTTCCATGTTGACAAGACAAAAGCATCTCTAACAACTGTAGAAGCCTATTCCGGAGAACGTCAAGGCCATACAAATTCCTGGGCCCAGAGTGCTGCCTACACATCAGATGTGCTCCAGCCACAGCCAAGCGGGAGGCTAGAAGAGGAGGAAGAGGGCCATGGGACTAATTTCTTGTGTTTTTCTTTAGCCCTGGTCTCTGCTGCTTCCCATCTTCCCCATCCTGTTAACCGTCCCCCATTTTCCTCCCTGTCCTTCCAAATGCAAGGTTACCTGCTAGGGGCAATATTGATTTATGAAGCTATTTGCATATACATGCTAAAGCAAGCTAGGAGCTCTTCTTTTAGAAGAGCATTTGCCCCTTGTCTCCAGCCACCTATTCTCAGGAAAGGCTTATGAGCTGTGGTGAAAAATGGATTGTCAGGAGGTAAGTTCTGAAAGAGAGGAAAGGCAGCAAGGCTCCAAATCTCTAGGTCTTTTTTATCTGCAAAAATTATTTCTCTCTATGTGCTTCTTTTCTAAGAACAGCACTACTATCACAGCCTGCCTTCTGCTCAATGCTTTCTCCCTATCTTTTTACCTCCTCTTGTTCTTCACTGCTTCTCTCCTTTGTTTTCTGTCTTTCAGTCCTTGTGCTTTTTCTTCCTCCAGCTCCATTTAATTTAGAGCAGCTGAGGTTTGCACAGCATGGATACAGTGAGATTAACCAGGTTTAGAAAGTTTGCCTTTGCTGTGCACACATCCTCTGTTTTCTTCTCTCCACTCCCAATGTAGAAAAATACGTCCAAAACTGCTGTGAAGTTCCTCAGTGAAGAGCTGGCACAAAGCTTCCTAGCCAGAGCAGTGCCATGTCTTTGTCTTGCACAGAAACCCACACACAGCTTACAACAAACAGAATGCCAACTGTTAATAAGAATAAAAAATGCCTCCCCACACAACATGCTAGCACTTCAGCTAAAAAAAAAAAAGAGAGAAATTAAAAAAGATATCACACAAATCACCAGTCTTTCATTGCTTAAGGTAGATGTATTGTACCCAAAACATGTTTCACTTCATTTGGTGTGAAGCTGTGGTAAGTCCATTAAAGCTGAAGGAGTTGCATCTGCCTAGAACTGGTGCAAGCCAGATCACAATCAGATCAATTACATCTATTGCTATAATATCATCACCTTCCATATGGTTCCACAACTAGTCCATATGCTGAACTGAATGTTGCCTAAAATCTGTTCATCCCAAAAGCTGCATCCATCTTAGTCTCCCTTATATCAAGAGAAGTATTTCCGTACAACCCACAAAGACATTGACACTGTCATATAGCTTCTGAAGGGTTTCAGTGTGGTAACAGAGCACCCATCTCCACCTGCTTCTGGACATAGATGCTCAGATCAGGCTCACTGGCAAAAACCAGAGCTGAATTTCCTTTGTAGAGTTTATGTGGCCTTGGTCCTTAATAAGCTGCACACTGCAAATATGGCCCTTCACTTTTGCTAAATCACTCCTCATTTTCTCAAGGATGCATGTGAAGCTTAAACATTTGAAGTAAAAGGTCTCCAGCTTCTTCCTCTCATCTATTACAAATAGTCAGTGTGTGGACTTCATAATCCTGGTTAAAAACAGCTACATCTAATTACTTAGAACATACACCTCTGCCAGGATCCCACATATTTTTTCAGACTTTACTTCCTTTGGATGAGTACTCAGGTGTCCCCTTCCTTCACAGAACACAAGTTTCTTACAAATTCCTTCAACCCGAGAGTCTTCAACCCTGATCATAAGCTTACATCCCTGAAAGGAGAGTGTTGGAAACACGAATTTTTGAATGACAAACATGCAAATGTATTTATTTTCCTAATAAGATTGTCACACCTTATCTTCAGTTTAGATGTCTGATCTAATGGGCAGAGGAATTTGCTACTCTTTTTCTTGCACTTTTTGCCTCATTTAAATGTCCTCATATCTATTGTAATCAAGTTCCCCACTTTTAAAATATCAAATCCAATTTGCCAGTGATCAATACCATCCAGTGGAGCACAAACACTCACTGTCTGTATTAACTCCTGCTTTTTCCTTAGGGGTAAACTGAACCTCCCCTAAACTATGCATCAAAATGAATGGCTTTAAATAGCAGTCATCTGTGGTATTAATCAAGTTTCTTCTTAAAACCATCCCAGATGTGCCACTCAACCAGCTTATACTGGTTTCTGTAAGAACACCCACTGTTATTATTGTACCAACAGATTTTGCAACTTCCTTAATTTCTTTTAACGCATGAAGGTCTCAAGCTGAGATCTTTTGCAGCAATGAGGGTGTGCTGACAGCAGAGGGTTGCATAAATCTGTGCAGTCTTTCCAGCAGACCATGTAGGCTGTAGGTACAGTGTGGACAAGGGCAGGGTTACTTGAAATAGCTTGCAAGCCCTGCTTGCAATGTAGCTGACCATCTTCTTTAGCGTGGTAGCTACTGGAAATAGGACAGAGGAGCAGGAGATGTAAACTTGGCCTTACATGGCTGCATAGGCACGTGAACACAGATTGTATGACCGCAACTGCACTTGCCCAAGTCCTCTTTATCCATAATTAGAGACACAGGGAGTGTGTCAGGAAACCTGTTAGAAAAGGGAAGCTGATGGGCAGGGATCCACAGCCACACTGCACCAAAGCAGAGAGGAAAAAGGCTGTTCAGCAGAAGATGAGGATCCTATAAAAGAGCTCTCCATCTGGGATGTTTGGGACATTCTGAGATCTTTCCTTTCCACCACCCTCAGGCAGTGGAAAATTCCTACCTCTTGTGTGAGTGGAGAGGAAAAGAACCAGCAGCCTCCGTTACAGCATGCAGGAGGTAGGTGGGTCCTACTGCCAGGTATGTCCATTCTGGCCATTCTTCGGGCATACACTGTGTATGCACAATCCAAGGAACACTACAGCAGTACTCTTCTCTGTTGCAAGCCCCCACAGCTATCTTCTGGACTCTTTGATCAGAGCAGTCCCCAAACTGCTCTCTGTAAGATGACCCAATGTTCTCTGGATGCGAAAGTTAATTGATGCATTTTCTATCATATGTTCTTGATTTGGTCTTTTAATGGCTTTGTCACACTTGAAAATTTGAGATTAACACACTAAAATCAAAATGGTAAAAACAAAGTCTAAGGAAGGCCCTGTGAAATGGCACCCTAGATAGCTGAAAGTCTTTGTATTGCTGGTGTTTTTCAGTCATATCTCTAATACAAATATCAAACAGCTCTATGACTTTACAGAAATCCAATAAGAGTTTTTTATGCAATGGAAACATTTTTGTAAAAACTTACATTTTATTTGGGAACTGCCTATCTGTTACAACCAGAAATTCAAGTCAAAGCAATGGAATAATATTTCAAAAATGATGAGACCAAAACAAATAATCACATGAATGGTATTATTTTGCAAAACATGTGATCCTCAGTAATTTGTGGTTTTTGGTCTCTGGTGCTAAAACTGTGCTGTGTCTTTAATCAAGCTAATTATGCAAAACTCTCTGAAGGTCACAAAAGGTTCAGCAGAGACTTTTTGATGCTGAAATGCAGACCAAACAGCCATAGTACATTGTTCTGATTAGAAATGAAGCACTGCTTTCTTCATTACAACTGTGTTTGAAATTCCTCTGTGAAATACCAACATTTATACCTTACATACCCTCAGATTGCTTTGTACAGTGCTGCAAAAAATCAAATTACCCTCTCCCTCCCTTTAATGTGGATATGGAAAGCTTTCTCTTTCCATCACCGTGTTCTCTAAAAACATTACATTATACTTACAGCATTTATTTATTTTTGGCAGCCAGCCAGAGGAAAAAAAAATAATCCTCTTTCAAAAATACCCCTCCCTGTGAATTGGATTATGTTGTAATCTGTTCTGGATCTGCCCCAGGCCTGCCTGCCTTCTGGGGTAAAATGACAACATTTTGGATGGTCTGCAGGGCTGGGTGGAGGGAGTAGATAACCAGGAGACTATGATACAGCCCAGGTTTCTCTCCCACTCCTTAATTTTATGGCCACAAGGAAAAAAAAACAAACCTGTACACAGAGTGGGCTTTGTCCATCTGCGAAACACACACTCACCCAGATTGCTGCCACTCATGAGTCATGGCACGGGGCAGTGCGGAGTGGTTTGCAACGCTGGCAAAGTGCTGATGCCCTGCCTGCTACAACTGGCATGGGGTGGGCATGGAGTGATCTGGGGGCATTTCTACCCCACCAGCACTCCTCAGGGCTGCCAGGGTGTAAGCATTGGTGCCATGCCTCACTGTGATGGCGTAGCTCCCAGGACTCCTGCAAAGCTTTCCTGTGGCTCTTTTCCCTGCAGGGCTACTGCTTGTGCTGTTTGGTTGACATTTTATTTTGCTCTTTCCCTGCAAACTGCTACTCTCCTTTATTTTCTTCTTCCTGAGTGGTCTCTGTGGCCACTCCATCTGACTTTGTGGTGAGTTGGGGATCACTGGTGTTCTGGAAACCTGATCACCACATCTCCAGCTGCAGTGTAGGGACTAGAACTCTCTTCTACTTAAATTGAGGGCAACTTGATGACAAACTGAAGGGACTTCAGAGAGGGGAAAAAATGAGCCAGGGCTTAGATGTGGGCTGAAGGAAAATGAAGGGAATGGGCTTTGCACATATCTTGGCTGAATGATATCTAATTGGGCTATAATTCCCCATAAGTCTTAGGAGGATATAAACACTTAAGAGGCAAAGGGATTGATTAGGACCAGAGAAGGGCATATAAGTGGAATTAATGAGATGATTTGGAGAGCAAGAAGATTTATGCTTCAGAGTAACATTTCCTATTAATGAGATCTACTACAGTGTGGGGTAGGATTCCAAGGAGAAGTAATGAAAACCGTGTTGCTTAAGTTATTTCAGAGAAGACTGTACAAAACACTCAAGAACACTGTAGGAACAATTCCACAGTGACAGGGAGTGGAAAAGAGGATCTAACAGTAGCTCTTTCCATTTTAATTTATATGATGACCTTATACTAGAGAGCTGGTTTTTTGAGCTGCCAACCAGTCATCAGTAAAAGAAACATGCTAAAAGTCCTTCTGGCATTCCACAACAGTCCCATTTTTCCCTACTTCCCAAGTCCTGTCTATTACACATATACACTACAGATCTGATGATTTATAGCAGAAACGTCATCCTCCAGTCATCCCATTTTGCTGAGTTACTGCAGGGTCTCTGAACAGTGGTTATCTTGTGTGCCATATGAGCTAAAACATCACAGCACAGTCAGATGATTCAAAAATAATTTCCTGGCTTTGAAGAACTGAAAAGTCAAATCTTCAGTATCATTTTAAAACCATTTATTTTTCCTATTACCTTTCTTTACATACTCAGACAACTGTGTAGAATAACCTTTGGAAAATCTTTGCAAAGAGAGTCTTATTAGGAGAAAGGCAGTACCAGGCATTATTCAGTAAAAAGAGGAGGTGGGGGAAAGCTCTCTATACTGCAAAATGTAGAATAAAAGAAAGGGAATCATCACTGAGGACACTTTTGTACTGTTGACTTTGTAAAACATACCATTCTATATTACGTTCTATATTTTTTTGATTGCTTTACATTATATACATAAGTGACACACTCATTTCAATAAGGGCGGGCAATAAATGTTTCCTGAATGTTTAACCTAATAATTTGAGTTGTGAAGTGACAGCACAGATTGTCTGGAGAGGTAGAAGGTAGTAGTTGAGTCAGCTGCTAGAAGTAAAGTAGCCAAAGCCCATCTTGCTTTAGGTGAGGAGAGATTTAGTTGCCTGCTCAAGCTCCTTTTCAGCCAGATTTTCTTTTATTTTACAGTATTTTCCATTAGCCTCTCTACAAAATTTCCAGGCATCTATCTGGCAAAATATGTGCAGATGCATACAGGTCAGATAAAACAAACATCGGTAGACTCTAAGGTCAAAATAGGTTGTTGAGTTTATCTTTTCCAGTGTTTCTGAACATTTTCCAAACCATGATCTCATATGACTACAGTGCAGAATAACAGGCCCTTTCCCCTCTTCTTGACTGTAAAGAAAGGGCAGCTGAACTGAGGATTGGGAGCGAAGATTGTAGTTCAGCCCCAGACCATACACACCAGCTCCCAGTGCAGACAGGAGCACAGCTGCATGGATTGAGTATGCAAGCAATGAAATGCACAGACAGGACACAAGGCATGCACAGAGAGGGACCCCAGGTCTGCTGTCTGCCACATACTCTGTGAATTGCTGGATGAAGGTGACTGGTTCTCACAGACTCGTACGAATGTATACTAAAACTGTTCAGAGACTCATCCTAGTACATACCACAGCTAACGCTGACTTTATTAAAGCTCTGGTCAATAAAAGCAATTGTGTGTTGTCTAGTGGTTGGACTGGAAGACAGGAAAGGATTTGATTCAGTGCTAGCTGTGCTACTGACTCATGGTTTACCCTTCAAGTAAGTAATTTGACCTTTTCGTAGTTCAGTCAATCTGGCTGAAAAATTGTGCAGGAAGAGGGAAAAGGACTGTTCTAACTGAAAACCAGAGACAGAATGAATTTTCTTAGGACAAAAAAGTAAGACACAATATCAGAATGAGAGTCAGGATCAGAACCTCCCTGGCCTTTTCCACTCAGGATATCTGGTAGTATCATCATTTTCACAGCAGAAAATCATTTACTTCAAGTATTATTTCTAGCTCAGAACCCAAAAGGAAATATTCAGTGCCTGTGCCAGGTACACTTAGCTCCTGAATAAATTGAAGAACTATCTGAATGGATTTAATAAAGTCTGATTTCTCGACATGGATCACATTTAAAGAGTATAAATAACCAGAGCAAAAACTGGAACAGAGATGGGTTTATATTGCTAATATTTTAAAAAAATTCTAATGGGAAAATGGAAGAAGTAGGGACTTAAAAATACCTTTTTTCTTGTGTTATGCTTTCTGTCAGATTTTGTACTATAGAGACCTAAAGAACATTTTTTTTGGCAAAGTACCAAGCTAAATATGAAGTGGGGTAAGTTCCTAATGGAAAGAAAGTTGTGGTGGGAAAGTGTCTAGAGCAGATTTTGTAGACAGAATGTCCCTGAATTGGCTGCAGAAACAATTCCTTTTTCAGAATGTCTTCCTCATTTTGAAAATATAAATAGCTCTAATTAAAAGCCCCAACCTCTTTCTTTTAGTATGAGTAGGAAGTTGAGTTGTGAAAGATTGATTTTGGCCAGTATTGCCATAAAGTGGTGAAAACAATAATGACCTGTAAGGGAAACTGAAATTCAATGGGGGCTGAATTTGTGGTTCTGAGTATCTTGAAAATACCCCTGGTTTTGTGAGAAACCTCTACTAGACCTATAAAATCAGAGCCCTTCTGGATTTCAGGAACATTTGAACTAGAGTGAAATGCCCTGACTGACAAACTGCTCACGCTGAGAATAGCACTCCAAACATACAGCACCACAATGCATATCTGTGCATGAGGTCTTAGAGGGATAATTGAGTCAAAACGAACAAGCACTCCATAATGAGGGAACCATATGCAAAATGCCAGAGGTGAATTGGGACATTGGATTCAGGCTCTGTGAATTTTCAGTGGAAATTGACTCTGCTTCAAGTTTAATATCAGGTGAAACATTGACACCTGATGGCAAAAATATCAATAGAAGTGTGACTTTAGGATTGCAGCTTCCACATTGCTGACTTGTCAGTCATTTATCAAGTGGCCTAAAAGAGACTGGCCTTACGAAGAAATGGTTATATATTTTCACAGATCCAAACTTCTTATATAGGTCTTCTAAACTTCTTTTCAGAAATCTCAGGAAGTATCTTGCTCTTTCTTGGTCTAGATATAAGGATTATCGGAGCTTTTACATTAATAAGACCCAGTAACTATGACAGCATTACACAATAGGCGTCATTAGTGGGGAGAAGGTGGAATGCGGAGATGGATTTTATCTGTCAGAAGTTTTATTGTTGTAAAATGTGATACAGATAGGAATATTTTTATGAGTCCCAGGGATACTACTTCTCCATCAGCATCATGAAAAGAAAATAAGACTCTCAATTTTATTTTCAATTAGATGATAAAACATGACCAAGAAGCTCTTTGTGGGCTCCTGTGTATTAATCACCATCAGTGAACTGCTATGTTAAAAGACACAGAAGACATAACAGACAATAGAGGTCTGGCAAGATTTCAGAGTAAACAAATCTGAACTGAAACCTTAGACTTCTTTGAACTCAGACCTGGCCGTGTCCTGAGCTGCATTTATATCCAGAAATTATTCTCTTGGCTTATACACATAAAGTCAAAGCTGTACCTCTAGACATGGAACATTGTGAACTCTGATGCACTGAAATAGTGACACACATCTGTATCACCTGGGAAGTTAAAATATTTTCATATAGAGTTTGATAGTTGTCAGCATTGCAGGCATGTCTCATCTTGTGAGAGTTCTGAATAGTTTCAGAATTTTTGCTTTCAATCTGTGCAAACACTTCATTTTTAAAGTTCTCCTCCGTTATGTCTTGTGTACAGGAGACAATAATTTCCCAAATGGCTATTTTTTTCTCATATGATGCAATCTGGAGGAGAATATTGTCTCTTTCTCACATGCTTTTGCTATGTTAAGAAATAATTTCATACATTCAGATCATAGTGATATAGTAACTTCAAGGAATTAACAATTTGGTCATAAAGTACAAGTGAAACATGACCACAGTATAGAAAAAACATTCCTGAAGCAAGCCCAAGATTCCTTACTTCTTTCAAGCTCACTTTTACAGCCATATTGCATAAATTACCTTACATTGCAACAAACAAAAGCAATTGAGCCAAGTCCAAAGGAGAGATGCAACGAACAACTTTTTGCCATGTGTTGAGACCGTCAAATGCAAGCCAGCTGCATGCTAGAAGCAATGGATGCATGGCAATTATGTGTGAGCTAAGTATGCCCTGAATTCTTCAGGCCAAACCAGCTTTAGAATTTAGACTTTTTCTTTCTTCTTCCATCTTTCTTCACAGGCAGACAAAGGTTTAATAAACAGTTGAAACTCTGGCACAAAATAACTTTATACTGTTGTCCCTATCTTAGTAAAAAATCCTCTCCTTCACCTCAGATGTCACTGTCCTGGGCTACAAGTTATTACTCTGATTTCTATATAATCAGAGATTGGCATTTTGTCATAAATTACAAAACAGTACCCAACCTTTAAAACTGCGCCTCCTCTCTGCTCCTAAAAATTAAAGTATCCTCTACCATCCCACCATTCTCAGTATTTCTTCAAACTGGAGAAACATTCCCCAAATATATCACCTTAGCCAAAAAGAGCAATCAGATTAAATCCTGATATTGGACAGAAGTAATTTTCTGCATGACCTTGGGGACAAGGCATGGCCTGAATAGAAAAGGGAGATTCCTAATTTTCTACACAACCCAGTAACTCTACTTGGAAGGTCCCAAGAAATTAGACTGGGAAGTTGGGTTTCTTCTAGTCACAATATAACTACAGTGGTATTTTTAGTGACTTATTTATTTCTCCAAATGCCCCGTAAAGAATAAATACCAGAAAACACTACTGGACCTCCACAGGTAAACAAAGAAGAGACAATTTCTAGTAAGGTTTAAGAAAATTTGCCTTGAAACAGCTGTTCAGCTGGCACATCCAGCTGGCAGAATGGTACAGCATAAGCTGTTGGTACTGATGTGGGTTAGTCTCACTTATGAATAATCTCAGATCTGTGCCAGTAAAAGATTTATCACACAGTGCTTTGTCTTTTCCCCCTTCCAATCTGACCAAACAAAGTTAAATCAAATCTAATCACTAAATAACTTTAACCTTGGTAGGGTTTCTTAATAATCTATGGTTTCTCATTTCCCACAGCTCCATCACTGCATAAAACTTCCCTTTTTACAGACAGTTCACTGTTTACATGATAAACATACTCCCTGCATTACCCTTCTGGACTTGAATAGCTCAAGCGTGAGAGTTTCGGTACATCCCACTTCCTTACCAGCCCCTTGAAAGCTCCGTGATGACAGTGCTTGGTGACTGCAACAGGCAGTGAATACTAATATTGCAGTAGAGAGAATTTTCCCCCCACCAATGAAGCATAGCATTCAGTTTCTCCAGCTGCTCTTCTCATTACTGGAAACCTGTTGGAAAAAGCCACTGTGGAGGTAAATTACTATCTTGGCATGGACGAACCTATCACCCACATGTCAAAAGAACTGACAAAAGAGGATTGGTCTCTTGCCCTGAGACTGGCATTGCTGGGATAGAAAAATGTTTTCAAGTGTGTGTGTGTGTTATCTGGAATCTCACCAAAGAGAAGGACATTCCTCTGAGGGTTTGACTGGGACAATTGACTCCCTTTGTCAATTGTCCCAGTCAGGAGTGCCTGCAAGAAAAGGCTTCATGCCAATGCTCACCCTTGCCTTGCCATCTCTGACTTCCTGTGCTATTCTGGGTGATGGTTTGCCTCTGATGGGCACAGCCCTTCTCCAAGTGGCAGCCTGAACCCCAAAGCACAGCAAGGAACCCAATCTACTCATTTCTCCTACTGGCGTAGGGATGTCAGCCAGTATCAACAGAGGGTGGATGTTTCTGTCTCTTTTTCTTTCCTTCTTAACTAAGTAAAACATTTCAGGTAATAGTCTCAGAAATGAGACTTCAACATTTACCTGCTGTAAGAGACATCACTTAGGCAATTTTGTTAGCTGTGGTTTTTCACTGAGGACTTGCTAAAGATAAATGTTACTGAGGTATGTATGAGTACCAGAAATGGCTCTAGCCATCAGTCCTGCCTATCCAATAAACCTTGTCAGATCATAGGTCTTTTAGTAATGTCGTTCCAAATTTACTTCTGGGAATCAATTGACAAGAGCCATGAGGAAAACATCAAAATCTACCAGCAAATTTGATTATACTTGTAATTTTACTTCAGCACAGGATTTGCTGTCTACAAAATCAGGGGGTTTATACTGTATACACAATTTACCAAGTTAATTTTTATGTTCCTCCCAATTAATTAACTACACAGTAAGAGCCAGGACCCAGTCTCAGATCCAGGGACACCATCTGTCACAACCTGGCTCAGTCCCATTGTGTAAGGTCACCAGTCTGCTGTGAGTGGGCTCAATCCATGGGGTCCCACCTGCCTCAAACACAGACATTTCTGAGGCAAATGCCCTCCTCTTGCATTCCCTGGGGCCCCAGAGCTCTTACAACTCCTTTCCAGGGAGGTGAAACCCTGCAGGACAGTCAGTCCCACCCCATGCTGCCCCAGGCTCATGCACACTTCTTGGAAACTGCTCTGGATCTTCAGGGGAGTGTTTCCACACTTCCAGTTTAACCTCCCCATGAGGACAACATGATGTGAAAGCAAGGATCAAAGTTACATCAGAAGAATTTCAGAACCACAGACACGGTACACTTAAAAGCATTTAAAAATCATAGACTTCTGAAAAAGGACAAGGTTCTGGCTTAGTTGCCCCTTCTCGTGAGTGCGAGAGCTGAGTTGAGCCCATCCTTGTTTTCCATGCACTCTCACACAAGACTTACCTGTGTTCAGCTGCTGTCAGCTGCAGTGTCCCTACAAGGAATCCTTGGCCATTTTGTCTTCACTCTTCTCTGTTAAAAAAGACAAAGTCCCTTGCAAAGGCTGGTACCTAGAATATGATCAGCATACTTAGCCTCAGTTTTGCATCATGATGGCTTCTTACAGCTACTGCCAAGAAGGGCCACTGAGCATATTTCTGAGGCAGAGACAACAGAGCAAGTTGTTAATATATTTAGATGGGTGTCCAGGAAGACACAAAATAAAGTCATTCTACCTGACTCAAATACACAGTGCTGTAGGAGAAGGATTGCTGTGAGGCACTGCCATGAGGAGCAGTGTCCCAAAGCAGGGGGTCACTGAATATAAGCATCCCTCATCCAAGCTGTACAACACTGTGCTCACAACCCAGTGATTAAAGATTGGCAGGGCACAGCCCCAGCATTACAGAACTGAAAGGAAGACCTCGCTTTGATTTGGCTGTATTTAAAGTTTCAGTCACAGGCTACAAATACTACAAGGGAGTGTGCCTACAGACAAATGTATTTTCTGGATTGCACTCAGGGTACTTATTATTTTGTAATATCAGCATGCGGATTTTCACGCTGGTTTTGACATCATCTGAATTTTTGTATTTATTTCTGAAACCAGTTAACTGCCTGGAAGTGTTCTAGACAAAACCCAATGAAATTATCAAGAGACTTGAAAGAATGTTCTGTGAAGAGAAATTAAAAGCAAGTGTCTCACCTACCTAGAGAAAAAAGGAATTCTTTAGAGAAAAGCAATTGCCTGCCTGTTAAGCTGTATTGAATTTAAACATACATCTGAAATGCACATATTGCATAAATGAGAATGATGGACATTATGAATACTGCACAATAAAAACTGTATTTTAATTAGTTTTTTACTATATCAAGAAAAATGTACAGCCTTTATGTGTAATCACCTAAACAGTAATTACAGATGTACATGTATGTGTACTGGCACACATGCGTGTGTGTATTTTTAGTAACAAATTTGAAAAGTGAGAATAATAAATATGAAAAGGGACGCTTATGATGGATCAAGGAATAGCAAGGAATAGTGGAGAAAAACCTTCCTCAAAGTGAAGAAGCATACTTTCAATGTACGTTAAATTGACAATATCACAGAATATTCTGACTTGGAATTGACCCACAAGGTACATCGAGTCCAACTCTTAAAAAGAATGCCAAGTATGGGGATTAAACCCATGACCTTGGTGTTAATGTGAAATTAAAGGTGGAAGACAAAAATATAGCTAGAGAAGCTGTATATTGTTTTGCCCGCCTTTAAAAGAAAGCAAGGAAAGGTATAAAATAGACTAAGAGTAATTAGGGACTTTAGGTGCCTCCACTTTGGAATGCCAAGTTTTTCTCTCTGTAACAGTACCTAGAATGCTGAAAGTGACTTTCTTAGCATTAAAAATAGGCCCTTTTCAGTGTCTCAAGTTCAGCACCCCAAGGACACAGTTGGAAAAGTTAGACGAAGAACCAGATGTGTGAATTATCTAATTTCCATTTATATAAATGGGAGTAAAGTGCCTAAAGAAGGAATGATATACCTCTTTGCTACAGCGTAGTGTTTTAATGGATTCAACAGAGACTTAAAACTTGCACCAAAAATTAAGAACTTAGAGAAATTTTCAATCAAAATCTCCAACAGCCAATGAATATATAAAAGCCTCTACTGTCACTGAGCATGACACTTCTTTTTACATCACTATAACACTTTTAGACTTCCCAAAGGTGGCTTAAGCTATACAACATATCTCTCAACTGCTATTTAGGGGAGAGCTGTGTGTGCAGTGTCATGTTTTAATTTAGGCAAGGTTTGCGAGTATGCTGACAGTCACAGTATGGTAGGGAAAAAAGCTGAAAATATCCATGTGGATCATTTTTTGATTTAGACAGAATTTGCTTTCAAGGCTGTAATGAACTTGGACGAAAACGTAGACTCTTCTTCAGCGGCCCACCATGGATTTGTATATGTGATTTGTTGGGATTTTTCCCCTCTGCGGTCAGTCCAGAGGGTCACTTGGACCACTTCTTTCTATGTTCGGGAACATCAATGTTTGCATTACCATCAGGGATGTTAGAAAAAAATCCCTTGGGTTTTGAAGGCTGAAATGCAGTAGAAACCTATTGCTGCTGGCTTCAGTGCAAGTACATAGAGATGACCCAAACAAAGCACAAGCCATACTTTTTTCCTTTGTGACCTTACAATTTGAGAAACCTGGATAGTCTTTCAGGTCATTAGTTTGGCAATCTTTCTGTTTCAACAACAGAAGCAGAGGGAGATGTGACTCATTTCCCAACCATCCTTACCTCTAACAGTTGAAGACAAATTACTGACTTTCTGGGCCAGCAAGATACTTGTTTATCAACTCTGATATACCAGGCTTTTAGAGAAAAGATGAAGCCACCTCAGTCCTTGCAATACCTGTGCTCTTTTCCCTCAAGATTTTCCATCATAAAGAGGAACAAATATGCAATTCTAAATTTATCAGCAATCTATAATTTTTTAGCACCTAGGGGGACAGAAGGGAAAGTCTTTATGTATACAAACATTTGAATTTCCTCTTCTTTTTCCTTTTTAATTTTTTAATTTTTTTTTTTATTTTCAAGGCAGAGGCATGTTTCTTATTTATTTGAAAACATCCTGTTCAGATTTAAGATTTTCTGTGGTTAGTTGCTGCTCATTATTGTCTCAAATCAGTCAGGATGGGAACCATTTCTGATGGGCGACCAACAGGGAAAATAAAACAAATGAGGAGAGAAGATGTATGGGGAATCCTTGCATGGTGTGGTTGATGTTATGATCTGTGTTTGAAATGGGATAGGATATAGAAGGTCTACCAGCACTTTTGAAAAAGTCAGCTAAATAGCAGGACGTCTGCTGGGCAAATACATCCATGTGTCCTTTTTCGGACTGTTACTCATTACTGCACAGTTAAAAATGCATGCATCATGAAATAATCTGGGTAACCTTATGGTCTAGCTGTTATACATGATGTGCCTTGTGCTTTTCCTTGAATCAATCATATAGTTTTTTAATCATACATACATCATTATTTTGCAATTATTTTACTCCTTCTTTGGAAAGTATTTCTACATAGGCATTTCAAGTGATCTTCAACATTAGTTCAGCAAAATGTTCTTAATCCAACATCTTAAGTTCAAGTTTCTTAAAGTTTACAAAAAGCTCTTTGTAAATACTGTCTAGAAACCTTTCCTAAGTTAGTGAAAGCAACAGAATATACAGAATATTCTGGTTTCCACTTCAGTAATGGTCACTTTTTGGTCTTCAGCATATGTAGAACCTCTTTAGCTTGGAGAGGCTCACTGTGCCTGTAGAGCATTACCAAAGAAGAATGCTGAAGGAGTTACATTGCATTGCCTTTCAGGTTTTGTACATATAAATCAACCTTAGATCATAAAACACAACCTGTAATAATAATCACAAATATTTAATAAATTTCTAACTAGTTTTAAAACCTGTTCAAATACTTTGTACCACCCACAAAAACATTTGTAATAAATTGAAAAGCAATAAAAATCACGTAACACATAATTACAGGCATTATTGTATATTCCACTTTTTTTTAGGAGAAGGAGCTGGGTAAAGAGAGGAAGAGGCTGGGTTTAAGGAAAAAGGAAACTTTTCGATTGTATTTCCTTTGCTAACTCATAATATGATTTTTTAAATAATAAATTTCAAGCAGTGCCAAATACAGAAAGGGGCTTTTTCAAACCGCACACCAGATCTGCTTCTGAATGAGTCATTACTGATCAGTAGAATTCTCTTAAAAGGGATTTACAGTAAAAGAGCCAAACCCTATTTCCATTGAAATTAGGGGCAAACTCCCAGTGATTTAGAGGATTGACCTGGCAGACTTTCTAGAGCCAGGGATGGAAATGTTAGGAAAAGTGGTAAGCTTTTTTTCTAATAAATCTGCAAGGATTCTTTCAATTCTATTTCCACAGCTTTCAGCACATTTTATCATTCTCCTAGTCTGCACACAAGAATGGGGCATAAATGTGTAAATGGTTTAAACACATGCAAACACTAAATGCATATTTACGTTTGCTCTAATGTAAGCTCCTGCTTTCTTTTCTGTAGCTTGAGGTAAATTCACAAGAGTTGTTTTTCTAGGTTGTTTTAAAATAGTAGTTTAATGGCCACTGTAAAGCTATTCTGTTGTGATACAAAAACAGAAGAGGAAGCAAGGAAGAGACCAGCAAGAGAACAGAACACCTGCTTTCAGGTAAAAATATCAGCTTTTAGCTTTTAGTGCTTAAAGCAAGGACTGAGCTGATTGGAATGCAATGTTTGTAAATCATCAGAAGTGACTTAGAAGCATGAATCTTTGTTGGGTTTTCTTTGAGGATTTTTGTGATGAAAATCCAGCAAGCCACTGAGAGTTACAGGAACTTAGGAACTTGCACATCTCTTGGAAAAAAACAAAGTCTTCTGAATACATTACATGTGAACATTTATATATTTGAAGTAAATTACCTATTCAGTTTTTTAAAAAAATCAGCTATAAGCTTTATTTATTCTGGCTAATTCCTTGTCAAAATCAGATTTATTCTTTAATAAATTCCCTGATAATTGTTATTTCCCAGACATACTACGAAACACTAATTTCCTTTCAAGAATCTCAATAAATCTGATAAAAGGTACAATATAGGGGTGATTCAAAACACTATAAAGACTTATGCACAATCTGTTAGAAATGGTGCCTCTGGATACAATGGAATGGGAGTTAAAAGACAGGGCTCAGTACTTCTGGAAATGTTCTCACTGTCTCTAACCTGGATTCTGTTCTGCCTAGGGTTTCTGGGATTTAAGCAAAACCAGAGGAGATCGTGCTTAATTTTCTAAGTATATATAAGGTGCTTTATGTGTATATATATATATATATATATATATATACACACACACACACATATAAATTATCACAAAAACTGGCCTACACACAGACACGCAGACATGCACAGACATTTTAGATGTTTCTGAAGTACTGTCTTACAAGGTCTTGTTGCTGAGCTGGTTCTTTTACAAATGAGATCTGAGAAGGAACTGCTGGTACTGTGAGCAGTGAATAAAAATGATTTGCAGGCCCAGTCCCGAATATGCTTCTTGGCTCTGAATTCACAAATGGCATTTAGCCGTTGGGGTGTGGTGGTATTACTGAGTGGAAGAGAAAAAGGCAGGAAGTAAGACCAGGTACTGAACCTTGTCATGGATGTCCTTGTCCCTGGCAGATATCCGAGTATCTCTGTGGCTCTCAGAAAGGCTTCCACTTGCTTTGGAGAGTGAACTGACAGCTCATTTGAGGGGAAGCAAACTGTCTTTACTCCCCTAAAACAGAATTAAAAATAACTCAACGTGTGGAACTTTGCAGTTTCCTGCCTCCTTCTTTTTCCTCACTAGAGTGTTTTTGTCTTTAAACCAATGCTTTGAAAAATTCAGTAAAAAAAGAGTAAAGCATACAATTAGAAAAACATTTATTTCAATACTGCTGAAATGCTTTTCCTGCCTGTAATTTAAAGTTTTGCAGGTGAAAAATGCAAGAATGGGGCATTTCCACAGGCAGTCACAAGATCAAGTAAGACGAATTGTGGATGAAGGGAAGAACTGCCTGTGCCAACTGCAGCAGCTGAGTTTGAAAGTTACATTCTTCCACCAAGTACTTTTCCCATTGTTAACATGTGTATCAAGGCATTTGGGGATGATATGCATGCACTGCACACAGATAGTCATGGGATTAAGCAGAGCCACTCACAGAATAAATTAGCCTCAGTGTTAATCACACAAACCTGGCATGCAAAGAAATTGTAAGTATTGGCCTCGGCATAAGGGTTACATTCATCTTCTGACAATAAAAATTATATGTGTATGTGGGACACTACTTGTAGATTATTCTGGGATTACCAATGAGCAAGCAGCGGGTTGACAGTGTGGTGAAACAAAGAAAAAACCCTCTGCTGAATGGTATTAATAAAATCATGGAACCAAATTTTTAACAGACTAAGACAGGGGAAGCAAACTGGAATTTAGTGTACACTTGAGATGCAAGATTAATGCTCCAAGAGCAAAAACACTGAGTCCAAATGTCTAAGGTAGTGAAGGGATATTTAGACGCCTAAACAAAAATGGCCAAATCTGCTGTGTCACTGAACACTTGCTCTTCCCAGTGAAATCAGTGGGTTTAACGGTATAGCTCTAGTAGCGCAGGTTTGAAATTTGTGGATATGAAATGGAATAAAAAATGGGGAGAGCAAAACCTGCATCAGTGGATGCATTAGTTTGCCCTGCAGATATTACAGAGACTAAAGCAATTTTCCATGATAAATGATATATTCAATATATACAATTAAAGTAATGGGAAACAAAATGAGAAATGGGATCATGCTCATCTGCTCTTTTGAAGATGTTTTTTCCATAGAAAGAGGCAGCTGAATGCAACTGTCGTTTAGTTACATCAAAACAACATAACATGTGCGAGCGAGGGAATCCTGGCACATTAATTGGCAGGGTAGCTGGTAATGTGCTGTGTGCTGGACACTGATGCCTGTCTTTCTCTCTACCTCCCACCTTCTCCCCCACCCCCCATACTTTTCACTTTTTTAATAGGAGAAGTGAACTCAAGAGAAGGCTTCCAGAACACAAATAAGAATGGTTCCACAGATGGCAGATAAGGTGGGATATATACAACAGATTTTATACCACTGGGTATGGGAAGATGAACAAGTCACTGCAGAGTAAGCCAGTATGTTGGACTGACAGCACGCAAGCTGCTCTGTAGTAATAATCCTTATGCACCCTGCAGGACACTGCAATAAATGCAAAATACTTAATCTCTCAAAGGACTTGGATACCTAAACACACTCTATATTCAGGGGTCTAACCTATAGTGAAACCCATGGGAATCTGGCATGAGCACTTTTGTAAACATTACTAGCTGTCCACCTGCAACTTTATGTACCTGAATTCCTTTGAAAAACCTGACCTTGGAACACAGGAAGGTAATGAACCATTTTCATACTTGTTTCATTTGATGCACGTAGTGCATGTAGGCCATTAGGAGAACTATTAATTTGCTTGCCACCAGGGGACTTTCTGGTCCTCATGGCCTCTGCTGCTGGGGGAGAAGCGGGCAGCTCTTGTGGCAGGTGGAAAGGATCAGCATCCTATTGCATTTGGCAATATGGCTCTTCTACATCCACCTGCACTAAGTCTTTCTGCCAAACTATGAGCCCGACTTTTTTCCTGGTCCAGTTACATCTCCCAAAGCGCAGGTGGAAGGCTAATATTGTAGACTGGAATTTCCTCAGGTTCAGCCCTGAAATTAATATGCTCCAGTTGTACCTAAAGGGGACAGATTTTCCAAGCTGAGCAACTTTGACTGAGGTCAGGGAACTGCAAGTCCATGCAACAGAAACTTTGGGATGTGAATCCCTGAGAGAGATTCATGGGTTCAACTCTCCTCCTTTCACAGTAAGACCACTGCTATGGGAACTGGGGATCCCTGATTATCTATGGAGTCAGCTCTTCTCTAATGTTTCCTCTTGCTTTTTTTCCCCCATACAACAGCACTGATGCTTGCCTTCAAGCCTTTCCTTTTGAGCAGTGGAGAATACCCGGGGAAAGCACAGACACGCTAGCACAGATGAAGTGACTGTTCCACATATTTTCAGGTAGTATCTAAGGGAACTCTCCTAAACAAAATTACAAACTTTCGGGTCCTTGTTGAAGAATAACAAATTAGAAGAGCAGTTGGCACAGGAGGATTCAGAAGTCTGAAATCGGTGTATTTCCTACTGCAAATATATTTTGCCATGGTATTGTGCCTCACCCAGTTCTGACATTGCCCTCTCAGATTAACACCCTGTGCTATGTACCATTAATACAATAAAAATAGTGAAAGTTGTAACAATTAAAGGCTTCATAGGTATTAAAACAACTAACACTTATAATTTCCAGTCTGACACAGAACCACAGGGCATTGAAAGATGAGACCTTAACATTTATTTATTTTTTTTATATTTTTGGAGTATTATTCAATTGGTATTGGCTCTTATGCATTTAAACTCCATTATTTACAACTCCAGTTTAAACCTTTGGATTAAATATGTAGAAACAACAAAAACAACAACAACAACAACAACAACAAAACTGTTGAGGAGGTATTAAACCCACTGAAATAGTCATCTTTGCAATGAGGATCCTTTAATTTCTCTTTTAAAAATATGAACTAAGCCTGTACTGTACTACATATACCAAAAAAGATGATGCAAAAAAATATTGCATAGATAATTTAAGCCTGAACCTTATTGCTAAATGCACTTGTGGTCACAAAATGCTTAATTTAACTTGATAGTTTCAGAAGGGTGAGTACAAGGAGATAGTAGCTGGTTAAGGGCATTTTAACCTTTCTAGTTACCAGAGGAATTTTCTCTCTAAGCATTTTGGCACAGATAAGGAAAAAACTCTCCTGTCTCCCATCTCTTAAGCTGCACTTTAGCCACACATCCACTCCCTCCCTATCTATGTGAAAGCTGGAAGACCACAGTGTCTGGCAAACTAGTTAATGATAATAATACTAAAACATTTCCCACTGACTGAGGGAACTACAGAAGTAACATATAGTGTGTGTAGGCCTCTGTCCAGAAATAATAAACTATAGGTTTCAGTCTGATGGTGAAAAAGAGCTCAGATAGCAGTGAAACAAATACATTTATCCTTTTAAGACTGAAAGATAGCTGTGCTGGGCCAAATATTAAGTGATAATTACTAAGGATAAGCAAACCCTGTGGAGCCAGGGGTTTTGTAAGCAGCTCAGGCTTTTAATGTGTTTTGGAGTTAGAGTTTTATAAAATCCTAGGCTTATGGGAAAAAAAAATTGGACAGGGTTGGAAAACTCATAACTTTCCTTTTTCTGTTCCTACTCCACTGCTTCTGTTGGAGTAACAGTAATGGTCACATAGGTCTGGCAAGGAGAGTAAAAATATGGGTGTTCACCTCCAGCCTCAAAATCCTGGGCAGGACACTGAGGCTGACTACATTGCCTCTTGCACACCCAAGGAGATCAGAGGGAGTGCTCTCCCCTCAACTGAGTGGAGAATAACCAGAAATCCTCAAGCCTCTCAGTTTTTATTGCATCCATTATGATAGCTGGTATTTCTTTCTCAAGGTCTCACCTTTTGCAACTGGCTTATTACCTAGAAATCTTTTTATTCTTTTAGAAAAAAGAAAGAAAAGATAAAGAAATGGAACAAAAATCTAGATGTCACATCTTCTGAAAGGAGCTGTCCTGAGTCGTGTCTTCTCCACTCAAGAGGTTTGCAATGGTGACTGTACCACAAATCTGGATAAAATTATGATGCTACCTATAAGCACATCAGAAAAAGAATCTCTGAGCCCTTGCTTGGCTCTTTGAGCCCCATGCAGAAAAAGAAAAGAACAAGAGCAGAAGGCAGAAGTTGTGTTGGCAGCAGCTGGGAGCAGGGAGTTACTGCTCTATGGAGATATCCAGCTGTCTAAGCAGACAGGTCCACCATGCCAGCTGCTTTGCCCTCACCCACTGTTACCTAGTTTCACCTCTCCTCATTTGAGGCTACACCTGCAAACCTCACTGCTGTTACTGCAGCTTCATTGCACAGTGGCAAGACCTTAACTGAGGGAGGAAGTGGTGGCTACAGCTATTGGAAAAATGCACATTTTTAAGAGGTAATTTAGACAGCTGCAAAGAATAAGTCATGTGAATCATCACATGGGGAGATATACAGGCCTTCATCCTTTCAAAATATCTTGTCTTATTTTGCTGTGGAAAAAAAGCAGCCTAGTTCTGCAAGTGGATGCTTTTTTATTTGTCTGTTCAAAGAGAAAGAAATGAGAGAAACCCAGGCTTGCTGTGCTGCATAGAAGACTTTGCCACCCAGCCTGAAATTCAGCTGCAGCAAAGGCACAAAGGCAAGGTATCAGAAGACAGCAAAACTCAAGGTGTATATACCACCATTAACAAATGCAGATTGTCTTTGCTCTGAATCAGCCAAGCCCCTATTTTTGAAGGAGACTGCTTTCTCAAAGAGCCTAACAAGAAAGTCTCATACTATTGGCATGGTCAGAAAAATTTGCTCAGAGCTGCAGCTGAATATTTTGGCATTTGTACTGCTTTCAGCTGTAAACATCCTCCATTACACTGCAAGCAGTTTATATTTCTGGGCAGTAGTGGCCACAGTGACGGCAGCAACAGCAGCCAGGACTTGGGCATAATACTTTTACTCCACTTCCCTCATTTTCACTGGCCTGGCTCTTCTCCACTATCCAAAAATGAAATGACTAGGGGTTAGTGACTCCTGAAAACAGACCTCTCAAAGCAGATTAATGTAGCAACTTTCTCGTTATGGAGAGGACAAGCTGCCATTACTTCTTCCATTCAGAACTGAAGAAACATGAGGACTACACTTTATGTCCACAGAAGAATTTGTTCCTGAGAGAATGAGAAGAATGGGAGAGCATTGCAGAAGTTGTAGGGTGCAATTTTAAGAAGTGGGATCCACTGATAATATGGCATTTTATCCCTCTTCATAATTTAGCCAGAGAGAAAAGTGTTTGGCTGCTGCTAGGAATTCATACATTGTTAATTCAGGACTTCCTTCTCTTCATAGCAGCCTGATTTGGCATTTTGCCTCCTTTTAAGGGCAAACAAATCTAATAATTTGGAGTTCTGTTCCTCATTTCAAAAGTGTGTGAGTGGGTTTGAAATGAAACAAAATATGTCCACCTCTTCTTAGTAATGCCACATTACTGGAGCTGATTGAAGGAAGGAGTGATTGGAGGGCACATTACGTGAACTCTGCACAGATTGCATGAAACAAACCTCTCTCTATAAAACAATGCAGCTCAGGGACTAGTGAATTGAGCATAGTCCCCTGAAACACCAGGCTAAGTACATCACTATAGTATCGCTCTTTTCAAAGGAACTGAAAAATGCATTTATCAGAGAGTATATGTTGGAGTCAGCCAGTCTGAATTTTACTTGAATTTGTACAAATTGGGTGGTGTTTGAATCAATGATCTCATGTCAGCAGAAATTAAATACGAGTCTGAACTAGATTCTAGAAATACACCCTTCACCACTCTGTTTTGTTTTCTCTTCCCCTTGCCCTTCCCCACTGTCTTGGGCTGAATCAGAGAACTCAGATAAATGGTATCTTGCCACTGAAAAAAACAGCCAAAAATGGCTTCTCCTGAGCTGGATTAACCATGGGAACACAGTCATGAAAACCAAGTAACAATCAGAGAATTTGGAAGCAAAATTCTCCTATCTGAGGTCTTAACATAATCTGAAAAGAGTGCAAATCATACCAAAAATTATGTAAATTGCTTGAATCTTTCTTTAGTGATGCAGCAATGTAGATGGAGTGTGAGCTTGAGAAGAAAGTCTGGAGGAGGCACCAGTCTGTTTGCATTATGTAGTCGTAGCTGGAGTTGACTTGCAGCATCTGTGAACAGGCTTATCCTAATAAAGAGCCTCTCTCATACAAGGATAATGAAATCCTGCCATTTTATTAGCTAGGATAAAAGTGATGGGGGAGTGATGCTCACACCGGAGAAAGGTGCACATTTTAGAAGAGAAAAAGGCAGCATTTCTGGGGAGAAGCAATATGACTCACTCCACAGGAAAGCTGGACTTCTAGACAAATAGAATTGCATAATCATTAAAGCAGTACAAAGGAAAAATGGATCCAGAATACTGAAATGACTGTAAGGATTTGTCTCCTCATATCCCATGCTTTGGCTGGGAAATAGAGGAATAATAATTGTCATGATTTTAGGGAGAAGGATACTGTGGATAGGTATTGGGTTTGGGATGAAGGCTGGGAAAGCATTTTACCTGGGATCAAGAAGAGTGTAAGTTAGATCTGTGAGTTACACAATTGGGAGTTCTGGTATCCACATGTAACTCTGGAGACAAAAAAGATCCTCTAATCAGAAACAGCATTATTGGTGAGACATGTGATTTCGGTTTGCAGGAGAAAATATCAAGAGATCATCTTCAACCCTGGGGAAATGCATACAAATGTCAATAGCACAGGACTTGTCCAAGGGAAAAATCAGAGCAGTGACAGCCATTAGTGTGCATAGCAAGTATGTAGATGCAAGATAAAGAAGCCAATGACTCAGGACATAGCCAGACTGAAAATCATGGCTTGGTGTACATACTGTGTAAAGAATATGAAAGGCAGAAGTTAACATTCTCAGCCACTGAATAAAAGTGTAGGGTGTAGCAAACCTTTCCCAGTGTATAGACAGCTGAGAAGGAAGAACAGTTTTCAGCAGATGAAGAGATTTTAAGGGCACTGAAAGTGGTAGGATTTAAGGAAAGATTGGGAAAACTAGCATTAAGGTTGGTGAGAGCATTAGGATTTCTAAGAGAGCTCAGTTTCGTTGCCAGATCCTGCAAGACTCACAGAGCTAGTGGAAAGCCGGGGAGATAATGGGCCGAAAAGCTACAGCACAGCTTCAGTAAAGTGTTAAGAGATGTGAAAAGTAGAGATGCAAAAGAGTGTCATTATTGCTACCTCCTTCAAGACTTGCAGAAACAGAACAAGGAAGGGTAAAAGATGAAGATTATTTCTGAGGCCCTTTAGTTTTGGCTGCAACTACAGTATCAGCTTAAACTTCAAAATGACAATGTCTGAGAAGCTGTCCTCAATCCTTTATTGCATGTCTTTCAAAGAAAAGTGAATTGTAATTAATGTCCCAGGTTCAAGGGACACATTAACCTCAGGATTAGGATCTGGGACTGGCCAGTTTGATTTGTTCCTTGACTGTGAGCTCAGCTTGGTAAAGAAATTGATTTGATATGACAAGTGAAAGCAGCTTGTGGCTATGGCTGGATCTTTGGCTGTTTCAGATCAGTGATCACAGTTGATAAAGACATGCAGAGCTTGGACTAAGGAGCATGAATTGGCCTTAGAAGATCAAACCAACAGTCCTCATGGCTCTGAGAATGGTCATAGGGAGATGCCTAGAGTATCAAACAGAGTATTCCTAATAAAACATGCTGAATATTCAGCCATGAATTTTCATGATCTCACCTCATTTTAAGCATATGTAAACAGTATCCACAGGTCATCCAGCAAAGAATTATGTGCCTTAGTTATCCAATGTGAAAAGAACCAACTCCCTCAGCATTCTGAAATATGACTCTTCCCAATTTCATTTGATTACCCTAGGTTTGTATTGAATGAGACGGTGAAAAAATGATCACTATTGATCCTTTCCATTCTGCCAAAGATTTTATAAATTCTTATCATACTGTCCTTATACTTTCTCCTTTCCAGAACAGAAATGCCTAACTTACTTATGACTGGGCCTTGTATGGCCCAGTTCTTTTACATTTTTATTCATAAGCCAATACTCAGTATCAAATTAGGTAGAAGCTCTTCAGCTTTCCAAAAAGGGAAAGTTAGACTGAGTCTCCTTTAGAATAAGAGGATAATGTGTTATTGCAGACTCTGGGCACCCCTTATGCCACCCTGAGACCTGAGATACAAAGAGAAAGAAAACTCTTGGCTATGACAACCTCGATCCTTGTGAACTTTGCAGACCTAAATCTCAAAGCCAGACTTCCAGTGAGTGCCCAGTGAGTTTCCACACTTCCTGCTGCCAGGGGACAGGGGAAATAGAGGTGTGTTTGGGCATCCGATAGCAAAGGACAATAACAAGAATAAGATGGTGTGCTCTGGAGAAGGAACTAATTTGTTACCGCCTGAAAAATTGGTCTCCCATGACAACAGATCAAACTAGGAACTAGCTAGGAAGGATATCTTTACTCCCTACTGTATGCCTCAGGAGCAGCTGCAGCAGCCAGTTACATGTTTCTCCCTATAAAAATCAGCCCTGGCAGGAATTTCTGCTTAGCCAGATATGTGCCTAGGGGTTGCTTTAGCAAACTTTGTCTCCTCCTGGCTGCTCTCCTGCTGCTTTGCCCAAGCACTTGTGAGGGTGCCTAGGGACAAGACACAGAGTAGCAGCATAGCCAGTGTGTTTCTGGCAAGAGTTGGGGTTAGGAAGAAAGGATCTGCTTTCTTTCTTGAATCTTGGATTTTCAAAAAAACAGATGAAGGATACAGATTAAAAATGTGAGTTTGCCATGTAAAATACAATACACTTGCATTGTAAATTGTCTTGGATTACTGCCTTCAGGCTAGAGTTTGGGTCAGCTCAAGGGCTGCATTTTAGTACAAGGAAAGCTAGAATGAAACACAAGCCTCAATCTTGCAGGTGCTGGTAAAGAAAGATAAACAAAGCAGTCGTTGCTGTGGAGAAAGGATGTGTGATTGAGTTTTTCTGCCTAGCCTCTGACTGAGCTCAGCATGAATACTATAGTTAGAAACACGCTTAAAGAAAAGAAAACTGATAGGGCTAGTTCTTAATATAAAACCTTGGATTTTCAAATAACTTATTTTGAGTTGTAAGCATCTCTTTCAGGTGCTTAGGATTTGTAGGACAAGAAAAGAAGAAATATAAATTGAGGTTCAGTTCTCAGTCTTGCAAGTCTTGCTATGATAAAGATGGAGTGATGTAGTAGCAGGAAGAATTAGTTCACAATTAACTCCTTTTTTGTCTAATGATCTGTGATTTCTGTTTCAGGACATATGGTTAGGTATATTGATAGGATTTCTTTCAGAAAAGAAGGGAAAATATTACTCTAGAATCTCACAGGTTGTGCAAGTTCATTTGACTGAAATTATGTAAGTTTTCTTTCTGTAAGGAGGCAAACCTCCCTTTCAAGGTTGAAGCTGAGAAGAAAGTCTCTAAACAGTTTTATGCCCCTGCCCTGAAAGTCATAACAAGTAAGATGAAGAACAAAACTACCAAGAAAAAAAAAAAAAAAAAAAAGGTAATGAGTAAATCCAGCACTTCAAGAACCTGTCTTTTGGAGCAGAAGTAAGGTGGAGAAGAGGAAGTCTAGAGTTTCAGGGACTTTCTTCTGGGAACTAGCCAACAGGACCAACATGAGGTAAGCAGCCTTCAGGTCAAATACTTTGTGATTAATTTTATGGTTCACATGTATTGCAGGTTGTCTGTTTTAATCTAGTCCCATCTGAAGAGGCATAAATTCCTTCATCCTACTAATTTCATGCAACATCTTGCTCTCTTAGTGGTTGTAAGATTCATTAACAAATCTAGCTTCACAGTTTTTATTGCCTAAATCTCACCCTAAAGGAGAGGTCTGAAGCCCACAGCAAGAATTGCACTCATCAAAGAATCACAGATTCACAGGGTAAGGTGGAAGGAACCACAGTGGGTCATCTAGTCCAAACTTCCTGCTTCAGTAGGGTCATCATCCTAGAACACATAGCACAGGATTGTGTCCAGATGGTTCTTGAATATCTCCAGTGAGGAGGACTCCACAACATCTCTGGGTGATCTGCTACAGTGCATGCTCACTGCACTGTAAAGAAGTTCTCCCTCATGTTCTGTGGAATTTCCTGTGCATCAGTTTCTACCCATTGCCTCTTGTCCAATTGCTTGGCACTACCAGAAGAACCCTGAACCCATCCTCTTGACATCCACACTTCAGGCACTGATAGACATCGATACAGTCCCCTCTCAGTCATCTTTTCTTGAGGCTGAACAGGCCCCTCAACCTTTCCTTGAAAGAGAGATGCTCTAGTCTCTTAATATTCATACCGCTCTGCTGGATTCACTGCAGGAGCTCCATTTCTCTTGTTCTGTGGAGCTCAGAACTGGATGCTCCAGATGTGACCTCACCTGGGCTGAGTTGAGGGGCAGGATCACCTCCCTCAACCTGCTGCCAATGCTCTTCCTAATGCACTCGAGGATACCTTTGGTTGCCTTGGCCACAAGGGCTCACTGCTGGCTCATGGACAGTTTGTTGTCCACCAGGACCCCCAGGTCCTTCTCCACAGAGCTGCTTGCCAGCAGTTTGGCCTCCAGCCTGTACTGCTGCAGGGGGTTATTCTTCCCTAGGTCCAGGATCCTGCATGGTCCTTTGCTGAACTTCATTAAATTTCTCTGCCCAGCTCACCAGCCCGTCCAGGTATTGATGAATATCAGCACAGCCTTTTGGGATATCAGCCAGTTGTCCCAGGTTTGGGTCACCATTGAATCTGCCGAGGTGGTATCTGCCCCTTCATCCAAGTCATTGATGAACAAGTTAAACAATAGTGGACAAAACAGAAGTCAGTACTGAAAAGGATAGAGGATGGCAAATTTTTTTTAAGCAAACCAAATATATAAAATATCTGGTTTTCTCTGGAGCTGTTCCCAGCATAGTATGTATGATTCAATTAAAAGCAGGCTTCCTGTGACTGAGAACAAGCTGCACCTGCAGTGTCATCTGTGATCACCCAAGGCCAGCACTGTGGCAGACCAACAAGTGCCTATTCCTTTCCTGCCAGATGAAGTCAGCTGATTTGCTTGATCAGAGTGTCACTGATACACAAATTCATTTTTGGCAAGGACTCCCTGGAGCTGTGCTCCCCCTCAGGAAATAGAGGCTCAAAATATCCCAAACCCATAGGCTTTTCCTCCAAAAAAAGAACACTGCATGCACCTTTCCCTTATTGTCTCAGTTCCCAACTTCCAAGGTGCAAGGTCTCAACTGAACTGAAATGTGCTTTGTTGGTAGTTCCCTCCTTGGTTGATATTCTTCAAACTGGAAGGGATATAAGGAGCGACAATGAGAACCCAAACATAGCTGAAGAGCTTTCACTGCCTCCTCATTGCCAGAATTGCCAGAAGTCTGAGTGCAAGCCTTCCAGCACCTGAAGCTTTAATCTCCCCTTGTATGGAGACTGGTATTTATTTTCATGTTTTATAAGGAGGAAAAAAAATGAATCTTATGAAACTTAGGTGTTTTCTTTTTGTTTGTTTGTTAGGTTTTTTTTTTTTGGTTTGTTTTTTTTTTTTTTTAATATTGAATCTGACAGGTAGCAAAGCATTCTGTTAATTCTGGGCAAGTAGAATTTCTCTGTAAAGTTTAGCCACAGATTTTCTCACTTTCTGCAGTTACTTGTATGCCTAAACTGAATTCTAGGGTTCAGGACAACTTATATTCAAACCCAAGTGAGAAGGTGTCCTTTTCCCTTGACAGCATAGGGAAACTGCTGGATTAGATTTAGCATTGGGAGTAGCATGGACAGAATATTTTAGGTTGATATTATCTAGCAGGTCCTATTACACCTATTACCTTCCTATTACATGGCAGATTTGCCATGCTCAAAGATCAAATACTAGAGAAAGTGCAAGAAGGGTCTTTACCTGTTTTTGGCCTCTATACTAACATTTAGACAACAGTAGTATTTGGAATAGGGAAAGTTTCCAAGCAGGAGACAGTATGAGAGTATTTTTATTATTGTCTCGCAAGTTCTCCAGACAAAAGATTGTGGAAGCTTAGCAAGAGCAGGTAGTTCAGTATTCTTGGTCACTTGGAAATAGTGTAGATTAGGCCTAGAATTTTGAAGACAAACTGTTTTTCTGTACACTGCAAGGCTGAAAAAGATTGTTTCTATGTAGGTACTAGAACAAAGATAATGTCAACACTAGGCATTTCAGATTAGATTTTTCAGGCCAGTACTTTCGGATCTAAAGAATAAGGCAGCATCTGCCCAGGCTGTCTCTACAGCTTTTCTTTGTTTCCAGCCCTGGATGATTCTTGCTCCAGATCTTTTTTTCACCCCATTGAAGAGGAAATGATTCAGTTGTAAAGCTAATTCCTAAGTTCCTCATTTTCTACACCCAGATCTACTCCTGTAACCTGACAACTTATCACAGCCACAAGACTAAGCATTCCTGCCAGCTAGTTTCAGTTGCACTTCTAACCTTAATAACATCAGAAATTATCCTTACTCATTCAGACTTGTTATCCATGGCTAGCATGGAAATTCATGGCAAGTAACTGTAAGTCATTATTTTTCACTTTCTGATGTCATCTACATCAAGTCTAACCAATTATCTCTCTTAATTTTACCATAGACTAAAGAAACTTTGTTAATTCAGGGCTAGATATTGAGGTTTGGGCTACATTAAAAGTTGGGATTCTGATTATTTTTGGGATGGCAAGGACTAGAGAGGTACTTTTGTTGTTGGATACTGCATGACCTGTAGGACTAGCAGCTAGACTGACAGAGATAAATGCCTTGTGATTAATTCTCTTGCTTTTAGGGATCTCTGGACTATTAACTCTAATTTTAAGGTTAAGGTTCAAAAGATCTGGGTCATCAGAGCTAGATTTATTGCTGGATTCTGCAAAGCTCAGCAGGCTAGACTGATGGCTTGAACAAGAATGAGCAAATGATTTGTGGTTTGGGGCAGTAAGGCATGAGTAGGCCACGGGAATAATGCAGCAAACAGTTCGCACAGATGCCAATTCTGGCCTCAGCAAAGATTTGGACTGGTAGCAAGCAAATGATCAGTTAAAGTGTCTCTTACATTTATTTAATCTATTACCAAAAAAGGTTTCTATAAATGTATTAGATTAACAAACTTACTAGGCTTACTTCCAGTCTGTTGGAAATAAAACACTGTTAAGTAATATAAGACAATTAATTTACCAGTTCACTAATTCTTATTCAGTGCAAAATATCGGGAAGAGAAAAATGCAGCCATATAAACAAGAGCATTTTAGAATGCAATGTTTGGTGTTATTGACAGGCCAACCCACTAACAGCAGGTCAGTACAAATCATGCAATTAAAGCAGACTTTTTCTCAGTTTGAGACAAGAACAAGAATAATTACCTTGTTCAATAGTCTCCACATAGAAAGCCACATTTCAAGAAGACACAAAACCTGCTGAAGCCAGAACTTACTCTCCCTGTGCAGCTAAAAATATAACCATGATAAAGTCACTAACAGTAGTTCTATGAATGACATTAACCATTACAGCCAAAACCCAATACAAAATGAACAGTGTTCTAGTAATCAAGAAAATGCCTTCAAAGGCCAGTGTAAGGGTGCTACACAGTTGAATCCTGAAAAGATTTTCACTACTCCTGTAAGGCAGTTGCTTTGGGCAAAAGGACTCAGTGTCCTTGATGTCAGTGCTGAACATATCGCCTGTCACCCGGCTATTTGCCATCTTTAATCTCAATTGTCATAAATGTAGCTGCTCAAGTTTTCTGACAAAAACTAAACCTGTCACTAACTAGACAGACTGAGGAACACCAAGCATGTAGTTCACCACAATCTTATTGCAGCAGCGAAAGGTAATAAAACCTGGATATTCAGTGAATTGCACAATAACAGTCACAACCAATTCCCAAGGAAGTACCAAGAGCTTAATTTATCTGAATGCAGAAAAGAGGAAGCCAGACACCTTCTGATCTCTGAGAGATACTGGTCAGACCTGAGAAAGTGAGAGACAAAAGCTGTGTCTAGACCAGGAGATGAAAGGGGAAATCCACTGATTACATACCCTTTGGTTTTCTGGCTCTTGCTTCCTCCAAGCTCTGCCTTAGACAATTAACATACAAAGATACAAGGTCCCAAATGAACCTGGAAAAAGAGTAAGAATATCCTGAAGTGCCTTAGTCTGTGGGGCAGAGAAGGCAGCATCTTTGAAATGGGGCTGTGTCACCTGAATGGCTTCAGGACAAGGAAGTAAGGAAGGGAAAGAGGCAATTTAAATTTTTCTCTCTTTTTCTGCAGTTTTTCTTCCTTCCTGAAAGCTTCCTCTCCTTCTATGACATGCACTTGAAATGAGGACATTCAGTCTGTTTCAGTGGTGGCATAGGGATAAGAAGCTGACAGGACCAAAGGTTTTGGGTAGGCTGAAGGTCTCTCTTGTGCGTGAAGATACCAGATGACTGTCTGTTTCTTCCCACGCCTGCTCTTCCCTGCATAATGGTAAGTTGAGTGGGGCTGTGGGTATAAGCTCTGACTCTTGGGTTGACAGCATGGTTAAGTCTAAATTTCCTCTTTTGTAATGTTTTCAAAGATATTCAGCTCAAAGAAAGCTGCTTTGGGCAATAGCTATGATGGCTATGCCAGAGAATTTAGCATAGGTGGGAGATATAAGGGTGGGAGACAGTGAGGAAGAGACACCCTATGGCTTTGGGAATAGAAATATAGAGAAATAGGTAGGAAGTGATAGCAGGAGCTGTCAAGCAGTCAGGTTAGAAAGGCGGGGGAGAGGTAAACTGGACAGCTTCTCATCAGCCGGCATTTGAAGTTGTACAGCAGAAGATACTTACTTTTTAGAGCTATGTTTTTTATTCTTGAGATTGGGCCACTCAAGATGGGGTGAAAGGGTCTGCAGAAGACCCTAGAGAGGCTGTATGCATACTGACAATGAAATGGGAGTGGCAGAAATTAGTACAGGAGGAACAAGAACAATGTTACGTACCTCGAAGAAGTCTGCAAAGCTGCCAGATCAGAGCATTTCTCTGAGCACTAGACAGAGCCACATTGAAGGCTCAAAACCAAAACACCATCTGAACAAGCTCCTTGAAGTTACAGGATGCTAGGAGCTCACCTTTCAATTCTAGCTGCATATGAAATCCCAGGACAAATTGCTACAGGGGGAGCTACTGTCTGCTATGCCTTATTAGTAAATCTGGTAAACATACAGAGCAGCATACCAAGGCTGACAGAAGCTGTGGATTGGCTTCCATCTAAGGACTGATTAAATAGAGTAAGATCCTTCAACTTAGGAGACACTATAATAGATGCTTGTAAAATCACCAGGGGCATAAGCATGGTAAATACGAAACAACTGTAAACTACTTCTGGTATACAAGTCAGAGGGCATGAAATGAAAAACAGGAAGCATTTCTCAAATAAATAAAAAGGTAGCTTTTAATTTGCTTAACTCACAGTAAAGCCAGCTAAACCCTTGCCACAGGATGTTGTGGGATACCACAGGTTAACTTGCATTTAAAAATTCATGAACGAATTCACAGAAGTAAAATCCATCAGAGCTATTAAGAACAAAGGCCCCATCTCTGGCTCAGGAATTACCCGAGCCACAAATTCCTGGAGCCTGAAGAGTATTTTACATTTTCCTCACAGCCTTCTTCAGACATCTGGCCTTGACCATCCTTAGAAATGAAATATTGAGTTAGGATATCTTTAAGCTTAACTAGCCCATTTTTGTAGGCAAAATGCAAGCGATAGAGAAAAACAAGAATATTGCTATGGGACAAAAGCAGAAAGTACATGTGTTACAATAAATGGAACCAAGCCCAGTATTTGGAAATGCAGGACTTTAGCCATCACCGGAAATATGATACGCCAGTACATGCAAACGACCATGAAAACACCACCAAACAATAAAGGGAGGTCAGATAGGATGAAGCAGGTCCTTCACTAGAAGCAATAATTCAGCCACATAGTGGGAGTTTCATTTCAAAACAAATATATTTGAACATCTGTGAGACTTATGACGCTGTAATGGGCTTGCAAGACAATTCTTTGTCTCCTCTGTGACTTATGTGCTTGTAATGTCTGGCCTCAGAAAATCAGCAAGCACTGGCACAAAGAGCATGGCAAAACAAACATTTAAAGTATTTAAAAGTGAACATGTAGCAACCTGCATGGAGCTTGGAGGGAGGAATCCAAGCTGCTGCTGGTCAGAGGAAAGAGAAAGCAGCAGAAAAGCCAGTATGCACTGGAGGGATGCTGTGGAGGATGGGTTCCACCAGAAATGGGGACATGTGAGCAATCCAGCCTATCTGGATGAAAGAGGCCTGTAACCATTCAAGGGCAGCGAAGCCACATACAAGAAGGAACAAAATATGACAGAAGCCACGTCCAAAGAAGAACAAAGGATGCTAACAGCCTCAGAATGTGAGAATCGGATAGAAGCCAAATGAAGGACTGCATAAATCTGCTGTATGTGAAAAAGTCATCAACCAATCAGGGCTAAAAGGCTAACGTGTGCTTTTAGGGTATATCCAATTGTAAAGCAGCATGTAACACATGATTAAAGCTGAAAACTGTATAAAAGAAACTGTCACATTGCAATAAATGGCTCACTTTGATCATATTGATCATGGAGTGATGCCCCATTCTTGATTCTTCCGCAGGATGCTAGCTAAAGCTGTGGTACAGTCTTTATGCTCATCTCTCTTCTGACAGAAGCTTTTCAGTAGATGTTTGATGCTCAAAAAGCTCATCCCAGTTCCTAGGCTAATACTTACACCTGTACTTTTTATCAGTGAATTCTTTTGGCCTTAGTTTTCTTTAGCTTAGAAAATACTTCCTTGAAATCCGGTATTGTCTGCTCTCATTTCTCACTGCTCCCATACTTTCAAACCACATCCACTTCTTCATATGTATTTATAGAGATTAACAATTTCCTGCCTCAGTCTTTTTTCTACCAGAGAAAGCAGGCAAAGCTGGTTTTATTTTCTCCCGTAAGATAGACAAAACTTCTAGTTTAAATTCATTGTTCTTTACCATGCAGGGCCAGAACTGTACCTGTTATATCCTTCTTGGATCTCGCCCATGACTTGTAAAATAGTTTTAACTCTTCTCCATCTTTACTGAAGTTATCTCTGACATAATTTAAGGGTTTAATTTGCTTCTTCTTGGACTCCTTCAAATGGCATGAACATTTGTTGTCACCATGTAACCCAAATCACTAGGCCTTTTTCTTCCTCATGCATAGGGAAATCAATGACTTCTCAGCCTCGAGCAGAAATTTCTGGCTTTAGCTCTTCATGTGCATGATCTCACAAACAGTCCAGTCCTGAGTGTCATACAATTCTTTGCATAAGATATTTAGATCTCTCCTTTTTTTTTTTTGAAAGTGCTTTCCATCAAGTCAAGAGCAGATTTCATTAGCATACAATTAATTCTGAGCCAGCATCACTAATGAAAATATTCAAATAACTGAAGACCAAAATCATCTTTGCAACTATTTGTGTGTTCTCTTGCCAGCAGTCCTTCACTTATGAGTACCAGCCATTCTTGTGTACCTCTTTACCAGCTTCTTAAACCATGTCTCTTTCTCCTTAATCCATTCATAATGTAGGAGAAAATTTCAATGGAATACACAAAATATCAAACACAGATATAATGTTATCCTGGCATGATACACCCTGGATGCAATTTAGTTTTTTCCCCCATGATTTCTAATTGTCCATATCTTTAAAATATAGACTAAAATGCTGCATATTGAGGAGGTTAACCTAGAAAGCATGTAAATTCTCAAAATCAGATTTCCTTTTTTTTCAGCAGCACTAAACTTTTATTTTACTAGAAATATTAAATATAAGTTTATAATAATGTGTAATTTACTCTTGTTGGTTACCTGGTAATTGTCTTTTTATGGATTATTAAATTACTTTGCATATGACCTGTAATTTCATGTGCCAGCATTCAGAAATGGAGATTATCCACTTTCCTCACTTGATTGTAGCAAGGATTTTGAATTTTGCTTCATGTCATTTTGGTTTCTCCAGGTCCTCCTCCCTGCCTATCAACCTCCTACCATCACCCATATTTGAAAACTGAGCTATTTACTCACTTTTTTTTTTGGTTATACTTTGAGAATCAAATCCCTGCCGTATCCTTATGAGCATTTATCCTTTCCATATCTATTATCCTATCCATATAGTTTATAGAGCATTTCAATTTCATCTCCTTTCTTCTCTTGCTGTCTTTTTATTTCTATAGCCAAAGAACTTCTTGCTGCTTCCTTTAATTTTCTTTTCAAAGTTCAACTCTTTCTGATTCCCAGCAGTTCTCATTTTCTCTGAATACTTTCTGACATCGAAGACATAGCTTTCTTTGCTGGTTGATTCTTTTTTCCATCCCTTTTAAGCTCCCTGCTTAGTCTTAATATCCCTTTTGAAATGGTTATTCATTCATTTGGAGCTGGGGCCCTCTTGGTAAGACTTTTCCGCTCACTTTGTTGGGATCCAAGTTACAGAAAGTTTTTTACTTTTGACTTGAGAAATTCCAAACTTCCCCCACACTTAAATCCCTGTATTTTTCATGCCACTTGACTTCACTATTCAGTTCACTTAAAATTTGTCATATGGTTATTTTCAAGTATATAATGTTAGATAATCTTTTATGTGTTAAAAATACAAGTACCACGAACTTCAGTTGCAGCTGTGAATGCTCAGCACTTTTGCAAACCAGACCCTAGAGTCTCCTGTCAGGACCCCAGAAATAAGGAAAACACAATTAGTGACCACCTGTGGAAAAGTGTGGCGGCTGGCAAAACACAGGGGCTGAATGATAACGGGAATGGGAGAAAATCCAATTTCATGAACCAGAATTCAATTAGTGCAGCCATATGACTTGTTCTTTTTCTTCCTACAGCCACCTTACATCTGTACATCTCACATGCTTTTGTGAAGAAATTAAGGAAGAGTACTAAAGACATTATCTTGCCCCGGTACTCATTCCTGATTTACTGGTCAGTGTGCAAATCGCCTGTGGAGAAAAAATATCCAACATAACAAAAAATTCCCCAGGGTGCTTGCAATTAAAGATGGTATCAGAGACCAAATTTATGAGAATGGGCAGGGAAACAGGATCATGCTTGCAAAGTCCAGAGTGCTTTGGAAACTAAAAAAAATCCAAATGCTTAAATTAAACTTCAATAGTACTATCAATATGTAATTTTCTCTGTTTATTTTTATGTGTTTTGAAAGAAAAGTGAAAAAAGAGAAGTTCCATCATGAAACTCCTCGTAAGCGCTGCACTGTCAACTGTATGAATTTCACACACAGATCTAGGTAATTTAATGGAGTAGTTTATAGCAGTAGGTTGTTGACCTCTTTACTGGCAACACTGAAGTGGGATGACACACACTCTGCTAGCATTTAAACAGACTTTTTGCTGACAGCAGAGAAACTGGGAATGGACCTAAATACCACATGCACCATTCCATGTTCTTCAGCTCTTTGTCTATGCCATGTCAGCATTACCCCTCCTGTCTCACCTTCTCTGACATAGCTTTGCCTTCATTAATCTCTTCCCTCAGGGATCCAAATCTCTGCCTCAGGATCCAGATTTCATCTTTCTCATGAAACCTTTCCAGTCGCTGCTCTCAGCACATCTCTCTCCTTGCTTAACAAGTCTGAGTCCTCTGGGTGCTTGTGCACAGTTCCTTTTCTTCTCCCAATCCTAGTCTTACTTTCCAGAAAGCCTTAACTCCCATTTTAGATTGTAGGTTTACAATTCAAATTCATCTATTAATTTTTGCTGCTCTATGGCAACTGCCTTATACCACCTATCCTTCTTTGTTGCCATGTGTCCCTTTCTTGTGTTCCAACACAGGATATATAGGATATACGCAGTCTTTGTAGCTACCTTGTTATTAACTGTTTGCCCTCAAATCTTAACCTAGCCAGCTAGCTCTGGCTTTCTCTGCTTAATGGTCTAGAACCCTCTTTAGCACTCTGCTCCCTCCCTCTCTTCCTTCTGTCCAGGTTCTTACTCTGTTTTCATTTTCCAACCAGCACTAGGTTCATCCATTTCTTCATCCACAATCACTTTCCTTCTTTCTCCTGTTGGTTCTTGAAGTCTCCTCATCATTCTTCTACCTGAAGCATTGTCCCTTTCCCCAGATAGTTTGAGATTTTCCTCCTAATCTCAAGAACATCTTGTGGCTGTGATTATGACAAATCAATTTACACATCCAAGATAAAAATATTTAATCAATTTTAGAGGTTTTTCCTTTATTCTCAGTATATGTCCCAATCTTCAGATAATGTTGTGATGCTTAGACAAATGTGCATGAAATCTTCTACTTCCTTTTTAAATGCATCTCCCCTGTTCATTGAGATGGAAGTAGCTCAGCCTCTAAGCCACACAGGAAAATATATTTTTTAACCTCTCTTATGTGAATACAGTGAAATAATCAGAACATCAAGCATGGAAAGCTGGACATCTAAATATAGAGACAAACTAAGGTATTGCAAGAGAAAGGAAGAAAATAGTTTAAATGGACGGTTTACAAACCCACAGCACTCTTTGAAGTGACTGCTGCTCCATGGATACACCAGATCTGACAGATGGCTGTTTTATTTGATAACTCCACACTTCAAATCAAATAGGTCACCTCATACCAGTTTCTAACACTTTTTAAGAAATGTTTTATTTTTTACCTGGGTGCCTAGCAAATGCTGTCACACTAGCTAGGGTGAGATGTGATAGATTGCAGCATTAGTCAGTCTCATTCATAGTTGCTATCCAGAATTATCTTCAACAGTGACACAACCCATACTTGATTTAGTGCCTCTCCCAGACACAGGGTTTCCCTTTATGTACAATCTGCCTATTTTGGTGTCTCTTTTAGTATGAGTTGGTATGAGGAACCCCAGCTTTGAAGCTAGAATGTATAGGAAAAAACAAAAAAAATACTAACCACAAAAAAACCCAACACTGATTTAAGTGTGAGGTAACAAACCTACTCTCCATAGGCTCTGCATATTGTGAAAGGACACTATTCCAGCAGAATGCTGCTTCTGCAGAATCCTGAAATGTCCTAATGAAGACAATCTGCAGAGAACAAAGACTAGCCATGTCAGATCTTGGTGGGTCAATTCAAACAAATTCAAAGGCATGTTGGGTGGGTAATTTTGGAGCAGACTATTACTATAACTAATGTAAGCCACACGGCAATATTTCAATTCCAATGCTTTCATCTGATGATGAAACAGTCTTTCAGGAATATAACACCAGGAAAGACAAAAACTCAAAAGCTAAATGTGTCTGTCATGATTACACATCCCTGTACACTGAATGCTGTTGTAGTGGTGGGAGTCGTTTCAGGGAGTTAAAACTGAGGGTGAAGGGGGGCTTTCTTTTCTAATTACCTTATTTAGGAGTTGAAATTGTCATTCTGTTCTGAATGTATAACTAACTGAGTAATTTAAAACCTTGAGTTCTGCATACCTTTGGATGAAGACCAAGAATCCTGAACACTATATACATGCAGCTCTGATTAGCTAGTTCCAAGCCTGCACCAAGAATGAGGCATTTTTCATAACAATTTGAAATGGCCCTTTCAATGCTGTATTCCGACATAGGTTAACCACCTGAGAGCTAAAGAGTGCCAGACTGCACTATAAATTTTGTTCAGAAGCAATGGCTAAGTGGGACTTTGGTTTGTCTGGTTGGCTTAGCCAAAGATCTGGGAAATGCATCATGAGGAGCCATCTTCAGCCTGGTTTTCAAACATGCCTCCAACCATTAGAAGTGGAGTTAATCAAATTAGGCCTAAAGTCTGTTTGCAAGGTTTGTGAAGTTTAACAAACCATTTTCTCAACAGACCATCCTGGTCTGAATTTTAAGTTCATAATGAAAGCTGAAAACAAGATAGTGCTCGGTGGTTTGGGATTTGACAGAATATTTCACATGGTCCTAGTTATTGGACAAGGAGATATAGTATGGCTGTGTCTACAAAAGAAAACTAAATCCCTGAAAATCAGATTGGTAAAATAGCAACAGTATTAGAAAAAGTTTAATGTGAAATGACAGCCTAAGTATTTTTGTGGTGTTTTTGCAAAAAGCCTGCACTTAGGATGGATTAGGCACCATTTCAACTGCAGTGTCCTTTATTTGTCTAGCCCACAGCTTTCATCACAACTACCTGAAGACCTGTCATTTGGATGAATGGGAAGATCTTCCAAGAATCCAGGAAGAACTGTGGAAGAACAGTCAATACTCTTGGGAAAGATACATAAAACTGATAGGTGTTTTAAAGCTTCAGGAAGGAACTGAGCCTTTGATACAATGGCCCTTGTGCTTCTCTTGCAGCCAGCTCCATGCAAAGCTGGTGAATACTGCTCATGAACTGAAGTACAGTTCTTGTGCACAAATAGTAACAGACAGGAAAACAGTGCCTCAATTCTATATCTGACATGAAATATAACTCCTAAACAAATGATTGGTCATTTTTTCAGAGTTTGTAATGAGCCTTGTACCTGGCATAACAGTGGAGATCCTCCTGTGAAAGGGGGCTGTGGGTGTTGTGGACACTTTTCCAGCTGTTGCTTTCTATAGTTTTTGGCAAGAAACAATGAGGCCAATGGATATAATTAGTTTCAATTAGCTTGGATTCAGGGTGTTAGTTCTGATAGAAGGAAAAAGGTGTGTTTTATTCTCTAATATCTGTTCTGTTTTTTTCTGACTCCAGCTTCATAAGGTCCATTTGAAATGACGTCTCCCTCTCCTCCACCAATAGTTTAGAAAGCATACTGAAATTATATTCACCAAAGGCCTGACAAAAACAATCTGGCCACAGCCAACAAGTGAAGAACACTGACTATGAGCCAGACTGGCTTGAAGTGGCTTTGTTCTGTGGGATTCACAGAGGTGAGGGACAACCAGGTGATGATTTGCCTCTAGAACGCTGTGCTGATGCCTGCAGATGGAGTCGGATGTGTAACTGTCCCAAATAAGAATGGGATTTAAGTGTGTAAATCTTTATGCTTTATGATTAAATATATCCAACTTCTATTTTGTGCTTGTGTCATAAAACTTAAAAGAAGTGCAAATTTTAGCTGGGAGGGAACTTTTATGACCTAGTTATACATCTGTGCAAGGAACAGTTTGCAATTGAAACACTGACAAACTCTGAAGCAGAATAGTGCAGGTGGGTGCACCAGTAACATCTCCTCCAATTTCTGTTCCAGTGCAGTCGATGTGTCTCACGCCAGCATTTAGAGTCCACAATGAAATAATAGTACAAAGAGAGAAAAATAGTAATTGTTGAATTACTGTTATCTTCAGAAAATAACCACAGAAACAGGGTAATTTTGTTACTAGAATGTTACCAGTGGTTCACATGTTCTAACAAGTGTGTCAAAGCAACATATTCCTTCTGGTGTATGTAAACAGGAGAAGAGAAGGAGTAAGAAATTGGTTACAACAGTACTTCTGTGACAAAGAGAAAGCATTCTGTGTTGCACTTAGAGACAATTAAATGGGTTTTAGATTCCTCTTTGTCTATTTCATAAGACTATCACATCATTTTTTACCCCTCTTTGTTTGCTTAATTGCTATTTAAATTATATTTCTGGGGCTTTAGTTTTACTTTTTTTTAAAATTTATTATAGACTAGAAGCTTAACGAATCTAACAAAAACAAGATTAAAAAAAAAATCTCAAGGTTAACATCTTTATCATATCAAGGTGCCTTGATCAATGAATCAGTCTTTTTTTTTTTTTTACAGTTTGTCTCCTGTGTCCTTTCCTGGTCAAACTGCTCTTAACAAAGAGTGACATTTCTGTTTTATAATCCCACTGATGGAATTAATGACTATGCTTTTTAATTCGGATTATTGGAATTTCCCGTCTCTCTGTTTCATAGTAGCACTCCACCTCTGCTTGTCAATCATAACTACTGACTCTATCATATTTTGCTTTTTTAAATGAACTAAAACGTTTGGCTTGGCCTTGTGCCAAGAATGGGGTCATTCACAACTTGTAATAACATATCCTTAGCTGATGTTTCCTAGTAACATGTGTAAATAGGAAAAAACAGTTGCACTGTGGGGGTTTAGCTTGGCCACATGTGACTACAGTTAAAGAACATGGGAAGAAAAATCAGTGGTCTTTCTATGTGGGCTGTCCAGTTCAACAGTGAGCACACAGTACACACACAGAGCAATGCAGACACAGCTGAATTTAACCACTTTCTTTACTCAGCAGCAAGCTGGTGCAGCATGTCCCTTCTCTGCCAGGAAACACATGTGCAGCCTCTGCCTGCAGCTCAGGTGAGGAGCTGAGCCTTAAGAGACCAGTCTAACAAAAACACCAAGTCTCTCAGAATATTCCTTGTGATATCTTCTATTTACCTCCAGCAAAGTGAGCTTTTTTCACATTTACAAACACATCTTGGGATTAATGACATTACAAGTGGTTTCTTGGTATCACCCTCTGGGTAAAAGCAGAATGTTAGTGTCACTATGAGAGATGGGCTAAAGCTGTGAAGCTTGGGCCAGGATTTAGTGCTTCGATTTCAAACATTTTCAGTTTGAGATCAAGGGTTTTACTCTGACCGCTATAGAAATGGGCTGCCTTCCAGCTTGGCTTAGATTTTGATACTCCTAGCAGCTAAATTCAGGAACTCATGTACTGAGGGTATTCAGATTTACAGAACAAATTTACCCCATGTTCTATTGCAGAGTAAAATGGAAAAATGGGAGGTTTGATATGGAGATAAAACATAAAGAAGCAAATACATTAAACGTGAATTTATCTTAAAACTATTTTTCCTTCCAGAAGTCCCAGTCATTTTCATTATTCAGATTTTTACTGGTTGTTTCAGATTAAGTTGCATTAACACTGCATTCTGCAGTGCAAACAGCTGCAGGCAGAAAATTATTATTAAGACAAGATGAAAAAAATACTGTTAGAGCAAAATATTTCAACTATGAGCCACTCTGTATACAGTGCTGGTACAGCAATTGCTCAAATCCACTCTGGGCATGCAAAATCTTTCCTGCCATTGACTTGGTTCTTTCAGGATCAGCTATGCTGCTTCAGCCTCATAGAACTACCCACCCTCCTGTCTGAAACCTGTAACTGGAGAAAGCTGCAGGCCACATACCAGCGCTTCGCCCTTCAAGGACCAGGTGCCTACGCAGAGCTATGAATACAACATTTTGGAACCACTGTAGTCTGAGAAGTTTGGCAATGTAAAAATAACAGGTTTTCAAAGCAAGAAGAAAACCTAAACTGTAAGTAAGATAAAGTTGTTTAAAAAGAGTCTTATCTGAGGTTTTTTCCCTCCTGCCCTTCCAGTGTAATGAACTCTTCATTTGTGATAGCAAAGAAAATGTCATTCCCTTTTTGCTCTGCATAGGAATAATATACTCCTGATCTGCCCATAAGATTTAAACAGAAGGGCACTATATAATTGTCTTCATTACAACTTTGTCTTTGTCTCTTCGTGACTTGAGAGACTTTGTCTAAAAATTGATCCAGTGCAACAGGGCTGTGTTTTGAAGGTCAAATGAATATATCATGTACTGGGAAAAATCCTTCATGTGTGGTTTGGTGGTTATGGCAGGAAACTGGCAGACACAGCTCTTGGGAATTGACGTTTGCTGAAATGCTAGCGTGCAGCAAGTAGATTTAAGGCAGGTGGAAAATGAAACAGCATTTGAAAATTATGTGGCTGGATTATCATTCCTACTGTGCAATAGGACACAAAAGCACAGCCTTTAGACTGGTCCAGGTTGAAGTACTGAACACTTTGCTTTTCACATAAGCCCAGCAGAGCTTTCAAGTAACTTGTACGGAAGCAGGTGTCTGCTCTATTTTTCACATACTATAGAGTTTCTCATACAGGAAAATGGAAAGTAAGTCCAGATCTTGGCCCAGGCTGTGGCTGCAAAACTGGTTTAGACTCTGTATTAGTTATAAAAAAATAAAGATAGTACATTGCACTGCTCGGTTACAGTGTAAGAGAGAGTGGGAGTAATTACCAAAAGCTCACTGGGCTAAAAGCAATAACAACAGCTGGAGTTACCTGACTTTCCCATATTCAGTGAATGCCTCTGAAGACGATATATATGACGTGGTGCGAACACTGTAAATATATGTACCACGATACTAGAATGGATTTCTATGCTATTAAATCAGTGACAAGAAGTTCAAAGTAAGTTAATAAGAGTGCCCAGCATAAGCTGCAAATTTACAGAAGCTAGACAGAATACATTTAAGCTGAGTGCTAATCCCTTAAATAAATGTGATGTATTTTCTATGAGGTAGAGCATTTGTGACATTTTTGAGGGGGGCAGATATTTTATTCCAGCAAGGCTGGAGCTATCAATCTAGTCAAAGTTCACTATAGTTGGAAGAAGCTAGAGCAGGAAAACAGGATTTTATGTGACAGTTTATATACCTTTCCTCACATAGAACGCTCCTCTCACATACATAATGACATTTCTTCGTGTGATGGCACTTCTCCTGCTACATACACAGCACTTTCACATGAGAAAAGAATAAGGACCATGTAAGCAGCAAAGTAATCTCAAGAACTATGTCACGTATCTGACTCCTTTTCTTTCATTTGTCACCATGGGCACTGTGGTATGGCTGATTCATGCAACTGCCTTTAAACTTGGAATTCAAACATGATTTTAACGGAACAGTGTAACTCTATTACAAGGAGATATTCAATGTTTAGATAGCTGCTTGGGACTTGACACAGACATCTTGAAGCAGACAGGAATAATATCAAGGCTCATATGTAGAATATAGAATGAATCGATGTTGATTCATTGCTGTGAAAAGCTGATTTAACCTTGACCAGAGAAGCTGGAAGGGAGCCTGTGTGAGTTAAGGCAGCAGAGATCAAGGCCAAATCCTCAGCTGGCAAAACTGTCATAGCTGCACTGAGGTAAAGGGTGTTAAATCCCCACTACCAAATGGGATACTGCATGTTAATGATAAAAAAAAAAAAGGCTTGAAAGTGTAAAAACACAGATAGGAAGCTCAAGAGGAACAACTGGTTTGCAGAGCAGCAAAAGCTATTTCTTCAATAAGCGTCAAGCATATGAGCTGTAAATTTCCCTTTATTTAATCAATTATGCTTTAAAAATCAAATTAAAACCATTCTTAAGGATACATGAAGCAGTTAAAGCCACAAGAATGTCATTTGGTTGGGTAACAGTACGGCAGTAAATCACATCTTTTTGTAGGCCTAATGAATGCAGGGCAAACAACTAAGTAGACAACGGCAGCAGAGCTGCATCCTTTGAACTGGATCCTGTAAGAGAGATATACTGTGTTTTGCAAAAGCAGCACAATAGCATGCTGCAGAGAGCATACAGAAAGCTAAAACAAACAAACAAAAATTCTGTCTCTACTTTCTGTCATAAAAAGCCATGAGGAAGTTGAGATACAAGGACATTACAATTGCTTTCAAACAGGTCACTGGTACATGAGGTCAGCAGTACTGCTGCATTTGACTTCAACTGAATCAGGATTTGGTGCACTGGTTTTAATTTATTACATTGCTGAAGTTCTATACTGATATAAATCCACATGGCAAAACTGGAATAATTCTGTTGTTATTCAGGCCTAATGAAAAAATTATTCTCTAGGTCAGAAATACAGCTGTATCTCTGATATTAAGATAAATATTCTGCTTTGAAATTAGTTAAAAAGGTTCTTGCTGTGGATCACGCACAGTGAGGCTAACCAGCATAACCCTCAGATCTATGTGATACGGAAAAAAATGTCTCACAAAGAGATGTAAATCAATAATTCAAATGATCCATCTGCCAGAAGAAATTCCATTGGCTAAGCACTTCTATAAAAATTCATCCTGATAATATGGATGAAGCCCAACACCAAAAATATTTGCAGATTCATAAACTTTTTCTTACAGTCTGGGCCATAGCACAACAATAATGGTGCATATTACTGAAGAGGAACAAAACCATGTGCGATCTGCCCAGTGTCAACCAGATAATTCATATATTCTGACTGATCTGCTTCAGACACCTTTAAAAACTCATTGATGCACTTCCTTCAACAAAGAATTATCTATACTCATAGAAATTACAAGGTATTTAAAATAAAGTCTGAGTTAAATCAGTATCAATCATCCCCTAAGCCCCTCAAAACCAGTATCAGAGATACCTGAGGAAGGAAGGAAGGAAGTGACGGAATTAAAATGGCTGACGATCTAGCTTAAAAAAGGGTTTTTAGTTTGATTATATTGAAAGACACAGGGAAATTTTCTGTATAATAGAGAAACATATGCTGGTTGAATACACACCAACTACCCAAGAGTCAAAACCAAGCAGAAAGAGTTGATGTACAACATCAGGTTTTTTTACTAGTTCAGGTATCTTCTTGCTTCAACATGCTCCTTATGATACCCATAGCTCATTCCAATGGGAGCCTGCTCACTCCAGCCTCAACAATTGCTGCTGGGGTACCTCTTCCCACAGTCGCAATTACCCAGCCTGCTGTTCCCTGGTCTATGCTCACATCCTGGGAGCATGTCAACAAGGTCACTCATGCAATCCATGCTTGAAATGCTCTCAGGTCAATGGCTGGCACTGTCTGCCCTGCAGCATCTGCTATGATGAGGAGAAATCTGAAGCAAAAATACGCTACTTTGAGAATGATTACAATTCTCACTAACCTCTGAGGGTAACTTCAACCATGGTAAGCTACAGAAGAATGTTCTGCACCTTTACTAAAGATACCCCTGTAAAAAGTAATTGTATTGCATTAAGGGACCCTTATAGACAAATAATACAGCTGCCAAGAATTCTCCTCATTTATTTTAAAATATTTTTGTTTTATCAACCTACCTTGTTGTTTATGCATCAATTAAAACAACTGTTATTTATTGCAGAAAAGGCAATGATTTATTTATTTCAACATCTCTCAACAAGACTGCAGCCACTTTTTGCTCCTAATTGGAATGCAAATACTATACCTGTACTGATATAAAGAATTTTGTTTCAAGGTTGTTTGCTGCAAGTTGTTTCAAGGTTTATTAATGCAGCATAATACTTTTACTTATATAAATTAATGACTTTCTAACTGAAAAATGTATTTTACAAACTTCTTTTGTCCTAAGCTGCAAATACAACACAGATACGGAAAACAATTCAATTTCAGAAGTCCTGTGCTTAGCAAGTTGATAAACAGATCTACACCAGCTAAAAATAAAACACATTGCTTTTCATTCCACAGAGCAAGAAAATTATCACAGCAGTATATTTCTCCCCTTTAGCTTTGCACTAATTAAAATCCACTGTTTTATAAGGACTGTTTTTAACCATAAGAAAAGGGCATTTGCCACAATCTTGGCATTTGAGAAAGAAAAGAGTGAACCGAACCATGTAGTGTCAGAGGGAGAAATATGATCATTTCATCAGTTTAAGAAAAACACAGTATTATAGGTATTGAACAAAGTTAGCAAAGGGCAAGCCAAGTTTTGTTATGGCCTGGGATATATGCTTAGATAAATGACATGATAGTTCCAAAGAACACAAATTAAAAAAAACTGATTCAAGTTCATGAAATGACAGACTATGGGAAAAGCAAGAGAGAATTTGACCTAAAAACCTATTTCTTAGCATATGATTCCTACTCTAAAACTCAAAGACAAGCCAAAACTAATAAACAATTATACAGTGTCAATGCTTATGCATAGCAAATCATGATGTGCAAGGCAAAGAATATCAGCAGTTCAAGTTATTAAGTGAACACCCAGTGAGGTATCAATTGCTCAAAACATTCATGGGGCAATGAGATGGCTGAGAAAGGCTGCAGCAAACTCACTCTCTTAAACACAGCAAAAAAGGCCAGTAAAGATGTGTGACTGGATCCAACTGGATCTTTGGAGTGCACCACTGAACAGAACTGGTTTCTTCAGTGTTGATAACACTGAATGTATGAATATGGGCATTGCTGCTTAGAAGGTCATAAATATGAAAGTACAATAATGTATTTACAGTTGTGTTAAATAGCAAAGGAAAAAGAAAATCTGCAGAGAATGACATTTAGAAAACCAACCCCCAGCTTGATGGTCACAACCACAATGCTAAGCCAGACTGTCCACCTGGGAACAGACCAAATAAGTCAGAAAGAAACGTCGTGATGGGGTTAAACTTTCAGCCACAGACACTGGGCATGGCTGCCCCAGCTGCCAGTGTGGAGTGCTTGTGGCATCTCAGCTAGACAGCAGTGCAAAGCAAGAGGTGAAACTGGTCTCATTATGTATATGATGAGGACAGTAAAGTACAATTCAGCAGATAGGAAGGAGTTCATTCCTATTTGAGCAGAATAATACAAGATGAGTCTGCTGAAACCTAGATTTTCTACTATAAAACGAGTAACAGCAGCTCTAACAGCAGCTCTAACAGGTTAAGGGTGTGAGAAGAGCACCATGGACACATTTGCATTCTCCTGCTCATACCTGTTTCCCTCCCCCAGCTGAGTCTCAAGAGGTTGTGGCAACTATCAGGAGACTAAGTTTTACTAGCGATGGAGGAAACAGCTCATATAAGTAAGTTCCTTTCATGTTTTTACCATTTGGACAGCAATGCTGAGATGTGAACCATCATTTTCATTTATTTCAAAAAGTTTTGATTTAAATTTTCTGCTGGAATGCTCTGGAATAAATTCTATTTATTCCAGAAGTGGAAGTGGAAAAATGCCAGGAGGAATCTGTTGTGATGTAGTTCTTTTTTGGAATTTTCCAGGTAAAATCTGTTCCTCTTACAAGCATTCCTTTGATAAAAATTCAGTCTTGAGTGTTGCAATAAGCATCATCTGTGACAGTGAAACAGAAAAAATATCATGTGTCAAACATTACATTAATGACTTGAAATTGTTGCCATCTACTTTCTGTATCCTGCTCTGAGTAAAATAAGTTTAGTGATTGCAATCCTGTTCACACAGCACAGACATCTACATGAAAAGCACCGCTGCAACCCTCTGGCTACACCTGGTAGGGAGGTCAAATATTTTAAAGCCAACAACATTATCTAAGGCCACCTCCAACTGATCATGTTCCAAAGCAGGTTAGAGAAACAGCAGAGGGATAATGAGAGAAAATGTACGTTAACCACAATTTTCTTTTTGAATACACAGTTGAAATTTGTTTTGCTTTCTGTTAGCCAAGGACAACAAAAGCCATAGCTGCATGATAAACATGTTTTTTGAGGAAGCTGGACAGAAATGCCCTTTAAAATTAATCTAGTGGGGAATAAAAACTCTTTCACTTGGCAACAGTCCCTTAGTCCCTCGACCCTTCTGAAAGTCTATCCCTCCAAAAGAGGTGCCTCTAGTCTGTCTGTTCCTTTTGGGCTGTCGGCTGGGAATCATAGCTCTCAGCTAATTTCCAGTATTTGGGTACTGTTTTGTTATACAGAGGCACCAGCTGTTCCCACAGGTCCTTCAAGGGGCCACATGCACTGTTATAGTTCTTCATCCCATGCTGTCAATATAACTGTCCATATTCCCTACAACGGCAAGAAAATTACTTCTGAAAGAAGAATACTTAAGACCCCCCTGTATTTTAGACCATAAGTAAAACCTGGTGTCCCAATGGGTATTCAAAGAGCTGCTAGGCATGACTTCTTGTGAAATTTCAGGGCACACAGTTCCTTCAGAGATCACATCTGATACGACTTCAGTTCGCATCTGCAGAAGTTTAACACATCTCAGATCTTTTTGACAGCACTAGAATTTTTGCTGATGCTGAGAACGTTTTGCTGCTGGTTTATATCCTTTCCTGAGGAAGCACAGAAAGACAAGCCAAAGCTTTAACTCTTCTAAGCTATTATTTTTCTTTTTCTTTTGATACACAGCTTAGCCATAGGCATCTTGGTTGCTGGCTGCACTTGTGAGTTCCACAAGCACTTTGGAACACTTCTCTAAGGACACTTATTCTGAAATCTCTGTTTGCAGAGAGTTTGCTGAATAAGACATATTCATCTCTAGCTTCTTCTTATGGTCTTTTCTAGGAATACATACTACTCCTACCTTCTGTGGACTACTAGGGTATGTGGGGTACTACCCACAGCACTGCAGCACATGTGACGTAATCCGGTTCTTGAGAGGGTCTCTGTGGCACTCTTCTGTGCTATTATACCACATCTAAAGCTCACAGTGCTGATATGAACTTCATGAAAACAAAAGAGAGATTCACAGGTTGGCACAAGCAAAAACAAATCTGGGAAGCTTATTTCCACACCCTAGGGTGGTATCTGTGCTATGTATATGTGTTGTGTCTTTGTGTGGTACCAAGAAAATCCCTTTCTTCTGCTCCTGTCTTTTGTGAAGGGGGACAGAACAAGAAACTAGTTGCTATGATCTGCAACTGAAATACAGAAATGCTCTACAGGGCAAAGGAGTGGTAGGATAAGCACTACCAAAGACAAGCAGGCTCAGTCAGCACATTGTTGCAGGCAGATGACGTGCTAGCAGAAGAGAACAGCAGTCCCAAGACAATTGTGGCTGGCCCACAACCTTAGTCTATGTCAACTCTGTGGCCTGTAAGCCAAAGGTTTGCCTTTTTTTCCCACTCCCTTGCATACCACATGGCATCTCCAGCCTTACACAATTACTGACTTCTCCCTGGATCTTTGGATGAGAGAAGTGGAGGGCAGACTACAGATAGCAGGAGACAGTATGTTAAACATTCAGCCTGAGAGCTGAATGGGGTAAAGGCTTCTCTGTCTCTGAAGAGCATTCCTCCCTCATTCAAACCAGCTTTCTTGAACCTCCTGCACACATGACAGCAATCTGAAGCAAGAACAGAGAAATTAGCTTTTCTGGCAATCCAAGTACTCTTTTACAGCTACATAGAAGTTGTTCCTTTTCACTCATGCTCTCACTCTTTCCTGGTCCCTATGTCAAATGACTGTGGTTGTTCATGTAGTTCCTGTTTTACTGGAACTCACCCCTTAAAAGAGGCTGAAAAATTCCTTGTAGAACAGTTTGAACAGAGAAAAAAAGTCTCCAGTGGATTACAGCTCATTTAGCGTAGCAGAAGTTATTTAAATGAATGAAAATTATACCTAAACCCAACCTGTTCTGCAAGATAATTGCTTTTCACTGCAAGATCATAATTACTCTAGCTACTGTGCTGTTGTAAGTTATGTGTCCTCTAATGATGGTCATGGTATCCAAACAGAGAGATACACAATAAATTATAAAGCTGCTCTTGAACAATCTTCCATATATACCATTACGTAATTCGTATTAAATTCCTTAGATTAACTGGTCTGGGGCCTCTCTGCAGCAACACAGACTGTTAGAATCAGGTGTTTGGAAGAGATGGTAGTTCAAAATGATGCCTCCTTCACAGAGACAGAACAAGAACTAAGAGGCAAACCAGCACTAATGCCTATCTCCATAGAATATCAGAGAAGCCATTGATCAATAAGATGCTAGATAATCCAATATTTCTCCTGGACACCAAATAACACAAAAAAGGAAGAATTTTAGTGGGTGGGGAAGTGGGGAGGGAGAGAGTCTGGGAAACTAGACCAGGCCAAGTTTTGAGTACTCAGCAACATGCTACAGGCAGTACAAGATTCTAACTACATACACCACGGCGTAGGAGAAAGGTAGCTTCGCTTCCCCTACCCTTTCCCTCCTTCTCGGGATGTTGCCCCCGCACGGCCGGCCCGCACCAGGAGAGGGCGCTCGGACACCAACCAAGCGCGGGAGTTGTTCTATGGGAGCTCCCGGCTAATTAGCGCGGCGGTGCCGGCTCCCGTTCCGCGGGATTAGCTCGCTCGCACGCACAGCCGGCTGCAAGCGGGACCGCAGCGGCCAGGGCGTGGGTCACAGGCCTGCTGGACTGCAGCGACTGCAGTCCATCTGCAGAAGCGTCTCTTTTTGCTTTCCTTTTTCACTGTGCCTGCCAAATTCTTCCCCAAGGCAGGGGAGCGCTAAAGCTATTCCTTACTCTGTGATATTCCTGGGGACTGTGAGACTCGTCGTTGAATCTACTGCTGCTCCTTTTGCAGCGTGCAGTACCTACAGGGATGGACACACTGAGAAGCCAGAGCTGCTCCTGCAAGAGTAACAGCACGCTGGCTTCTGTCCTCTTGCTACCCTCTCACATCCCGCCTTTCTATTAGGCCTGCCATGTATACTGAGTGGTGATAGGCAGCCACGGGGTTTCTGGAATGCAGAACCCACATCCTACCCATTGTCATGTCAAGCTTTGACCTCCCATGATGCTCAGGATGCCAGAAGCATCCCTCTAACGCCTGCATCAGGAACTAATGATCAGAAGACCCTGCCCCAAGACGTCCCTCTGCCCCTGCCCCCTAACCCACAATCTGATCCGTGAGGTCTCACATACCAGACAGACATGGTGACATCCTTTGTCCCCTTGATCTAACCTCACAGCCAGATATAACTCGAAAGTTTGCCTTGCTTTCCACAGGAAGCTGGGCGCTGACCTCCAGAGGTCCCTCCCAAATCAACTGGCTCTGTGATTGTCAATGCTGGAAAAGTACAGATAAAATATCCTTATTCACATTTGACACTGCAGAAGCAAAAGTTAGATATGGGTAAGTCTATTTTGACCTGAACATACAAGGACTAGGAAAGCTTCAGACATTGCAGACCCTGCAAGGTGATTGCCTCAGCACATCCCTGCCTTCTTCTCTACACTGTCCTGTTCACTTCTCTTTTACAAACTCTGTAAACAGTGTGTGGTATGGGTTACATTAGATTACATATGGGTTACACTCCTGGATTAACTGTACATATGAACATCAACTTAATTGATGGTGGATATCCATCCTGTAGGAAGATACGATGTTCACTGATGGGCCAACTAGAAAAGTGTTTAATTCGTAATCATCAAGAAGTTTCTTTCAATGCTAGCAGGCGAAGGATTGTCACATTTTGTCATTACAGCTGCTCACTAGTGAGACTGCTGGCTCACTCACTCCTTCAAGTTCCACCACCACAAATCCAGAACTGGTTTAATTGAAGTCCCTGAGTCTTAATCAGTTTGCTTTTATTGCAGCCTGGAAAGAGAACTTGCCCGCAGCTATCAATTTGGTTTGATTATATAAGTGGATATTTTTAAAACAATATCATCCATGATTAAACTTATTTTGAAGTTATTGTGACTATTACGAGGGGCCAAATTTAACTCAAAGTGGGTTAGCATATGATAAAGCTGGTTTTACTTTGTTCCTGCAACTGCTCTGATACTATGGTGAAAAGATAGGCTTGACCTAGTGGATGCTGCTGTAAACTTACATTTGGACCTTCCAGGAGTCCCTGGATAGGGTTGTGTGCCACACTTCGGTTTTCCATCTGCAAAAGGCAGCTAACAGTTCCCTGCCTGGCAGAGGCAGTGGGACTAAAACCCTGCTAGGATTGCAAGATGCGCAAAGACTACATCAATGAAGGGCATATAGGTGCCAATAACAGGTATCTACATATTCAGACAGCTACAGACTTATGGTGACTTTAGTTTAAACATTTTAAGATAAAAGCTGCTATTTCAAGCTTCTTAGTCTCAAGGAAATCCGTAATAAAAACAAACCATCAGCACAGAAATAATTTGGATTATTCACACTCTGAAGAAATGAGAGAAATCATTTGACAAGGTCACTTTTGTGACTTTGACAGACTGAGGAGAAAACAAAAAAATCAAGTGTATGAAGTCCCTGACAGAAAAAGACATTGGATTAAAACTTTTTTCCCCATTACTTATTCAAATGCAGAGGTAAATACAGTGTTTTATCTCCAGCTAAATACTCCTACAAGCTGAAACACTGAAAATTAAAATGAGTTTGTACATAAAATGCCAAATTTATCTTTTCTAAAATGCCTTAAGGAAGAGGCCTGGGGCATAGATTTGGTCCAGAACATTTACTCATTGATTAAAAACCAGTTAACCTTGAAAACATTGCAGCCCTTCATTTGCCATAGATTGCTGGAGTGTCAGGAGACAGCTGCCTCATGATGTATCCTCTCCTTCTCAGTTCTCAGATCCTGGTCTAATGTAAACTGATAAATTAGAAGATTGGCTAACTTTTAACCCCTGGTTAGAGATTGTCCTCCCGAGTGCTTGCCCACAGGAAATTCTTGTTTTAAAATATGTTGGAGTGACACTAGCAGAGCCTTTCAATCAAAAGGAAATTTTGATCCAGCAAAAGTGCAAGATTGGTCCTATTGCCAACTCCAATTGACTCTCTTGTGTCAAAGTTTTAGAAATGCAGTTGCTTGTACAGACAGCAATAAGCCCTACCACTCATTCATAGCATCTTACAACAAGGATGGGCCTGAACTACCAGATTCTGGTCTGAATGCAAAATCTACCCCATATCTCCCTAATTCTAGATTTAGAGGGTTTTTTTGCCCACAGTTCTAATACAAAGAGTCACAGACATAGTCACAGAAACATAGAGATATGCACATACCTAAGTGGGAACTTTGAAACATATATGGGCTTAATTGGATACTTATCCCCATAAGTAAGGACCAAAGGAGCATGAAATTCAGTGTTACACATTATGTGTAAAATGAGCTCTTTAGTACTACTTCAGCTTTGTAACGATGGTATATTTTGTGTGTGTACCTATCTGACGTGGGCAAGCTGTACACTCAGTGGAATGGATTACTGGAGCAATTCTGCATGAGTTACTTGCTGCAGAGAAGATCTGGGACCTTTGCTGTAGCAGATCTGCCATTCTCCCACTTCTGCACTTCAGTGAACCCCTTTGGTCTGAGGCTTCCCCTAGTGAGTTCCTTCATTCCTCTGCATTAGGGTGCATGTGTGTGTTACATAAAGCATGTGGGAACATTGGTGTGGAGTCTTTACACAGCAGCAAATGTGTCATATGTCTGTTTTGCAAGATATAGAGTGCTTCATATGCAAATTATTAGCCAGCTATAGATACCGATAAAGACATAGATGAAGTGTCTGTATAGCTCTGGAAAATGTTGACACTTTCCTGTGCAGGGATAATGCATTTTAAATCTACTAACACCAGAGAAGAGGCAAGACATTGTTCTTAGATGGTGTTTGAGGGATGAAAACCGTTGGTGAGGGCTTCATTTAGTAGCTGGAGTGAAGCACTGCTATTCAACTCAAAATGAATAAAATACAGTTGTGAAAACCTTCCCACCAAGTATGACAAAATAATTTCTCATACTTTTAAACCTTCTGTTTCACTCTTCATTTCCGCATTTGATTTCAAGTAATATATTTTTCCTCCTTTTTTTCAAGGGAAATGGAGATCAAAGAGCATAGTAAATACAGAGAATCTCTGTTACAGAGCTTGCCAGTTACCTTTTGCTTCTGCTACCCTTTAACTGTAATAAAAATGTGAGAACATGGAACTGGAAAGGACCATCTGGAACCATCTGTGATCTGTTCCTTGCACTGTAGGCTACTATGAATTAGATGTTTAATTACAAACAGTGCATAGAACATCTACTCCACATGTCACAGGCCATGAAACAGTTCCTATGTAACACCATTAGGAAAGAGGATGAATAATAATGAGCATCCAGAACTGTAATGTGCCATAGAAAGAGTACAGCATCAAGGATCATCAGCATCTAACTACTGGCAGCTAAAATCATTTTAGGGTAAAATGATTTTGAGAAATAAAGCATGAATTTTGCTGTAAGAAGGGAAACCCAAAAAAATCCCAGCATCCACTACACTGACTCAGAGAAATATTTTTTCTTAATTTCAAAACTTTGCAATCTATTTAGTTTGGAGTCTGTGAATCAGATTCACCTCCCACTCACTTCCAGGAGAGAAGTTCATGATGGATGCATGTGTTATTGCCTGTAATTCATCTCATTTTCATTTCCCCCATCAGTAGTACTACAGTCACGGTCTTTTAGCCATCAGGAGTGTCTGTAAAAGCTAGAGAAGCCCATGCAGTAGAAGTCAAACCTGGGCCAATTCACCTGACCTGTACCTATACTACAAAGATCTAAGGGTGTTGTTGAAGTGCACTGATCTGCTGCCAGTGGCATTGTAAGGGAAATGTAAGAAGTATTTGAGGCTGTGTTAAAGGTATAGCTTAAAAAGACAGTGCATCAAAAATGCTGCTGTTTTGTGTGCTGGGATGAAAAAAGTTCTTTCTTCACATTCATTCCCAGTAAGTTTTCCTCAGAGTGTGACATTTTCATCTCAAAAGGAAAAGTAATGACTAATGGGTTCTTTAACTGGATTTGGGAGGGTATCTTCCAGCATTAAGGCCAGACTGAATCCCAGCAGCTTCAGTTTGCCACAATCATAAAACAAAGCTTAAAACAAGTGGTGAGAAGTTGAAAAAAAAAGGAGAGAAAAAGCAGTCTACAGCTTATTTTTCCTCCCCTCATCCTTATGGGCCAATCAAGAAAAATGTGGTCTGTGTAAATGGAAGATATTCCTTAAATACATTGAGTAGAGCTTACAGCGTCCCAAAGGGGCTATTCATCACCTCCAACAGGAATATGCACTGGGAAGCTGTCACTAAATTAAAAAAAAAAAAAAAAAAAGCAAGCTATCCACTTATCTCATAATTTGGTTATCTCTGATTTCAAGGAGTGAATAGAGAAATGTTAAGCCTACACTAGATTTTTAAAAAGTGCTCCAAAGCCCAATGTCTCTTCCCCCCGAAGTACAGGAGAGATATACAATTTCTACAAGTACTGTCTTGCATTAAAAGTACATTTTAATTACTTTTACATTACATTGGATTTAAATATTATTTTTGTACTAATTTAGAAAAAGCTATTAAAACCAAGACAGAACAATTCAATATTCCACTGACAAACAGTTTTAAATACCATTGGCATGTACTCGTGTCCATTCTGCCTGAGCTTCAGCAGTTTTTGTAATTAAATTTAAGATTCTTTAGGGACTGTAAAGTGGAAAGAAAATGGTCAAAGTTCAATCTTACAAAGCACTAAACATTTTCAAGACAGATTGAGACTCCTCAGTTTTATCTTAATCCAAATGAAAGCTGATGGTGCTCAGTATCTATCAGAAGTGCTCAGTATTTTGCAGGGTTAAGTCTCCCAAGAATACTGACAAACATTTAGAAAACATTCTCATAATGACCTCAGCCATGACCTGAGGGACTATTTCTTGTGAGGCCAGAGGTAATTCAGCATCTGTGTGAGTTCACACTTGAGAATTTCCTGACCAGAAATGGTTAAATTCTTCAAATTATAATTTAGTGGTCAGGTTTCAAGATACAAATTACTCTCTGTTAGGAAGCAAGAGCTATAAATGAATTTTATTTGGAGTTCAGCTATGGTAAAAAAAAGGATACTCTATATGCTACGCTCCTCCTATGTTCTCAGGAGACTTCCAGCTCCAATTGAGAAGGTCTGGAAAAGAAGAATCTAGCTATATTGACTCCACACTATATTAGAACTTTTGCATTTAATTGATCTGTGGAGCATGCAAAGAACAGACACATTTTAAATTTCACTGAAGTTTCACTGTTTGTGTATAGAGAAAAGGGTAAAACTAAGCATACATGTTGTAGAAATCAACTTAAATTTGTGGAAGCTACTAAGTTTTGAAGCTGTCTGATCCTTCAGTGACAAATGAAACCCAGCATTATGCAGTTCAATAATCTGATCCTTTATCTGGCCTGATGGTATTTGTCCCAGGGTACTCAAAGTGCTGGCTGATGTCCTTGCAGAACTTCTCTTAATCATTTTTCAGTGGTCTTGGCAATCTAGAGAAGTCTCAGTCAACTGAAAGCTGCTAAGTGCCCAGATTTTCAAGAAGACCATGAGGGATGATCTTGGTAACTATAGGCCTTTTAGTCTCACTTCAGTGCCTGGTAAAGTTATGGAGAAATTATAGAAGTTATTGAAAAACACTTGAAGCAATTGGTCACAGCCATCATGGCTTCATGAAGGGAAAGTCTTGCTTGTCAAAAAAATTCATTTTATGACAAGGTTACCCACTGAGCTGACCAAGAGAAGCCACTTGCAGTCTTTTTGGATCTCAGTAAAGCTTTGTATACTGTCCTTCACAGGATCCTTCTGGACAAAATGTCCAGTACACAGCTGAACAAATACATCATGCAGTGTGTGAGCAACTGGCTCACAGGTCAGGTGCAGAGGGTTACAGGGAATGGAATGACTTCAGACTGGTGATCTGTTACTAGTGGGGCTCCACAGGGCTCCATCCTCAGCCCTGTGCTCTTCAACATCTTCATAAATTGCTTGAACACAGGATTGGAAGGGATACCAAACAAGTTTGACAATGACACTAAATTGAGAGGAGCTATTGACTCCCTCTAAAGCAGAAAGGCCCCAAAAAGAGACCTGAACAAATCAGAGGATTGGGAAGCAGCAACCATATGAAGTTGAACAAAGAGAAGTGCCAGATTGTGCACCCTGGACAGGGCAAATCTGGATGTATGGACAGACTAGCAAATGAGATGCTAGAATGTGGCAGTCCTCCTTGGTGGAAAGCTGAAAATGAGTCAGTAGTGCCCTGGCAGCCAGGAGGGCCCATCATGTCCTGGGATGTTCCAGGAGCTGGCCTCTGTGATCATTTCCTCTTTTCTAGTTGAGCATAAATAGCTCAGAAGTGAAGGGTGACACCTTTACACCTCTGCTGTGCAGAAGAGCTCGGGGAAGAATACCATGAAGGTAGAACTGTGATGGAAAGTTAGATCAGCAGGATGTGTCTATCAAGTGAGAATTGATCAAGGAGGCAAGACTGAAGAAAATAGTTTGTTGCAAGTATGGGAGCCATATGGCTGGCAACCATAATGACTGCAACTAGGCAGAAATTTGGCCTTGCTTGTTCTCCCAAAGGCATTATACCTATTCCAGTATTAATCATTTCGGCTTCTGACATAGTGGTACATGTTCTGTCAAGAGAAAGAACCTCTTTTCCATCAGCCTCCCCCATTCAAAGAGCTACCTTTCATCTAATGCTGACCCATCCATATCGCCTTAACTGGATACCATAAAGAATGGTGGCATTGCCAGAAGGCAAATTGCTACACTTTTTATAGCTTAGCTAGTATGATTAAATATCTCAGAATCAGAATACTACAGCTTATAATGAACTTGCATCTTGTCGAAAGAAAGGGACAGCCAAGTGACAGAAGGCAGTAGCTTAATATGACACTGCATTATAATGCAGTTCTGGAGAATAAAATTCAATTGAAATCATTTGGATGGAAAATGTTCGATCATATGCAAGTTTTTTTGAGAAAAAATGTTGACTTGGCTGGGCTGAAGCTTAGTAGAAAAGAACAGTTTTCCTTTATATCTTCTCTAGGAAATTAAAACAGAAAAAGTACCTGCAATTTCTGTCCCAGTAGAAGTGCCAGTGATTCAGAAATTGACAAAGGGGGTTTGAAAACAATTTTCAAATTACATTCATAATGATAGAATGAACATTTAGAAAAAATAAAAATGGTTGAAGTAATAGAAAATTTCATAAATATTTCATTAATATTTTATCCAGGTTTGTGCGGGGTTTTTTTCCTTAACTTAGATTTTGATTTTTTTTTTATTCTGTTGCAGCTGGGGAAAATTTAAAATATCCTAGCAGCTTTCATGCCTTATTCTTTTCTGCCAGTCCTGAGGACTTCCATAGATCCAAATGATACTTTTCTTTCATCAGGTATGTGTATTCCATAAAAGACAAAAAGTAGTTTGAAAAAGGCTCTAGATCTAACTGGGCAGACAGGGATGTGAGAAGAAAACTACAATTATGTAGAGAAGCTTTTATAATAAAGGAACTATGTATGCATGAACAAGACTGCCTTTTGGAGATAAAGAAGTGTGAAGTTATATGGAATCACACAGACTTCATTAATTTCCTGACTCTTTTTGAAGAAAAAAGCAAAAGGTCCTTTGTTCAATACAAATAATAAAATAACAAGAATTACTGCTGTGGAGAAAGGGTGGGACAGGACTCATGACATGATTCAACATGATCTGAATGTGTTGCTTCAGTTTTCAAGTAAAGATGCAGATGTTGAGCCTGAAGGGCAAGGTTATAGAGTGAATGCAAATGAGATTTTGTAATGGACACCTCTGAAGCAAAACCAAAACTGAAACAGATAAGCATGCTCAAATCACAAAGTAATTGCCACCCCAATTTTTACTTTTTTAAAAAAATTGGCCTGTTAGACAGTAAGCCTGGTAACAATCTGTCAAGCTGTGGGAGCACTGAATTACTGGCAAAATTTGAATGTGGCTGCCAGAGATAACAGGGGGGAGTGTGATCCAGGCAAAAAAAAAAAAAAAAAAAAGGACATTTGAGTGATCTCACGAGGACTTTAAAGGAAAGAGTAATTGAGGGCATGCTGCTACATGCAGCTGAGTAATAAAAAGTGAACAGTTTCTTCAAAGGTACTGTGTGACAGAACATCCACAAATCTTTCTTTGAATTTGACAAAAAGTTCCTAGAAAAGCAAGACAGCTTGTATTCAAGAAAACATTTGTTATGATGCCACAATAGAAATTATTAGGAACTTTAAGAGGAATCGTACTTTAAAGCTCATGTCCCAGAACAGAGTATGGAAAACTTTTGATGTTTTCAAATCTTCTCCTCTGTGGTGAGTAGGACTTCTTTCCCAGTGGTTTTCTCAGGAGCCAAATCTGGATATTTTAATTAAAGTCTTCAGGAACTCCAAGAGAATATAGTGCAGTGATGAGTATAGTGCAGGTTGAAAATGGGACCTATGATTAGTTAGGACTAACATGACTTTAAGAAGAAAAACTTTGAAAGTCAGCTACAAAGGCAAGGCATGATGGCTGTAATGATATTTTATTACTGGCAATTTAAGCTATCATCAGAAAAGACTTTAAATCCTGACTACAAAGAAGAAATATCCAAGAACAAAGATGCCAATCAGGAGTGATAGGCAGCTTGGAAAACATTACAAATGCACCAGAGTTAAAAAACTCAGTCGTGAAAGCTAAGCTTAACAGGTGGTGGAGGAGTTCTCTAGCTATTGCACATATATGTATATGTATATGTATATGTATATATATATGTATATATATATGTATATATATATATATATGTATATATATGTATATATATGTATAGATATATGTATATATATGTGTATATATATATCTCAAACGTGCCAGGGCTTATGGCATTGAGCACACAATCACTGAAATATGTGAATTGTGACCACAGCTGGTGGATCTCACAGACCTTTGGTGACAGCATCAATGCTTCTGACAAACTCAGAAGTCCCTTATCACCTTGCTGATGGGATGGCGACCAGCATCCAGTCTTCCCAGTGGTCTGTGCAGTATTCGCCCTAAGGTCTCGGGAGCTGTAACAGCCTGGGTCACCCTGTGAGCTCTAAGAAGCACAATGCTCCTACTGTGCAATCTGCCTTGTAGCACAAAAGGATAAACTATTTTCAAGAAGAGCAGAAACCTGTTTTTGAACAAGAATCTCTGAAAAGAAGACTCCACAAGGGCTCACAAATAATACGTGAATGTCAGTTTGAAACTGAAATAGGATGCAAAGCCCTTGACAAGGAAGCTTTCACAAGAAAAGCGACAAAAAACCATTTAGCAAGACACTTTATGAGCTGAGGGCTGCTAGACTGGCCTGGTGCACCTTAGTGTGAAAAAAGTCAGCCTCAGTCATCTATTAACTCTGTAAGATAACTAAAGGAAGTTAAGACATCAACAATGAGCTTCATCTACTTGAATGCTACAATGCAATGTTTCTTACTGCTTTGCTCTACTATCTACATCACTATCTACTATTACTATCTACTATCTACATTAGAAGGATGCGGAGTACTACCTCCCTAAATTCGTCCCTGCTGTTTGGTTGGAGGGAATGAGATATGATGTCTGTTGTTCATATACAGGATGAAGTAATTGTACTTAAAAAGCATAAATTGGCAGGATAATCCATACAGACATGCTTCGAAAGTCCACCTCCTTTCTGTTACTTCCTAACATTTGGCTAGTGAAGCACTTGGATTCACACACACAAAAAATTATACCCACTTATTGATTTTTATATATATATCTGTGCAGATGTACTCATAAATGAACATACAGAAACTGAATCAAACAAATACTAGAGAACATAAAATTTCTTATAATGTTGCTGGGTAATGTATTATATTTTGCAGCATGATGCTAATGGACATTCAAGTATATTATAATGTGAGAATGTGAATACTGAAGTGAGGTCATATGGAGCAAGTTATCAAATCTAGGCACACTGAATTTTATGAGCAAACACATGTGGTAATACAGAAAGAGATGCTGCAGAAGGCAGTCTCCTCTCTAACAGGTTACAGCTGTGTTAATTATCTCAGAGTAGAAACACCTTGCCTCCACAGCCTTGGGAATGATAAGTAGTGAGTTAACTGAGTTGAAGTCAGTTGGAGTCTGCTCCTCGTGCTGTGAAGACCCAGGGACAGGAGGTCGTGGCAAGGGCCAGAGAAGGTAAGACACTGTAAGATATTGTACTTAGCATAGACAGGGTTAGGCGGCTGTGCTAGGGGCAGGATGGAGCTGGACTCGGAACAGAAGAGAGACAATGCCAGAGCTGTATGGAGCTGCTCTTAAGAAGATACAAAGAGGGAAGATATGAGAGACAAGGTGAATAACAAGATACAGATATGCAAAGCCTTCTGATGATTTCGATGAAGCACCTCGAGTGCAGTGTCAATGTCGACTGACACACATGCCAGCGACTGCGACAAACACATGAAGTAATTCCAGCCAAATTATAAGATGGGTAATTCTCTTCCAACTGCCTATATTTTCCTTGAGATTTGAAACAGATATAGGATTCTTTATTTCCTAGGCTAAACCTTTTTGGCTGTGAATTTTGTGTTCATGAAAGATGCAAGATTAGTGGCCTGAAGACCAAAATCCCCTTTATGCACAGAACATAGCATGTTACAAGCAGAAGCAGTGCAAGTTCTCTTCATTCTTCCAGTAACACTGTTCAAACATGGTTGATTGCTTTTGGAGGGTTATAGCATATTTCACAGAAACACACAGAATCATTTCAAGACAAACTGGAGTGAATGAGGCAAAATGGTATATATGACAAATATTATGATGTTACATATAAATCAAATACCTTTGAGAAAGATGGATATTTTAAACATTATGGCAACTTATGGTTAACCTAAGTGGGCTGGAAGACTAAGCATGATCAGTTGACATGAGGTTAAATGGCCCTTATCTATTGTAATATGTATTTCTCGAAATCACCTTATTTTATGTGTGTTCTTTAGTGATATGATTTTCCATTCTTCCTAAAGCCCTTAGTACCTATTAAAACTTGAGATTCTGCTGAAACAGTGAACAGCATGCTATTTCAATGAATATAAATTAGATGCAGAGGAGTGCAAATAACTGGTAAGGGAAGCAAAAAGTATTAAAGAAATTTCATGATCAACAGATGTTAATTGCAGAAATAAATACTTCTTGTCCCAATTACCTTATAAATCAGGTATATGATTTATAATGGATTACTTTCAAGTTTAGCAATAACTACAGATGTTGTTTGCCATAATGTACTCATGTTAACAAAACCCAGGTCAAATGCATTTTTTCAAACATTTTAAAGGAGCTGACTTCAATGCTCTGTTATTACTCAAGTGCTGGGTTTTAATATTTATACAATAAAGAGAAAATTCAGGTTATTAGAAAAACCCACTTAGTTTCGTTATACTCTCTCTGATTCCTAGATTCAGTTATGCCAAACAACCTTTCCTAGTTTAAAACAGGTCAGAAGATAAGAGTTTATTGCACATTGGGAACTGCTTAGAACAGTGCAAATCATTTTTATTTCACCAAACCTTCCAGTGTCCAAATATTATAATCTGAATACATTATGTGGAATATAACTTTTAATCCTTACTGGTAACTGCTAAAGGCTGTAAAAGTTTGGTGTCATAGTAACAATAGTAATAATATAGATCGCCCAATTGACAATGATCTATATAGGTGACCTGTCTTAATTGCTGACTGACCTTTGTAAGTTCTGGTCAAGTGCATTACAGGTGTCTTAGCACTGTAGAGACCACCCCAATACACTTTTCAACAGAGAATACCTGTCATACTCAGAGTATGTTGCATTTTGCCCCAGGAGAAAAAATTAAGAGGTCACATTAATTAACAATAATTAAAGCTCTTTGTATTGTATTGCAAAGGACAAACAAACTGGCTCTTTTTCTGTCTATCGAACTATCTTTTTTTGTTTGCTTGCTTGTTAGTTTGTTGGAGGGAGGTTGTTTTTTGGGTTTGGGTTTGTTTTTTGGTTTGTTTTTTTTTTTTTTTTTTTTGGAAGGTGTTCAAGCAGGAACACAAAATCATAAAGGTTTGGGGAAAAACACAAGAATAATTTAACCTAGGGGACTGTTGATTGGTGAAACACATATGAAGCTCATATGATTAACTTTCCAAAGAGAATGTTAATATGTAATTTATGATGTTTTCTAAGTTTCTACATTAAAAGGAGGCATCAAATAGTAAAAATATCTCTAACTAGCAGACAAACATCACATGCCATCAAACTAAGTCCTGGCGTGTTTCCTTCTCTGGTGGGAAAGAATCATTTGCCCTAATGTAATAACCCTTGTTTACTCTCTGAATTACTCTTCTCAACTACACTTCCCTTGAAGGTGTTTTTGGCTTGAAAATGACTGAAATATGGAGGCAAAAGTGAAGGGTAGAATCTGTCTCTTCCTTGGTCTTAGGCAATAGATCAGCAAACATTGACCTCTTAGCAAATAATTAATTACATACCCTTCAAAAAATCAACAATGAAAAAAATGTCCTCAAAATCTAGCTTATTTCTCTTTTTTATATAGATAGATGTACAAGCAGACAAATAGCTTATGTTATCCAAAACAAAAACATGCAGAAAATGTATACTGAAACCTACCACTGCTGGAATCACATGAAGAGTATGAGATAACCTCTATCTGAAACACTTCAATATATTATACTATGGATGATGATGTTTTACTACAATAAATACCACTAATGTTTTATATGGCAAATTACTTCATCTTATATGGATCCCCTGGAATGTCCCAACTTCCAGTTAAAGATATTCTCTTTCATCCCTAAATAGATTACACCTTCAGCAGGTGTTTGAAATAGGCAGAGACTTGTAGCCTCGTAAAGGGGGAAAAGGGGGATGATTGGTCAGACATGTAAAGTGAGAGTTGGTAATTATTTTCATGTGACACACAAGAGATGTTATAGCAGACTTGACTAAAGCTGAGCATGATTTAGCCAGTCTTCTTCAACAATGATGTCACTCTGTTCTTGCTTTCTATAAAGTTATGATTAATAAAAGGGGATGATTATTACAGTAACTTACTCTTAGTGGGCAAGGGGTGACATCAACAGCAGCTGAGCAAACTGACCAAACTTTGTTGTGTGTTGCTGAGGGGTTTTTTCTCTAGCAGTGACTAACAAGGGGCTAACAGTGTCTGACAGCAAAAAGGGCCCTTGAAACGAAGGATGCTTCTGGTGAAACTTCTGAATAAGAGCCACCGTTTTAACTCTTCAGCTTCATTTTATGGTTGCAAGATGTCTCTTTTGGCCTGCAGCAAGCTCTTCCCTTTCTCTGTTAACACACAAACACTCAGACTAAAACTGGTCAAAAGTTATCCCAATGGTCTTTCCAATACAAAGCTGCATGATCCAGATTTTCTGCCTCTTCTACTGGTATTGTGATAACTTTTTTTTTCATTGCAAATTATGCATCTTTACAAAAGCAGCTTGTGCATCTTCAGAGCATGGATTTTACCAGGAACAACACAAAAATTAGACATGTTATGGAGAATCCTGAGCTTCTGGTTCGTCTGTGGAAGAATGTTTAATTACATTTTCTTTTTTCAAATTGATAGAGACTTATAACAATCCTGTTTGCTATTTAACCTCTCCAAATTTGCCCTCTCTAAAATTATATTTGGTCACCTGGAAATATTTACCAACTGAATTGAAATGCTTATGTGAAAAGACTTCCAGTGTAAATTGAAGTCTTACCCCTACAGAGTAACAACGCTTATATTGTGCAGCCCAGGATATAACTACAGGGTGCTCTGAGAGAAGGCCAGATACTTTGAGCTCTTTCCCACAAACATTTTTGTGTGAGGTGTACAGTTTTTGCACTAATAATATAAAGAGCGGATGACACTACTTACAACTTCTCTGTCCTACAGGCACTAAGACACCAGTTCCAGGAGGGCTCTGCAGAGGCTGGACATTACATTACAAAACTGTTCCCCAAGCTAGGACAATTTGAATGCCTTTTCTGAACATTATTAAACAGAAGATAGAGTGTGAAAGCTAACCATTTTCTCATCCAAACACTAATAATGTTGTACTTGTCATTCTCACAAAGACTTCTTGAGAAGGAAACAAACAGAATTTTCTAAACTGAGTCAGTGAATAATGGTCCCAGTGGTAGTATCTGGAAATTCATGGAGAAGATGAGCTGAGAAATACAGATACTGAAATTGTCAACCACAGACCAGTTAACTGTATTTTAAATATTTTCTGTCTGAGGCTTTGTGCATCTTGGTGTGTTTTTACAGTTCATTAATAGACAGCAACATATTTTATTAAGTAGGAATAAAAGTTTGGGAACCACTGTAGGTTCCCATTTTCATCCTGACTGCAAACTTCTTTGGTAGCCCTGAACAGCAAATTCCCACCTCATACCCTCAAAGTTAAAATAGTGACATACCTATTTCAAAGTATTTAGTGATTAATCAGCTGATTTCTTAAAAACTAAGTATTCATGCTACCACAGATCAGTAATTTTTATCCTTTATACTTAGCTTCACTTTTCAGTTAAAAGAATTTAAAAGACAAGTTTAGATTCTGTGCAGTTCATACAGTGTGTTAGCCTACTACTGAATCTCAGAATATGCCTGGGAACAACTAACGTTTTGTTCTGGGACGACCAGATTTTCAGCACATGCCTAAAATTTGTCTTACATCTGTAACTCTGGTCATTTATGTCCAAATACGTCTATATTTAGAAGTCCAAATAGCTCACTGTATGTAGAGATCAGGTATTGAAATACCTAGCTGTCCCTTAAGCAGTTATTTCATGCCTGTGAGCTGGAGAGCTCAATTGAATCTACTAGGGTGGCTTTTACATAAAAGAATCACCTCCTGACTTTCACCCCTCTTTCTGAGTCAGATGTCGTCCTGCAATTCCAGCCTAACAGCCTGTTTCTGTTTCCAGATGCTGACATGCAGCAGATTTCCCATAAATGTTAGGACATCTGGCCATACCTGGGCAATTCAGACCAGCTTTGCAACTAGACAACAGAGGCAGTCCTTCCCAGTGATTCAGCTTCGAGACTATGAGAGAGCAGCCTAATGTATACAGAAAAGGTTTTCTTAACTTCTCATCTTAACCAGACATTGACATGATTCTTCAGCATCACTGGCTGAGGAAATGTTTCCAATTGTCTCTGATCAAAGTTAACCAATAATATGATACAGTGTTTTTGCTCTTAAAAGCACTCACCAAAATGACTGTGAGGTGTCTGGATTAAAGTTTTTATATATGACAGTTTTCTCTGTTTTAGAGCAGTAGTTCAAACCCAACCTATGTCAGTTGTGATTAAACATGGTTATTCACAAGACTTCCTTTTGTCCATGGTAGATTTCCTTTGAAACTGATGGAAGAGATGGGCTTTTCTGAAGGTGACTCAGGGCAGGAACAGTTACATTTTGCTCTGAATCACCTTCAGGAACTTTCTTGTTCTTTCCACAGCATAGAGACAGGAGTGCCTCACTACCATGTAAGGACACATCCTGAGTAGTCCCCCTGGTGGTCCATCTAACCCCTTTTCCTCATTCCAAAACTTGCAACAATTGATGTTATTTGGAGAGAGAATGTGAGCCTAGCTACTCTCTGCAGGCCTATCCCATCAAGATCCCCAGCATCTGCAATTGTTGTATTAAGGATATGTCCCTGCCTACTCCCTCTGGTAGTTTTAAATGGACCTTCTTGAGTCTTCTGATACTGTCTGCCTCCAAAGCCCCCTGTGGTAACAAATCCCAGAAGCTCCATCTCCATTGTGTAAGCTCTGTATCTGTTTTAAATCTTCTCCTACTAGTTTCAACGCATTCCCACTAATACTACAGGATTTGGTGGGTGACAGTTGGTATTCACCTTATCTACCATCTTCATGGTTTTCTAATCCACAAGCACATGTTCTTTCAGCCTTCCCTTCTGCAAGATGCCTTTCAGTTTTCTGATTAAGCAGCTGCTCCAAAACCTTAATAGTTTTAGTGTTTCTTCTCTAACTCTCCTATGTTCTGCTTGAGATGCAGAGACCACAACTGCAGACAACATCCACTTTGTGGATGCACCATATATATAGCGGCAACATGGTGCCCTCTGTCTTGTTCTCATCCAATTCCTAATATCCAATTTTTGGTTGGCTTTTTGAACGCACTGCACATTACATTTTTAAGTTTGAAGACCCAGATACCTCTTATTAATACTTACCTGAATGTCACTTCTACATTGGCTATTTGCTGATTTGTATGAAAGGATACACTTCATTCAGCTCATCTCCCACTCAAACAAGACTCTGCAGCAGGCACCTCTGCTGAATGTCTCCAGAACTTGTTGAACCGAGGGCCTGAGCAACTGTGTACCCAAGAACTTGAGTGAGGAAGATTGTCCAGTGGCTGTCCCTGCTGTTCTCTCCTGTGAGCGAGCAGATTAAATTACTGTTCAAAGCTGTCAATTTGACTCTGATCACGTGAGATAAATTCAGTTTAAGGGGCAAAAAAAGAACCAGAACTAACCCTCTCAAAGAAGAATCTGCTTTATGAGAAACATCTGAACACTTCTTTGTTGTTTTTATACTTCCTAGATGCTTAGTTACTGTCCCTGAATGGGCAGCTTCAAAGGAGCAATTAAAAATGTGTGCATAGACTCACAGTTGAGCCCTGTTTGCACACAAAAACTTTATTCTGAGCTACCTTATGTCACCCCTTTTAGAGGAGTCATCATGAGGGCATGACACCAATAAGCAGACAATGAATAAAGAAAATAACTGTTTATAAGTTCATAGTTGGCATACAAAAGTTATTGAAGAGGAACTGATATTCTAGGCAACTGGCCATCACTGCTGCCTATCAACCCTCTGTTCCTCCAACTGTTACTGGGTATTATAAAGCTCATTTTAAAAGCATTTCCCAAGACCTGTGAGCTTGGCAGGTACTATTTTGTCCTTACAGATAAAGAGGCTTAAGCCTAGTTGTTCATGCACATTGTAGTCTGTAAACAGACAACAGGCAAGTAGGTCTACATGTTACATGCAACTGTCTACATGTTACATGTCCCACCTGCAGTGAACTATGAGTATAAAATTTTAACCATAAAATGTGAAGTCAACTTAGAAGATTTAACAGAATTGAAATTAAATCCAGATTTGAGGATCTCATATCCATTCCAAAAGTTCAACTTCATGGTACCAAGTTAAATTTCAAGAGCTATAACCCCAGATTTCAGGAAAAATCTGAGATAAATTCTCAAAACATAGGTAGGTTTACATTTGAACCTGGAATCTCAGGGTAATCTCCAGTGTTTGTTAACAGTGTTGGGGCAGGGGTATGTGCATAGAGAAGGGGAGAAGCTTCATTATCTCAATAAATGGTGACTGTTCATTGTACTCCTCTCACTTCCCCACATGTGAAATGCTCTCAGCAATTTCTTGTGTTTCCCTGAAAATAATAATTGAAGCCTAACCCATCCCTCCAATTTAACCTGTGTCTATCTTGGAGATGAGTCCAAACATTATTTTAAATAACCCACATAAAAATGAGTGACCATGAGAAACAAAACAGCAGCAAAGGCTTGTTTGTCATTTGTGGCCCAGAGATCTCAGAAGAGATACCTATTCCTTCAACTTTACAGATGGGGACATGAGGTACTTGTCCTCAGCAGTTGATGGTAGAGCCATAAAACCCAGATTACTCTATTCAGTAAACAGTTGTAAGCATTAGGCTTCCTCTTAAAATTTTCACTACAGAATGTATTTACTTAATCCACAATGATTTGTTCCACAGGGGATTCACAGCGACAAAACAGCAACCATGCAGAAGATCAATATATACTTTTTAAAATTCACTTGTTGGTGTCCTCCATACGTCCTCAGTATGTCAGTTGTCTGCTGGTTACTCTCACAGATGGGAATATCTGCTGATGTGTGACACTGCAACCTTTCCCAATAGCCTGTACATGATGACTACATTGGAAGATTTGCCAGTGTAATCTCTTGTTGAATTCAGCTCAGTGGAAAGAGAAAGCTTATGAGCTTCATTCAATTCCCTCCCATACATCAACAGATTTATAAGTAATCAGAACTTAATACACAAAATGTATCCCCATCATGGAGGGAGCTAAACCAAGATGAAATTGGACCTTTCAAACAAGACAAAAACTGGGATCTGTTTTTAAAAAGAAAGGACAAAACCTAAACAGTAATATGTAGAGGTTAAATTAAGCAAATAGACTTTACATCAGATCTTCTACTGATGTAACTCAGTCTCTGAAGTCAGAAGAGCTACCCCAATTTATATTAACTAAGGGTCCAACATTCCTCTTGCAAATATAGTCATAGATCTTTCTAAAATCCACAGGCAGTATCACTTTGGTAAATACATCAGCGAATAATCATCTGAACTGCTTTTATCTAAAATATGACTTTTTGTTTCTCTTGTTGTCCATTAATGGTTTATACTTATCCTCAAAGCTTGATTCAACTGACTTCTGCTCCCACAGTCAGCATCAAGAGCTGGCCCTAAAAGTTGACAGGAGTCTGTAACTCAAATGGTTGTGTGTGCTGCTCTTTGATTAACTATAGTAAAAGGAATACGGAACAGAGAATTCAGGGCTTGTCAGAGAAATATGACCATTTCCCATTATTCTGAAGTTGGTGCAAAGATATCCTTGATAAAATTCCACTGGCTGAAGTACAATTACATAATAAATTATTTTGATGTATCCTTTGAGCAACAGTCAATGTTTTCAACAGCATGCAAATTATTTTGGGGGGACCTTCAATAATAGCTTTAATTAGCCCATAAATGTTTTCACCCTACCTGGAGCCAAATAGGATCTGTCAGCTGGTGGTCCTTCCCTTTGGGGTTTAAATCATTGATGTGACTCTAATCATAATCGCAAAATATCTTTGAAGACAGAATCACTCAAGATATTTTACACATGACAGAACGGTTTTTCAAGAAAAAAGATTACTTTTGCAATTATGTACTGAAAAGTCACCTGTCAAATGAACAAGCTGCCTGAACAACTTTAGTTCTGTGAACTACTCTCTCCAGTTACAACTTAGGTCCGTACTCTCTCTATAAATTCAAGAAAACTCTCTTTGTAAATAGTTTCTTTCCAAAATGAAAAGTTTTGAACAAGCTCTGATTATAACACATATTTCTGTCATGTTGCATCACACTAATAACATCATCTGTATCACCTGGCTTATGTATTCATATGCCTTGGCTTTTATTTTTAAGTGTAAGAAGGCAACACATATCCTAAAATAGCATGAACATGAAATATCTTTGTTAAAACGCACCATTCCATGAGCTGGCAAGAAAAAATATCAGTGAGTGACATGTTGGGAGACACAGGTATAGTTTAGAAAGAGAATTAACATACTTGCTTCTATTTGTCAGATTGACTTTATATAAGGTTCTTGTAAAACAGAACTTATCCTGCCCCCCTGTAAAAAATATCTTCCATCAATATTAAAAAGAAAGGCAAGAAAGCTCTTATTTATCCTATCCTCTAGGCTGAGTTCTTATCCTCAGATGAACTTTATTTTTTGACCAGCTCACTAATTATTATTGAAATCACTGACCTCTCTAAACAGCACATAAGCATTTGAGTTAGTGGCAACAGAAAGACCAGCCTTAATTGGTTCACTTACACGAAAGTAGAAACATAAATCTTCTAAATATAAGTTTCTGGCATATCTTTTCTTATTACTACAGGAAAATGAGGTACAACAGAGTGAAAGTCCAGCTGATTTGCACAGAAATCTCTGCCAGTGTGTTTTCTAGTGGCTGCTCTTCAGAGCAGGGATGGAGACGGACAGATACTATTGCAGGCAATTCAAGATTCCAAAGCAGTCAGTAAATCACACAATATCCAGTGGGTAAATAATGAAGTGGCATTGGGCCATTTTTAAAACGGTTTGTAAGATAAAATCCACAATTAAGAAAATAATAATTTTAAAAAAAGAGACAGGTTGCTGGAGTACTAACCTTTCTTTCTTAGTCCCATTCCTTTAGTTATTTCTGATCCAGCAGGGAACTAAAATTTGCCTGTGAGCCAGAAAGATAGGCTCAGCACCACTCCAATGTTTTATGTGGTCTCAGTTGGTGGTATCAGAATTTAAATAAAAAATCCTAACTGAACAAATATTATCTGGACTCTGAAGCTGACAGGAAAAAAAAAAAAAAGGTAAGTAAGAAAGAAAGAAAAAAAACCAAAATAAAAATAAACCAAACCAAAAAAACCCACCCAACTACAATCTTTCCCAAGAGCAATTGCCCTTTCTGGCAGGAAGGGGTAAAAATAGAGGCAGCTCATTAATATGGCTTGGCAGTACTTAATGGCAGCTGGTCTGAAGAGTTAGATCAGTGGGTCTTTCCAGCAGTACTCCCGGACCACTGCCAGCAGGTGTTGCTGTGTTCAACAAAATGAAAAGGAGTGCGGGGGGGATGGGAAGAAAAATATTTATAAAGAGACAAATAGGTGTGAAAAAAAATTAGTCACCGACTAAAGCTTTCATTAGGCCTTTGGTAAAGCTGTACACAAACTCCCTGAGGTAATAAGGAACATGCTCTGAAATGAATAATGCTTTTCACTTCTCCTAAACTCCTTTCAGAAGTTATCCTGTGCTGTAAATCACATACATGCTTGCTGTGCTTCACTCGGTAGCTTTCTCGTTTTGTCACAGACCACACACTTTCTCACCGGGAATCCTCTGCCCTGCCGCCGTATTGGCAGAAGCTCGGTCCCGGCTGGGTGCTGCCCCAGGAGGGGTATGACAGTCACACCGGCACTGCACCGTTCTGACTCCAAGGAGAAGATAGCTTTGCTACTCCCAGGGCAAGTTTTCTATTCTCCCTAAAACCAATGAAATATAAGGTCTCTTGCTGAGGATATGTCTGCTGCCAAATTGCAATAGGCACTGCACCACCAGTCCTCAACTAATTTCAAAGAGTTTTAGGATAAAACTCAGTTAAAACCAAATTCAGCCTGGTCCTGAGAAAAACAGGATTGCTAGGTGGAAAAGTAATTTGCAAAATTTGGGTTTAGGACCCCCACTAAAAGTAGAGTCCTGCGACTAACCAGGTATATACATGCTCATTATGTGTTTCTTGAAGCATTTCAATGTCTCTGAAGAAAAAAAAAAAAAAGTAAAAAAAAAAGCAAAAAAAAAAAGCGCTGTTATTTGTAACAACTGGAACCACCAAACTCAGATTGCCGAAAAGCTACTGCAACCTGTTTCACTTATTATATGCGTATTAAAAATGGGAAACAGAACAACCTATCTGGTCATATGTTTCCCATTAACTTCTGATTTTTTCTCATTCTACCAAAGCTGTTGTGTGAATACAGCACACACACCAGTTGGGATCAACACTGCTATAAGGACTCCTTGGTATCACTGTAAATTGAAAGTCTGAAATCTTTTTTGATCCAGATCAGCCATATATTCCAAGACAGATTAAAGTTACATTACCAACAGGACATAAAAATATAATTGTAAGTACGATTCAAGCCAAAAAAAATTCTGAGGGATGGGGATTTTCTGGTAATCAGTGGGTGTTATGAATGAGTAAAGACTGCATGATCATGCCATTTGTCATAAGCGGTACCACATAAAGCCAGTTATTATATGTGTTTAAGAAAGGAGATGGATTTTGGATTTACTTTTGACCTTTTATGTATTACTTCTGTACCGCCTAATGGGCATAGTTATTTTTGATTTTCATTAATGTAAATTGAAATGAAAATTGCTTTTTTATTTTATTCCACAAATGTTAATACCACACTTGCAAAAAATGTGACCTGTCATTCGTTTTAATTTATTTTTAGATGTCTAAACAATTTTTAATAGTGTGATGCAATCTGCACATCAAGGAGCCAGGAGACTTGGACAGGAGCAATATGATTCATTTTTTAAAGAGCTTTAAAGGGATCCCTAATTTAAACAGAAGGACATATTTATTCAGAGACTGAATTTAAAAAATCATCCAAAGCAAAAGGATTCTTACTCAAGTGCATTTGCCTGTATTTGAAAAGAATCCAATTTTGCAGAAAGATTATCTGGTATATCCTTAAGTATGTAAGAAGAAGAAAACAATTTGTGAAGTAGTAATTAAGTATCTGGCAAATACTGTATTTGAACCAGAACAGTGTTATCTACATCTAATAATATCTATATCTAGCTATGCAATACAACAAGTTAGTGTATCTTCCTGACTCATAATGTTTGCTCTGTCTGATTTTAAGTTCTAGTCTTTAAATGGATACAGAAATCACCACTACAAGTTAATCCATGATATTTTGTCATGCTAGAGAATTAGGAGTTTCCATTAGATAATTACCAGAAGTATGTCTCATACAGGAAAAACAGTCAATTGCTGATGTAACAGGATTAACCAATCCAGCACAGTGATCCGGCCCACTTTTGACAGACGTGGTATGTGAGTGTGCACATGAGAAGTACAGTATAAAGCTTCGCATTATGAGTACCACAAAGAGGAACTTCAGCAGTTCTTAAAGCACAATACAGCAGTCTCCTTCTGAGAGTCAGGACTAGAGAGGTAAAACTTTCAATCAGCTTTTTTGCTTTAAAACTGAAACTTTTAATTCCTGTGCATGCTGTTGCATACTGTTAGGGTTATATTGAATGAATGCATACACAGAACTTTGCAGCTCAGGTAATTTGTAGAAAGAGTCTGAACCACCATTTTTGTATGTATTCAAACACATTTCTGTATGTATTTTTGTACATATATGTATATACATGTAAGTACAAATAAACCATATATCAGTGGTGTTGGAAGACTCGCTTTTAGAAAACAGTGGGTTTAGAAAGTTAGGCTTTAACATTAAATCTGTCATCATCATGGCATGCAAGTAAAATATGCTATACCTCTATGTAATAGAGATTGCATGCGATAACTGTACCTGCAGTATATGGCAAGCAACATATACCCCACAGCAAGAACCCAGACATATTTATCTGTATCTTATTTTGATTTATGCCTTTCCCTTACTTTTCATCAGACAGTCTTAGGATAGGTGCTATATTAGAACTATATATAACTCCTTTAATTATGTCATCTGTTAGTACATCTAATCATGAATGCATATTTTCATCTGAAATTATTTTTTCATCCAATTAAACTTTTAGTTCTATTTCAAGCTGACTTTCAGACTTCGTATAATTACAACAGACTTTGGGCTGTTCACAAGATCCAAGAAAATTCAATGTATTATAGTGAGGTTTGTGTTACAAAGATGTGTTTATAAGAATGGCTGCAGGGTTTATAATGCTGACAGACCTGTAAGTGTAACAGTATATAACAGTATAGCAACTGAGGTCAGTAAAATACAGATGAGGGGGTACTCTGGATGCCTTATAACAGTAAAAGACTTATAAAAGATTTTAATTGAAAAGGACTAGCAATACATAACGTTTGTAAGACTTTGGTTGATTGTTCAATTACTTTTATATGTTTCATTTACTCTGCCTATAATTCCTTGCCTGTCTCTTAGCTCATGTGCCTGTAGTCATCTCATGGAAGTTAGAGATCTTTCAATGCTTATATTTATAAATTACTCCTTTCTACTGTGAAATACAATGGTTGACAGTAATATACTGAGAGTGGAATATTTGAGGGGTAGGAGGTAAGCCCATCTAAGAAGACAGAGGTGTGTGAAAGAGAGAATGAAAGGAATGAAAAGAAAGAGAGTAAACACTACTTCTGAGAAAGAAACTGCTATAAGAAAATCTGTACAAGATAATGCCTGAAAGGGAAGAATCTCAAATTTATAGTTAAAATTTATATAGTTAATATTTATATTTTTTCCATTACCAAATTCAAATGTAAGTGAGTTTGCAAACTTCAGCTTTGCTGGGTAGGGAACAGAATGGAGAGGATACAGAATGTAAAGGCAATCTGAAGCCATGGCAGTGGCACAGGGCAGTGCCTTTTCACTGCAGAGCAAAACCCTCCTAGGCATAAACTGACAAGGGGCCACCAACAGTGGTTGAAATTCTGCTTCTTGCAGTGCTTTAGATTTCTTTTAATTTCTAATATCTTATTCTAATATTATGATTGATCTCTGTGATTTAAATGAATGAAGTAATAAGTACCTTCTAATAACAATGGGCCAAATGTAGATCTTACTCAGCCTTCACTCAGACAGAGTTATTATTGGCATCAATGAGGGATTTGCCTGAGTCAGAAGCAAGTATGATTTGGCCAGATGACATATAACACTTTTCACATTCAAAGCATTTTTCAGGCATTGCTTGATTAACCCCAAAGTTAAATATTAATACCCAAGAACTTCGAGGCACAGACTAGCATAGAAGCAAGGATATTACAAGGCACTACCATGGCATGTCACACATATATACCAACTCCTGCTTAGGCTTTCAGTACCTGACTGCATATTGCAGCTGGGGAGTGTATCATGTGTTATAGAGCCCTTCAAAAAACTGTGCTATTTTATGCCTGTCAGACCTCTTGCTAGTGTTGATAACCCCCAGCATTTAGAAGTGAGCAGAAAAGATTTTTTTCTTCTACTCCAGGCAGAATAATGTTCTGTTCAAAATATTCTGAGCCCCTGCCCTCATTCCCGTCTCATTCATAAGCTATTTAACATCTCCTGTTATCCCTAACAATACCAGGCAGGACCAAGAGCAAGGTGCTCATTAAAGATTTCACTCTTTTCATTCATTCATGTTTCCTCTGTTTACTTAAGCCAGTGATACTGTTGAAGGAATAAAACAAACAAAACAAAACAAAAAGAAGAAAAGAAAAAAAAAAAGGGGGGGGGGGGAAATGACAGCTGGGGGGGAGGGTCAAACAGAAAGGAAAAAAAAGGAAAAAAAAAGAGTAAATCTACAGGAATGAGAAGATATTTTAGAAAGGGGGGAGGGAAGGAACCACAAGTAGTGATATTTGAAGAGAGGTGTGTGTTAGGGGAGCAATGAGCATAAGGAAGCCAGCCTGCCTGTTCCTCCCCCTTCCTAATCATAGCCTTTACTCACAGACAAAACTCCCTCCCTCTCTCATTCACTCACTCACTTTAGGCCAATCCGTCCTCTCTCTCTCTCTCCCTCTCTCTGTGTCTCTCTCCTACTCTGAGACAGAGTCAGAACTCTTCTCCCTGACAGCCACAAACATCTACAGCACTTATTGCATTCAGAGAGGGAACCTGCAAACAAAACTTCACAGAAAACTTTTGGTTCTTGTTCCAGAGAATTTGCTGAAGAGAAGGAAAAACAAACAAACAAACAAACAAACTAAACCAGTCCCCAAAAAAACTGTTCGTGAAGGGGGAGGAAAAGCAGGGCCTTTTAAAAAGGGAATCACAACAACTTTTGCTGCCAGGATGCCTTTGCTTTGGAAGAGAGGATTTCTGTTGGTGCTTTGCTGGATTATAGTGAGGAGTTCCCCAACCCCAGGATCCGAGGGGCACAGTTCAGTCACTGACTGTCCATCATGTGCCCTCGCCACGCTCTCAAAGGATGTGCCCAGCTCACAGCCTGAGATGGTGGAAGCAGTAAAGAAGCACATACTGAACATGTTGCACTTGAGGGACAGACCTAATATCACCCAGCCAGTGCCCAAGGCAGCACTTTTAAATGCCATCAAAAAACTCCACGTGGGAAAGGTGGGAGAGGATGGTTATGTGGAAATAGAGGATGATGTTGGAAGAAGAGCCGAAATGAATGAAGTTGTGGAACAAACCTCAGAAATCATCACTTTTGCAGAATCAGGTGAGTGCTTGAAAAACAAAACTGTAAAATATCCTTTGTGCCCAAACTGAAAAATATCCTTTGTGCCAAAACTGCAATTAACTTACTTCTCCTCAGAAATAATGTTTTCTGCAAAGTTATAGGATGAGACCTGGGGGAAGGGAGAAGGAGTGATGGGATTGGGGGGGTAGGACTCTGAAGGAATTTGATTTTTCTGACTTAGTCTTGGCTACAGATTATACTTGCTAAGCACAGTCAGTCACACAGGGAGGAAGCTCTCTAACTAATCTTGAACAGAAAGTCAGGCTGCAGCAGGGTACTCCAAACTCTGCCTGTAAATCCAGAGTACTTGCAGTAAAGGGCTGGACTGCAGAGTTGATGGTGAAAGAAAAAAGGCTGTAGCCTTTTGGGGACTTTATCAAAACAGAAAGTGAACTGCAAACTACTTCAGAAACAACCCTTTCATGTAAAAATTATAGTGGAAGTTATAAAATCAGATGAAGCAGCTTTAAGTTTTAGAAGTGAGAGGGCTTTTCTGTGGGTTTTTTCCTTTTTTTTTTTTTTTTTAATTTAACACAGCATCTTCAGCATTAAAAAGTTGCAGGGACTGTCAGAGGACTTCAATAGAACTGGACAAGTTTCTGGAGCTGATCCAATTTGTAATGCAGACTTCTGCATACTGGAAAAAAGATTCTGCTCCTAAAACACTCCTTCCAAAAAATGCAACCTTGTTAGGGTGCATTTTGAACTCTTTCACGCTTCTTTTCCCCCTAACTCCTAGGCAGTAAGAGCTCAGAATATATGTATTTAGTAAGTAAAGTCTCAAGGCTCACATAAACTGCCTATAGGAAACAGCTCTAAAGTTGTACTTTGCTGTCCTGTTCCTACATGAATAGGAGCAGAACCCATTTTAATTCAATGTATATGTATCTGTACATATATCTGTTAGTGTACATGAGTATGCTAATGCATGCATCAATAGCAGTTACTTGCAATACGTCTATCATCTAACTAACAGCAACTTTTTATGATTTTGTCTAGCCAAAGCATTTTTCCTGTTGCCAAGACGGTTTTAAAAGAATGTCGTTGTTTTGTTTGGTACAGCATATGGTAGGCAAAGTATGCAAAGGAACTCCAAGCATTTTTGTTTAAAAGTTTGCTGCAGCAGTATAAACAATTAAGACAACACTCAGAGTTTCCAGTCCTGAAAACCTGTTGACTCAGATGTTCTGATTGCAGGGAAGCCATGCACAAGAAGTGTGCATGCTTTTAAGTGCAGACATTCCTGCTGGCTGTCTGATTTCCAACTACACAAGGAGCCCTTGCCTTTGGAGTCCTTGTCAATATACACATTATCAGTTCTTTCAGCATAAGAGCTCAGGCTTTTCAGTTTTTCTATCCCCTCCACTTCAGAAAGCAGGGAGAAGGTGTCAGTGCCAGAGGTCATTAGAAAGGGTAGCTCAGCATTAGTTTAGAAATTAATTTATAAAAGCAAGGAAACCTCTAAGCTATCTATGAGTCAGATTCCCCACCTGGTTTTCAGCAGCTCACTCTGAGCACAGTGGAACACATATGGCATGAACAGTGGTTTCTCTTCACTGTGGGAGTCGCAATCATTTGTAAACACATTATTGTTTCTCCTGAGCTCTGACACAAAGGAATTTGGAATTTGATGTATGCCTACTCTGTACAATACCCTCCAACAGCGGCTCCCAAAGCCATTGGCTCTTGGGGTCACGTGAACAGCAAAAATCATGCCATTGCCCAGACACTGGCCAATCATCCTGCCACCGATCCCCCACCACCAGCAACCAACGTCACTCAGCTTGATTTACATAGTGTTGTCCTACTGCTGCTAGATAAGTTACTTGAAGAGGACTTACGCTATGGAGCTACAGGACAGGGGCATCCCTATGTTCTCAAGCTTTTTCCTTTCTGCCACAGTTCTCTTCCTTTGTACTAAGACAATCCTGGAAGCCCAGGCAGGAGGGTTGCTCCATCCATTTTTTCCATACTTGCTACCTTTCCATACCCCTTCGATTTGAGACAAGGGAGGGACAATTAGCAACCTAAAACTCAAGCTCTGGCTTGGGCTTTTAATGGAAATGATAAATCCACTCTGTGGAGTAATTTCAGATTACTGAAGCATGTTCTTCATTTACAGCCATTTGTTTCTGGTGACTTGCTAACACCTGAGGATCTACGTGGTGTTTTACAGGTGCCAATGCACAACAACTTAAGTAAAGTCTACATGAGATCCTGTCCTCTTGTGCACTGGCAGTTCTGTCTGTCGAATATTAAACCAGTATTTTTTTCCTGTAAAGGAAAGTGAGGGGAAAAAATAAATAAAAAGGCAAGTGGCATGTCATATAGGAAGTATGAGTTTAAAAGACAGGAATAAAATATAGCCACAGGGACAGTCTCCACTTTTCATTCTGTGGGAAGTTGGAATATCATGAAGGATTTGAAACACCAAGCAGGAGAATAAACATGTTCCGTTCACAGCCAGGTTAATGCGTTACTCCCTCTGCCTTGATAGAGGGCAATAAGAAATCAATGAAAATGAATGAAAATATATCATATTGTATCAAATAAATGTCTATAAAACAAAAATAACACTCTAGGCTTCTTGTTTCTTCAGGTATGGCTTGACATAAACCAGCCTTTCCCCATGCCTTTCAGATGCCACATTTACTATTTATCTTCATTAAAAAGTAGCATTTCCATCTTTCATCAGCCATATTCTCAAACATACAAAGAAATGGAGTGAATGAACAAACATGCAGCTCTGGCTTGAGACTGCTATTTTCTAAAATAGACCAAAATTCAAACAGACAGACTTCAGACAATTAGAGGGGAAATAAATGCAGTAAACTTGTCTGAAGCACAGGTGTAGTTACGTCCAGGAAATCAGCAAAATAGTTGGCAGGTAGTTTTCACAGCTAAAAAATCCAGACAGATCTCTGCAAAACTAATGACTGTGAGTATTGGGCAAAAGTTACAAATGCACCCTACTGTCCTTTGGCACTCTTACAAGTTTAACATGAAAATTACTTTCTACTTGCATGTCAAACTAAGATTACTAACCTCGATTAGTTCTGCTGTAAGGGTAGCTGTGCCAGAGTTCTGTGTGTTACTTCAAAGTATTAAAAATAGTTTTTTGAGGAGAGGGGTCATATAATTTTGTGACAAGTGAATCCAACAGATTCGTTAACAGATATACTCAATCCTTATAAATATGATTAGCTACTAACTCATTCATTATTTTAAGTTGACAGCTTATTATGCAGATCTGGGGTTTTGCCAACTGAATTTGATCCTGGCAACTAAACTACCAATGAAATGGGTTGCTAACCTCAGCCCCTGAGAAGGTGATAGGCATTTTTGGACGGAAATACTGAAATCTAAAGGTTTATCACCAGGAGAAATTCCAGGGAAAAAAAAAAAAAAGAAATAAAAAAGAGAAGCCTGCCAGCTATTTAGATGACTTCTACTGTTTTGTACCACTTCATACAGAATTCAAGGTGAACTGACTTGATCATGTGATGCCTACTTTCATGTGCAGAGGGATACATGTGTGTACATATTCATGTCTTTTCCCAGAGGATACCTACACTGTATAACCAAGCCGGCAGTTCAGGAGGGAAAAAAAAGGATGTTTCACTTATGTATTTTGAATAATTTCAACAATTTTATTTTGAAAAGGGCTGTATTTAAGGGTACAAGTATTCATGCTGAATAAAGAACGGCCACGAGAGGGCACACTCCAAAGGCTTTTTGCTCCACACGAGGCAACCTTCCTGCAAACTCTTATTTTACCTAATTGGATTCTGAATCCCAGGAATCTTTATGCTTATCTGTAGCTGCTCTGAGTGGGGCTCGTTTCTCTCCTCTAGTTTATTTAAAAGGCAGGGATTCATTGGAGCTAAAAGCTGCAAGGAAAATATTGCAGGAAGGAAATAGGCAGAGGGGTAAAAGATAAACTGGTGGATACTAGAAGTGATGGAAATCTAGAGATATCAGAAATTATAAATACATATTTTTTACAAGATACTGAGAAATGTGACCATGAATCATCATCTGAGATGATCTGCAATCTCCTTGGCTTTTAGAAAACAACCCTATTTTCCCTTGTTTTTTTCTTTTTTTTCCCCCTTGGCATACCAAATCAAAGATTTCAAGTTTAGCAAATGAAAGCAAGTTACTTCCAGAAGAGGAAAGATATTCTGTATTGATCTGTTTCATTGTATCAAAATGTGAGAATTCTGGAGGGTTGGTTGGTTGGTTGGTTTAAAGAACAACCTGAGAAAGCACAGATGAATCTAGGAAGGTGGGAACCAGTTTAGAAAAACATAACTGAGAAAGTACTGTATGTGTCCATCTCTGTATAGCCAGGCTCACAGTTTCATGTGCTAGTAAGGAATATCTGAATATGTATTTGCCTGTATGTGTGTATAAGCATATGTACAGCCTTACATACAAGTATGCCAGAGCAGACATGCTCGTATGTGTGCCTGTACCCATACCATTCCAGCAGACAAGAATGGTCATTCATGTGTTTTCCTCTGTGCAATATATATATACTTTGCATACACGTAAGTGATTCATGCTGACTTCTTATATCTGTATCTATATATAGAGATATGCCTATGAGAAGGCAATCTCATTTAATGCAACAGAGCTTTATAACGTTGATTTAGGATTGAAGCTTAGTTTACTGGAAGCAACTGGAAGTTCTGTTATTCATTTCACTGGGCTTGGGATTTGAGCCTTAGTGCACATAAATTAAATATATTAATGAAAAAATATATTAGTGAAAACACACTGGCAGCCTCTTATCCACCTAATTTTAGAATTTACAGCAAATTATTACAAGTATGCACAAAAAAATTGCCCCAAAAATTGCCCCCCCACCCCCAAAAAAAAGAAGACTTGGGATTTTTTTTACCTTGGAATATTTTACTGGTGCAAATGATCCTAAGCTTTGCTTGAGCTATTTTAGACATAAATGAAGAAATTAAATAATAATTAAAAAAACCCCTTCAACCAAACAAACACCTTTTTTGTTTCTAAATATTTAAAGCCATGTGGGGGAAGGGCTTTCAATTTGGAAAGAACTCAAAGCTGTGGATGTAAAGCACTTCCCTCCTAACAAAATAGCAGAGGAGAGTCAAGGTTCACAAGAACTGAATAATTTCACATTCTGAATGACCTTGTCAATGCCTCTGTAGGTTAACTTTTCAAGAAAAGGTATTTAAATAAAGTCACTGCTGTTCCCCCTCCCTCCCCACCCCCCCCCCCCCCATGAATGCTTGGGGAATATTTCTTTTTCCTCATTTTTTCAGTTTATTTTTCTCTTATAACAAAATCTCCCCCTTCTGACAGTTAATGGCAGGTGAGCATAAGATTCTCCTTATGCTATAAATTATCCTCCCATTGTAAGAGGCTACAGTGAGGGAGCAGGAATGAAAGTATGCAACCTGGATCACCAGTCACATATAACGGACAATGAATAATCAGAATAAATCATTTGTCAGCCATCCATAGGCTGAAATGCATTCACAGAAATGGTCACTGTCTAACTGTGGCAAATGGACGTTTGTAATCATCAATCTGCCTAGGGGCATACCACACGATAACACTAAATTCTCTGAATAAATTCTACACTGCAAAGAATTCATCTAACTCCAGTGGTCACTCATTAGTAAACATTTTGAGCAATTATCTCTCAATAACCATGCTCTTCTCTTCACTCCCTTTAGAGGAACCTTTCTAGTAACCTATTTTTTTTTCTGTCTCCTGGGGAACGGAAATGAGAAGTGAAGGGAAGGATGCTTTTGAATGTAATTACAGATTGGCATGCAGTACAAATTCCCTCAAATCTAAACATAGGCAGTAGTAAAGTTAGCAACTAAAAAAGGAAAAAAAAAGCTTGCTTTGTATGGAAAAACAGTTCACTTACAGTATAATGTAAAAACATTTCACAATTCAGCACCGGTGAAGCATAGAAATTTAAAGCAACAGCACATTCTTACACACAGCAATTTTCAAAGGAAAATAAATCCTGTGTATTAAGAAAAATTAAGAATAAACCACATTATAATGTCACAAAGGATAATCACATTCATCATGAAAGAAAAAGCCTTTATAATTTAACAGCATACAGTTAAAAAAAAATTAAGTATCTTCGCTCTTTACTCAAAAGAAGATACTCTCAATTGTATAACTTCGACCCCACCTAGTAGATGTATATAGCTTGAGCTAACAGGGCTTGATCTTGAATCCTTCTGCAAATTGCAGATAACGGAACTTCAACTGCATAATTAAAGCCAACCATAAGAAGGAAGGATCCTTAGCCTCAGAGGAGGAGCACACTGGACCTGCAGATTCCTGCTGGAGCACAGCATGAGCTACCTCATTCAGGGCCGCCCCTCCAGTCTGCCCTGTGCCTGGGCCCTCAAGGGTTCTGCCAATCTCTCCACAGGCTCCTGTGCCATGTCCATCACCCAAGTGCTGCTAGGGAGCAGGTGCTGACTGCAGAGTCCTGTGTGAGCCCTGGCCAGCCAGGAGGTGGAGAGAAGGGTACCTGTGCAGGCTCCCCTCTGCTTGCATGTTCAGGTTTCTCTCCTAAAAAGGTGCCATGAGCACTAGTGAAGAGAAAAACAGATATGAGAAAGCTCCCATGCTATATATACTGCTACCCTTTCTTTCCATTCAGTAACTCCTTCCATTAAACCTTTTACCATATATGCACTACTTCTTAGAGCTTGTATTTTTAACCACTTCTCACATCATTTGCTAGTGTCACTCATCCTGCTAGACTGCTCCTTTGGCATCACAGCCCTTCTTCTGGAAGGAACTTTGTTGAGCAGTAAAGCAGAGAGGTGGGCTCTCCAAAGTTTTGGGAAAGGGAAATGCAGAAAAGCAATCAAAAGGAGCCCAAAGTAATCCCTTGTCTCCTTTTTCAGCTGCCTTCTGCTATGATAACAATCCGGGCTGTTGACATTGCTGTTTATATGAGCATGGAAGTGATGAAGGCTTTATCACTGTTGGGCTGTGGGTCTTTCCTCAGCAGTCAGGCAGGAGGAGCAGGATGATTACAAATGGAAAATAACCCTTGCAAATCTGCTGTGGCGAACATAAAGGCAGGACAAAAGGGTAAACAAAATGTAATTATGGAAGTGATACCACCCCCAAATTTCAGGAATCTCACTTTTACCTTCAGTTTGATGAACAGAATATATTTCTGAAGCTTTGATCCTGACCTTTAATTCAGACCTAGAAGGAAAAATCTGCTAAATCCCTAAGAAATATCCAGAGAAAATTAAATATGGTTGGAGGTTTTTTTGGTTGTTGTTGTTTGTTGTTGTGGGTTGTTTTTTTTTTTTTTTTTTTTTTTTTTTTTTGTCTCAGAACTCTCAAAGAATTTATTTTATTGTAGCACTGAACCTTTTGGAAACAAAGATCCTGTTCTTAAGTGAATGTGTAACCATAATAAGCCAGATCCTAGGGTCTCAATTTGGTTTTAGCACAGGCCAAACTCTGATTTCAAAATGAGCTTGTCTGAGAACAGTGACCTCTTAAAAACTGCGGGATTCATACCATTTGTTCTGTGTGATCGTAACAAACTAGTTGTGAATGTGGAGAGAATTCAGAAAAGCTTAGTTTTTTTCCTAATGTGAAAGCATGCTTTTTATCCTCAACCCTGCACTATTCCCAGTCTCCTTCTAAAAAAACCTATGAAAAAGAAAGTGTTTTTTAATTGCTATAAAACCTTTTATTAGCTATGCAGGTTTCAGGATTTTGTTTCATTCAGAAATATCGGGCTCAGATAAGCTTCCTGCATCTTTTTTCTTTAGAATCTTAATCCACCATTTGTTTCTGAAAATATAGCTAACCACATCCAGAGAGGCTGTTATTGTAGCTAACAACCTACAAGGTTATCCCTGTATAAGGACATATCTTAGGCTATCTTGTTCAAGCTCACTTCCCTTAAGTAAACAAAAAGCAAGTAGTCACGTACTTTCACCATACTGTTCAAATATAATGAGGAAGAATTCTACTTTCACACATAGAGGGGCATTTGAAAAGCTATTTAAGAGGGTTCTTGAGGTCCTGTTTCTTTCATGAAATATTTGTCAAAAAGACTGCTTGTATCACTACACTTCTGGCCAGTGCAAAAGGTAATATGAATATTTGCTGTTGCAGATACATCGCTTTGTAACTATTTTCAACTCCCATGAGCATGGAAATAGCAGACTGTGAAATACCATGCACTAGCACTTAACAGCATTAGCTTATTCTGTAATGCAGAGCTGCCTTGCTTTTCAGATTAGATGAGCCATACAGCTTCTTCCACTGTTGAAGTCTGCACACCCTACCTGCTATCTCCAGAGCAGATGACCACATTAGGCTTTTTGTCCATGTCCAGCACAGCTGATCTTCTCATGCACAGGATCCTTGCTAGTGCCACAACTGCTGTCCGTGCCCAGCTTGGTTTCTCAAGAATACAAAATAAGTATGGCAATTCCCAGCAATTTATGCTTATTCCACAAGTAAGTCTGTGAGCTCTGGGGAAAGACAGCAGCTGGGAAGAGGCTGCTGGTGCCAGAAGACTTTCTGCAGCTTTATCTAAACCACCTTTTATTCCGCCAAGGTTTGCTTGGGTAGAGGCAGAAGCAGAATGGGTTGGATGGAGAGTCTTAGTTGGCAGCAACCCACCCTTGGCACATCACCCTCTTTCAGGTTCCCTTGAAGTCCAGGTCCCCCTCAGAAAGGATTTATCAGGACTGGAAGGGGATAACCTAAAGTTAGAAGCTTGCTTTAAAAGACAGAGTCAAGGGGAATAAAGCCAGAGGCCAGCTGGTTCTCACAGCCCTTAGAAGTATCCATTCTCATAGAGAATACTCTATAACATCCCTGCGTACAAGGAACCAGCCTTTTGGACCAGACTTCCTTTGGACTGGAGGGATGTCATTGTACAACTCCTCATGCTCTGAAACTGAGTCAGGAGTGAGATTGATCTCTATCACCTGACCTCTGCTCCAACACAGCTGGCAGCTTTGACAGTTTGATTACCAGAATGGAAAAACCAGCATTAGCCATTCAGTCATTGAATGAATCAATTAAAAAGTAATAGAAAAAGAGTAATTTCATCATGCCCCACAGTACTGGTCAACTTGCTCTGTCTTTTTTATAAGCTACTTCCTTTTCTAAAGTACGATCCCACTGGTTCATGTAGCTCCCTAAGAAACTAATGTAACTCACTCTGGAGACTGCCATCAGCAGAAGCAGTTAACACAACCATGTGCTTCCTTATCTCAGTGACAGTTAAAGTCTACAGTTTCACACTTTCACTTAGAGGGAAAACAAAAACAAAACACTCTGCCCTTTGGACACTGTAATTCAGAAATGTCTCTCTCTTTGACCTGGGAATGCCACAAGGGAAAGCTGAATGCATCAGTGCCAGTACTTTACAGAGAAGAAAAGCAACAGGTAGCTCAAGAGGCAGTACAGCCTACCTACAAACTTCAGAAATCAGCAACTCTTGAATTTACAAGTGAACACAAGGTAGATGTGTCAAGGTAGGCAGGCTCTAGTCCTGCCTCATCTGAGAATGGGTAAACAGGGCAATGATCAGGGGAACCTGTATGTGTGAATTCAGTTGCAGTGGGGAGCAAGGAGAAGAGCCTTGCAACAATGAAGAAAATTTTTCCTGTATGTGTCAAACTACTTCTGTTTTGATCACCACTTGCCATTTTTAGGGTGCGAAGTTCTGGTTCACTGACAAGAAGAATTGCTGCAGAGAAAATTTGGTAAACAACTATGGGTAGCTCAAGAATAATATTAATGACAAATTGATAATTGTCAATATGAATACTGTTTCTTTCTCACTAAGGCCAGCTACCTGTACATTGCAAATCTGTCACCTCAGTCCATCCTTCTCCATGCTGAGAAGGAACAAAAGACGTCATCAGGTTTTTTTTCTTTGTCAAGAAAATAGAAAAGTACCTCTTTTGAAAAAAATAATATACCACCACCCCCCAGCTAATTCATTCTCTCTTAACTTCTTCATGCACTAGTGATCAAATCATTAAACAGCCCTCATTATTCATTCCAGCTTCTGCCAGGGATATGAGCTCTGTATCTGAGAAACACCTCCTCACCATCACAATCATCATAATGACATCTCAGCAAGTTGATACAATTATGCCAGAGAACCATCCCCATAATTATACAGTTCTTTAGCTCATTTCTCAGTGTATTCACCATTACTATAATCACAGCAAGTACAGTGTGTTAAATTAGGAACAGGATCTACATCTAACATCGAACAGGATGAAAAGTCTGCCTGTTGCAATTCTTCAATTCTTTACAATATAACCCTTCAAACTTAAAGCTGAGGGTCATATTATAGCATGTGTTTGTTTTTGAAACAATAGATATTTACAACTCATTTTAAGATGCAAATGAAGGATGTATTTTATAGAGGGAGAAAGGGTAAACTTCTTTCCCCATAATTTTCAAAGTATTGCTAAAGAGTTGGTAGCACTGGACCTCATTCCCTAACCAGATATTAGGTTTGGTTTTTTTCTGCATATGGTACATATGGACTGCCATCATAAAGCATTTTTGCCTTTCAGCTAACAGTGATCACAAAGATAGCTTAAGCAAATGAACCCTTGGCAGACACCGATGCTTATTTGCCATGACATGCTTTACATTAATGACTATATTGTAACTATGAAAAATGCTCAGGTTAAAATATGCTGGAAAATGGGCAAATATATACTTTTCTAAAAAGAGAATTTAAACAAAATACAAACTGAGGAGAGGGTGAAGGAAGGTTAGAACAGAAGATCCATAAAAATTTAAAGAACCAAGTAGAAAACCTAGAGCACTTCATGCCTCTAGAAAAAGTAACAGAAGTCTTTAACAAAATGCAAGCAGACATACTAACAAGTTCTTCCTGTCTATTTCTATTTGCCAAATCAGGCACAGCCAAGAAAATGTTGCACTTTGAGATTTCCAAGGAAGGCAGTGAATTATCGGTGGTGGAGCATGCTGAAGTGTGGCTCTTCCTGAAGGTCTCTAAGGCCAACCGGAGCAGGACAAAAGTCACCATCCGCCTGTTCCAACAGCAGCGGCAGCCAAAAGGCAACTCTGAAGGAGCAGAAGATACAGAGGATGGGGGGCTGAAAGGTGAAAAGAGTGAGACTTTGATTTCAGAAAAGGCAGTGGACACCCGTAAGAGCACTTGGCACATCTTCCCTGTCTCCAGCAGTGTCCAGAGACTCCTGGACCAAGGCAAGAGCTCTCTGGATGTGCGGATTGCCTGTGATCTGTGTCAAGAGACTGGAGCCAACCTGGTGCTGCTGGGCAAGAAGAAGAAAAAGGAAGATGATGGGGAAGGGAAGGAAAAAGAAGCTGGAGAATTCACAGGAGAAGAGGAGAAGGAACAGTCACATCGGCCCTTCTTGATGATGCTTGCCCGGCACTCAGAGGATCGCCAGCACAGGCGGCGGAGACGAGGCCTGGAGTGTGATGGCAAAGTCAACATCTGCTGCAAGAAGCAGTTCTTTGTCAGCTTCAAGGACATAGGATGGAGTGACTGGATCATTGCTCCTACAGGTTATCATGCCAACTACTGTGAAGGAGAGTGTCCCAGCCATATAGCAGGCACATCTGGTTCATCATTATCTTTCCACTCCACTGTCATCAACCACTACCGCATGCGGGGCCATAGCCCCTTTGCCAACCTCAAATCATGTTGTGTGCCCACCAAGCTCCGGCCTATGTCCATGCTCTACTACGATGATGGACAGAACATCATTAAGAAAGACATACAGAACATGATTGTGGAGGAGTGTGGCTGTTCATAGACGCAGGTGTGCACACGACCCTTCTTGTTAAGAAGATGTATCAAAAGCCCAAGAAGATGAAAGACCAGACATGGTATAATCTTTTTTGAGTGAAAAAATAATCAGAAATATAAACAAAAAAAAAAAGAGAGGAAGAAAAGGGAGAGAGAGAAAAAGAAAAAAGTAAAAAGACTTACGGAGGATCAGAAAAGACTTCAGCTATAAAAAAGGAGGAAAACGTCATGAGGCTGGGCTTGAATAAGATAGGTCTGAACCTTGGCATGGGTTGGGGATTTCCCCTTACTTTCAGTATGCTCCTTATCTTGTTACATAGTGTACTAAACATTAGTTACTACTAGGGGAAGGAAGTTCTGTTCTCTCCCTTAGTTACCCATCAGGTCAAGCCATGGTAAACCTAACCTAAGGAAATTTGGACAAAGTCCAAAAGATCAATGAAAAGCCATGTGTATGATCACTACAGTCACTGGCGCTTCCCCCCAACATTTACAGAGCAACTGAGTAGGTGTGTTGTAGTATTTGTGTCTGTATATAGGGTTATGTATTTATATACATGTCTCTATACACACAGACACGATACACATGCATATACTTAACATTGATCAAGGGTCAATAGTGTGCAGGTGTGTACACCTTCATCTTCTGCACTACATTAAAAAAAAAAAAGAAAAAGAAGAAAAAAGGAAAAAAGAAAAATGAAGAAAAAAAAGAATAAAAAAATAATGAAAGAATAAAAGTTACATTCTGTAAAGGTGCTTACAAAGTTAGAACTATGCAACCTAGATGGTTTGAAACTGTTTACCTGCGAGAGAAAGAAAAAAAAAAAAAGAGACTTTTTTTAAAAATGGAAGTAACTTGTTTAAAAAAAATATCTTCAGTGAGAGATACTTGAAAGGAACATGTTTGTCCAGTTACTGGGTCAAACATTTCTATATTTTGTAAAAAAAAAAAAATTTAATCGTTTACTATTTGCACTACAATGGTGTCTGACCTGTCTAATCCTTATTTAACAAATATTTGCAAGGGAGGGTGGTTGGGTGTGGGTGGGGTTGAGAGCTGCACTTATTGTGAGCTATACAAGAACTGCTACAGCACACAAAATAGCTATTTTTATTATTATAATAATTATTATTTTGTACCTTAAAATGAATAGACACATACACCAAAGACATTTGTGCAAGCCTCTATAAGGTCTGTTTGTGGTTGGTACCATTCACCTGTAACGAGTTAGGGTTTGAATTAAGAGTCAGTGGGTTGATCACATTCAGGCTAGAATATCTGTTAACCAGCTAAATTCATACAGTGCCCTCAATGGAAAATTGCCATTTGAAGTAAGCCCAGAAAATCTCTGGGGTTTGGATCCAAGGTGCTTGGATCTGAGGTCCATCCGAGCATAATTGTACTGTTTTGTATGTACAATAGTAAACTTGGCCCTGATGCACAGCAAACATGCATTGTAGGGAAACAAGTTTGTCCGAGGGATATACATATATATGTATATATTTCTGTATGTATATATGTATGTATACACAAGGTATGAGCACTTCTGGCTTCATTTTATTGTTCTTAAAACAATGAATGTTTGTGTGCAAAGCACAGTACGTTAAAAGATTTTTTGTTTCTTACTGCGAAGTGGGAGGCTATGTGTTCAAAATTATATTTGTGCAAGAGAAACCTAAAGTGCTGGTATACACTTAAAAAACTATTGATGTAAAATTGCAAGCAGCCTTGGGCCCCGTCCACCATTGTTCCTGCAAATATATAGAAAATGGCAAACGTGGTTGGATTTCTGTTTGGAATACAGTCTTTGCTGAAATACTGGCTTTCTCAACCACCACCCTCTAGCATGACAACTCTTAATGGGTTTGCGCGTTACCTGTAAGACCTAATTTTCAGTGTCAAAACCTAACCTGAAGGGTCCAACCCATAGGGCATAGGTAGACAGTAGTTGTTTTTTAAAAAAAATTGCTGTCATATTTAAAAGAATGTTAAACTTACATTTGTCTTTGGGTAGGGGGAGATGATAAGAGGGAATGGGAGAAACCTTTAGGCCCTGTTTACACTGAGTTTGATAACCCTGAGCATGAAACTTTAGACTCTCATAGATTTGCTGAACCAAGTCCCAGTTAACTGCCTTCTGATGGGACAGGCTTCTAGGCTTCTAAATGCCTCTCCTGGATAGAAGTATTAACACAGCTCCTCATCTTGTTGAGAGCACAGTTTGTTAAAAAAGAAAAAAAAATAAGAAAAGAAAGAAAAGAAAAGAAGAAGATAGCACAATATAATCCAGTCACACTGGCTAGGGATAGTGTGTTAGCACCTTCATGGCGAGAACCATGTTTAAACAGTGTAATCAGGGCCTTCATTTTTTGTCAGCCAAAACTGTTTGTGTGCGCATGTGTGTGTGTGTGTTCTCTGCAAGTGCATATGTATGTGCGCATGGGCACATGTCTGTATTTGTATGTATCTATAGAGATTAAAAAAAAGGGGAAAAAAAGGAAAAAAAGAAAGAAAAAAAATAGCCCTTTCCTCTGTTGAATAGATATCCACATACATGCGTATAGCTAAGTTTTCTATCTAATTTATTCCACAATATTTAGATTGCATAGTACAGCTAACGGGTTATACATTTATGTACTTTTTATACAATGCATTTTTTTACAGACTTGTTTGCCATTTGCAAAAAAAATTGAAAAAATATAATTGGTTAAACACTAAATTAGTCACTAAAGTGTTCTGTAAAATATCAAGGCTTTCTGATTTAAATTATTTGCAGAAGTTTGTTGGGTTTTTTCTTTTTTCTTCCTGGGGAAAGTGTGGGATACCAAAGGCTAGTAGAAAAATTATCAGAAAAATAAGAAGATGCATAACTAATTTATCTTTACAACTTTAATGAAGTTCCTGGCCCTGCTTATTTGAAGCATGTGGCAGAATTTCTGTTGGTTTTTCTAGAAGCAGAGCCAGACTTTGAAGCAGCAAGAGCAGGGACACAGTCAGTGAGAGTTGTTGAGGAAAGTATAATTTAGTTCACTAGCCTTTGTACTTGGCCTTAAAATTGGATGCCCCAGAATGCTTATTTTTATCATCAGATGTCCCAGAATTGTTACTCATGTCAACAGGTCCTTTGATGTCTACTGGTCTCCTTACAAGATCAGTAAAACTACTTACATGAGCAAAGTTGTGCCAGGGCGAATCACAGGTTCCTTCTGCTGTGGGCACTTTCAAGGGAGAGAATGGATCCTGAATGAATGGAACCATTCCCAACACTGTTTAATCCAATTATTTAAATGAGTCTGATTGCATCATGGTGGATCTCTAAACACACTGGTAAGGGAAACAGGTCAGATAGCTCACATTGATAAAAATTATTCTCAACAGTGATTAATTTGAGAGTACTGGAGACCTGAAATCACAGAACCTTCCCCTGGATGACAAAGGCAAAACTCCCATTGGCTGCTAGCAAAGTAAGTTTAGACTTAAAAGATGGTTTTTCTGGCTAAAGGAGAAAGAGCCTTTAAAAAAATAATTCTGATCCTGAATTTGATAGCAGATTTAATGTGATGAATAGCGTCTGGCCTGAAAAACATGCAACTAGCCTCAGACAACTTCCAAGTGAGGAAAGAGAATAGGATTTTAGATACTGTGAGCAGGTTTCATGATAGCTACACCAAAAACTGAAGGAAATTTTCAAATCAAGAGGTAATTGTTCCCAAGCCCTACTTTTTAGCTTTCACTTGTGTGTGTATATGCTCACAAATTTTAAAGATTTCTCCCTCCAATCTCTAGAATTAGCCATGGGGTTTTGATTTGTGGTCAGAGTTATTTAAAGTAGGGGGAAATGAAAAACTGTATGTTAAAGTAAAATAAGAAATTGGGATGTTAATCAAGACTGACTGATTCCAGCAAAATAGCCCATCCCTGATAATTTGATTTAATTAAATCTGTGTGTGCTTAAAATAGCATTAGAAATTACCATATTTAAGCAGTTGTTCTAGGGTACGCAGCCTTAAAAATTACTTCTCCTTTCAGGTATGAGTGTACCAAAAAAAGAAAGGCCCTTAACTACTAACACATTCCTGTCCATACAACCTACTTATTGTTTATATTGAAAATACATTTTCAGTATATACTTAATCACAGAAATATACTTGTTTAGTACCTCCATAATCTTCTTGCTTGAGAGTTGACTACATTTGGTTGTCTTTCCACATCTCCATGTCAGATGCTCACTGGATACAAAGCCTAAGAAACTGGCATAAGTGCATGCTAAGGTGTTTCTTTGGGAGGGCTGAATGTATTTGTGCCCTTTAGATTTAGCAAAAGGAAACACTTACAAATGCTTGTGATTATTGTACACTCATATGGTCTAGTGCCCAAAACTGTAGAACTGAATGAAATGGGAGTTTTGTCATTGACTTCAATAGAAACAGTCTCCTACCATATCACTGCAAAATAGGACTCCATTATATATACTTCCTCTTTTTGTATTTAATTGAGAATTAAGACATCGAGTCCATTTAACAGGGACACCCCAAGACCATGTAGAGGCTAGCAGCAATATTTCTTAGGTAGGCATCTGTAAAGCCTATGTGCAAAATTAAAAATTGATGGACTATAGTTACTCATGTGGAATTGTGCCTTACCTGTAAGCAATGCCATTGATTTTCAGAGGGTCTCCTTTTCTAGAAAGTTACCAGTCAGCATTAATAAATTGAGCAAAATCTATTTCTGAAGTGTAGGCAGATACAATGGAAATAATAAAGTTCTTTAAGTTAAACCTCATGTCAGTAGTGTGCATCAGTATACGAACCAGATCCCTTTCCTTACACTGAAAAAAGCTTTACTCCCCCATATGCTCTCACTGCATTACATGTGGAGTAAAACATTTTCAGCATGAGTAAATAAAATCATAATTTGATCTTTTGTGAACAACTAGAAACAAGGTTTTCACGGGCTGAAACAAGCAGCACTTCTGGGTTTTATAGCTATTTATTTTTTGAGATATAATGAATCTGTTAATTCTCAGTGGGTTTCTTTGTATTTAAATACTTTCAAAAACAATACATTGACAAGAGGTTGAAGATATATATACATACATATAATCTATATGTATGCATATATATGTCTTCATAATAATATGTATATAAAATATAATATAATGTAATATAACTATATAATATATTTTATTACATTGTATTATATTATATATACGTATTATATATATGTCTACAATATATATATACACACACAACTATATATATGTATATACATATATATAAATTATGAAAGCCAAGATATTATGAAGCCTATTTTGTTTTTATCATTTTGTGTTTCGTTGTTGATATTATTATTATTATTATTATTATTATTATTATTATTATTATTATTATTTTGCATACTACATGCAGTGCTTTAACCAATTTCTCTTTGGCTAATGTAATTAAAGTTGTTAATTTATATGAGTACATTTCAACTATGTCAATGGTTTCTTAATATTTATTGTGTAGAAGGACTGGTTTTTTTTAATTTACATTATGTTTAAAGAGGTAACAGTTTGATATGTTGTCATTTGTTTATATTAGAAGTTATTTATTTTCATGGCATTCCGTCTGGTATTTTGATATTTGGAAGGCATGCTACCTATACTTTGTACAGTTAGTGGGCAGTATTTATCAGCTCCCAGTAGATTTTTAGGCCCTATATTAAGTAAAAGACTTATTTGGGCTTTTTATTTTAGATTTTTTCCTATTGGTTTGCCAGGACCACTCAGTGCACTTATTGCCAGACACTCTGCCTGCGTGACCAATTTATTCCTACTGTATTTACCCAGGACAGAGGACCAAAAACATCTCTGGTGTAAGTCCAGTGACTTCAGTGAAGTTATACCAGAGATGTATTTGGCTCACAGAGAAAATGCTTGTGCAAATCAATGCAAAGAAAAGGCAGAAAGAAAGAGTCTTTGCATTTGGAACTGGATTTCAACATGTTAAAAATGTTTGGATCAGCTGTTACTTTATTTTACTTCATTCTTTTTGTTATTTTGCTCTTTCTTATACAACAGCAGCAACAACACAAGTGAAATAAATAAAGGGAGTTTCACCAAGCCCTGTGTAACTGCTCCTTAATATGCATTCCTTGTTGGGAAATTCATGGGAACTTGGGAAATAATGTCTCTTCGGACTGAACAGTATTATATCTTTCTCTTCAGCATGATTTGAATTCATGGCCCAATGAGTAATGGAATTTTAGCTTGTTCACTTCTCCTTGTGAAACACATGGAATACAAAAGCTAAAGCTACCTGCAACTTCCCTTTGCTTGTAGACTGTTGGGTCTTCAGCTACTATCACCACAGTTCCCTTGAAATAATCCAGAAGTAGATGCTTACACAGATAAAAGGGGAATTTTCATTACTGAGAATAAAAAAATTGGAAAGCTGTCAGTTCACATGGGTTAGTTGATACGTAGTCAGATGAAATGATCAGAAGCCTGATTACAAGCATCTGATTCTTGCTCTGAGTGAGAAATTATCTGAGCACCCTCATATTTGAAAGTAGGGTGAATTTATGAAGGGTTTTCACCAGTCATTTCATTCCTATGGTGATAAATGGACTCCTGCTACATTCCAGTGGGTTGAGAACTCTGAAGCTGATCTTTAAACAGATTATTTGCGTGGTGCTTGAGCATAGTCCATCACAGCTATCAGCAGGCCTTTAAATAATTAGTCACTGAAAGCCTTTCTACAAAGCCTGGAGAACTTAATTGGTTTCCTCTTACTGAAAATATATATATATAAAAAATCAATGCAATCACTGCTAGAGAAAGCATTTGTTTCAGAGACTACTAAGACATGTTTGAATATTTGCTTTCTTCCCTTTATTACGATCACTATTCATACAGTTGGACCAGTGATCTTAAAGATTTTTCAAACCTAGATGATTTTATGATTATTATTGCCAGCAAAGACCAATCCAACTGGATTTGAAGTTGCTCTAAGAGAATAAAACCATAAGAGTTACTTGATTCCAGCTGCTAGTGTATTAGCCTGGTACAACAGAGGCTTACACTTCAGGTGTAAGACAGAGAGCTATCCTTTCTCTGTCATGACACAGAATGCAGTACTATATAGTGCAATCCATATGTTTTCCATTTTCTCCAGCCATTTTATTTCCTTTTTACTTTAAGAATGCTGTTGAGAACTGTTGCTATTATACAAGCTTGTTGAAACGCTCCATCTGAAAAGAACAGTGGAGAATTAAGAGCTGCCTTTTTCACAAGGAGAACAATATGATAATACTGAAAAAACCTATCCTAAACAAATTAGACCAAGTTAATAATATACAAAGATAGATAACACCAAATGATTCTGGTAAACAGATACATGGATAGTTTCTACTCAGTGTGGATTTCTTACCTTAGAGGAGCATCTTCACACTGCTACTTGGGCTATTGTGACATGCACTGAAATTAACTGGGTTGGTTTCAGTGCATATCACAATTCTTTCCATGCTTGTCAGTGGGCTAACAGAATCAAAGTTTTGGTAGCTCTATGGCTGCCCTCAGTGATTCATTCCTTACTTGTCTGTCTCCTGGAAATACAAACACAGACTGATTTGAAATACTGCGTAGGGGTCAGAGTGACTGTCCTCCCTTATACTGCTGATAGAAACATAGCACAGTGATCAAATCCATGGCTTGCAAATACCTGCTGCCCAACTTTTGTGACCTCTGGGTGCTTCACGGTTTCAAAAGAGCTGTATCACACAATGTCACCATATGATCTCATCTCTCCTGTCTACTCCTGTTTCTCATCAGCTTTGTTAAAATTGCATTGACTGGGAAAAATAGTGCAGAAAGTCATTGTCTGCTAGAGAATCCCAAATACTCTCAGCAGGACAGAGTTAATTGAACAATGAGGTTTCCTTTTTCCTTCCAATAGCCAGCAACTCTGAGCACCAGAAGTGAAAGAGTTGGGCCAATGGTCCACATGGCTAGACAGTATTTATGTATCTTTGTCTTTTGAGGGCTGTGAGAGGGAATGGGTTTATTTTGTCTTTGAATGGCGGACACAGGGACAAATTTAATCCCTTCTTGTGAGACCCCACTTAGAGTACAATGTTCAGCTCTGGGGGCTTCAGCATAAGAAAGACATGGACCTGCTGGAGTAAGTCCAATGGATGGCCACAAAGATGATCACAGAGATGGAGCACTTCTCCTACAAAGACAGGCTGAGAGAGCTGGAGTTTTTCAACCTGGAGAAATCTCCTGCGAGATCTTAGAGCAGCCTTCCAGCACATAATGGGGGCTACAAGAGAGCTGGAGAGGACTTTTTGTCACTTTTTGTGACTTCTTGTCACCTGTAGTGACAAGGCAAGGGGGAATGGCTTTGAACTAAACAGGGTAGATTTAGATCAGATGACAGAAATAAATTCTTCACTGTGAGGGTGGTGAGACACTGGCACAGGATGCCCAGAAAAGCTGTGGATGCCACATCCCTGGAAGTGTTCAAAGCTAGGTTGGATGGGGCTCTAAGCAACCTGGTCTACTGAAAGGTGTTCCTGCCCATGGCAGGGAACTACATGATCTTTAAGATCCCTTCAAACCCAGGCCATTCTACGATTCTACAAATTATTTAATATATCTGACTCATACAGTTTCTATTACATGAGAAAAATTACTGTTTCTGAGAAGATGGAAATGTATATCAACAGAATTATGGCTTCCAGAACATCATATAACAGCAGACAAAACCAACATAGCAGCTTTATTCAAACGAGAAAAACATTCAGAGGAAAGTTGGCAAGAGATATTAGTAGAGATCCCTAGAGGGGCTCTTGAGCAGACTGCTTCTCCACAACTTAGACACACAGAAGAATGCCTTTATGGGTGAATTAGGATGCAGTTGGCTTGATCTTAATGAAGGCACATGGGTGGCTGCCTTGGGTGGCTTAACTGAAAGCAAAATTAAGTCCTATTTTCCAAGAAAGATCACTGAGTATAAAAGAGCAGATAATAAGGTGGTAGAAAACACGTGCACTTTACTGAAGTACCTATGAGAGTGATCAGAATTGAACACCTTTGAAAAATGTGAAGATAACTGAAATGAGGCTAGAGTTAAAAAAATTCCAGCTACAGAATGCATTTATGCAATTTCACGGGGTCTTTTTACTGAAGGAGTCCATTCAAAAGTCTAAATCTTAGTTCTCAGCTGAGCTGTGTGTCTTTTTCACTGACACAGGATCATGCCAGCCCCAGAAATGGCACAATTCAGGAAGAAGACACAGGACCACTCTCAGACATCAGACAATCGTTGCTGTTCCCGCCAGGAGAGTATATAGAAGCCAGAAATCTATCTGAGGCTGGGCAGACAGATTGGTCAACAAGTGACATATTACACTATTACAGTTTTTAAAAAATTTCCCAGCAGATGACACAACCCTCAGAAGCAATTCAGGCCCTTCTCAGCAATGGCAAACTACTTGAGTATAAATCAGGTTCAGATTTGGCATGCTTTCAGATGCATACCTTTTCATGTGAATCCTACTCCTTTCTCACGCTTTCAGTAGGCAGCCTGGTCATTCATACACAGCTGTTGTGGCGAAATTTTCTCTAGGTTTAGGCTTCAGGCTTTGCTCCTCCATTCCTATTTCTATAGCCCAAGAAAGTACCCTCAGGCATAGAAGCTTTATGCCACCCCCACATGTCTGGACAGGAAGAAGAGACATCAGATAAATAAATTAGTTATGTCAACAAATAAGAGACATTCTCTACGAATAGAAACTCCAAGTACAAACAGGAGCAGCCCAGTACTAGACCTGGCCTGCCAGTGACCCACCCAGATACTGAGAGGGTCTGTGGCATAGCAGCAAAAGTAAAGGGTCTGCAGAAAGAGAAAATACAGCAACAGGGGAATGTTTTCAATTACTCCCGTGCAATAACAATCATATCAGGTCATGATGCAGAGATTGATTTTTTACTGACACAAATGGCTTCTTCAGGGAACATCTAGACCAAAAGAAAAGAAGAAATGTCTATGCGTAACCCAACTCAATAATCTATTATCATAATATTGTTCTGAAATAGGAAGAAGATAAGTTGTACTTGTCCATCTTTCCACCTTCTGCTACAGTAGAAAAATAAACTGCAAAATCTTATGAAGACTATGAAGACTTAAAGAGGCTAAAAGGGATGGCTGAATATTTCAAAGCAGCTTGCAGACTATTTAGGGATACGGCAGTAGATTCACAGTACTGACATCTCAAAAGTCAGTATGATGATGCAGTAGAAAAAGTCATATTTGAGGAAAAATTGTAAAGAACAGAAACGTCAGTAAATAATTCTAAACCAGGTAAAATTGGAAAAGAATGAGAACAGCCTGAAAAATCCATGATATCTAAGAATCACTGAAAAGATCAAATAAGATAAATGACAATAAGGGTCAATGTGTGCTTGCTATATGGAAAACCTGTTTCATTTCTTTGAAGGAATTAACTTCATGGAAACACTGCCACACATTGATACGGTCAGCTTGGATTTTCCAGGAGGAATTTACAAAGATACCCCACTAATTCTTCCTAAAGAAACCAACACATCATGGAATAAAGAAGACAGCACACAAGTAATAATTTTAATTAAAACAGATGAAAGAAAAGGAGAGATGTCATTAGTGTCTGGCTCTGCATTAGGGACTGCGCTGTGAGTATGAAAGTCTGAAAAAGGGAATGAAAAAAAGGCTGATGGCATGGAGTTGTTGAAGAACTTCACAAAATAAAGAAAGAGCAGCTGAATATCAGTAATCATAGAATCATGCAATTGTTCATGTTGGAAGAGACCTTAAAAATCGTCTAGTTCCTATCCTTCTGCCATAGGCAGGAATGCCATTCACTTGACCTGGTTACTCAAAGCCCCATCCAACCTGGTCTTGAACACTTGTGCAGATTTGAGCTTGCATAGAAATGAACTGTCCCTCAGGAAAGGGAGCTGAGCATTAACATGACCAGCGTGAGCTAAATGCACACCATCAGTAAGAAAATGAAGCTAAACATTTTATTTGACTGGTTGGTATGGCTGGAAAATGCAGACATGGTATTGGGTATCAAAAGAGAATGGCAGATTTTAGGGCAAAACAGAAACTCTCACTTGGTAGGTGTCAGAGACTGAAAAGAATAATTTCTCTCTAGGCATCTTGGGATTCTTGGAGTATGTGGTAGGGGGTGGGTCAGGCTTCGGACTGGTAAGGTAGTGCCCTGTCCCCCATACCCTCTGGCCCCACAGTGTCTGTCAATCATGCACACTGGAGGAAGTCAAAGTTTTGCCTAATCCAGTCCCTGAGTGGCTGAGAGACTTATAAATCCCACCTGGGAAGAAGGCCCAGGATGGGCCAAGGCTCTAAGAAGCCTGACCATGAGGCAAGCATGTTGTTTCCTTAATCCTACCTTAATCTTGGAGTTTTCATCCCTGGAACCCAGGAGTTGGTGGCTATATGTCTTTCTATATCTTTCCTGTCTTTCTGTTTTTCTCACTTTATTCTTTAACTCTCTTTTCACAGAATGTAACATTGAATAGCTTTAAAGGTTTTTATGTTGAATGGGCTAAGTCTATGCTGTGATAAGTGTTTTATGTTGTACTAAATCATTTGCCAAAATTCCTTGATTTTCCATAGTTTGTCAGTAAACTTTTGAGTGATTTTTACCTCTTGAGATATCTGGTCAGTATTTCTCCTTTGTATTTACCCAGAGCAAAAGAACCTAGGTTTAAGCCCTGGATTTAAGTAACTGGGCTGTAAAAGTACGTCAAGACAGCAATTGGGCCTCTCTTTTGCTCTTTCTGAGTCCAGCCTACTCAAACTCCTCATACGCAATTTTTTTTAGAGGGATGGAGAGAGGGAAGAAAAATAAGGCATAAATTTTAGGTCATCATGTTTCTGATTGGAAAAGCTAATTGCTGATTCTCAGATAGGTATGTGGCTTTTACTTCAGTAAAATACCACACTTTCTCTGGTAGAAAAACATGGTGGATCAGGTTATGAGAAAAGATTGATCCTGTGTGGACAGAGAGAATTCACTCTACATAACAAGGCAAGAATACATTCATGCTGCAAACCAGACTTTTTGGTTATCCCTCTGATGTAGCCAGCTACTTGGTTATGGGTTGTTGTTGTTTTGGTTTTTTGTTTTTTGTTTTTTTTTTTTTTTTTTTTTTTTTGGTGTTGTTGTTTGTTTGTTTCTATTTGTTTGATTTGGTTTTTTTGGTTGTAGTTGTGTTTGTTGCTGTTGTTTTCATTGATTGGTTGGTTGGTTGGGCTTTGTTTTTAAATATATGTTTGTAAGATCCCTTCCTGTTAAATCACAAAATTATATTATCCTTATTTTTGAGCCTGTGATGATTGTCTCTGAGCTTTCTTCAAAGGCCAGTCATACTTCCTTCAAACTCAAGTCCTCCTAGCTGCTCCAAGGAATCCCTGTGGAGACAGACCCATGGGCATATGAGCCTATGAATGGCCAAGTTTGCCTTGCTGCATTCATGCAACAGCAGCAGAGATCATGCTGTTTACATTCTTATTCCAGGCCTATGCTTTCTAAAAAGAAAAGTGAGGGGGGAAGCAAGGGAAACTAAAATAAAGATGAAGCCAAAACCAAAACTAGTCTTCACAGCATTTTCACATAAACAAAATTGTTTGACAAGATTCTTTTTTAAATAAGATAAAGGAGAGAACGTGGACTGAAAAGGAAAAGTGGTTGTAACTTCAAAGATAGGAACACACCAGTGGGTAATAAATATTTATAAAGTAAGACACACATCAGCCTGCCACATAGGCTTTCTACAAAATGATATATGGATGAGTAAAGTGTGATAAAGAAATGCAGAGTAAAGTAACACAGACCCTAAATTTAGACATTTGTAGATTTTTCCAAATGTTGCATTTTCAAGTATATTTTTTAAAGGCAAGGAAGGAGGGGGGAAATGGTGTTTTTATTTTATTTTGTTTTGTTTTGTTTTCCAAACTAAACACAACCTTCTTATGTCTTAATTTTTTTTCTTTGTTTCTTCAATTTTTTTAAATGTCCCTCAACTTCCAACCTTTGTTTCTTTGTTCTTTGTAACATGTTAATATTCTCAAAATGACGAAAGATTTACTTTTAATGCTAAATTGTTTGATATATTTTATAAAAGAAAATGAAAGACAGACCTTTGACTGCAAGGAGATGTGGAAGTTTGCTTGGTGCCATAATGTTTCAGTTAACCCCTTTCTCTGCCAACTCCTGCCTGTACACCCTTAGCAGCACGTTCCCTGACAAAGCAGCTGAACACACCACCACTTCTGCCAAACTGAAAGGTACTGTTTTTATTTTCTTAGACTCTCCTCTGAGATCAAATTAAGGCTTTCCTGACACATTTAGCAGAATGGTGGCCAGATCTCTGTGTTAAAAGTGCTATGCATCAAACCTGGCACACAAAGAATTACCTTGAATAGATCCTTATTTGTTTCTGATAGAAAAGGTTTTACTGTTATTAATAATTGTGATTCCTGCCATTCAAACATGAAGTCTGAGCTGTTTTAATTTCTGAAGTGTATGTTTGCCTTGCATAATACAATCCTTTAGACCTGTAACATGCTTATGCAATGCAAAAGGTCTGGCAGTGTTACCAGGTGCATGATTCAAAGAAGTCAGAGTGGTGCAAACAAACAGAGGCTTTAAAAGGTAAAGTGGCCTTCAGTGGTTGTAGAATATGAAGATGGTGTGTCAATAAGTTGAATCATAACACCCTGTGCATTCTGGGTGAAGTATTAGGAAAGTGTTAGGAAAGACAGCTTTTTAACTTATAAAATGAGCACTTCTGCAACAGAACAACTGTCAGACAAATATAGAACCCTGAAATGTCATTTTTATGGTCTTTTTTTTTTTTCAAAGTAATACTACAATTTTAAGTACAGCAGAACAAAATTACAGTTTTAAAGAGAAAAAGAACAGATTTGATTTTAAAGACTAGGTATAGGAGAAGTGAGTCAGACCTGATCTTAGCGACACCAGAAGAGATTTGAAGTTACTGCATTCCGATTATGTCTGATGTAGTCTAGTATGACTGAAATCAGGATCCAGCAAGCTCTGGAATAAACAAGGGCAGAAATTTCCTTCATTATGACTTGAATACACTCAAAGAAAAACTATAAAAAAGTACAAAGTTACATAAGCCAAAAGGGTACATAAGCACAACACAGAGCTCCTTGAAAAGGTGATGTCTGACCCAAGCTCAGGTACTTTCAGACGATGTGAACAGAGGCACAGCAACTCAGTTCTGTCTGTTGAATAAATTCCCTAATTTGGAATTACTGCAAGGATGTTCAGGGTGTTCTTAAAGAAAACTCTGGGTGGAAGGAGCGTGTAAAGCTACTTACAAAGCTGATCCTGGCAATGCTTGTATGTATTTTATCAGGTGAGAGGGTGAATAAGCAGGAAGTCAGAGAATTATTTAAGATACAGCAAACAGAATAAGACAAATTTTTTAAGTTCTGATTTGGAAATAAAGCTACATATAAACTTATTTATTTGTTTAGATGGAAAACTACATGTGACCCTATTCCTTGTCTTGCAAACAAGGTGGCTATGGTGCTTCCATTAAAGGAAGTCTTTAATCGACTAAGGTAGTTGTTGAAAAGTAAAGGATTTCTTGCTTTAGTGACTTATGCAAAGGGGGAAGAACACAAAACCAAAGCATAGGGTGCCACTGAAAGATAGAAAACATACTCCTAGGTAGAAATGTACTCTTTTCAACAGCATACTTGACCGAGCTGAAACATAACATATAAATAATAAAAATGATGATTCTGGAAAATAGTTGTGTAGAATAACAAGTTCACTAATCATAATCCTTTAAGATTAGGAGTATTTCGCAAAATTTGTTTTGGAATGCTTTCATGTGATTTGGCATACAAAGGGCAAATGGTAGAGATTGCAGTCACAAACAAAGCCCTTTGCTTTGATCCGCTTGTGTTGCTCATCCATTCCAAAAATGAAAGGCAGGGAAGTAGACTCTGCTTTAATTTGTCTGCATTGCTTTAGCTTCCAGTATCACATGCTCTTTTATAATTGGGCAAAAAGGTCTTTCTGTAGTCGGCAGGAATTGCTTCTTTCATTTGCAGTTTTAATAACTACTACATTTGGTACATGAGAGGGTAAGTCTTCAGCTTTCCAATAATCGTACACTGTTTGCACCTCATATCTATGAAGATGTTTTAATCAGTCCCCATAAAAATATTTGTCATCAAATTTTTTTAGAACTGTTCCTGTCAGCAATGTTAATATTTTTTCTTACTCAGACTTCAAGAAATCGCTAGTCTAATAGGACCTAGAATTATGATAGGGATGCCTGTTATTTACAGTTCTACACTCACTATATTCTGCTCATCTCAGCTATGTGACTTGTTACTCACTTTTTGACCCAAATTATTATGCAATCTTACTTCACGCTATTCAAAAAATTACCTCATTTCACCTTGAATACCACAAAGTAATGACAGTTGAAGTACTTTCTAACATGGTTTGTATGTAATTTTTTGAATCTATTCAGGTGACAGGCCATACCAATGTAGGGGTGTTATTATCTGACAAATTGCTGTGTGTTTGGAAAAACTCTTAAGTCTGAACATCTAATTTGGACTTCTGAAACAATCACAATTTTCAAGGGATAAATAGTGACTGAACAACACAATAAATACAAAAATATTATTTCAGTATTGTCTAACATAGGGATTTATGATTTTTTAAAATCAGAAATGTAAAGATATTGTTTCACAACCTCTAACAGAGAGATGCAGAGAATCTGATAAAAAAATATGTTTAATAGTATGGCAGCATAATTACACAATAGAATTTAATCATGTCGGTTGTGAAAACAGTTATGGTGAAGAGATACAATTAAGAGTATCTCAGTCCCAGAGATAGTGGTATAAATCCTGCTGACCTTACCAAGTATTTTTCCTAAGAATTCCTATTGAGCTAGGCACACCTTTCTCTGTCCCCCTGCTTCAATGGGGACATGATTGTTCCTAAGCTGTTTTGCCATGTTTAGCAGCTACAAGTTCCCTACACATGGTTCTCAGGGCAAAGACAAAGCCAGTCATGGGTACAGAGGCAGCACGAGTTCCTTGATATTTTGCTGCAGCAAGCCAGTCAATTCTATTGATGGCATTGCAGGGCATGCTGTCTTCCTCTGGCATAAATCAGTGCTGAAAAAAAAAGATGATAGCACAGATCAACAATTGGTATTTTAATCCCCAAGTGGCTTGTAGAGGCAGAAGTCAACACCAATGGGCTAAAAGAGATTGGGCTCTTCTGAACCTGCAAGAGGGTTTCCTTGGTCTTGGACAGAAAGTCTGGAAAGGAGAAAGAAGACACATCCACAATTGAACCCTCAGGAAACTGGGCATCAGTATGTTAGAGGACAATAAGACTGATGCCCTTGAAGAATGGTTATCTGAGGACATTGATGTGATTTGAATAATGATTGAAAAGTTCAGTGTGGTAGCAGTGACCTACTAGGTCTCTGTGGAGTTAGGTACAGAAGTGCTCTATGCTTACATAAGCCTGTATAGGGCAATATTAAGGCACTGTCGGCATTTGAAAAACCTTGTCCTGGAGTAACACAAACTTTGATGGCTAGATTTCAGTGGCTCTCCAGAAAGCCCATATAGCTGCCAGTGTGAAGTTTCTAGCCAAAAAGTGAGTTGCAAAGGCCAAGAGCTCAACAGGGCTTCACAAAATAGAGTCCTCCTGGCTGTTTCATTTTGCCATGAATATGATCAAAACTTTAAAGCATAAAACATTCTGTTAGAATAATCTCTATCCTGATTAACCAGTGGCTAGGAAGTAATTTAGGACATCTAAAGCATAGGACCTCGGAATTCCATAGCCCTTTCTTAAAAGAACTGGAATTTTCTCCAAGGCAAGGCCTCTAACGACAACACAAAATGTGGCCATTTTGCCACAGGTCTCGCTTGCTTCAACTTATTCAGTACTTATTGAATCCAGAACATGACAGCAAAGAGTCCGAGAGATCTCCATCCAAATTATTTATGACATGACTACACACAATCAGGTGATAGCTTCTCTCATATTTACTTTTTTAAAAAATGCCAAAGAAAAGCTCCAGTATATTCCACCCATACTACCTTCTGTTATTATTTTGTAGCTCCATGCAAGCAAAGCTTCACTGCATCTGGTAAATATCTGTGGGGGCAGGATGACTCAGGCACTTAAGTATGTAGCATGGTTTCCCCTGTTTCTGCATTACAGCCACTCTCCAGTTTGTAACTCTGAGCAAGTCAGGCTCTTTTTCAGAGGGTATTTAATGTGAGGTTCTCACTGCTTGCTAAGAAAGATTCCATTACACTTTTCACAAAAGTAGGGCTATTAATCTCTTTGACCCAACCATATTCCACTATGTATTAAGCATCATGGGAGGAAGAACTGCTTTAATACTGACTGAGAAGGAAGAGTGCCACCCACTGAACCAAAAACATCACACTTAGCAGCAGTATGAGTATATACATACATAGACATATGTGTGTTTTTAGTATATATACACACAGAGTATGTTGAACAGAAACCAAGGATTAACCTGGCTTGATAGCTGTAATTCACAGTGTCTTAGATTAATCTGTTACATTGTTCAGTGACAAAACTGACAAGATGCTACACGATCATGTTTAGTCACATTAGGTGTGCTGTAAACCAAAGACAGAATTTTCTCTGATTCAGTTTCAACATCCAGGAAGAAATCCCTAATCTATGACTGCAGCTTTTAACTGGTTGATTTATACCGGTAGAAAAATGTAGCAGAGGAATGAGGCCCACATTATTTTTCCCATCCCACTGTTTCCTCTCTACATTATGGCTGCTAAGAACAACTTTCCTGCTTGATATGTTTTTCTTTCTGCCAGCTGCCACCTTAAATTAGCCTTTCGTATGTCATTTGGTAGTGAGGATCTTTGGGTTCGTGTCAGGAGATGCATTTAACATACTTCTGATACTCTAGCCTAAGCAGCTGTGACATGTGGGCAACTCTGAACATCCACAACCCTCACCACCAATTACTCCCTTTATTAATCTGACTTACAGTGGATACCTGGGGAGAATTTCACTGTCAGTCTAACATTTCACAGCTTCCTGTATTTCATGAATATATATATGCTGTGTTTCATATTTCACTTGTTTGCTGCCCTCCCAAACACCAGCTTCTTAATATTAGCTGCTATGGTACTAAGACACAAATCACTTTTTCATGGCTGCTGCACCATTTTTCTGCTAACAGCTGCCATATTGCATTAGACTACATTATACATGACGAGGAACGACAGAGAGGTGGAGCACAACGTGTGCAGCCTAACAAATTTATTATGCTGTTCAGTTGATAGGCCTATACATCTTTCAACGCTGAGAGTACAGTAAGTCCTACTAACCCAAACTAACAGCACTCCAGGAAAATGTTAAGAATGTAGATTATATACAAAACAGTAAACTCTGATACTGTGTATTCAGCTTAGATAATCTCTGTCTTGATAATGGAGTTGATATATTTCAGGCATCTCCTATGCTTAGGGTTCTTTCATGGAAAGGAATTATAATTCCATTTCCAAGCACAGTACAAAACTGTGTTCAACTATGAAACTGTTTAGCCTGTGGTTATATTTATACAGCTCAAACACACTCAGGACTTGTCTACACTGTAGGCTGTGGGGTGACACAAAGATACCACATCTCAGCTGAAAGAGCTTATGGCTTCCTACTGGAAAATGAACATTCCCTGGACTCACATCTTGGAAGAATGTAAGTACCCACATAGAACAATGCAGGAAGACCCTAGGGTGTCAGAATTGCTGTCCTCTCTTGACTGAGATGTCAAGACTCATTCCTGCGTTTCAAAGAGGTCATCCACTGCCTGAAGCATCCCATGTCATGTTGATCCTTCCAGTGCAGCTGAGCTTCTTTGACAGTAGCATGTATTTTTAAAATGGGCTGTAAAACCTGGCAAACGTGAAAACCAGTTTAAAAGCTCTAACCTCAAACCCATCAGGAGTTCTTACAGCTATTTCTATAAAATCCTGAAAATGAAATTTCCAAGTGGAATTCTTCCAACAGAAGAAATAGTCTATAAGAGAAAAAACTAAGTAATTAAAATATGTAAATTTGGAGTTACAGTATAGATTATTTAGGTTATAATAGTACAGACTATAGAGGATTTCATAGGTGGAACAAAGTTTTAAGAAGCTCTTGAAAGAAATACTGTTCTTCCTTTCCCATGCAAAGCCCCTTGCAGCTTCTGCAATTATTGGGAGTCCCTTAAATCATAGCATTGAGACTCTGCATTAAGGAATACACAAATTCAAATCTTTACAATTCTAACTTTTCCCTCATTATCTTTACAGCAGCATTCATAGTGTGGGGAATACAGTAAACAGTGTGGTAATGTTAATGAGGTGCAAATGGCAATTGTAAAGGTTTTAATAGTGACCTCTGCAACTAGAAACCTTACTGATCATTTCTATATGTAAAATCACATAGCACTGGCTAGAACACCAAAATCCTAGCCTGGCTTGTACCGAAGTCTATGTAAAACCCTGACTGGACTCCCGAGGAAAAAAAGTCTTGTTTGAGTGCATCTCAAAAGACGTTAAATATTTCCCCCTTTCCTTCAATAAACTGAGATGTTAAAAATTGGACAATGATTCTGAATTATTATCTAGAAGTATGAAGAAGTCTGTTTGAATCGAAAATTCATACAAAGCAATCCATGCTGATTTTAATCTAAAGCATTTGCAAAACAATGCTTGGAAAAAGGCAGGTGTCAGGTGAGGGTCCATAGTGATGTAGAGTCCCCAGTCAAGTGTAAAGGAGATTTGAGTAACCCTAAGGGATCAGAATTGCTGCTCTCTCTTGCCTGAGAAGTCAAGACTCATTCCATATCAGTAACAAGCAGGCCTTGTATTTTCTATCAGGATATCAGCACTATTGCATGAGGCCCTTGTTTCTTGTGTGTTCTGAGACCTATATACAATAGACTTTTGCTAGTTCAAATGGTTCTGGTTTTTGTTCAGTTGGTTTTTTGCTGTGGGTTTTTCGGTGTTGTTTTGTTTTATACTGTTTGGGGGGTTGTTTGTTTGTTTGTTTTCTGGTTAATTGGTTGGTTAGTTTGGTTTTTTTTAAATAGTCTGTGGACTTGGGAAGCTGGAGAGATCTGTTTGAAAATCCACAATGCACCAAAGCACAGATTTTGTGCTTTTCATCTCTGTTTTCCAGCTGCACAGACAGCCAAGATTTTCTTAAAAATCATGAAATTTCTTAGAAATCATGAAATCAAAAAAATTTCATGAGCCACCAATGAATTGTACACAGAGCTGAATAAGCAAGGCTCAATACCATGTTACAATATTTAGGTAATATCTCAAACGGGGCTTTTGTCTGGCACATAGGAGTTAATATCCCTGAAAATTCAGATTTTTTGCTAAGACTCAAAAGCACATGGGACACCACTATATCTGGTCAGTTTTACTGGCTGCAGTAAACAGTAAATGAGACCACATTTTTTGTTCTCTTCATCTTTAAAATTAAGTTCATGTAAGCTTCACTGTGTACCAGCATACATTCTCAGCAGATATGCAGTTACAGCTTGCCACTATGTAGAGGTGTTATCACTCACTCCCTCAGTGCAACCATACAAGACCTGGCCACATTTTGCTTTAAAGAGGTTAATCTCTGAACCTTATGAAGTGTTTTGAGTGTTAATGGTCTCTGTTCAGTTCTGTATTGCTTTGAGATAGCCCAGCTTATGCATCTGTTTATTTGAACTTAAATTAGCTAATGCAGTTGTTTATTTTTCCTTAACTAGAGCACTAAAACTTTTATTCTATATAGTTTTAATAATTGGTTCCTAAGAAACACATTTTTTCATCATAAGAACTTGGAAAAAGTTCTTCACTTTGAGTGAGAAGAGTGAGATGGTTTTATCTACATTTGCGTCTTATTGTTTTAAAAGTGGAAGAGAAATTACACAATCTTGAGACCATCACATATATGCAAAATTTTTTGTTTATTTGATTTTTTAACCTAGTGAAATGCATTAATTTATTTAAATTTTGTTTGGATAAAACTTTCCCTTGACACTATAGTCCATATATTTTAATTTGGTTTAGTGCCTGGATGCTTTGTGTAAAAAGTACATTCTCCAGCGAGGAAGATTGCTAGTTAACCACCTTTTAACCTTTCCAGTTCTATGTAAGGAAGCATCATTGGTCTCAAAAAGCTTGCTCTAATTTCTTACAAGGAACAATCTTTATTACAGTAGAATGAAACTCTTCAGTCAAAAGAAACATTTGAAATGTCAAGTGGAATCATATTGATGTTCTCAAACAGCAACTTTCCAGTTCTCATTTTGTATTAAGGGTTTCTTTTGAAATTTACTTATGTTTAATCAATGTTAAAAAGTCTACTTGAAATGTCTTCTGACCTGAAATGACATTTCTTTCAAATTTGTGTGTTGCTGTTTGGCAGTAAAACTTACAAATTTTAATTCTGGGTAGATCAAAAGAATTTTTTATTGTTGTTAATTTTTTTTGTTTGGCTAGCATAAAAATACAAATAAATAAATCCTTTATACAGTCTAGTCTTCAGATATAACTTGATCAGCAAAACTGTCCTTTTATTTTTACACACATAAACAACAAGTAATTGTATTTGTTTTCACAGGGTTACTTCATACTTATGCAAGAGAAAAAGGAGCAAGATTTCCTGTCAAAATAGTAAAAAAAAAAAAAAAGTTAAAAAAAGGGAAGGAAAAGAAAAACAAACCAGTGTAATAGAGCTGCATCTCCTGTGTGTTGCTCGACACCAGATGAAACAAAGCTGACTTGAGACTCTGCAGAAGCATAGTTTGGAAGCGAGAAAAATGAATACTGCAGCAGTAGAGCAACTCCCCCAGACATCACAGTGGGAGAAATCAGGGGACTTTCAAGGGTCTGTGGGTGGAAAAGAGGATTAAGAAGAGCCAGTGGGACTTGGCTGACCTTTGCTAACTTCCTGACCTCCACTTTTCCCCCCTGGGAGTTGGGCTCTGGTCATGGGAACAACACCTGCCTTCCTCAACTCCATCTCCACAGGGGTTGCTGCCACCCCAAGGGTGCCTGGGGCCAGGAGTGACCACAGCAAGGGGAAAGCCTCCTGTGCTTCATCTACCCTGTTTCGGAGCCACAGGGAGGGGGTAGGAGTGGCATGAAAAACTTCTGAGGGATGTTGAGCAATGTGGTTCATTGCTGAAGATTTTTCTACACCCTGCTGAGGAACCCCACCCCAACCTCCTTGGGTAAGATCTCAGCTAATGGGGTCCCATGGACCCAAGCCAGAAAGCTCACAAACAGAAGACACTATCAACTTTAACTATGACCTGTGCCCCAAGGTGTTTTTGGGTGGGCAGCAGAAAGTTAACCACACGTCAATTCAGTCACCTATGCCTATACCATCAGCATTTCCGTTACACTTAATGTTTAAAGCATGAGCTACAGAAATAGGCAGGATCTGAACAACATACAGGAATGAATATTGAATACACTTTCTGTATCACACTCTATCTCCCACTGTAGTGCAGAGAACTACAGTAAGTTACACACATATTGCAATAAATGTGTTCTATGGACTAAAAATGTGTCCACACGTAGGGCAACACCTGCACTTCTGTCAATTTCTATACAGATAGAATTTCATCTATAGTGTTACTTGTGCACTCTTGAGCACGTGTGTGAGTCTGCATACATTCATCTAATGTGCACATTGGTTATCCTTAAATTCCTGTTCAGAGGAAGATCATTTATCATACAGTAGTGATAAATCACATACCACTTAACATGTCAACATAGTGCCCATAAATGACCCAGTGTCCATATAAAACACAGGCTAGTTATACCACCACTAGCAAATATTTTGGCCCTGCAAGGCTAATTGCAGGCCTAGGGCAAAAGATGAGGGGATTTCTGTTGAAGCACGGTTTTCCTCTTTCTCAGCTGTCATTCCCTTTTTTTGCCCTTCCAGTTTCCTCCTTTCTCCAGCTCACTTTTCCCTTCCTCTGAATAATACAACCATTACATATTTTTCTAAGTCTATCATGCCAAATCAAATTAACCAATCCATCTTGTGACATTACCACAGTCCTTTTTATATCTCTCTTGTGTAATATTGCTCTCATTTCTATGACTTACACAGAAAGAATAATTGTAGTTATTTGTTTGGGGTCTTTTCAACAGGAAACTACTAGATTATTTTTCATCTTAGACAGGAAATACTTGTAAATGTACAGATACAAGAGAAATAAAAATCGTATAGAAGTGTTGTGATATAATATACATACCCATATATTTTTTGTTTATCGCAGTATGAGGAGTAGATTCATAAACTCCTCAGCTCTTAGGAGCTGTGGGTGCTACAGGTGGAGCAAATTAGGGGAGGAAGCTTTCTCCCGTCTCACTTGTGCTGGTGGCAATCTGGATAAATTAGAAAGGAGATAACAGACTTCCAATGTGGACATGAAGAATCTCCCCTAACCTTACCTTTGTAATACACTATTTTATTATTATGTGCTATAGCTATAGGTATTTTCTTTTAAAATGTAGAATGCAATAATGCAAATAAGACAAAGTGTGAAACATAAAGTTATTCAATATTGAATTCCACATGAAGGTACTAGAACTTGAAGTGGAAAATTGTTAATGCAGAGAAAAACTGGACAGGTTGATGTCTGCAGAAAAGTACAGGTTTTGAGATAAACAGTGAAGTAAGTCATTGTCTGAAAAATCAGAAATGGAAGGGAAAGGTCTGTCTCAGAATATCAGATCTTGGTGGTTACTGCAATCCCTATTAGGTAAATAAGACGTGGATCTGTCTAGAACTATACAAGAAGCAGGAGGAGGAGACCTCCATTCTGATTTTGATCTTGAATCTTGAGACGTGTCCATTTCAAGATTATTTACTTGATATATTTCTCTTCACACCTGCTTCCCCTCCTCATCCTTGGAAGGGCAGAAGGTGACAGAGACAAGCACTTGTTTGTGGTCCTATCTGGTTGCTGGGCCCCTTCTGCATAAGGGCATAGTTCACATGCGCTGTGGTCATAGGTCTGACCTGGGAATGGTGCTTCCATTGTAGAACAGACGATCTTGACAAAAGTGAGTTGGGGAGTTCCCAAAGTGAGCTGCTCTAGGTGGTAGTTAGGCTAACACCATAAGAAAGAAAGCTTTTTAATGAGCCTTTAGTGAGAAATAAAACTGAGTAAGTTGCCGAGATTGTTTGTAAGAAAGCAGCTCCAATAAGGTCTTATATCTCAATTTCAATAACAACATGGAAACCTGCTGTTTTATTGCAATGTGTTTTTAGAAACTTTGGGATGCTTCAGGTGGCTACAAGTAATGCTGGAGCTTTAGGCAACAAATGCTTGGATGAGCTCAAACATTCCCGGCTTTCCTGTGCTTAATATGTTGCATTGCTATCTTGATACGTAATGTCACAGATGGTAATATTAGTCATGAAAGAACGAAGAAGCCAAGTCCACAGACAAATTAAGGTGGTGGAGAGGCAGAGAGAAAGGAAGGAAAGAGAAGGAGCTGTGAATGCCTGCAGCAAACAAATTTTGTTTTAAACATTCTTCATACACACTGAACACCTTCTCAAGATCTATATGTTGGCAAGAGAAGCCATAGAAGGCTGTAAATCCCCAAAGGCTGTACATCTGGCTTGTATCCATTGTAAAAAGTAGATTAAGTAGTGTGGTGAAAATGAATACTCTTGGAAATGAACTTAATTTAACAACGGGCAGTCAACCCGCAAATTCCCATGCAAACCAGTGGTGGCTTATTTTTTTTTCCTTAACTACACAGCCCTTCTCCAACAAGATTTAGCATGTTTGCCTGTTATCTGCTTTGCACCTTTCAAATGTCTTTTTTAACCATTTGTATACAGGCCACATTACCTACCATGAAGAGCTTAAGGAAACAGATAAATCAAATGGACATATGAAAAGAAATAATAATGCAGTGATTGAAGGCATAAGTTAACAGACAAGTTATAAAGCCCAAGAAACTACATTTACTATGTGGCGTTATGGAGGAACATGTTCCAGCTCAGCACACAACATGCTCACTAGAGCTTTTGCTTCTTAAATTAACTCTTTCTATGAACAGAGGAAGTAGAGCCCACGTTAAATGAGGTAGCAGACTTCTATGAAAGAAATACACCTCTTGAGCAGATTCTAAAGTCAAATTTCCAATACTACTGAAATAAGTTCAAGTGTAGAACTGTACCAGTGATATAGTGATACCAGTGATTCTTAGATCTCTGTCATCTAAATGCTCAGGAAGACATTGAGAAAGGTAAGAATTGGTCCAAAGAGCTTTGAACTGATACAACTGTGAACTTTTGTGAAAGAGGAGGCAGATATTTCACCTGTAGCAAATGCAAACCATTTGTCCAGAATTTCAGCTTAAAAACAGGTTTCCCATATTGCTTTTGCACTTGTTTGACTGCAGAGTTTGGATTACGTATTACAAAAATTCACAGGAGTTTGATATTTGAATTCTTAAGAAGGAAGCACAGAAAAGGGTGGCTTACAGATGTGAGTAAGGCAACACAAGAGAACAAATCTATTTTTAGGCTGAGATGTAGGGAAAATTTCCAACACCGATTTTATTCTGCTGTGGAATAGAGTCCTCAAATGACAGGGTAGATGCCTATTAGCCTGAGATGGAAAGTTCTGTATATTGGTAGCATATTGGGAGTGTATATTCCACTGGCAAGAAAATGCATAATTTAATACGTCTTTTCCATTTCTATGATACTATAACTTGGGGTTGTTACAATGTGTAAAGTAAAAGGAAATGTATAGTGAACTTCTGCATCCCTTTCATAAAGCACTTGACCTATCTTGGCATATATGGGCATATATATTGAAGCTATTTTGTTTTAAATATTTTACTGTTTGGAAGGAAATTTGATCATTCTCCAGAGCCTGGAAAAATATAGTGAATGCAGAAATACTGACAAGTGTTACCTTCTCCCTTTAATGCTATTTCTTTTATAATCCAGATTTCACAGTCTTGCTGCCCAGGTTGGATTTCCTTGAAAAAGAAACACCCAAGTAAGTTTGCATTGAACATGAAGATTTTGTAAACTTCCTCACATTTATCATGTCACTTTCATTCTCTGTATCCAATGCTTTTACATGGCCATAAAGCAGAAAGTCAAATTTTCATTTATTACTTTGTTTTACGCTATAGGTAAGGGATAAGACAGAAACCTACAGTCACTTCTCAGCTACTGCACTAACTTGAAAATATACAGATATTTGGCCCATTCAAAGCTTTCTATTTAATTGAAAGTCCAGTGTGTGGCCAAACTTCTTCAGACTCAATACTTTTATTAACATTTAGCAGAGACATATTTTACAGAAATAAAGGGTTTGCATGGTTACAGTGACTGTTTCTGAGTGATTTTTGGGCAAAAATGTGGTCTGAGCCTTTCTGAAAAACAAGAATTCAGGACAATTAATCTTTGGTCAGCTGCAAATGTATTGCAATCAGGTAACACAACATAGAAGTCCACTCCATGGGGTGTTTTTTCAACCTGCTAGATGCACAGGCACAGAATTAGACTGTTCAAGACATTAACACCAGTGGATCCCCTGCCTCCCAACGTTCTCTCTAATTGTTGTAATTAATTACAATTAATTCTGCACAATAATCTGTACAGTTGGGCTAACTCTGATATAATTTCCCAGACCACCAATCTTGTTAAGTATAATTCAGCACCAAGAAGAAAAAGCATGAAGGAATTCTTCTGTTCCAGGAAAAACTTCAATCCTTGGACATCAATGTTCATTTCTATTTAGGATTATACTTCTTTCCAGTGAAAATTTAGATTTTAGAGCCTTATTTTTCAGAAGAACAAAATAACTAAATGTGCATGGATAAATATCCTTTTTTTCCTTCACATTAGGATGTATAGTTTTTAGCAATTGGATTCATACACACATCTAAAGATATAGAAGGCTGGAAAAGAGTTTTTATGTATGGATATCTTAGCAATGCAGATTTATGAAAATTTCTCATGGGGAAAAAAAGGCGAAAAAATTTTGAGGACAAGAAATAAAGAAAACCATAAAAAAAAGAGATGGTTTTGACTTCCTTGTGCTGTCAGAAGCATTTAATGTGTTGACAGCCATCTGACTGCTTAGCACAGGTAGGGGGACATGGTTCTACTACCATGGATCCCAAATTCCATAATACTATAAAACACTGTAGTTGAATATTTCAGTAAGTTCAAGAAATAGTCCTTCTGTAGTTTAAGAGTGAATACCATTACAGTTCTGAAGATTAGGTGCCAGAATTAACAGTACATGACAAAGGCCTGTTAGAGAAAGTGTTCTTACGGCACATGAAATACAGGTATCCACTGTAAGGTTTAATCTAGGTAGTAAAGAAGGTTAAATGTTGTTTTTTGACATTTCAGGACTTGATAGATGTGGACAATATCCTAAGGATATCATCCTTAATGTTCCAAATTGTAGGTAATTTCCTTTCTTTGAAAGAGATTTGAGCCTTCTGTTTAAGAATTTGTGTTTGTTTCTGGAGCATTCATCCCACTGGTCAGACTATTAGTTAAACAATGGCCTTAAAAGTATACAGAAAAAAAAATCGAAACAAAAACCTCAAACTCCACAACATCTACTTCTTTATTTTTCCATTTTGGTATTTTTTTTCCTATTGGGATCTACAGAGCAATATTACATCATTTATTCATTATTTTGAGTGTATTTGGTCCCAGAGGGAATATGGGTCCTTTTCTCTTCTACAGAACTTCTAAGATTAAAGATCTGTTTTGTTTATCTGACATGACAGTCACAACCCCAGAGACAGCATGGCATAAACAGCATCACCTCTCAATTTCTTTGCAATTTCAGCATTGCCTTGAGGAACAATGGGACTATGAACACATAGACCAAGGAACTTTCTGAACTTTATATCATTTATCAGCTCACCTGTGAGGTCACAAGTTACAGACCGGTTGCATGATGTTTCTTGTTGACTATTCTGACAGCCAAAGAGGTCAGTTGTCAGCCCACAAAGCTATGCAAGAAAGGTACCTCTGCATGCAATTCTTCTGTATATGTCTTGGTGGTTTTCTTTTCTCTCAGCAGACAGTACACACAGAGATAGGATGCATTTTCCACTAGAAGCAGGACAGTTTCTCTTGGAGATAAAGCTGATTGTTCTTGTCTGACTTGAGTGGGAACAATGCCAGCACCATGATGGGACAGTTGATGTCTGTGGAAGAGGTAGTGCCCAAAGATCTTAATAAGTTGTGTCTTGACCAGTCATTGCCTTATGACTTCCCACTCCTTTTTGATACCAAAAACAGTCTGCCAAAAAGGCTTTTTGACCATTTTTTTTCCTAGTGTCTGGACTTCTGTCCTTCTCCAAATCACAGACATATGAAGTAGACACAGAAGGAGGGAGTTAAGCTATTCCAAGTACATATGGCAGCATTTTTGGACCAATACTGTGAGCATGAGACCATAGCAGTCTGCAGTTAACACCTTGAGAAGAACATACAGCAGGTACTAGGCACATGAAATACATTAATTGCATCTTTTAGGTGCATCAGGAAAACCCTGCTGTTCTTCCCCATAGAGAACTAAGAACTTGTACAGACTTCTAAGCTGTGTTGGATACAGTTCAAGCCTTCGGTAGTTTGATTATTTTTAATCAACATCCTAAGAAGCTAGAATATTTTACTCTTTGCTCCAGCATAGTTAGCTAAGGTTTCTCTTATTAAGAGAAGGAATTGCTTTGATGGAATTGGAGTGCTGTCTGTCTGGAGGAATCCTCAGACCTGAGGTTTTGTTGTTTCAGTATTGATCACTCCTTCTCTAGTCCGCAAAGGTGCTAAACAAAACATTGTTGATTGTATCATTAGATTCTTCATGCTTTTATCTCTTCTCTCTGCACTCTATTGTCTCACTAAATTGAACAAGAGAGGAAAACTAAGCTAAGAAAATGCTCTAGAAAAAAACATCAGGATAGATTTTTGCCAAAGAAACCATATTGCATGCTCCACATTGCTGATTTTTAACTAATGGGCCTAGCTTGAATTTGAGCAGGAGAATGGACTAGATGACCCTCTGAGGTCCCTTCCAACCTACATTAGCCTACTGTTCTATGTGACACAAAGCCTCCTGTATTTCACAGAAATAAAGTGGGCCTGTGTTTCTCCTGAAGATGTCAGTCTGTGAAATGATTCAGCAAGGGACATGAAAGGTTACAAGATGTAACAGGTCCAAAGCCCTTTGCAACACCTTCTGGCTTTTTTCACCCCCAAGCCCCCTGACGAAAAAGATGTGGAAAGATATAGTTAAAGGCACAGCAGTTCATACAGGCCCTAAATGATGTCAGAGGTGTCACAAGAACAGAGACTTGGATAGCTTTGTTATCTGCATTTTGTGGCAATTCATCCAGGCATTCAGGCACAACCTGCTGCATTTTTGCCCTGTCACATGACCTTTTACAAGAGAGGGGCTGGCTGACCTGCAGCTGTGTCTTCCACAGCTCTTTATGTTTAATGGGAGATGAGGGCCAAGGAAAACTCACTTGGCTGAGGCTGTCAGCTGAGGGAACACTGTTGACAGATCAGGGCCAGCCTCCATGCTGAGACTCTCAACAGAAGAGGAAGCAAAAGGCACACATGGTTCATATGCTTCTGGCTTTTCTTGGCCTAACTTGATCCCTCAAGTCTGCAGGAAAGCAGAACTGAGGAGGCAATCTGCTCCAAAAGTAAATGCCACCTGGGGACTTGGCTGGGAGTTAGACAGACATGTTGCAGAGCCAAAGTGTAAATCCAAAATTTTCAAATAAAATTTGGAATTTTTCTCAGAAAAGCTTAGTCACTAGGAGGTCTGGCTGTAATGCCAATGAAGAAGAGGCAGAAAAAACTGGACTGAACTTCAACAAGCAAGATATTCCCTGATTGCCAGTGATTGACAAGCCTGACTTTAGACACACTCCTTGAACACAACAGAACAACTATAAGAAAAAGGCACCTACTACTAAAAAATACAGGAGTTCAGTGGGTAATAACTCTGCTTTTCACTAAGGAACCCCTTAGGAGTTAGTTAGGAGCAGCACATGGGTCTCAGTAGCAGCAGAGGCTTATAGAGTTGAGAAAACAAAGTTGAAAACAAACAGCTGCATAATGTATTACAGTAAGGCTTTCACAGCAGAGATAGTGGGTCATAAACAAGTCCCCCAGTAACTGGATATTATCCAACAAGGCACAAGGCCTGAAAAGAACTATTTGTTTTTTTACTCTTCATGAGATGAAATGCACACTGCAGGAAAATCCCGTGCAAATCAACATAGTGTCATGGAAACCACGAGACCATCAATAAAAGTAAATTGAAAGGGTTATAATAATATATACTTAACACTTTACATTTTCAAAGTGCTGACAGGACATAAATCCTCAAAATACCCTTGTGAGGACAAAAGCAGTTTTAACATTTTGAGGTGGGCTTGTGAAACGATTTTTTGGTCTCAAATTGATCTGACCTGACTTCTGTTCATTAGGACATACTACTCAAAACTGAGTTGGAGTATAGTATTTTTACACCAGATAACATCATGCTTCATTGTTTCTCCTGCTCTGAATATGAGAAGCAGAGCCCAGTCAGCGTTTTCTAGACTACATGTTAGTGCCAGCAGTGTAAAACTGCTTTCTAAGCTCAGTTCTTCCTCTCAGCTTGGGCCTAGTGTTTACTATCACTGGAGAATTTTATTACATTCCGTTACTCAGTTAACCTTTTTCTCCATTTAAATAACTGTGCAAAACATAGTTGTGAGAAATTCATATACCAAAACAAGCAGATTAGCCATTTCCAATGAACTGAGAGAACTGCCTCCAAGACAGCCAGAAAGGAAAACAAGAGATCGTAAGTTGTATTTTATAACTTCAAAAGACTGCTTTTATCTTCTACAGATTATTTGTTCAACTGCAGTTTTGAATTAGCTCTGCCTCTCCTTAAGCTCATGTCAGGGATAGGATGGGGAGTGCAGTCAGTTGTTCAGTTTGTTGCACATTTTTCCCTCTATTTCCAGTGGTTTTCATTGAGGCATTGATAATTCTACTACCTCTTACTTTTCATGACCTCAGCAAGTCAAAATGTCATAAATGCTGTATACTCCTGTGTAGCTGTGCAAGATGGGTTTCATTAAAATCATATGAAATGAAGTAGATGGCTATAAATCAAGGATTTGTGTCAAAAGCAAAAAGGCTGGGAAAAAGAAATGAAAAAAGGAAAAGAAGTCTAAACTAAAGTCTTCAAGAGAAATTATAGAAATTATTAACAAAACCAAAACTAGGAGAGGTGAGTTGGTGGCTGCAAAAAGATGAAAGAGGAAGAAGAGTAGAGATTTAGAGGTTACATAGACAATGTGCTTTCTAAATATATGGAATAAACCAGCAGTCCAGTGGATATGATATTTGGCCCAGCTGTATGATACTTAATGTTCTGCCCATGTAACCCCAAAACTGAACGAGGAACTACTTGAGAAGCAGGTTTTTACAAGTATTGAGAATGATAGAATGCACTGTTCAAAACTCTACTGTGTACAATAACAGAGCACAAATGTTCACCATAAGTAATAGGTAACTAAAAAGATTTTTTATAAAAACAATATTCATGGCAGCACAACATGAAATTTCCTGATAAAGGAAAGACTTGCTCCTGAAGCTCTTTTTCAACATATATTGGAATGTTCTTCTAGCGAAAATAAGGCTGAAGTAAATAATGCTCTTCTTTAGAATCATGGACCTACATAGCATAAAACTGCCATTGACCAATCATGAGAAGGATGCAGAAACAATACATTGTTAGCAGGAATTGTGGAATGAATATGTGTTGCCGAACAGTGGCACAAGCAGATGTATTGTGGAGGCTTATGGGAGGCACATGCATGGGCACCTAGGAGAGGGATGGAGACTGTAATTAAGTGCTGCCAGATCTTGCTAAGCTGGAGATTCCTAAAAGCATCTGTAACATTCCACAGAAGATTTCTAGTAGACATCTTGGTAGGGTCCCCCTGTACAGCTTGACTAAAGAGATAAAATCAGAGCTGAGAATTTACTACAAAGTATGCAAAATTCTTTGAAGATTAAGTCCTCAAAATGATGGAATCACCTCTTAATTAGTAGTGATAGTGAGAGGTTAAAGGTATTGGAAATGACCAACCACTTCATATCACATATTGGGAAATCACCTCAGTGAGCACAATCCAGCAAGCTAAATGTCCTGACAGTGGCCCAAAATTTCCACTCTATTGTCAATTAGATGAAAAGCAATGACAATTCTGTCTGTACACAGACTGTAATAAAAGATTTCAGTGACCCAAGTAGATGTCAGATAATAACTACTGCTCTAATTTCTCCAAATTATGAGTTCAGAAGTTTAAGCTGATACAAACAGTGTGTTTTGCTATTGTAACCTCTCACTTCTGCTTATCTGTATATTTTATGCTATGCTTATTACAGTGATATTCCTCCTAGGCTACTCTTCCCACAAAACACTCTTGCCAAACTCCTAATGACCAATTCATCCTGTGTCTTGATGTAAAAATCCTCATGCAAGACATGATAAACATTAATGCAATTAGCTACACCACCTGCCCCATTCCACCTACTTGCCTGAAGCTACAGGAAATACCACCACGACAACAACACTACAAATCTGGATCAGGACTTGACCAATAGGATGCCCTTCCACAAACTTCCAATTACGTTCATTTTTGGCTACTGAATAAGACAAACTTCCTTCTTATGCCCTATTAGTTTCTCTCAGAAAGTACTTTAAACCAGAATATAGAAGAGCTTCCCTTAAAACTATCCCAGAAAGATGAAATTCTAAAAAAACAGACCAAAACACATGAATTACAAAAAATTATGTGCTCTTCAACCAGATTGACGTAGGGGAAATGCAGACATTCCTTTGCAAAAAAGGACTTCTATTTTGTGGCAAAACTGAATACATAACTCATGCTTTCTACTATGTAAACCTTAATCACTATACATAATGCCTAAGCATATGTGATGGTTTTATCACTTACTATATTTTATGTGACTGGGAGAATACAAAGAGCAAAACAGGATTATTTTTAAATTATAAAGATAGTTTATTAACACACACTAAAAAGATAAAATAGGAGGAAAACAACAACAACAACAAATGAAACTTCTAAAACATCCTTCTTTCCCTTTCTAAGTTTTTTTTTTTTTTACCTTTCTTCACTCAACATAAAAAGACATGACCTGCAACCTTAGCCAGTTTTACCATTTTTAAAATAATCTTTTATTAATTTCATAGGATGGGAGTCTTTCCTGGGTTTAATAGAAACCTTGTCTTAAGAGAACTTATTCTTACCCAGTTCACCGTTTCAATACTGAAAACATGGGCCTTGTACACAATAAAATGCAAATTGGGGTGTCCTTTTAAAGGTATCTCACTTCAAGGCAAAGGGTTTTTTCCTTACTAAATCAATTTTACTCAGTCTATCACACAATACCTTTGCTTAAAAGAAATCTACACACAAAACAATCACCTCTCCAGAATGCATATTTTTCATAGTTTAAAAGAATAGTTCAGTTCAGTTTCTATATTACCAGAAAAAGTCCAGCTAGAATTTTGCCACTCGTCTTCCTCTGCCTTAAAAGTCTTTTTCACTCTCTCTTTACTGACTTTAGCTCCATGCTGCGTCTTTCTATGGTTCATTCACTATACTCATTCTTCCTTCGGAGAAAAGGTGATGTTCAGAAGGATTCATCTGCTGGCAGGAAAGAATTAAACTTCTCAGGCTGCTGGGCTGCTCACGTGGTCTTGCGGCGGCGGGAACTGAGATAATCTAAATGCCACACGCTGGTCTCTTCGGCCCGAAGGGGGGAAGGGCGGGGAAGCACTCCATCTGAGCTCCTCTCTTCTCCCTTTGCCGCCGCTGTTTCTAGGCTCCACAGGCAGCAGCTCTCAGAAACCCAGGCTAGGGTGCTCCTCTGCAGGCAGCAGCTCCTGGAAACTCAGGCTAAGTGCTCTTCCGCAGGCAGCAGCTCCTGGAAGTCCGGCCCCGGCCCAGCCCAGCCCAGCGCAGCCGCCCCCGGGCAGCGTGGCCCGGCCAGGTCCGGCCTGGCGGCGGCAGGGATGTTACCTGCCCGATCACCCAGAGCAAAGAGAGAGCTCCTCCCCACACTCAGCCTTTTTAAGCATTACGCAAAAGTCGCTAGCCTATCTTCTAAATGGATAAACTATTTGTCAATCAAAAAAGCTGATTTCTGATTGGACTGTTCCTCTTAACAAAATTAAACTCTGCTAACCCATGACAGCATATTTGAGGTCTTATGTTATCCGGGGAATAGAAAAATATAACCAACAAAAACCAGACATTCCTTGCTTCAAGATGGAAGTACCTATCACTGCTTTAAGAGGGAGCAATTAAAGATCTCCTTCTTTAAAACTGTTCCCACAAAAAAATATATTAGCACAGCGACACCAGCTTGTTTGCAAAAAAAGTGGAATAAAAAAATATAAGCACATAAGACAAGTATAGGGTCTCCTTCTTACCACTTACTGCACTTTGTATTCCTACCCAGTTATTGCTAGTATCAGTGAAAAGACTTCCACTGCTTTAAGGTATATAAATCCGAATCAGGAACTTTAAGAATTTAAGAGCTTTAAGCATTTGCATATTTTCACTGATTTTAGTGAGAATCTATGACAAGTATTATGCTTCCATATAAGAATCCTGCTAGCCAGGAGGCATAGTGAATTATTTCTTTAACAAAAGAATGTAAATAATATTCATATTAGGCTGAGTACTCTAAAATTCAGTGGCTGTTCTAATGTGGGTCAGGTAAATGTAAGTCTACTTATTTTATTTTCAATATTTTCTGGAGAATCTATGTGTGTAATGCTATTTAGATTTATGCAAGAAATATTTAAGAGAATTATAATTATATTATTTAACATAGCACTGTAAATACTGGATCCACAGACATGTTATCTTAATGTCTCTGTTACCATGGCACTGAAATCATGGAGCAAATTAAAACGCTCTTGTGACAAACCTTTAGGAAAAAATCTACCTCAAGAGCAATATTTACTTTTAACACTTTAGAGGAAAGTATGAGCAAAGTACTTAGCACTGTTGAATCTGAAAATTTTCTTCAGCAACTGAATCCAAGGTTTTTTTCATTAAAAGATAGTGGGAAACAATACTTTCGCACATAAACTTTCTTTCATTTCCTAACTACAAGAGAGAATTACATGAAATGTATACTTGAATTGTCTATTTTTTTGCAAAATATTCTTATATTATTAGCTCCTAAAACACAGTAACTGAAAAAATTGTGTATATGGTGCTACTTTTTGTATAAACCTCTCGAACATTAATTGCAAATTCACTCTCCAGGAAACTTTTAATTGTTGCATTGTGATTTCTTGTTTCCACTCAAAGTTTCTCTCTTAATATCGAATTAGGACTATTTCTCTAATAATCACTAGAGGATGTCTGCACTCAGATTGAGGCCAAGGAAGTTGGGCTGCAGAAGAGAGGACAACTGTGCCAGTGTTGGATCACATGGTTTTCCCTTTGGACCCAATATCTTGCAGATATAAATGGAAGAAAAGTCTAATTTTCATAGAATTGTAGAATGACAAAATTATTTGAATGATTAGAATGGTTTGGGTTGGATGGGACATTAAAAATCATCTAGTTCCAAACTCCCTGTCATGGGCAGGGATGCCTTTCCTTGACCAGGTTGCTCAAAGCCCCATCCAATCTGGCCTTGAACATTTCCAAGGATGGGTCATCCACAACTTCTCTGGGCAACCTCTTCCAGTTTCTCACCAACCTCACAACAACAAAAAAATTCTTTCTTATATACAGACTAAATTTACCCTCTTTCAGTTTAAACCATTGCCCATTGTCTTGTCACTACAGGCCTTGGTAAAAATTTTCTTTAAACCCCCCTTTAAATATTGAAATACCCCAGTAAGGTCTCCCCAGCTCTTTCTTTTCTCCAGGCTTAACAACCCCAGCGCTCTCAGCCTGTCTTTGCAGGAGAGGTCCCTTGTATCATCTTCATGGCCTCCTCTGGACTCTCTCTAAAAGGTCCACATCTTTCTTTTGCTGGGTACCCTAGACTTGGATGCAGCACTCCAAGTGGGGTCTTGGAAGCGCAAAGGTATTCTCCCAAACATCAGCATGCAGACATTGTGTCTGTGAGTCTGACAAAGATGTCATTCACTGTGCAATTTTTAGCCAGATCTCAAAAAAACCCTAAAACTTTTTATCTTTGTTGTTAAGTGGTGTGTGTTCCATTTCCCTTAAGTGAGCTTTTTTTTGCATAATTTATGCTAAACAAAGTCTTCTACAATTCATGATGGATTCATATAAAGAGGGGAAATGAAGAGGGAATGTGCTCATCCCTTTGACCAGTTCACATATGATGAGACAATCTGACAACCTTCACCTACCAATATCAATAGTGCTATAGCTTAGCAATATTTCTTTCCAAATGTCTATACTGAACACAATCACCAGGCAAGCTGTGCCACGAGATTTAACTCCTTTATAAATATGAATGGCTGAAAGGAAGTGTCAACAATAACAAAAATTCCATGCACTTTCTACAAATTGGGATACTTTTGCAGATGACGTAAATCTTATGTTCTACAGTGGATTGCAATTATCTAAACAAAAGGATTACAACTGCCAACTAATTTCTGGTAGTAATACTGAGAACTGACAGAAGTTTCAGTAAGAGATTTGCCAGTTGGCACGATAAAGTAGGGAAACCCCTCCAACAGGCTGCACATGATACTCCCCAAAACACAGAAGCTGCAGCTCTTACTTGTGTCTTTCTTCTTTTCTCTTCCTGACATTGAGGCAGAACCCACAGCTTATATTCAGATCCTCAAAACCCTGCTCTTGTTATAGTGCTACAAATGCAGAACAAATATGCTTGTGTGAGTGGGCATCAAGATGATTACTTGGAAGAGAGGACAAACTGAAAATAGCTTGTTTTCCCAATTCATGAGCTCATAACTTAAACCAGTTACTCAGGGCAAAACACCCTTTCCATTCCTCATGTGCATCCTATGAGATGGCTCCCACTATGATGCAGCATCACAGCCAGCCCTGGGAAACTCATGTGAAATACTTGGAGTTACATGAGCAGAGCAAAGGGTGGTATGGGTCTGCTTCGTTTCAGAAAACGGCAGTGTTGGAATTAAAATGTGGTGACAGGACTCATAAGAATTTATTCCCATGCTATGGGCCTGTGGCCTAATGAATTGGAAAATATTTGCCCATGTTCTCTGCTTACCCTCTAAATGAAACTAACACCTTTTATTAAAAATGTCAATTTTATGAACTGAAATACATGACATGCTATTGCCTCATTGATAATGTAAATTTCCTCGTAGTTCTACGTATAATAACAATATTTTTTCTTGGCATACATGGAGGCTGTAAGTTCTCCACATGTCAAACTTATGTCCTGAATAGTGTATTCAGTGTACTACTTAGACTGTTTATATGTAACTCGACAAGTAAATTGTGTAATGCTAGCAGGATTATAGTGTTAAGATAGTATACCAAAAGAGAGATTGCATGCTTACCTGTTTACAGTGCCTTAAAAACACAAGAGCCTTTTGCCTATTCTTTTATGTTCCAGATGATGGGTAGGGACTTGTTCCAGTTTTCAAGAAGAGCAAGAAGGATGACCCTGGAAATTATAGGCCTGTTGGTGTCTCTGCAGTGATCAGTAAAATTATAGAGAAGATTATCCTGAAGGACAATGCAGTCATTGGTCAGAGTCGGCATGGCTCCATGAGGGGAAAGTCCTACTTGACAAACTTAATTTCCTTTTATGACAAGGTAACCCCACCTACCTGATCAAGGGAAGCCAGTTGATGTAATCTTTTGGATTTCAGTAAAGCTTTCCATACTGTGTCTCACAGGATCCTTCTGGACAAAATTTCCAGCCCACAGCTGGATAAACACATGATGCAGTGGGTGAACAACTGGCTCACAGGTTGGGCACAAAGGGTTACAGTGAATGGGATGACATAAGACTGGAGACCTGTTACTAGTGGGGTTCTGTTGTGATCAACATCTTGATAAATGACTTGAATGCAGAACTAAAAGGTACACTAAACAAGTTTGCCAATTACAGCAGCTGGGAAAAATCATTGAGTCCCTCAAAGGTATGGATGCCCTGCAGAGAGACCTGGACAAATTAGAGGGCTGGACAACCACCAACCATATGAACAAAGAAAAATGTCATATTCTGCAGCTGGGATGGGGCAACTCTGGATATATGGAGAAACTGGAGAACAAGACACTGGAGAGCAGTCCCACAGAAAGGGACCTGAGGGTCCTGGTTGATGGCAAGTTGAACATGACTCAGCAGTGTCCACAGAGCCAGGAAGGCCAACTGTGTCCTGGGTACATCAGGCACAGCATGGCCAGCTGGGCAAGGGAGGGGATTGTCCCACTCTGCTCTGCACTGGGGCTGCCTCACCTCAAGTGCTGGGGGCAGTTTTGTGTGCTACAATACAAGAAGGATATTGAACTGTTAGAGTGTTTGAAAGGAGGGCTATGAAGATGTGAAGGGTCACTGAGCAGAAGCCGTATGAGGAGAGTCTGAGGACACTTGGTCTGTTCAGCCTGGAGAAGAGACTGAGGGGAGACCCCATTGCAGTCCACAACTAACTCATGAGGGGCAGACACTGATTTCTACTCTATGGTGCTCAGTGACAAGATGCCAAGGGAACACTATGAACCTCTTTCAAGCAAGGTTTATGTTGGATATCAGGAAAAGATTTTTCACCCGGAGAGTGTTTGGGCACTGGAACAGGCTCCCCAGGGAAGCAGCCACAGCACCAAGCCTGACAGATTTCAGGAAGTGTTTAGACAACATTCTCAGGCACAGTGTGACTCTTTGGGTGTCCTGTGCAAGGCCAGGAGTTGCACTTTGATCTTTGGGTGTTCTTTCTAACTAAAGGATATTCTATCACTCTATTATTAACAGGCAATTTCATTCAACTAGGTCTTTCATTCTTGGGTATTTTGGAGGAGAGAGGACTACTCGGGGATCTTTAAGGCTCTTTAATGGAGCATAACAAAACTTTGCCTGTGCACAGTCCCCTCTTCTGTCTCCATGCCACTAAGAAGAAAGCAGCATGACCTGTGGAAAGCTGCCCCTAAAGGGCTTATTGCAGCATCTGCTGGAGATCTTCCAAGGAGTAATGCTACCCTGCAGTATAAAGAAATGGTTTGATAACACTCCCTCTTAGCTTGGAGAGACAAAGGCAACAAGAAGAGATTTCATTTATGCTTCAGAGACTCACAGTTGTCTTCTTCTAAGGAAATGGTCTAACTCTGTCAGCTTTTCTGGCAAAAAAATATAAAAATCCAATAGGTCATGTTAACAATGTAATTATCAGTGGCTCAGGGATGGCATACACATTCTCTGCCTGAGATTTTGCCTAGAGCTATATTTGTCTAAATAGTCAAGTAATAAAATCCAGCCAATTACATTCTAGAGTGGGCTAAAGGAAAAATGAAACCAGCACCATTACAAGTCATGAAAGATTTATTTTTCTAAATTCTTGTTTCCTTAAATAGATTCAATGGAAATTCTTGCAAGAATCAATTTACATCAAGTGATAACAGGGTGAAATATTGTTCTGACAGAGAACAAAATTATTCTGTAAATCTCTAAGTATCTGTGCTAATTTTGAAGTAGCTGCCAAAACATTTGTGGCTTCCTGAACAGACTGTTATTACTTACAGTATGCATGTCCAGTGCTCATGCAATTTAACCTGGACATTCCACAGCACAGGAATGAAAAATCTCTTATCACAAATACAGCATTTGTCCATGTCTGCTGCATACTGCAGGTATGACAGTAAGAAACACACACCATGCACAGAGGTCACTCAACATGGGAATTCTGTTCTCCTCGTGAACTGCCTTTCTCCTCCCCTGTAACCTGGTTGAATTTGCCTTTTTTTTTTTTTTGACCACTTAATACTTTTTGTTTCCTCTTTCCTCCTCTGCCCACAGCAGTTCCTAAGATCATTTTAGAGAAAAAGCTTGCATTTTCCTCTGCACACTATATGCAGATATGCAGACACACTCATCTGCCACTTAATGGTGTTTAAATTGGTGATGTTATACCAGTGTAAAGGTGGTGTGAAAGGGCAGTTTGGCTCCATCTAGTCTTCATGTGTTCAAGCTCATACTAGCACATTGAGTTCCAAACAATTAGGATCTTCTCTCCAGCTGGTGTTTTGGTGAAAAAGGTGGTTGAGCAACCAGTCTGGATTTTCCAGATCTGAAAGAGTCTGAAGATGCCTTGAACATTACATACACTTTCCTAATATGCTTTCAGTGTCAGCTATAGCACAACTGTGGGTGGAATGACAAATAAGTATTCATTGGGAATGAATTGCCACTGTCAGGGTTCAGAGGAGTTCAGAGCATTAAATTTATATTTATTTACTAGTGCTTTTCACTGTTTACCAGGATTTCTCTCATGTCCAATCCATTCAACTATATTCAAAGAAGAATTGTTTAGTTGCCAGACCTCGCTTGGACTTTATCTTCTACAAAGTTTGCACACTGATGAAGGAACAAAGGAACTTTGAGTAATATTTTGCACATTCAGGTTTCACTTCTGGTCCTGTTAGTGATCTCTGTGCCACTTTTCAATGTGAGTTTTTTGGAGACAGTGTGAAGCACAAGGTTAGTGATGTGTGTATAATTTTTATAAGAACTTAACATTACTAATTAGATTTTTTTCTTTTTAAACTAAGTGATATAATTCTCTTTAATAGGTTGTGAAGCAACAAATGGATAAGATGTCAAACATGCTCACCTCTCAACCTCTCCTTAATAGTATATTTTAAAAGTGAGAAGGGAATATGAGGGCTGAAACCATTCAGTGGAAAACTTACCATGCCATTACAGAGGCTTCTGGTTATTATAACTCTATTTCCATTGGACTTCCTTCCAAAAATTAAGGTGATTTCTGTTAATAGTTAGAGCGTAGTGAAGATTTCTAACTTAATCATCTGAAAGACTCTTTTAAAGAATAACAAGTATTACCAGCTTCCTGCTCAGACTAAAAAGAACTTATTCTTTTAGTACAACTAACTCTAAAGTTGGATTTTTTTTCCTGTCTTCTGCCTCCTCTTGTCTTCATTTCCTTGGATTTCTACAAATATACAGTAACAATTAGTTATGATTCAGACCAAGGTGGTTAACACAATACTATTTATAAAACCTATCTGGGGAATTATAAACTACTTTTGCATTTATAGGTAGCAATATTTATCTATGCATTATTCATCAGGAGATGATGAGCTGGATAGGGAAGACTGTATTAGTGTGGATAAATTAAGAACAGATGAATACCTCACCTTAAAAATCAAACCGCACATGGATTCTTTTTCCCTTTGTGTTCTTTAAAGTGTTCTTTCCCTTTTCTCTCCTCACCTCTTTAGTTATTTGTATAATTCTTGTTATTCTCTCCCTGCATTTCCAAGCTTCATTCAATTACAGCATTATGGGAGGAAAACTAAAACAAGAAATATCACCATTAAAATCACAATAACGACAGAATTGAAAACAGTGGATATTTTAATTGCTTGATTAAAACAACTCCCAAAATTGTTATTTGCAGTTCCACCATTTATCTGGAGGGAAAACTGACTGTAGTTCATTGCATGCTATTCAGATACAAAGAAATATCAAGAAACTCTTTCCACAAATACCTTAGAATTCTTCAGTGGAGCTAACCTAAATTATTGTCCATAACTAAGGCTCACATAACCCTTGCACATCACATCTTTGAACATACAGAAAATAAAACTGCACCTGAGTTCACATACAAGTACTGAAATGGCACTCCTTAAATGATAAAGAACCAGAAATACCATAGAATGACAGAATGACATTAAACACCACCTTCAGAACAATGTAGCTTAGTGGTGGAAGAATTTTAGATATGTTGCCTCATCCACAAAATGAAAAAATGGGTATTAATTTATATGATGCTCAGTTCTTATCCCCAAAATGCCACTAGTTGTACTAGAGCATGATCTCAAAGGGTTTTACAATCTTTTTACTAAAAATACACACACATGCACACAAAGACCCCAAAACTTCAAAATCTTGACCAGCTGAGATAACCTATTAAATAACGTTTAACAATCCATCAAATAGTCATTAATATGCTGTTCATTTAACTTCAAATGAAACAGCATTAGATCTGATGAAAAAAAGTGGCAATACTTTTCATCAGCAGTAAAATTTAAGTGGGAAAATGGCCTGCGTTTTCAATAAGCATTTCAGCACAGTTGCAACTCTCTGATTTAAATATTTGAAATATTGGAGAGGTTATGCTATTTATAGTAAGGATTTCACAAAGGGACTAGGAAATACCTGAATGAAAATTTTTCAATTTTCCAAACACGTCTGTTGTCTGGGTTTTTGCCGTTCTCCTCTGTCCCCTTTAAGGAGTTTGTAAAAGTCTTATCTTTAGCCTTCTGTGTTTTTGGAGTCAGATACACTTTCGTATAAACAAGCCATTTGTTATTGTAAAATCTAGCGATGTTTACGTTCTTTTCATAAGGAGGAGACTGTTGATGGACTGCTGCATGGTCCAGTGTGGTTGGAGAAGAAGATTTTCTTCCTCCAATCCATGATCACTGCTGAAATTTGATAAATGCTGATTCTGTAAATAAAGTTTTCTCTTTTCCGCCTGGGATATCGCAAGGTGTGGGTGTGAGTTCTTTATGTCATCAGCGACACACGTCTAACTGCCACACTATAAAGAGAAGTTTGCTCACTTTCTGATTTATGTATAACTAAAAACTTTCCTCTATGTACTATTGCTAGGGTGGGAGGTATGTCTGGAGGGGGAGGATGAGAAGAATAGGACACTAGGAAGAAATTTTGACATCACAAGTCACTGCAAAAGAAAAAATAGGTACTGCCCATTTTCTGTCCTTGTTTATTTCCCTTTCCTTCTCATAACTAACTCAGTTCAAAAAGCAGTGCTTTTCTGTGTGACATCCACTTCAGATTTCTTCAGAAAACTGTGCAACTTTGCATGATACCTTCTTTTTTTATTTTTAATTTTTAGTGAAAAGGTAAAAACAATCCTGTATTGAAACCATCATGTATTTGAAACTGATTGCTTTTCAGTACTATTTAATGGAAAAAGTATAGGTTTGATTATTATTATTAAGCTATACATATATATATAGTTACATATACACACACGCGCAAATGTACACACCTTTCTGTGGCTTGGAACAACTGCAAAGGACAGATGGACTTGGTGAGGTTTCACAAGTACTGCAAAAGGTCTCATGTACTCATTTGTTTACACCAAGTATTTAAAAACACATAAATCAGCCACTTCAGGGCAAGCAAAACACATTGTACAGAAAGATAACGCATCTGCAGTAACATACAATAAATGTGAAGAATATAATCTGCTGTACCTCATGCTGCTCTTTATACCATGTTATCCTCCTTACAGCAATGACTTTATAGGCATCTCAGAAGGAAAGAGATACAGCAGTAACAGAAGTATGAAACTGGTTTGGTTTGCAGTCCTAAAAGACCATAGCCAAAAAGTTCTTGTGCTCCTTTGAGGCTTATGTAGAGCCTGTGATTCAACACAAGAGAAAAGGTTCCTAAAACAGTCTTGGCCCATTGTAGCACACAAGGCTTGACAAGAACTGAATCCTATCCAGTAAAGGACAGAGCTATGCTGAAGAGTGGGATTACACACATCAAGTGAGAAACAGCATCTGAAAGCAATAAATCCCTTGAGGGGATGTTTGAGGAAACTTTGAAGAGAGAGCCTTTTCCCCCTCTCCAGAAGCTTTTTTAGCATTGCACTGTGTAGGAAGAGACACATGTAGTTCTCAGAGAGGCTGGAGGGCTTACAATTCAATGAACAACTTTCGTTTATGTAATCTTTCAAGAACAAAGTTCAGTGGTCAGTTCTCAAAACTTTTCCTTCCACTTAGCTCCTGGCAGTCAGAACCTTGGCCCCTGACTATCCAGTAAATTCCTGGAAGTAAATGACTCTCCTCAAAGAAAGCAGTGGTAGCACAAGGACAGGTCTATCTACCTGTTCTGTGCAAACAGAAGCATCCTTTCCTTCAGAAAACAGTACAATTATCCAGCTCCCATCTTCTACTCTCTTCTTTTCTTCCCCCTAGAATCTATACTCTTTTATCCCTAGAAAAGAATACAGATTTCTTTTCTATATTCTTCCTAGTTGCTGAGACAGCAAGTCAGCTAATAGAGCTGTAGCATCAGCATTCTCAGCATTGTACAAAGCAGAAATACTTAACATACCTATCTGTCTGTATTTGAGGAAGCTGCACTTCCAGTGCATACTTGGATTTCTGTGGCAGGGTGCTGCACACTCCAGAAAGCAGTTGTTCCATGTGAGACCCTCAGAGAACTTTGTGGCAATCCACATACGAAAATGCACATCCTGCTTTTAGCTTAAAGTCAGCAGGGTTTATCTAACCATCAAATTTACAAAACCATTTTTATATATTTGGTGAAACATTTATGTGGTTAGTCAAATGTGTGAGTCCATGAAGTAGTGTAGGAAAGGATCTAAGGATTAATAAAGGATTATCCCAGTTAGTGGCTGGATCCATTCTTCTCCCTTTCTGTGGGGAATAGCTTCAACTAAGCTTGAGCTCCTTGTGAATAGGAGAGAAGAGGCCTGAAAATTTTGCACTTTCAGTATACTCACAACTGACGTTCCTCAGAGCTTCTGAATTACAGCTTTCATGTGAAGGATTTTTGGGGATAAGCTTCTTTTCTTTCTATTCATTTCTGGACAGCTAATTTGAAACTGTGCAAAATCATCTTTTCCAGACAAAAAAAAAAAAGAAAAAAAAATCAATATGCTCTTCACTCACGATATTTTTGTATAATTCAACAATCTTCCATGCTGCTATTGTGTGTTTTTACCAATATAAAAACACTTTTCAGTAATGATGCCACTGGTAATCATTATACTCCTTGTAAGTTCTGCAGCAATATGAATCAAGGCACAGCAAAATTCATGGCATGTTCAGATTCACAGGTTGTGTTAGGAGATATTAGGCTTTAACTAACACTGCTTGTAGTTCAGCTGAAACAAGTTTGTGTACTGATGCTAAACATGACCTTAATTTTGCTTAAATAACAAAAGGTAGACAAACCTTGCATGTCATGCTGATCTGAATGCAAAAAACAGACAAAAAGCCATACAACTTCTGTATTTAAACATGGTCTTAATGGCAAAACTGTTACAAACCCCAGCAACCCTGGACAACCCCTGAACCTCCTCGTCTCTGAATTCAGACTTTTGTGTTTCAGCACAGGCCATATGTAACAAGAGGGAAGAGCAAAGTTTGTACTGCTGCTGTGCATGATGAGCTTGCATAATGTTACAGCATGCTAGACAAAATTATCCATTATTCATTGCAAAGAAATTACCCAGTCATTCAATATATGCCAACAGTCAGAGCAAAAATAACAGTATCAAAATTTCCTTAATCCAAATCACTATTAACTTCATTATGTTCTGTCACATCTTGAAGAAGCTGCATTTAATTCAATGAGCTGTTTCTACCCCCTAAAGAATTTTAGCAGCAGCATAACTGTAAGACAACACAGAAGACCCTAAAGCGGTTTCTGCAAGCTCTCATAACCACTGCATATTACAATACCATTCACTTGCTGCAATTCATTGAGCATTTGTTTATGATATGAGAGCTTTAAAAGGACTCATGCTTGGGTTCATGCATAAGACATGATTGCATTGCTTAATATTTGAATGGGCAAAATTGCTTTAACAGGAATGGAGGTGCAATATCTTATCCTTCACCTACTTATATGTTCCCTGGTTTTCTAAACATAATGGCTCCATAAATTTGCTGGCCTGGTTTGCTGAGAAACCACAATGGATTGGCCTTTCTTCAGATCTGCATCTGCTGTCAGTGTTCTCCACTGATGTTACACCCTTAATTTTCCTCCAAGTTTTTTAGGCTTTCCTACTTTGTGCTTTCTCTCACTTAGTTTCTTCATAAATGGTTTAGTTTACCTGCAGCTAAGAAGCAGTCCATATATTTAATCACTACTTCTAAGCCTTCAAAGCAAGACATATGGAGAAAACCCCAAATGAGTGCCATGAAGGAGCTATTTAGAGAATTATTGCATGGCAGCTGGTAGACTTCTTACTCTTATGGAAGTCCCCTGGCAGTAGTGACCCTTACTCAAGTGACAGTAAGAAATTAAAATCCTGTCTTTCCAGGGACGTGCACAGAACACTCCTCATCATGGATGTCAGCTGCAGTTTTGGTGTCTGATGTACACTGAATAGAATTTAGCAACTGATAGGCAGAAGCCAATCTCCAGAGACAGAAGGGTATATGTTCAAATCACACCAGTTCATTCTGATAACATTGACAATACAGGATAGTCAATGAAGTGTGATCCAGTGACATGCAAGCTATAAAAAGGGTCTCTTTCACTCCAATGGAAATGGAGTCCAAGTGGCAGAGGTAACTTATTACAAGTCATTTAAAGATGCACTTAAGGAGCCCTATATGATCTCATTTATGGAGTGTTTAGTAAGGGAAATGTTGACTAAAAAGTAATGTGGGATGAGATTCGGGTGCTTAAGTATGGCTATTTAGTGCCATTTTAGACATACCCTTCTGCCTGAGACATTTGCAAAATACTTAGAGGAGACATCTGAACAGACACTAAATACCTATACTGAAACACCCAGAAATTTATCTCAGAATGTGTAAAACGCAGAATAATTGGAGGCAGTAAGAAATGAGAGAAACATTTTAGGATGAATAAACAGTAAACAGATGCTTAATTAAGGAGTCTACTCTTGCTTCACTGGCTGAGGGCATTGTAGGGCAGACTAAGGGATTTCTCCTTAGCAGGTTACTAGCTTGAAATCTTTGAAATTGCCTAATGGGTGCAAAAAACAGGAACTCACTTATGTCCTAAAACTCACATCATCCTTCAGGTTCATGAGCAAACACTTAGGCTCATAGTAATTCCATTGCTGTCATGAACAAATAGGTCAGCTGATAACATAAAAAGTCTATTGATCATCAGACTCTCCAAAACCTCATTTCCAGATGTCAGAACATCTAATTAAAAAACAAATTAATATGTGTCATTGTCAGCATTATCTATTTCTGTTCATACTTAACAATTAGAGAGAGCTAATTCTTATTTTAATGTGAACAGAGCAAATGCAGGAGAGGCATGGGAAGGATTCACATGGCTATATGTAATAATACCTTGCAGGAGTAACAACTATGCTAAAAGCTAGAATTATGACTCCTAGGAAGTTTGGAGTACAACTTTGGAGCCTGCTAAGGAGTGAGTGTGGAACAGAGTAGCTGGAACATTTCACAAGGTAACTGGCATCATGCTGTGGCATAGATGAGGAGGATGGACATTAAATGAAAGCAATTAAAAAGCATTGCATTCAAATGTGCGACTACTATGCCCACACTGCAGGAGACAGCAGGAGGCAGTGAATCATCCAACATTTAAATCAACACCCCCTTAAAACAAAATGTATTCAGATCAACGTGGGTATCTCCAACGGGCTCCAAAAGTTCTGACAACGCATGGCATGGGTTACTCACATCTTGCTCTGCCCATGATGCAGCCACCATTTAGTAAGAAACTTGATTCAGAGGCATAGAGAGTTTCTGATGAATCATAAAATGCTTAGTGTCTGATTTAAGGGGCTTTTGTCACCACTGTAGATTTTCTAGTGCTAATTTTATGTAGGAAAGGGCTTTCAGGGACAAAATGATGATACTGTTGAGGGGTGGTGGGGAGGAAAAAAGAGAAAGGAGAAACAAATGCAAGGGTTTTGGAAATTGACAGTGAAAGTGCTGTGGCAGCAGCATGTATGTTTTCTACATTTTTGCTTTTGTTTTTTAAAATAAGTGACTATTGAGGAGACATTAATCAAGTTGTTAAAAAATCTGGCAGAATGAATGTATCGAAACTCCTTTTAAAATAATATTCTATTAAAACACTTTGACGGATTTCTATGGAAACAGTAGGCTGTTACAATGGGAAATACCCAGCATAGCTGAAAATGTCAATCTTCCTTTCAGCAGTGGACTGGCCATAAAAAGGGATTCAGTGGGAAATTGGTATTACTTGGAAGTAAAGACTCATGTAAAGGAAGTATAGCAATACAGGAACATTTAAAATACAAGTCAAAGAAAGTGATTGCCTTGCTGAGTAGCAAAAGCGCCATGCTAACAATAAAATATTTAACTACACTGCCTTTTACTTTGGAAGACTGTTTGGATGTATCAGGATATAGCATCTATCCAGAATAGTTCTTACTGCTAATATTTTTTGTACTTGGAGGTAACTTCTAGTGACAGAAAAAGAGGGATGGCTCATAGATTGCCCATTTTATAGGTTTCTTGTATAACTGATGACGCTCCACACCACTCATGATCAGCAGTACTGCCTCTGCCTTATCTACTGCCTACTTTTGCCTTCTCTTTGATTGTACCATTTTCAAGGTCTTATTTAACCCTTGTGTGTGCCTTTCCCAGTGTTCAGAGTAGAAGTACTTATATGTATTTTAAAAGAAAACCCTAAAACCACATTGTATTCTTTAAAATAGTGTAAACCAAGAAAGAACTGCTCTTGCTCTTTTCAGAAGGCCCTCAGTTATGCACACACTCCTTCCCATGTTCTTCCCACACACACAGATCCTATGACTGAAATAGTTCTTCCTAAAGCATGAAATATTGTGAAGGCTCACTTTAAATCTCAGACTCTTAATCTCACCAAAATCTCTAAACCGTATGAAAAAGGAAATTAGCCCCCTTCCTATACTCTACTTGTTTCACAATAGATGGGAAGAGCATACCCGTCCTTATTACTGACATGCACTCCAGTAACTTGGAATAAAACAGGTTCCAAAATGCTTACAAAAATGGTGATATTTTCCCTATAATTTACAAAAGGATGCAAGGAAGCACAGAGACATCATAAGCATACTTTTTATGAGTATGTCTTAAATTCTGCCTCTGAAGTCCTAGATGACCACCTCTTGCTGGTTTTGCACAAAAACTGGGGTCAAAGGATTCTCTTGGTGGCAAGTGGCAGTTTGGATAAATGAAGCACTGACTCACTGGTAGTATATGAAGTAGAAGCTACTGGTCTCGGCTACCATAATGCTGCTGTGTTAGACTGGTATCACTGCTTCCTTTACTCATCAAACACATGAATTACTGTCAAACACTAATAAAAAATCATTGGTTTTTTTCCCTTATGTTTCTTGTTTCCCAAGAACAAAATGCATTTCACATACGGACGATGAAATCTGCAAGGCAATGATATAACTTGAATGAAACATTGCCTGTTGCTCCTGATTGTTATTTGTTGACAAGTCCATTTATTTAAATGTGCCAAAGTAATAACAAGTTGAAATCTAAGATAAGCATTCCAGAACGCATTATTGAGGAATGCTGTGGGCAGCATTGTGTTTCATGCCCTGTGTTGCCTGTTGTATCAGTAATGAGTTCATGACTAAATATGTTTTTGGGCATTTGCCACACTAATGTGATTGTGAAAGACTGAGGACCACAAGAATGATGGCCTGATACTACATAGCCCAGAAATGCAGAAGGTCTTTGCTAGACCAGCACAGGATTTCTCAGTAATCATCTGTAAATTATGCAATTACAGCCGATTAGCGTCAAACTCAAGTGGACGCAGTGATTGAATCAACACCATACAATCACACTGCACGGAATAAAACAGCACTCCACTACATTAAAATAGGACTTCAGCAATAAGGATGACATATCTGCTCCACAAGTTTTATTTTATGAATGATATCATTTTTTTTCCCTGCAGTCACTTTATATAAATATTTAAAAAAAAAGCTTGGAATACATACCTTACTTTGGAAAAAGTTCCAATGCTCAGATGCTTATAAGGAGACAGAATATCCTGATCCTATAGCATCCAGCAAAAAGAAAACCTCATAAGTACAAGCTCCTTGTGAAATTTCTGGGAATTCTGACCCCAGCTACAATTGGAACCATTGGTTTAATTTTCAAAAACAACTAGTGTCTTATGCTTGATTTGAAGAGGATGGAAAATTCCTAAGGGACAATACCTTTCAAAAACCCTGCTTCTCTGAGAATGCTTTGAACTGCATATCCCAAGTATGACCTATCTTTACATAACTAGTCTCCTTTTAAAACTTAGGCTGTTTTCTGGTTGCCAATTAGAACACTGAGATTCTTAAGTATAGCCAGAACTGAATCTTAAGATTAGTACCATCAGACAGTAAATAAAAAGTCTCTTGAAAGCAGGGAGTTTCTCTTTTAACAAGTTAAGTAACTTACCATGGCTAAATTAGGAAATATAGCAAATAGGCAGTTTGAGGTATAAAAAAAAAAAAATTCACTGCATAAAATACTTCATAACATACAAGTATAGAATATCATAAAGACTTCTTTGGACAGAAGCAAAAATTCACTCTTTTATCATTACTAAAAATGACAGGAGGTTCTGAAAGGTTCAGATGGAGAAACAAATTTCTGCAGCAAATTGTACACCAGAACTTTTGACTTTTTTACACATTACTCCATCAGTCTAGCCATTCACCGTGTGAGTAACTGCTCATCTGTACAAGATTTGTGTTCACAACTGACAGTAACTGTCTCACGTCCAGAATGTAAAATCATTAACTCAATTAGAACAGAATCATGAAAATTTGTCTTGGGTGAAAATCTCATCATTATATTGTAGGTTTGAAGAATAAAAACATCTAGAAACTAATAAAGTAGCAACAATCCATTGCGAAGATTTCTGTCTGTTGGGAATTTGTGTAAATAATTTAAAACAAAAAGGGTGCAATTACTGGCTGGCAGTTCTTTCTAAAATGACATATGGCACCACTCCTGACTTCACAAGGCTAATGGGGCTACATGATTTTTTTGTTGTTGTTTTCTTGTGATATTACCAGAAGGGGAAGTGTTTCAGTAAATCCCAGTGGATGTGTTACCTCTTGGATTTTCACTCATTGAGAAGCACTGGTATATAGTGAAAATGGTTTGCTTACAGATTGATTTTATTTTCCCAAATTGTTGCCCTGACTCGTTCCCCAAACCTTACACTAGCTGCTTTTAAAATGTCCTTTAAGCATGTGTCTCTCATTCATAAAATCAAAAGCATGGTATCTTTTAAAAAATGTAATCCTGAAGAACTGATCTGTTTTGAATTCTACTGTTTTTCTTGTTGACAGAAAAATACATGCGTCTCAGATGGAAATACTGAGTCAAAGTATTTGATTGTGTTAATAGCCTTCATATGGGTAAAGCAAAATTAACTAGAAGAAATATATCTGTGCACAAAAACAAAACCAGTGACTGAGTATCTTGGGCAGGAAAAAAACCTCTTTGAAGAACTTAGGACCTATGTCAATTTTAGAGGTAATTTAAAGTCATTCTGGTACAGCTGAACAAATGAAACCTGCATCCTTACATATATATCCCTTTTGTCTCATGAAGAACTTCCTCTTGCATTAACCCACTTCCCCCCCATTTTGTTGCAAACACCCTAGGATGATGTCTCTTATCCACCAGAGAAAGCATGTCACTTACCCAGAGAGGAAGTGGGGTCTGAAAGCCTTGTCAGGCAGAGGTCACAATACCTGTTTTTCCTGTTTCATCCTTACTGCACCTTCCTTCAGAGCTCACTACCCAACTCAGCTTATCACCTCCAGAAACCTGCACAGACAGACCCATCTTTGAGATGTCTATTTGACTGCCAAGCCTGACTGAACACGACCATGAGTTAAATAACAAAATTTGTGTCAGGGAGAGTGAAGGATGGAGAAGAGCAGAAAGAAAAGAGATCCAAAGACTGATAGGTACAGACGTATGAGTTACTTAATTCTTGTCTCCTTACAAGGATAAGGAATCAAAAATAAAAATTAGATACCTAAACCAGTGAGGGGATGTACCAGAAGAGGCTATAATACATAACCAGAGTCTTAAGGGCACCTAGCTGTAACACAGCAGAGATGACCACATTTATTAAACCTTTGTCTCAAACTAAGTGTGAATAAAAGGTTATTTCTTTCTGTCCAATTCAATAAAAAAGTATCCTATGTAAGCCCACAAGTTAGCTTTCCATGAATTTGTTTTAACTCAAGAATAAAGGATTTCAATGTTACTTGAGAACGAGACTGGACTTTTTCCCTGTATTACTCAAAACCTGTTTCAGATACAGTCTGAGGTAGGGAATATTAATCAGGGTGTAACTGGCTGATTGTATTTGGTAAAACATCTAATTGAGGTCAGCATGGAAGTGGGGCAAGATCTGAAGTCTCATTGCAACCATCCCAAGACCATTTGCACATACATATGTGAAATTTTTGATGGCTGCTTTTCTTTGGCAAGTGCCCCTTCCATCAGTCAAAGACATTGTGCAGGAATCAATTAAAGTTCAGTGCGTTATTCACCAGAGATGAAATTCTGGAATATAAACCCCTCCAGACTCTCTTAAAAAATCTGGGACCACTTCTCTATTAATCTATCAGGTTCATGTCAGGCTTTCCTTCCTTAGTAAACATCCTCAGTGGCGTGCTTAGTAACCCAATAAAAAAGGATAATACCAGGCTGCTTGCATGAGCATTGGAGAGCACTGATATAGCAATGTTGGAATGAAAAAATTGAGAGTATGAAGTAAGAGTATGACAGGAGTGGCTATGCCGTTTACCAAAATCCAATTTGCCAGATGGTCTCAGAAGTAGAAAAAGGAGAGAAGAACATGGAAAAATATTCCCCAGCAGGGCTTTCCTGAAGATCTCATGCTGCTAAGAAGAAGAAAATTACAAAATTCCAGGTCAGTGCAGAATTCATACTGTTTCTGCCAATAGAAATATGAATGTGTCCAGCGGTAGAGCATTTACACTTAGAGCAGGTGTTGATGTCAGTATTTTCAGCACCAACATCCTCCTCATTAGAGAGGTTAAATGTGAAAGCAAAAAAAAGTTCAAACCTAACAAAACCACAATGACACCACACTTAAAAGCCTGATTGATATGAACTCTAAATACTCTTATTAAACTTTTCAAAAATTTTCTTTTGTTTTGTCTACAGCTAATGGCATACAATTTATGCATAGGAGCTACTGGTACTTTAAGGGCCACTTATAATTTTACTGCAATTTTAACAAAAATAAATAAATAGTCAAACCTTTTAGATTGTAATCCAGGGAGGAAGACATTTTTCTTAACGGCATTCAAGTGGTTTACCAATACTGACTGTTTTTGTAACACTGGCCCCTTTGTTAGAGATAATAATACTGGGGAAGACCTAGAGAGGTAAACCACATGTGGTTGGTTTTTAAGATTCACTGTGGTGTTGGCTTCTGTGTGATCTTTGTAAAACACGGGGATGCAAGGTTCAGTGTTTACAAAGATCACTTCCAGCAGCTTGGCCGTGACTTTCTCACTGTTATTTCTGTGATGCTTCTTGTACTCAGGCATTTGCACTTTGATTCAGTAGTCCTGAAAATGTGTTTGTTGCTCAGCTTCCCAACTTATTTTCTCAAGCTGAATTCATCATGATGTAGATGAGGTATTGAAGAGATTGCTTGGTGTGTTCAGAACAGGCTGTCAAGTCGTGATGCCTCCATAGCCCTGAGCTGGTTTACCTGTGTGTTGGACTCATGAGAAGATGGCAGAAGGGACTGCCACTGCCTCAGGGACAGCCTGCAGGGAAACAGGAGAATTGCTGTGAGTCACTGGAGCCTATTTCACTGTCTATATTAACTACTTCTTTGGAGTTAACAGGATGAGCTTGCTGACCTCCAAAGAGAACACCCTAGGTTTTGCACCACTTTGCCTGACCTCCCTTGATGCAAGGATTTTAGACCTTGGAGATGCATAGGACAGGAGAGACAGAGGACAATCCAGGCCTTTTGACAATCAACTGTTTTCCTGCTAAATAATTATTAAGAGATTATGGGGCATCACATGTATTTGAAGTAAAAATATTTCACAGCTTACATATTTACTGGTTCCTTCTATTTGACCTTTGCGCAAGTAATTCTGTTTTCTTTTTTCCAAGTGTCCATTAAATGGTCTGTTCAGTTTTCTGTTTACAGGCTTTTCATTTTACTTCTGAGTTATTTCCTTCAGGGAGACACTGTAACTGTTATCTAATAAAGGTTGTTACAAACTTCATGATTCTTAACATATAGATCCTGCAGAAAAAGGAACTACTTAAAAATGATAACAGAAGTCAGTAAGTCAATAGCACAGTTCTTGCTTCCAGACAATAATAGATTTCTCAGACAGCTATCACTAGGACTATAGTTTCTGAGCCTCTGGCTGCAGATGATTAAATTTAATTTTTTTTAAGGGGTGAACAGTTCAATGATTGTAAAAATAAAGGGAGAGGAAGTATAGGGAAAGAGGAAAATTCTATCTCAGGAAAAAAAAAAGGCTCTTTTCCATTTTAGAACAGCAAGACTTTCTAGAAGCAGTTAGAAAGTAGAAACCTGGGGTGGAAACCGTCCCCAGCAAGAGGATCTCATTTTATTTTGATTTTGTCTAATTACAACACTCTGAAACTCTGATTTTATGCATTTACAATAGGTTTAACTTAGACCTCTCAGGAAAATTCCAACTCAAGAAAAAACTCTGTACAAGAACACATGTATTTCTAACTAAGCAGCTTTGTGAAGAATTTAGTAAGGATACATAGTAAAGGAGGAAGGAATTAGTCATAACTTATGTATAGATATGAGGCCTTGGGAACACCTCTTTTGTACTCCATGATGGCTTGATTCCAAGTCCCTACATTAATATTTCACCGTTCCTGAGAGGGACAACTTGTTTTGGTGCCATCTGCAATTAAAACTGATTTCTTCAACGCTTCATTAACGCACACCAAACTTAGAAACAGCAGGGGCTTCAGTAATTTTTAAATATCTGTGAGTAGTTATGCAAAGCTAAAATGGAAGCCTGTCTGAATCCTAATCTGCATCTCAAAGTTTATCAGCAGGTTTCTAACTTTCTTAAAATCTTCTCAGGAAACCTCACAAAAGATCTTTTCTAAGCTTTTTGAAATACAAGTCTGAAAGTTTTTCTGTGTGGGAGCATGCTTATGGATTTTACATTAAGGCAAGCCAGAAAGCTCTCAACTCTATGGGGATTAATAACATCACAAAATAATAGACTGTCATGTGTATATTATTTACATGACATAGTACTTTCCACTGAGACTTCCATCACAGGAAGAAAACAGAACAAGTGCAAGTGAAATATTGTAGGAAAGAACACATGGCAGCTGAAGAGTAATAATTCCTAAAGCAAGAAAGATGAAAGTTATTAATCAAAATTGTTAGTCTCTTCCTGCTTCCCCACTCACTTCAAAATACACAAGTTGATAAATTAGTAGCATGTCAACATAGAAAAGAGGCTTTCGAATTTGGTCCCCTAATTGAACATAGAAATGTATTCAGAAGAAAGTTTAAAGGGCTTATGTGAATTTAAGTTTCTCCAATTTACAGCTTCTTCCAGCCTTTCCACATGTGGAAATTCACTTGAAAAGTTCCAGAGATATAATTTTCATCCTCCTAATGTCACCTCTCATACAGTTCACAGTTTGCAAGAATGTGAGGGACTAAAATGTTACCTGACATTGGTAATTGCAGACAGCCCAAACCAGAGCACATCTACTTACCTCTGGGATTGCAGAAACCCATGCCCACTCACCCTACCCCTATGAGACAGAGCAGTTCAGGATTATGCAAATGAGAAAAATGACTTATGAAAAATGAGACCTCATTGCAACCTCAGCTGGGCTGGCCAGTTGTAGCAGAGAGGAAAAGTGCTAGGATTGAATTATGGCAGTGATTTGCTCACTACTGTGTTATAAACTCTTAAAGCAGTCCAGAGGAGGAGAAGAGAGGGGATAGTCTTTGCTTAGTTTTTTCTAGAACAGTAATAACAAACAAAGAAAGCCAATACATAAATTTTGCCTCAGGCTTTTTTTTTTTTTTCCTTCTAATGCTAATTTTTCTACTTCAAATCCTACCAGTTTATCATTTGTTTGCTGCCACTCATATACAAGTATCAATCCAAATGCTAGTTTCAGGGGTTTTTTTGGTTTTTTGGGTTTTTTTCTTTGGAAGATGGACTGACCATATTTGGTTTTGATTACTGGTCTTTGAACTTATTTAAGTGCGGTCATGTTCTGAATATATCACTCCATAAATATGTCACGGTAGGGTTTCATGTTTACTGTTTCTCAATTACTTCCAGATCAAATTTATTTGGTTTGAAACTAAAAAGATGGTACATGTGCTTGGTTTTGGGCTGGGGTTTGTTTTGGTTTGTTTCTTTTTAGGCATGTGAAGGGGAATGGAAACGGAAGCAAGGTTAACCAGTATTATGCTGTCAGCCATGTCTCTGAAAGTTAGATTGTCTCATGCATGCTCTCTATGGCAAAAGATTTTGATGCTGGGATTTCACTGAGGAATCTGCTTGTGATGTGCAAGAAAGCATTTCATAGTTTTCTCCCCATAGGCCTGCAGGCACTCTAGAGGCAAAGGGATTGAAATGTAATGACAGACTTACTCTTGCAAGTCAAGCATGCATATGAAAGTCGTAATACATATAGGGAATGGATCTGTTGATTAAGAACATGCCGTTTTCACAGTAATTTTTTTGACTGTAACTACACTTTAAACTCCACACAAAGTTCTGTTTTTCTCTGTTGTGGTACAGCAGATGTGAAGCATTTAAAACCTTTTAACAGGACTCAATCTACAGCTAAATGACAAAACCCTGACAAAATAATCCTTGAACTTGCATCCTTGATAATTTTAATGTCCTGTGACAGAGTCAAAAATCTTGGTAAATCAAAATTCTCACACCGGAAAAGCCAAAACAACATCAAGTCATGACTCATTGGATGGTAAGAGAGCAGATGTCTCCATGTAGTCTGGATAGTTTTAAAGTTTTCAAAAGTTTTAAAGATGCAGTTTAAAAAATACCTCAGCTTCCCAGCTGTATTTGCCCACCACGATATAGTGGAGGAAGAGACAACATACGGGGTTTGGTTTCTGGGAAATCTCAGCTGCCTTCCTGCTGATATGCATGTTTCTTCAGTGGAGAGTCTACCTCCCCTTGAAAGTGTCATGTATTATATACCTCCCTTATAAAGTGAGGAAGGGGAACATAGGACACCTCAGAAGACAGCTGCATCTTTCTAAAACAAATATGCCAAAAAGAGCTTCTGCAGAAGGAAATTAGCAAATGAGAAAAAACTCCCTCTATCTGCTAAAAAACAAGAGGCTGTTTGGCTCATCAGTAATTTTTCTTGACCTAGCAGAATACCACTGGCACAACAAGCATCATGTGTTAGTCTGTCTATAACAGTTACTCTTTTTTAAAGGTAATAGTCCCAGATTCCCATTTTATGACACACCCTGGAGACATGAAACAAATCAAAGTATCCATATTTTGCAATAGTTTCTTGGCATGATCCATGTGGCAATTAAAAAAATTTAATGGAAATTGCTGGCACAATTTGCAGGCTTCCTTAATCCAGCTATACTATCTGCAGCACCTCCAGGCACTTGTCTTGTTCTCATAATACAAAATCAACAATACCATGGCAGGACTTGAGGGGATGTCTGATGATGACTATAACTTAAAAAGGAATGCCAGTTGGCAGGTTGGTGGGGTTTTTTTGTAGTTGTTTTTTTTTGTGTGTGTGTGTGTGTGTTTTCGGGGTTTTTTTGTCTTTGTTTGTTTGTTTGTTTGTTTGTTTTCCCCCTCTTGTTTATTTATCTAACTATCCTTTTACCAGGAAATATCACATGGACAAATGAAATCTTCTATTGTGAAGGTATCTGGGCCAAGTAGCTCTAAATGATTTTAAGACAAAATTAATTAAAACAAAAAAATTTAAACACTATAATTCTAAACATGGCCTTCAGCTACATACATGCTAAGCTACAGCAATTGCAATGCAATAAATCAGTGTGAGAAATATACTAATGAAGCAAAAACCTGATTTCTGCCAGGACAAGGGCAAAGCTCTCTTAAATATTTTGAAACTGCAGTCTTGAAATGATCAATTATCAACAGACAGCTGCATGGAGGTTTTTTGTTTGTTTAGTTTTTAATGAAATTTAGCCTTTCATTGCTGTACTTGGAGTTGGTAACTACCATTTGTTTGGTTCTGACTTGAATAACCCAACATGTTACTTTCTAGTTTTCAATTTCTCATCCTGTTCCATTGCCCATTTTTCTCTTCCTCTTAGTAATCAGGTCAAACATTTCAACAGAAAAAGTGCACAATATCCTCCTGAACTAGTTCTGTGTATCAGTTTTATGAGGACAAAAAAAAAAAATCCAAATTATGTTACATACTCTCCTATGAATACAAAATTCCATTGTTTCTTGTATTTCGTTTGTACTGGATACAAAACTCTTTAGCCCATTCATATGAGAAAAGTCACACCATCATACCTGGACTTGGAGCATTCAACATCTTTTAAAATGTATTATCATTCTGGGGGTGTGCTCAAGAATGCAGGGAGGTGAGCTATGAGGGCACATAGAGGGGGAGAAACACAGTCCTTTAAAAGGAGTTACCTATATCTGTTTTCCCAGCTTATTGCTCTTTTGCATATTAGTGGCACAGTTCTCCACACTGGCTTGCTGCCCATCAAAGTGCACTGAAGCATAACATAACAAGCCACCCTCCACCTCACACTTTCCTTTCTGGAGGGCTGCAGTTTCACGAGGGTCAGATCTCTTCTGAGAAACATACTCCAGCTGTTGTTTAATACTAATGCTTATCCATCTGATGGTGTACACTAGCTCCGTATTTCCACCTCCACGTAATGTGAACACAAGTCCAAATTCACCAAAGAACAACCTGTCTGACAACAACCTCAGCTCATCTTTAAGACTCTCAAAGATTTGCCTTGTATGGCCTCTCTGTCCAGCTCTCTAAGGTGGCACTGGTTCTGCGTGGATCCCCATTCCCTGTAGCAAGACTGCGGCTGCTCTCTATCAGCCTTGGAGGAAGCTGACAAGCTGGAACAGGTCCAGGAATCAGTAGCTGCTAATTTCCTGCCTCTGCAGGTGGGATGGCTGTGAATCCACGAGCATGCCTGGCCCCACGCTAACTTGTTTGTGCCTGGGCTGTCTTTGAAGCCTACAGCAAAGTTACAGAAGAGATCACCTTTTCCCATATATTGCCCAGGGCTGCCTCAGGTTTACTGCTGTTTCCCTGGGTTTCATCATGCAGAGTAGGCAAGGATGCTCACCAGGAAATCTCCAGCCTCTCCAGTATGCTTCACCTCAGAGTGGACTGGAGCACTGGCTCTGCAGAAGTCTAGGATGCTGATCAATGTGGGCCTGTTTGCAGAAGCCTTTACAAGAAGGACAGTAGAAGCTAGGGAACTAAACAGTAAAAATCAATAGCTTTTGCTCAAGACTAATTAATGATTACTTGTTTTAAAACTCCACCAATCTGCATTCCACAAAAATAATTTTCTGATACTATTCATGTGCTGTATCTGCTCTACCTTATTTGAAGTGACAGATTAAATATAAAGTAAGTGGCAGGCAATTTCACCTTCCTCAGCAGACAAATACTGTTTATCTTATCATGTAAATTATGAAAACAGACCCAGAGAATTTGGCACAGGAAACTTAACAAGAGAATAAATAAAGCTTAGAGAAAATACCAAGCAGTCTATCATTAAGACAAAGGGGTGAAGGGTTGAATGACATGCATTTAAATTACCAGTGTCCATATTGAGACTATCAAACTGAAGATTTATAATAATTTACTGCTGTCTTGCTCTAAAGTTAGTTGTTAAAATACAGAAACCTGTAAGACTGAAATTTCCTGAAACACTGATTTTTATTTTTTTTTTTAATTTTGTCACTTGACATCTCTTCATCTGAATAAAGGATGTGTGAATTAATAATCACGTGGATTTTTCAAATCCTCTGACACCACTAATTTGAATTAAGTGTTACTGGTTTCTAATTGCAATCAGAAGAACATACAAAAATGGGACAATCAAGACATCACAGAAAGAGAAAAAAGCATTTAGAATATAATCAGAATTCAGAGGTTAGCATAAAAAAGGAATGTAAGCTAGGAGGAAAGAGTGAGAACAAGTTCTGGGAGAGTAGAACTCAGAAGAGATTTGTATCATCCCCTTGTGACTGAGTCACCATATGGCCCTTGATTAAATTCCTAAAATAATACTGACAACACTGTACATGTTCCTCATACTGCTACTATGACAAACAGTCCTGACATGAACCATGACTATGAGGCCCACCCTCAATCCTAACCTGTCTTAAACAAAGTTACGGTACACCTTGCAGCCACTTGACACATTCTACACTTTATTTTCAAAATTTGCTGTCTGAACATGTGCAGCCTTACAAAAGGGAAGCTTCAAGGTTCTCAGCTATGTAGGCAACATGAAATTTTGCCATTCTGTGGGTGAAGAAAAAATCAGGGCCAAAATATCTCAAGGCACTAACTAGGATACACCAGCAGCTTGGGAAATATGGCTACCCAAGACAAAGGCCAGGGACTTCGGTGTCTTGTAAAGCCCTATGTCTTTAAATAAAAACAGAGAGTAATCCATTACCACTGTGATTTTGCCTTCATGAGTCTGCTTTCCTTAAACTAGAGCCGAACTTGCTTGAGCCTGAAAAATTCCTGCCACAAGTTCCTCTTTTCAAGAAGTACTGGCAGTTGAAAGTGTTTTGTATTATACTTAGACAACACCATCTCAGACCAAAAAAGACTCCACAACCACTCTGAAATCTTTAAATAAAGGAGAATCTCCTATAGCCAAAACCTGAGGACCAGGGGAAAAGGGGAAAAGCATGCCTACCAGGCAGAGGGCTGCCTGCTTACCAAGTGAGGGTTAACCCTAAGCTTTAATGAATACAATTATATTCCCTGCTACAGCTGTGAGACTCCTACAGAAGGATGGCTGTGTCTTGCAGGATTCCTGCAGCAGCCTGGCTGCAACAGGCAGTCAAGAAGAAGCAGACCTTGGTTTGAAGGTGAACCAACAGGTAAAACACACCCTCTGAATAGGTCAGAGCATACTGACCAGCTGAGGTGAACAAGAAGCTGCCATAATATTATCAGCTGGTACACCATGCTGGGCATGTAGAAATTTGAAACTACAGATGGCTAACTTTTCTTACTGCCAGACATTTGTTTTGAAATGCAACATATGAAAACAGGCCTTTGCTTTGTAAATGCCCTATTTCATGTAACTGAGAATACAAAAAGCAATTTGATGAGTTTTTGGTTTTTATATTTTCTTAAGTTTTGGCTAATATTTGCATATAAGCAGAAAGCATGATGGTCAAATCACACTACTTTAGAGTGTGCAGTAGGACAGCAGGTCAGAGCAGTGAGGCTTTTGAAAAGGCTGGTTTTAGTCAACTCAAGTTGATCCATTCCAAGCTTCAGAGGTGGGCAAGGGTATGACGGACTTTTCTCAAGGTTTCATATTAGTTTTCAACAAAATAAAGGCAGGCTGCTGAGTGGAAAGCTGTATATATATATTCCTTATAAAATGAAAAATGGGAAATTGAATTGTCCATAGTTAACACAGTCGCACTACTCCCATACACTCTGGGGTTTTGATGTGATACTGACTTAGAGGAAACCATTGCCATAAACTCATTTCACAGATGACTAAACAAAGAGAAGATTATCATAATTTCATTTTATGTTGGAAATTAAAGAAAATAATTGAAAAATAAAATGAAAAATGCTCCCTTGCAATTTGGAGACTAAATAAAAGTGTATATATAGTTTTACAACATGTGTACTTAAAATGGCAAGACTTAATTTCCTAAGCCTTTATTTTATGTATAATTTATGTAGATATACAGCACTGCAGGTTTTTTAGTATAGCAAATGGTTAGGCAGAGAACTCTTTAAATGTAATAAATCAAAAGGAAATAAATGGACAACATATGCAAAATCCACAGCCCGTGCTGTCTTAACTCTTTGGTCCCGCACCCTCCCCCTGCAATTAACTTTCATCTGAAAGGGATAGCTAGGAGTTAATTATTCTATATAGCAGATGACACAAGCACATCCAATATGGTCCACTGATGGAGTACTAAAAAAAAATGATTCCACATGCTTAGGGGCAGGCGTGGTATGTGAAATGAAAAATTTCTACTTTTTCATAGCTTTTAAATGGTCTAAGTATGTATTTATTTTATTAAAAGGAGAGACTTTTTTTGTTTTGATTTCTTTGCTCTGATCCCACTTACTACTGCTGTCTTTGAAACTCTACAGATACTGCATTTCTGTTACTGACTGTGGACATTTTTGAGATAGTACCACTATCAGGCAGATCAGATTGTTGGCAAAAGCTTTGGCACCAAAGAGACTCAACAAATAAATTTCATCACACTGACCCTGTACTAAACAGCAACTTTATGTCGATAACCTCATGGGAATGGAAGTTGAGAAAGAGCTATTTCAGGCCTCCAATAACTTAATCTCTGTTCAGTTCACAATGCACAGCCATTTCTGTTTCCTTTGCTCGCAGTACTAAAGAGTTTTTGGGACACTGTAATCCTAATAAGATGGGGAGGGCAATGTGGGGAGTAGGGGTTTGCTGGAGAGAGAGGAGATCCCACACAAATTATGATCCATTTAAAAAAATTTAAAAAGAAAAATAAATAGAAGGCCAAGCTTTTTATCTTGGAAATTCTCAGCCTCAGTTATGTGAGTGCAAAAAGTAACTCTTATTTGAAGAACTAACACTCACTTCTTTGTTAAGAAAACTTAAAGCACCACCCAGCAGACATGAAGGCTCCTATGTTATCAGCAAACTATTTCCTGGGTATATGTTCACCCTTTCCATGCAGTTTGCTTATTTTTTCAACTCAACTCAACTCAAAAAAAAAAAAGAAAAAGAAAAAGAAGAAAAAAAAAAGGCAGTGGAAACAAATTCTGTAACACTGCTGAATGATCTGTGTTCTGCTGCAACAACTACTATATTGATGTAATGGAAATTTCATAGGTGTCCGGTTTTGCAGAAACAAAATTGGAAAAATGCCAAGGGGAGCACTATTGCAACCTCAAGAGTTCTTTCCAAGGGCTCTGCACGGTGCTGCCATCTGCAATCATCTGAGAGCAGTCCCTGAGAGGCAGAGGCAACATTGACAGCTGAGCAAAATAACCTGGGCAGAAGAACATGAAACCCCATTCCCCTATTAATGGTTAACCTAACCCCTTACCCACAAATGTAACCAGTTACACTGCACATTCAGCATTGCAAGCCGAATGCAGACGAATAGGCTTGAAAGATTATGCTCTCTGTGCATCTGTCTCTTCTCCCAGTTTTGAACCTTTATGCTAGTCAGAACTATGTTTTGACAAAGGTGAGAGATGATAGAACTTGAAAAGGTATAAAATTCTCATAAATTTCTGGAAATCCAAGGGTGGAAGGAGAGTAGGACAAAAGTCTGGTCGTGTCTGCACAGCAAGGACATCCGCAGCAGCTCTCAGAAGATCTTTCCTTCATGCCCAGAAGATCCTGCAACATCTGATGCCTTGCACCCCACTGTGAAACACTCAAGGATTCTAAAGAGATAGGGGGACAAGAGGGTAATGGATACATATGGTTTAGCTCCAAGGAGTGTGAAAAGAATACTGCATATACTGTGGGAGAGCCCTCCAGGACTACAGGGGAAGGGAAGCAGGTTTCTGCTGTGGACATAGTTTCCTTAGTGCCACAGTTTACAGTATGAATAGTCTTTGTACTGGATTCACCTTCTCCTCCAAGAAACATTTTTGTAAGAACAACAGGAATGGTGAGGACGGAAGATTATACAACACCCAAAATCAATAGCAGACATCCCATGTGGGAAAGTATTCTTTTCTATAATCCTGGGGGCCACCTAAGTAACAAACCATGCAGTGATATGGCAAAATCTTAAATCCAAAAGAACGAAGATAACTGGACCTGTAATAATGACACATGTAGCAGGATGAAACAGTTTTCATTGCCCAGTGTGGCTATAAAATGCTTGTCAGAAGCTGCAGTGTTCAGGGATCTTCTCCCCTGCCCCAAGATTGCTGTCTCCATAGCACTGTCTGGCAGCATAACCCAGTGTTTGCAATGAAGTCCCCTCTACCCTCCTGCACATGAATCTCATTGACTTCCAGGAGAGCAAGGCAGAAACCTAGTATCCACTGTGGATATCCACAGTGCAAGACACTGGTCTCTTCTGCAGACCCATATTCATCCTGTTGGAGTAGCAGAGCAAAACCTCTGCAGAGGGGTGGGGCCTCAGGTGTCAGGGAGCTGTGCAGACCTTGGTGGGTTCACAGCTACAGAACAGCATGAAGAGCAATATTAATATAAAAACCAGATCGTGCACAGTTTTTTCAGTTGTGCTGGTTTGCCTTTGAGAAGGGTAGTATTCAGAAAGATGCAGATGACTTCTATCCCCCTGCTACTCTGACTAAATCTTTGCTGATTTCTGACTTCTTTTCAAATACAATGCACCTTTTCATGAAACTGCTCTTGGAAACCAGCTATTCCAAATGTTACTATATGTCAAGATACAGTACAATGCCTAGGCCATGTTAGTTTCTATGGGACTGGAAGGAGAGATGAAGTAGTCTTATGAGAGAGGAAGCTGTTTTTGACTATGGCTTAGTCTATGGATTTCACAGATTTAACTATCAGCAGCCAGTCATGGCTTTGCTATTTCATCAAGCCTGAGCTTTAAACACACCTTTGCATTTCACCAAGTTTTGTCCTTGAAAAGTCAGCTGTCCATGACTAGTGTATACAGACATTTAACCCAGACCAAATGGAAAAAAACAAAAGGCTGTTGTGACAGAGTAAATGCTTCTCTCTGTAGCTAGCCTTTGCAGTTTCACTCGCTTTGTCTCTTTTAAGCTTATTGCCCTGATAAGGTGTCTGGCAGCCAATAAATAGACCAACATTTAAGACAGCCTGCAAATGCAAACTTAGCTTTACTTGAACATCTAGTGAAAGAAGAGCCCAGGCAGCCTGCCATGGTAAACTATCAGAACAAAACAAAAACAAAGTTTAAAAGTGTATCTTCTGGAAGCCTTTTGCACCCTCAGCAATGCCTTTGTTTTTCAGGGCCTTTCAGCTGGTCTTGTCCCACTAGAAAGACCTTCACACAGTCAATAAAATACTCTCTCATAAGACCCTGAGACATAAGGACTCCAACCTCAAGTTTTAAAGAAACAAGGACAACAAAAGAGCAAACAAGCAAAAGAACAGAGGATTGGGGGGTGGGGGGACCAGAATATGAGCTATGATGCAAAATTACAATGGTTTACATTTTTAAAATATCACTGAAAACATTCAATTGCAAGAATGATTTTCATGTTTGTTTCCTAGCACCCCCTCTCCAAGAGATTTTTTTTCCCTTTTCACTTTGGCTGCTCAAGACAAGGATTTTCCCCTCAACTGCTTACTCTTTCACTCAGTCTTCAGTAAACGTAAGCAAACAATTGTCATTTGGTATCTGTAAAAGATAATGGAGGTGGAAGGGGAATACTGAAATCCAATACCTCTCTGTAAAAACTTACTTTACTATGAACACCAGATAATTTCCTTTTCTCTGCTAGAAACCTGACCTTGTAAATACACTTACTAGAATAGTGGTATGGGACTTCCTATCCAGCTTGTTTGGGTAAGTTATCAGCAGGTCTTCCATCTCATAAAACAGAAGTTTTCTGGAAAGTAAATACCCCACCCAACTTTGCAATGGCCCTTTAAGAAAGCCTTAATCTGGATCTCAGTATGAAACAAGTGACGTTGCAAGACAGTTAGAATGGGTCCTGCTCTGAAGTGCTGAGCATGAAGAGGCATTAAGGTCAGTATAGCGTATTCACCCTGAGTGAAAAGATATGAAAAAAATCACCTCTACTTAGCTTTCTCAGCCCACCACATGATAAACCATTCAGTTTATCTTTTCAGTTTGGAAATATATTCTCATCAGAACTGCACTTTAGATTCTAGAGTTTTGAGGTGAATGTATTATTTATAAGATTATTTAAGAGTAAATTAAGAACCACTCCTACTGATCACAGAATTTTGAAGAAAAATATGGTGATATATTTTTTAAGTACCTATTTGAAAGCTTGTTGATGAAAGAAATATCTTCAAAAAGACTTTTTTTTTTTTTAAATTTAAAGTCACATGGAAGCCACAGGGACCACCTGCACTAGCAAGAAAATCAGGATTTGGCCCTGAATGACTCCATTGAACTCCATGCTATCAACTTAAATTCTACATGAAATTCAAATTGGTCACTAAAGCACTGTTGTTTCAACAGAGGCTCTTTCACATATCAGAAACATGGACCACAAAAATGTTATTACTACGCAACTGCTGATCTTTACACGCTTTGGAACTTTTCAGGGGGAAAAACTGTTGTAAAAAACTATTTCCCCCCCTTTTTTTGTTCTTAGCTTTACATTGAATTGTAGTCTCGCTAATTTAAGTAGAGAGTTTTGAGTATATATCTTATATATGATAAATGACCAATAGAAAATTAAAATCCTGTAACAATGTAGGATCATGAATCCTAACATCCACATCCAACCTCCAAATCTATGTTCTGAAGTATCAGATAGCTCCAACAATCTTTTCATCTTACACAAACATCTATGTGGGTCAGATTTTAAAGAGCTGGAGTCAGTATATGCAAAGCTTGGAAGTAATAAACATGTTTGACAAGAAACTTTGAAATGTGCCTGATGGAGCTTTCCTGGTCTGGTTCCATCTGCATGAGTGTTCTACCTGGTACCTCTTTTCTACCTCTTGACTGAGTGCTGCTATTTGTTGCTCAGAGAAGTAGTGGAGTTTATATCTATGGAGACATTAAAAACCTGACTGGACACAATCCTGGGTGACCAACTGACCCTTTGTGAGCAGGGAGATTTGACCAGATGATCTCAAGAGGTCCATGCCATCAGCAACAATTCCACTTTACTCTCCTCTTACAGGAGAAAAGGAGGAGAACACAAGGTTAAAAAACAGTTTCCTGCACCATCATGCCAAACCCCCACTCTCAGATACGGTAACAAACTTTTGTAGCTACATATTAACAAGTCTTTGTAGCTGCACCTTCTCTCCCAACTGGAAGACTTAGTGCTACAATAGTCAGGAAAGCATATTTACATAGCTTCAAAACAAAGACAAAACTAGCACATGCTGGATGGCACTACACAATCATCATTTGTTCTAGAAATGCATTTTTCAATGAACACAGACCTCATACTTTATTTTTGTTACTGCATTACCGGTGGTATCTCATAGTCAGCCTGTCAGATTAAGACATTAGAGCCTACATTTCTTTTCTTTGCATGACCTTCCACTTTGCACTCTGAGACCCTACCTTTAAATTTTTTTTTCCTGGAAAACCAGCCATGAAACCTGCACCATTAGCATGGCAGGTTCTAGCACTTTTAATTCACTAGACTCAGGGCTGCCTTTTTCTCCATTTTCCTTTCATCACATCTTAGCTTTTTCCCCTTCACCAAAGTTCATCCTAGCAGTTCCAAAAAAAAAAAAAACCAACAACAACAAAAAACCCCCCAAAAATAAAAACAAAAAAACCAAACCAAAACGAAAACAAACCCAAAACAACAACAAAAAACACAACACCCAAAAAACCCCCAAACCACCCAAAACAAACAAACAACCCCCCCAAAAAACCAAAAAATCTGGATTCACATTGATTTCACATTATCCAGTACTTTGGAAAGCTGAAAGACAATGCAATTATGTTCAGAGTATGAGTATGCATGCATTCAAGCATTCCTTTTTAGAAGAAATCAGCTTCTTTATGAAAGCATAAGAAATTCCACTGAATTCTAAATGATCCTGCATTAAAAACTAACCAGTGAGACAAGTAAAGAGGCCACTTTTCTAACTGTATTTCTATAGACAGCTTTTTAACAGATACCAGAGGCAAAGCAACTGAATAATATATATAGTCAGAGGCAGATAATACATATTTGTTGATAAAGCAGCATGACAAGACAAGAATTTAAAAGTCCTTTCAAAAATAGAAAGTGGTTAAAAGCCACAAGTGAAAGATAAAAAACCCCACTCCAAAACCAAACCTTATTGTTTAAGTCATAGGCAAAACTTAGCAATTCTTGCTTTTCAACAACCTTCTTTATAAAGTATCGTTTCTGAGACACACTATACTCAAAATAAATATGTCAAATATTTGCCCTATTTCCTGAATTTTTTACATACCAATCCAACTTCTAGTTTTAGACAAAGATTACGATCTCTTTTATGCACTATGTCTTTTGAGACTCATTCATTTTGAACTTGGACAGAACTTCACTCTGTATACTATATATATATTCTATTCTATTCTATTCTATTCTATTCTATTCTATTCTATTCTATTCTATTCCATTCCATTCCATTCCATTCCATTCCATTCCATTCCATTCTCATAAATGTTTTCATGTACTTACAAATTGTAAAACCAAAATCAAACTACACCCTGACAAACAATAAGAGTTATCCCATGCGTATTTCAACTAAACAGTGCAGATTATACAAAATCCATTGCAAGCAATAGAAGCTAATACCAAGAAATACAAGCAACAACAAAAATGTATGTATTTTTTAAAGGACTTGAAAAAATTATATTATGAATTATGCTGTAATACACGGCCCTTCTTGATTAAATAAAATCAGCAAATAAAAACAATTTAGTATTTATTCAGTGGGTTATAAACAGGATGCAACCAAAGCTTTTTACACTCAGGAATTAGGTTACAGTAGTGAAGAAGTGCAGCAATTGGTTTCAGTCTGATATATGTATTTTTTACCTGATCTGTTTCAGAAGTACCATGTAGTGATAAATATGTAAGGAAAAAACCTATTATGACGTGATTATTTATAACATTGCTCTCAGAATACATTCAGAGACAACTCTCTGAAACAACCAGTTCCATCATTTTGTTACTTTTTACAAGGAGAGCACAGCTAGTCACTGCACAGTTAATACTCCCTTTCCTCCTAATAAATCATATAAACTGATATATAGGAATAACCAGAAATACCCAAAAATGGACAGTGTCAGAAAAGACCTGCTTGGTATTTTTGATGTCTCTCAGTATTGCAGAATTTGCCTTTCTGAACAAACCAGAGTTTCTGTATTCAAAACAGTAGTATGCTGTTTGCTTTCTTTTTTACAAAACCCTTTTATTACAAGACAGTATGACTTGGCAGTCTGGAGAAATAGAGGTAGAGGCAAATGTTTTAATGCAACTGATTATAATGGAAAATGTGGAATAAGTTCATTGAAGCTGAAACTCTGTGGGAGCATACCAATTCTCATGGGTTCTTCTAAGGAAAAACAGCCTTGGAGTCCCAGTGTGAAACTGTGAAGATCAAGGACAGCCAACAGCTCCCAGGTGGTTTCTAGGGATGTGAGACCTGACTTCAGAGCTCTTTTTCAGATAGCTGCTCACATACTATGTAAGACTCTTAAAATTGGGCCATATTATAGGCACTCGTTCTCACTGCAGCAGACCCATTTAGCATTAAAAAATCAAGCCAAGAAAGAGCTCCCACAGCTGCAAGAAGGAGCCTAGGAGAGCCCTATGCTGGAAGAGCCATCTTGAGGCTGGTAAAAGACAGCACAGAGCTGGATACGTGCCCCAAGCACAGAGAAGTTGGCTGGTCTGCATGTTTGTGCTAGTGAACAAGTACACCCACACCTTCTTTGCAAGATGGAAAACTTTTAAAGATGTTTCCTGCCCCCCCCCACCCCCCATGCAACAGGAACATTTTTTATTGCATGAAAATTTTCCCAGAATAGAAAATATATTTGCTGCCCAGCTCTTCATACTGCATTTTCCTCCTCACAGCTTATACAGTCGTTGAAAACTATTACTTGTAAAAACAGTTCCTACTCCTATGACAAGCCTCAATGCAATCTGTGGTATGTCCTAAGTAAGGACAGTTTTTGTGAACAATTGGGCCAGAGGAATGGGGCCCAATGGACGTTCTGCATGTGCAGCACTTTTTGCAAACAAAAATAATGAAGTATAATTACCAAAGGTGGCTAATTTCTGATAAAGTTAGTAAAATTGACTGTTTACTTCTGCTTCACCTTTAAGTATTTTTTACTTTGTAAAGAACTGCCTTGAATTTCTATCCCACTAGTTCTGACCACCTTTGCCTCAAAAAAGCAATTTAAACAGCAGCTCCTCATTTCTCACTGCTGTTATTACATCAGAAAATGGATACTCTTGACTCCTTTCATATGGCTCAGCAGACAGAAATACTGAAGTAAAACCTCTTTGCAAGGAGCATTCTTGTGTTGACAGGAAAATTGACAATATGATCTAATAGGACTTTTCCATCTCTAATTTCCCTGTGTCTACTACTCCTGTGGAGAAAAATAGCTTGTCAGCAAACTTATTATAGAAGAAAATATCACAGTAAAAATAGTTACAGAAAATAGCCCACCAATTCCTTGATGTAAGATATGAATGTATTTATTCTTGTTGCTTATTCCTGAGAAAAATATGTTCCCAGATTCTGTACAGTAAAAAATCTCAAGTAGCAGCAGCAATCAAATAAATTTATTAAATAACTCCCAAATACATAGGAACTTGAAGAAGTTCAATCAGAACTTTGTTTATTTACCTGCACAGCACATTTTTTAGTCTTGTAGAAAAAATGATACTTTTTTTAAAAACATGGAATTCAAAGATAAATGGGTAATGCCAGTATTTTGCAATTCCCCTATGCACCACCATTTTTGTGGAAGTGGGGAGATGGATTAAGGTCAGTCTAGTACAATCTTTTCTTCATTTCAGACAAATTTTAAAAGGCAAAAGAGCCAAACTGTTGGAAATACCTAAAGAGATATCTTTCAGACAAACATCTAATCAGAAACCTGCATTTAGCAACACAAAACTCCCAAGAAAGGGTGTCCAAAGCTGGATCCTGCCCATAACAGTGCTCTCGCCAACTGTTACCTTTAGGATTTTAGTTATTTCCTGACATTAGGACAGTGAAGACGAGAGCAACAAATCAGGATTATATCTAACACTACCCACAATGACAACAATCCTTGGACATCATTGCTGGTGAAACAATAGGTAGAAAGGGGCAGCACACGTTGACCCTCCTTGAATTTTTTCTGACTGGCAATCCATCCACAGACACCATTATTCCATTTCTTTCCATTGTATTGTCCTGTCTCCACCAAATCTGAATTTCTTCTTGTGTACAGCAGCAAAAGCTATGGTGTCTTTCTCAGTCCATCTCAGTTATGGGCTTCATTATCACAGAACCATAGAATAATAGAACACCTGAGATAGAAGGTACCTACAAGAATCATCAAGGCGAACTCCTAGACCATGCACAGGCTAACCACAAAAACTATACAACATGTCTGCGACCATTGCCCAAAATCTCAAAACAAGAGAGATTATGTATGATGATCTCTAATCAGGACATATTCTCTAACAGAATATAAGTTCTGATTTTCTATAATGCAGCACTTGATATGTGTATCTCATATTGTGAATTCATGAAGTCCTGTTGCATCAGTATTGGTCTGAGAACCTAATATTCCTCTAGCATTTGTTTTTTGAGTTTTATATTTTTGGTTGGTAATTTTGGGGTTTTGGTCTTGGTGATTTGGTTTTGTTTGTTTGGGGTGTTTAGGTGTTGGTTTTTGGTTTTGATTTTTTTTTTGCTTTTTAGCATTGTAAAGTCTCAATCTAGACTCTACCCAATTGAATGCATGAAGAAGATAATGAAATACCGTACTTGCTAATGTGATTGATTATCCATAATGGTTATTGGAGAGCCACATTTCATGACTGTAAGATCCTTCCTGTGCTTATCCCATTGCCTGGGGATTACCACAGCAGTATATCACAGATAAAATAATAACAAGCAACTTATAAAACTCTTACATTAAGTACAAGAATCTACAGAATGGTTTCTACATATAATCTAGACAGAAATTGTAACATATTCCATTGTATACCTGGCAGGTAAGCTTCCCTGTTCTCAGTTGGGTATGTGAAATTGAAGTTGTGTTCACAACAATATTATGAGCATTTACAGTCAGAATCAACAGCATAACTCAGAACTGTGAGATGATGAGATAGAGTCAGTAACTCGGTAAAGTTCACATGCATCTTTTTAGCAGTGTAATGCGACCTATACTGTATTCTTTAAGATTTCAGAGTATTCATTATGTGTGGAACATGTTAAACTATCAGCCAGTTATGTAAAAAATCCCTCCGTTTTTTGTACATATGCATTTATTACTGTGGAAGTATATCTCCTTGAAAAAGTATCTTGGATACTATAATATTATTTTTGGCACTTTATTTTTGCTTTGAAGTAAATTAAAGAGCAAGTCCTCCACATTTTTCCTGTATAAATCAGTCATTTCTGTTGCATATACATGGGATCCAAAACTATTGACTGAGGAAGGGTGAAGGAGAGGGAAAGAAGAGGATAGTTGATTGTTGGTTTTAAACACATAACCTAAGAATCCAGAATGTATCTTCTTCACCTTTTTTTTTTCTTTTTTTTATAACTTAAAACATCAAAATTATTCTATGCATCTGGAGGTGCAGATATGTGTTGACTTCAGAAACAAGGGCAATTTTCAAACTCCAGCACAGACCAGGTCTGTACATGTGGGGTGTGGCCACCCCATTCAGTGCTGCAAGTGCACTTAAAGGCAACAGGAGCACAATTGCAGATCTTGTTCAAGTCTTTGAAATGGCATCATATAAAGAGATAAAGGCTCAACTAGACAGTACATGGCTGTATTAGGACAAAAATGTTTTCTTTCTCAGGCAATTCAGGGGTTTTCTCATCTGCAGATTCTCTTTAGAAGTCAGTGGAAAATGTCGTTAAGAAGTTGAGTTAATATAGATTAGGTATCTGTGATGTCATGTCCCCACAGGGTAAAGGGCAAAAAAACCAACTCCTCAAACAAACAAAAACCTCTCCAACAACTCAACTTGAGAGGAGAAAATGGAGAAAACAGGTAATTTTTTTTCTGCAAACCACAGAAAAAGCCAAAATTTAACACGTGGAGTGATACAGCTCACTGTGGCATAGCTACTTTTTTCCTTTACCTTGCCTTCAATACTAGTCTAATATACAAAACCACATAAAAAATAAAAAATAATTCATGCACTTAAAGCATTAAGAGATGGAGTCCAGAAATTTTTGGGAGCTGCTAATAAAGCATTTTTCTGCTCAAATATCTGTAATAGGATTTTTGTAATTTTACAGTACTTGCTTCACCACTTGTGAGTTACAGGCCTTTATAATTCTCCTGTCAGGGCTTAAATATCAAACTATCATCCACAGTTAGCATTCCTTATCTATAAACATTTTTTCTTATCTTGTCAGAACCTCCTCGATTCTTAAATCAGGCCATGAACATATCTCACTAGGCACAGATACTAACAGAAAAATCATTAAGAATAGGTTTTTGCTTACACTGAAAGAGACTTTTTCTGTATTTCAGTGCCATAGACTGTCTTCCAACTACAGCATTATTAGTTTCCAACTAATAAACCCATTTATGAAAGTTTTAGGAAATTCCTACACTTCTGAACAAGGATTGTAGCACACTTCGTTAGGAAAGCGTGCCTGCTCTGCACATAGGGAAGAAAGCTTTCTTGCCACACACACATTCATATATACGTTCCTCTACTAACAGAAAATTTCAAAGAAGCAGCTTGGGATAAAATATTTCCCCATATCCATCCACCATCAGTAAACTTATCTATGAATTAGTGATGCCCAAAATTGAATTCACCTTTTTTTTGAGTCAACTTCATATGAGAATAATTTTAACATAGGGGTCTCTGACATCATCTAGCTGCTTCAAATGTGGAAAATAAAACAAGTGTCTATTTTGCATCCTGGTAATTTAAAAATTGGACAATCTGCAAAAATGTTGTGGCAGGCTGTGCATGCATGTATTGGGAGTGGCAGGCCAACTCTTTATTTTCTTCTGTATTTTCTTCTTGAAACACTACCTTTTGTCCATAGCCAGTATTGTTTTAGAAATAATTTTAATATGTTAAAGATGGGCTTGCAACAAATGCTCTCACCACTTTTTAATTATTTCCATTAGATTTCAAAGCAGTCATAATGAAATTTACAAGAAAAGAACATTTCTATAACTGCTTGAGAAAGCTTTATCATTGCACCATGGACATTAGGAAGTTTAGCTGTATAAGTAAAAAATAGTTTACTCACAATGTGACATGTCAAAACTAGAATCAGCCAAAACCCAAAACAAGAGTATGAAATGACAGAAAGCTCTAAGGTTACAACCAGGTGAAAGTCTGCACTATTTGTGAAAGAGTGGTTAATTAATATCACACCACTGACTCAGGGCAGATGGGTATCAGCTTATCAGAGACCTACTATGCTGTCTTTTCCAAATAAGGAAGAAAAGCCATAAAAAGCATGTGACTTAAGACATGCAGCAGATCAATGTATTAAAATGTAGAATATTAAAAATAAATTTTGAAGAATAAAGTCAGCAAGTAAGATGGAAAAGAGCAAAACAGAAGCAGGTTAAAAAAATTCATATGAAGAGAAGGAAGGACATACTCTGTCTCTTGAGGGGAGCCGGATGCCCCTCCATTCCTGAGCTGGTGAGGAGGTTGCAGGGGGCCTTTGGGGCAGGGCTACCCCCAGCCAGTGGGAGGGAAGTAGCAGAGAGGATGCCAACCTTCACTACCCTCTGGTTCTAGTTACTGGTCTTCAGGAGTTTTGGATCCACACACTAGATGTTACTTCCCTGCTAGCTCCCAGGCTTTCTTCCCTGAAAAGATTAAATGCAAACATTTCCAGCCTCTTCAGTTCAGCTTCACCTTCCAGACTACTGGAGGGGCTATGGCTGCTTCACAGCACATTTTTTATCTCTGACATGGTTATTTGCAATGTATATGTACTAGATCACAGCATGTGGATTTTTCCTAATGCACAGGTCAGTATTTCTTTTGTCAATGAGAAGGTATATTTCACATAGATTTTCTTTCTATTGTGAAGAAATCCAAAGTGTTAATGATGCCAATAGCTCCCATGATGACGCTGCTATATTTTGAAACCAAAGGCCTGTATTAAAACTCAAAATCTAGGTGCAAGGAAGTTGGTTTAGAAAAATAAAATTATTAAGAGGCAAAATCTCTTCTCAGCCAATTGGCCTGAGACTGGGAAGAAAGCAGAGTTTAAACTTATACTTTAATTTAAGAAATTAGAATTTTAGTGTATACTGAACTCAAGTAAGACTACTCATACATATCACAGATAGGATCACTATTCTGACTGTGCAGAGTTGATAGACACCAAATTTTCTGATCATATTTGATAATGGTCTAACTGCTGCCATTGACATCAGGGCTGGGAGGAAGGGGAATCAGTGACTTCAGTGAGAATAAAGCTGGGACTGTAGCAGACACACCTGAAAACTGTGATGTTAGTATAGACCATGTAAGTATAAGTTAAACACTGCACTGAAACAAAGTTATACTGGACAAGGTGTCAGCTAAGGAAGACAGACCAAAACTAAAGCTGGGACACCTAGAGAAGAGACAAGGACGGGGGCAATTAAGTTAATTTAGTGAAAAATTAAGTCAAATAAGCATAATACTTCCACCTGGAATTTTTTTTTTTTTTTTTGTGAAGTTCATAAAACAGAAGATCGCGGGCTACCTTTTTATGCAATGTTTTGATTATTTGAGGACACTTACATACTTAAAAATCTTTGCTAAAATGTAAGAATTTACAATCTGCAAGTGCAATATTTTTTTTTCAATGAAACAACATAGATTTTGAAATTGAAATTATTAGATTTAATGGCTGAAATATTTCACTGCAGAAGCTTTTGGTTATGGTATATGGATGAAAAATGATGTATGCTTTGTTCTTAAAATGCATGCATATTGTTTTAGTTTTTCAACAAATGTTAAAATATTTACAGTTATTTAGAATATCCCAAAAGATTCTTTTTATTGATTTCAGGCATTACACTAAATCTCAAAACTTAAAAGTGAGAATGTCATGCATATTGAAAGTGATTGAAATTGAGAAGGTTGCATAACATTTAGAAAGAGTACACATGGAAGTGTCAAAAACTTCTAGAAACAGTGTAGAATGTCTACACTGTTTTCTGTATGTTTTATATCTAAGAGTTAATAATGGTACTGATAAAATCCAAATAAATATGTTCAGTACTTCTTCACAGGATTTAGGCATTAGCGTTTGGCTTGCTGCTTTCTCTTCCACTTTTATATACCAGTTATGTTCCAGGTTATTACAAACAAATACATAATATTTGAATAAAGCTCCTCATAATAAGAAAAGAAAGGTATTGGAATAGGATATTATTCTGCTTTCAAGCCAAGAGGCTAACTTTTATAAATTCTGATTTGTGCCTATGATATTTTATTAAACTATAGTATATTTTGTTCTGAGTTATGCTGTATTAAAAGGGTTTCTTAAAATATGTTTTGCCTTCTTTGATGATCATTTTCTTGCGAAGCTAATTCAAACCAGCAAGGGCCCACCCAGTCAGAGCAACAAAAGCTCTAGTCCTTGATGAGCACTATTTGTAAGCACTCACTACTAATATTAATTAATTTGATAATTTATCCTCTTTTTCTATTCATCAGTTGTCTCCATGTGGTTTAAATATTCATTCTCTATTCAGAGGCATTCACACTGGATAAATATCATTCCTCTTTGGAGGATCAGCATAAGGCATATGTATCCTTTCAATTCCCCTGAATAGGGTTTGAACAATTCTCAAAACACTATGCTGTTTCTCAGGTCATGAATAAATTTCACCATTTGAATAGATGTAGATTCTTTCTGAACTGATTGCTGCAAGTCACTCTCTGTGCTTCAGTTGTTGATGTGGTGTCTTAGATGTCAGCTCCATAGGTTCAGATGTTTCAGGTGCATGCCCAACACTTCCTAAATACCTATTCCTAATGCACTGAATCAGTGATTTGAGCTCAGTTTACCAGACAAATGCAGACCAGCAGCCTGTACCTGCCTGTGTTCTCCACATGCCCCAGTTCCATGATGGGGCATGATACATGTTGGGGCATACAGATACATGACCTGTATCATGTCTGATACAGATCACACATGCTGTATCTGGGACCTTCAAACACCCTGAACAAATGTCAAAAGTCTTTCCATTTCAACTAGATTTCTGTTGAAAAGAACAGATACTGAGAGATACCCAGACAGAGAATATGTTTAAATTTAGACTCATAGTGGCAGGGATCATCAACATCTAGGTTAGAACATGGTGCTAGTAACACCAAGGTTGGGGTTCAATCCCCATATTGGCCATTCACTTCAGAGTTGTACTTGATGATCCTTGTGGGTCTCTTCAAACTCAGATTAATCTATGATTCTGTCATCTTACACAAATGCATTACGCACAGCAGAGCACTCCTTCGTGACTGGATTTCTTATGCCCAGCTTCACAAACAAACAAGCAAAAAATTAAGTAGGAAACCATAAATAAGATTGGCTATTTAAAACCTGAACCAAAGGGAATTAGTTTAAGTCTCAACTTGGCTCTTTTTTTGCAAGCATTTTGCCAATAAACTTTCTCTTAGATTTTATATACAAAGTGATCCCAAAGGGTGAAGTAAATTGCAAAATGTAAGTAATTGTAGAAATGAAGAAATATTTTTCCAGCTCTAGCACTGACCAAGCCCTTTCTAATTAAGTCTTTTTTTTTTTTTAGTTCAGTATCATAATTAAACCAAAGTTGAATCAAACAGTTTATCTTCTCTAACAAACAATTTTATCAGAAAGTTACTTTGAGAAAGGAAGATAAGATATAAGGGAGCTTTCATTAAGAGCTCAGACAGAGCTTCTTCATTCATCCTCCAAAATCATTATGTAGACTGGCAAAGAATGAAAGATAGCAGTGGGAGGAATGAAAAGACATCATTCTTATACAACAAATATGTTACGGAGACAAGCGATAGAAAATGGTGCTGTATATACTTAAAAGTTCAGCAAAGAAAGTCCTTTGCTATGTAACATTGACACAGGTTAGCCTCATTGCCTATTAATATAACTGGAAAGTTTTAAAAGCTATGGCTCTGAGAATACGTCAGATTAGGAACTGAAATTTAAACAGATGCAACCTACAGAACAGACAAGGCCATTTCTAATTGCCTCTGCCTTTTGCCACTGTAAGCTTCTACAAAATTAAAAAGACCCTATGGATCGACAAGGGAGCTCAGGAAAGTGGCTTTCACTTACATCTGAATTATGTATGGGCAGTATGATGACATACAAGTACTCAGAAAAAACAGAGTGCTGTGTGCTGCATGCCCCTGATACACATCTGGGCTGTGTCCCAGGGATACAGACCAGCTACACTGCTTTCTCTGAATAAAGTGTACTCTCTGAGCCAGGAGAAACTAGCAAGAACATATATCATGTTCTGAAAACACAGCCAGTGTGTCCATGCCTAACTTCTACCTGATCCTGCATTCTTTGGGCTTTCAAAAATTCTTCCCTGAGAGAACAGGGGTTTTGTGTGCCAACAGAGAGCAAAGCAAGAAAATAGAGTAAACACTAGATATATGTTCAAATAGTGGACCCTTGAGAGGTGTCATTTTACCTTTATTTGCTGAAGCAATTATCTCAGTTTCTTCAGCAGAAATGCAAAGATTTAGTATCTTTTAGTTGTAACTGATTATACTTACTGTCAACTTAGAAACTTGTTCATACTTTGGTTGCTAATTCTGAAAATTAGGGGGTGAGACTTAAGTGCTTCAAAACGAAGCTCCTAACACTAACCAGGATTTCACTGTAGGAGACTACTTTCTCCCTTGGAGCACAAGACTTGTTGATTTATGCCACATAACAGGAGGAAAGACTTGCACATCCTTTAAAATCCCCATCTTCCCTCGACAAGACAAGACAAGACAAGAAGACAACACAAGACAAGACAAGACAAGACAACACAACACAACAAAGAATGGTGTGTGGCATTTCATGAAGGTATGTAAATTAATTGGTGGAATGGAGCAGGCACAACTCCTTTGAAAATAATGTTCACCCTCGCTGTTTATCCTGAGATTTAGGTTGGGTCCCACTGTCAGCTATCAGTTGCTAGTTACAGCAATTGCAATGACATCATGAATCATAACGCAAAAAACATGTTACATATATATATATACACATATAAAAATGTATCATATATATATGATATATGAGTATCATATACATCTCTGTACATCTCATACATCTCTGAATGATAAATGAGCCAATTTCAGGCCAATTCCTACTGGATTATTTTTTGCAATACACTCAACAACTCAGAATATCTCCTGTCACACAGCTTGGTTTTGAAATTTTAACTACTGAACTGTGTGGAGAAGTGTCCCTGTTGCCTGTGACATGGAGTAGCTTGAGTCAGATGGCCAGCTGTCATTTCAAACAACAAATATTGTGTATTTTCATATGAGCTCCTTGTCAGACTCCTTTCCCAGATGCATCAATGTCAGGTCGGTTCAACAATCATTGTCTATAAGGGGCATGAGAAGCTACAGCTTTGCCATGCCATCTCTGCAGCTTTTGGAATAAAGCTGTAGTTTCCCCTATGCTCCAACAAGCTCCATGGTCTTCATACTTACTGCCAAGAAAATGGAACCACAATCCCAGCCAAATGAGGCATGTTCTGTCTAAGGCAGCAAGGTTCATAGAGAAATCTTTTAATACTTTCTTGCTTAAAAATCCATTGTATGACTTCCAGAAAACTCCGTTAGGAATAGAATAGAACTGAGATCGTACAGAAAGTTGTTCCCACTTTTTCAGGCTGCTTACAGGAATGTAAGCACTCCTACATAGCATAAGAGAGAGGTAACTTTTTTCCTATGATATTTTTCTATGGTATTTGCTTCAATTTTAATTTTTTATCTCCCCCAAATAAATAAGGAATAAAAGGGTATTAAAAAAGTCTGTTTCACTGCACCCTGCCAAGTCCCATATATTGTGTTAAATAATACTTTACCTCGCTATGTTAGAATATGCAAATTCTCTAAGCCATGTCAGTGGTGATACAAGACAATAGCACTGCATCTTATTAAATGATTATTAAATTATACATTTGAGGAGGCACCAGTCATCAGAACTTTCACTTTCACTTTCCTTAGGTGGTTTTGTATTACAGACGAGCAGTGAAGAAGCTTAACTTTGGTAATTATAGTATTTACAGTCTTCCTTGCATCCAAAGCACTTCAGCCATGTCTTGGGTTGTGGAACCTAGGATGTGTATTCTATTTTCATCTGCTGAAAGCAGTTGGGGAGCTGTTTTGTTTTATCTCTTGTTTACTCTGCAAGGAGTGGGGCGGGTGCCTTTTGATAATGGCCCAACTGTTAAAACCAGGTAGGGCATTGTTTCTTATCTTTTTTCTGCTAATGGACCATTTAAACACCCCTAAAAGCACACATCCCAAAACTTACCCTCCCCAAGATAGTACATTCACATTCCTTCATCCTATTGCACCCCTAAAAGCACACATCCCAAAAAAACTTACCCTCCCCAAGATAGTACATTCACATTCCATCATTCTATTGTGAGATGTTCCACCCAGTGGGGGGAGCCAACCATTCCTACCTGGATAAAACTGGGACTACGGAACAGGATATTGCTCTTGCTTCACCCGATTACCGGAGGAAGACAGGACCCTTCTCACCATCACCGGACTCCCTCTCACCACCTCTGGACCCTTTTGGCTTCAGGATCATCTCCACTCCAACAGAACCACATCTGCCACCCCAGGAGGACTTTTTGGACTGCTACCAACGTCCTGACCAACAGGGCTTCAGGTTGTACCTGACTCTGTCAGGGCTTTCCAAAATTGTTGTTTGTTTGTTTGCTGGTTTGGTGGGGTGGTTTTGTTTTTCTACCACATTTGTATTATTGATATTACTAGTAAAGAACTGTTATTCCTATTCCCAAATCTTTGCCTGAGAGCCTTGATTGCAAAATTATAATTTGGCGGGGGGTGAGGGGTTTGCATTCTCTATTCTAAGGGAAACGCCAGTTTCCCTGGCAGATACCTGTCTTTCCAAACCAAGACAAGCCAGTATCCCATTACAATTTTTAAGACACTGAAAGTCCTAACAGTCACTTAAATCTTATTATATAGTAGTACTCTTAACTGTGGCTCCTCCTTTTCCCAGCTCAAGTTATTTTGACTTGTCTCATTCTCAAAACAATTTGAAAAACACTGGGAAAATTAGAAACATAATAGAAATCTTTAGACAGTTCCATCCACTACACAGAAGCACTGATGATATATTCTTTTAGGAAGGGTTGCTCTACAGCATGTATTTCATGTTTTAAAAAGTAACGGCCAAAAAAGGGATGAGGGGAGGTAGGTGAATGAATCATGCACAGTAACTGTAAAATTATAGCCCTGTTGTTTTGGATCTGGCTGCTAATGTGCTCAAAAAGATCTGCACTTCATCATATTTCATAGGGACGATATACAGTATGTGCTCTATGGGGAGCCTATATGAGTCTTAACATTGCTCAAAAGGACAGTTAAATAAATTACTCCACCAGTCAACTCTCTGAAAAATTTGTATTTCTGCCAGCTTGCTTCCAGGCTCTTTGCATCGATGGATTGTGGTGACAGCAATTATGTCATCCTTAAAGTTAAGAACCTGGCAATCCTTACATCAGCTCTCAGGCTTGCTTTACTGTCCCTCCTACAGTTATCACTTGTTATTCCCAGAATTACCATATTTTCTAAGAGACTATGATAACCTACACAAGCACTATGAAAATATGGTTCAATTTAAGCTGCTCTAAATGATCACAGTATTCATTCTCCAGCATGCTTCATGCAGGCTAGTGAAGGTTGGAACGGGATGTGTGGCTTTTTCCTTCTTCTGTGCAAGCACGTGTAACACTTCTTAAAACAATGTATCCCATTCTGCCCTTAACTGCTTATATTTTGTACCCACCTCAGCCAAAATACAGGTTGCTCCTTGTAACTAGGGTGATTCAGCTAGAGATCAGTTGTATGAATCTATCAACTCTTAAGCAGTAAAGGAGACAACTAAGTAAATAAGGGCAAACGAGATTATTTTTCTGGGTTTATCAGAACATCCTGTATGAGTGAAGTCAAAACTTGACATTGTCTGAAGCATGGATTTATTTTTTCTACCCTGCCTCTTTGCTGGTGATCCCATTTTAGTAATGACCTCTGGGTAACTCTGGAAACTATGTTGCCAGGATTTACTTTATTGTCCTAATGTCCACAGAAATATTTAAGAACGCTGCTGCTTCACAGCAGAGCTGCTGAGAATGGAAGAGGAAATAGCCTAAAACAATGCCATGAGGTTTTTTGAGTGGCAAACTTTAGTTCTGTAATTAAATCCAGCATGTTCCACCTTAAAAATTATGCAAAATCTAACTCTTACTGGCAGAGCTGTTGGCAGAAATCTGTCTCTGCTAGCTGGGTGATACATTCATGGACAACAATCTATGATTCTGACAGTGCTGTATTTTCTGGTTGTCATAGAATGAGTCGTTATTTTCTATTCCCGCCGCCTTCCCCCCCCCCCCCCCCCCCCAACCAGCATTCCAAATCCATTCAAACGCTGAATTCAACACAGCTCTGGTTTTGCAATCCGAGTCATTCACAAGGAGCAGGTATCTGATTTGGCTTCTGAGAGAATGCCAATAGCGGATACAGTCAATAGGGTGACTGTTATCCGGGGCCAACTTAACCAGCCACAAGATCCAGCTAAGTGCTCAGAAATTCTGGAAGGTTGCTGTGTCTCACTGGCAAGGTGCTTACTGCTCTCTCCTCCCACCTATAGAAAGGGTAAATCAGGTAAGTTAGCTGCATCAGCCCAAGCTGCCTTACACATAACGTGAGATGAGTAACAGGCTGCAGTCAACAGCAGACCTTGCATGGTCAGGTCTGAAAGGCTCCACAGCCATGTACTGCTTACAACTGCTACTCCTACTGGTGGGGCTCTGAGCAGGGGGAGGAGCACTCAAACTGTATCTCATGTTGAACACACACAGGTTAGTTTATTTCTTGGTATTAATAAAAGATTTCCAAAGAAGACTGACTCCTGCGCAACATGCAGACTTTCCTTGTACCACTTCCAAGAAGGCTCCGTGCTCTTTTCACAACTGGCTTGAAATGACACTCTCTTTTCACCTTGTCAAGATAACATGTACTCCAGAGCCAGTATTCTCCCTATCCTAAATTGTCTCTGGTGAACATGACTGCTATATATAAACAGCAAAAATGAGAATATATTTCAGAAGAAAGCTCCGAGTCTATTTTTTCCTTCATCGAGATGTTTCGTACAGTCTTCTATCCTAAGTTCAGATAGCATTACTCCCCACCTAGGTTTGCCAGACTTAACAGACATTTCACAATAAACTTAACATAATTATGTTGATTAATCAAATTCTGTGAAGCAAGAAAAGCTGAATTAGGGGGACTGACAGTAAAATCCATCAGCTGTGTAATTCAGAGGCTGGACAAAGTTACTAGCATTGTAAGACTGTCCAGAAAAAAAAGAAAAACATCTTGCATGGTACCAACAGTTTTCATGAGGAAAAAATGTTTCAAACAATAATGTTGCTGTTTATATAAAATACTTTGGCATTCAGATTTAAAGAAACTTAAGTAAAATTATAGTTGATTTGATAAGTTAAATTAACACAAAATTAGAAAAACAAATGTTTTCATCAACACATTTTGAAAATTTTAAACCTTTCAGATTTTTTTTTTTCAAATTCTGTTTTTCCAAACAAAGAAAGGCTAGGAGTTAAGATTTGAATATGTCTAATGTTTGGGAAAATCCAAGATTAGCTCCCATAAATTTTTGTGGTTTTAAGCTCACTTCTGTATTTATTATTAGGATTTATTCTCAGTTACTCTTTGGGAAGCTTTTATGTCTTTCTCCATCTATTCAGTACACTGAAAAATTTTCACTAGCATAGCTGTCAACACAGTTGAACACAACAAGAAAATGGAACAGAGCAGATACAGTCTAAATAAAAATATTAGTAAATCTAATCAAACTACTGTAAGAGTTACATATTTCTACTCTATAACAATGAGTCTTTTATGAGTTGGCTAACATGATTTTTAATTTTTTTTTCTAACAGTTGGTAGATTTTTGATTACTTCAAAGAATATTTTGCCTAACTAAATATTCCATGTCAAAGGACAAATGGATTGTCTTCCATGAGTCTGGAAGTTATTTCTGCACATTCCACTGGATTTCCTGCTAATGGACTTACAAGGAGCAGTATAGGAAATAGAGAAATGAAATTCAAGAGATTCATCTCTTGAATCTTGGATTCCAAAAGGCATGGACTTTGAGAATGCTAGGACTGTAAGTATAAGGAAAGGCATGCACCTCTTTTTCTGTAAGAAAATGTTGAGCTGTTTTTGATATCTGTTTTTGATTTCATAGAATCATAGAATTGTTTGGATTGGAAGGCACATTAATAGTCACCTAGTGTTCTAATCCCCCTGCTATGGGCAGGGATGCCACCCACTAGATCAGATTGCTCAAAGCTCCATCCAACCTGGCCTTAAACATTTCCAGGGATAGGGAATCCACAATTTCTCTGGGCAACCTGTTCCAATGCCTCACCATCCTCACAGTGAAGGATTTCTTGAAGGATTTCCTTCTGTCATCTAATCTAAATATCTTCTTTTCAAATTCAGAATTGTTTCTCTTTATTTTGTCAATGTTTGCCCACGTAAAAAGTCACTCTCCCTCTTTAATTATAAGTCCCCTTTAAGTACTTAAAGGCAGGCCACAATGAGGTCTCCTTGAAGCCTTCTCTCCTCCAGGCAGAATGCTACTCTCTAGTCTGTCTTAAAAGGAGAGATGCTCTAGTCCTCTACTCACCTTTCTGGCCTCCTCTGGACACCCTCTAACAGGTCCATGTCTTTCTTGTGCTGAGGACTCCAGGTCTGGATGCAGCACTCTGGATGCAGTCTTATACAGCAAGAGTAGAGAGGAAGAATCACCATCTTTCCACCATGCTGACCACCTCTCTTTTGATGTAGCCCTGGACACCAGTGGCTGCCTGAGCTGCAAGCGAACTCTGTTATCTTGCGCTCAGCTATCACCCAGAACCCTCCAGTACTTCTCTCAGGTGCAGCATCTTGCATTCGATACTGTTAAAGGTCATGAGGTTCTTGTGGGCCCACTTCTCAGGTTTGTCCAGGCCCCCCTGGAAATCATCCTGTCCTTCTGTTGTGCCAACCACACCACTTGGGTTTTGTGTCATCTACAAACTTGCTGAAGGTGCACTCAATCCCACTGTCTGTGTCACTGATATTAAAGAGCACCTGTTCCAAGCACCAGTCCTGAAGATCACCAAACTCCACCTGGACAGAGAGCCATTGACCACAACCCTCCGGCTGTGTCTGTCCAGCCAATTCCTTATCTATCAAGTCTCAGGATGCAGTTTAGAGCTGAGATCCCATGTAGTAATTTTTTGGTGGACACAAAAATATTGTAATGGCTCTATCAATTTTTCTACTTCATATGTCATCTCCTGCTAGTTTTCTTGCTTTTAAAAAGGGCCAGCTCCACTGAAATTCCACTGGTGTGCATTTTTGGCACACCATCTAGCAAATTATCAGCTATGAAATTTCATCCCTCTGTCTGACAACAGAGAATACTCCAGTGCATTAGAGGCACTTTCCTACTGTTCATGGTAGGACTGACTTAAGGATGACTCAAGCCACATCACGAAGCATACCAAAAGTAAGCCTGGCAGTACTAGGCTCAAGTTCCTTTACTAGCAGAGTCTAAGAAGAGGTTTAACGTTCTTCCCAACAATTGCCCCAGCTGTGCATTCCAGCTGCACCCACTGCTTATTTACATCTAGTCAAAGCTCTCATCTGTCTGGCCACTCACTAGTGGCTCAAGCTTCTGCTGAACCTTGTGAGTGCATTCTGACTTTTTGCCCTCTCTGTAGGGGATACACTTTTGATCTAAGCAAACTGTATTTTTGACAAAGATCTTCTAAGTGGCTGCTATCAGCACAGCTTAGGCACTCTGCATCGGTGTGCAGTATTTTAGGTCTAGGATTTTAAACAGCTTTTGGCGTTTCCCATCTCAGCAGATCAAGAACGAAATGAATATTTTGGATGAGATCCATTTGAAAAAATGCCTTTGGATACTTTGACAATCTCCACATCAGCACCCCCGCAGGTGTTAAAAAATCTAGCTTTTGGATGTCCTGTGAGCTACTGGAGTTCCAAGGCCTGTCTCAGTGCCTGCACTAAAACAATACAGTGCAGTGAGTATTGCCACCTGATGAAAGGTGTGTGTACACAACTTTTAACCTGCTTAAAGCTTATGGCCTTAAGACAGAAGTAAACTGGAGCATTTTGAACAGAGACAGATAAAACTTCAGGAATAATATGTGTTCAGGAGGGAAGAGTGAAACAGAAGGATTTATAAAGAGGATTGAATAAAATCAGTGAGTTGAAGATCCAACCACACGTAACTACCTCCTAATGAGGACATGCTCTAGGACTAAATGTATGCTATGACACTAGCTTGAGTGAACATAATTTGTTTTCTTCTAAAGGAGTTTTACTCTCCAGAAGTAAAATAGCACACAAGAATCACAAATATTCTCTGAAAGAGGATGTGGATGTAAAGGCAGAAATGTGACTTGCACTCCTGGGAGGCAAAAGCCAGTACTCACTACTGTGTCACCTGGATTCCTGACACTCTCCAAATTTATACTTAATCAGCATCAGTCCTGATAAATTATTTAGCCTGGAGGAATTTAAGGGGATTCCAGTTTGTCTGTGCATATGCTCTTATATTCTGCTTGGTGAAATACGCAGGGTTGGGGCTGGGGAGAAAGCTCTGATTTCTGTCAATGCATCCTTTCTACACACAGTTTACTTTACTTTATACAATGCTGGTGTCCTCCTGTGACACAGGTATATTTGATACACCCTTAACATGAGTGTCCTAAAAGTTCAGGGTAGTGGTCATGCTTCAAAGTATGTAAGACACAAGAAACAACAAACTATCACATAATAAGGCTGATAGAGGAATGAAATCTAAGGGGTAAGAGAATACAACTTAGCATCTAGAGCAAAACAATAGCATCAATATCTCAGATAGCATAATCTTGCTTAGCCTTACTTTTAAGGATTGGGCTTAAGGCTATAAAAGCCAGTTTTGATAGCAGAAGTGCATACTCTTATGCAATGCATTAGCCCTAAACTGCAGCAGCATTTCTATGCTGCTGGTTACGTGGCACAGATTGCTTTGCATGAAAAAGAACTTAGAGAATTCTGGAATACCTGTGAGGAGCCTCATTAACTTTTGTTGCATTGTTTAGTTATAACTTAAATATTAAATTTAACCTTGGTCTTAAGAGATTTCATTTCTAAGCCAATTCCAAGTAAAGAGTTGCACGGTAGTACACCTGATTTAAACAATTGGATGGAAGATTGGACAGCATAGTAAAAAGAGTGATTTAAAATTTTTAAAAATGAATTTTTAAAGATAAATGTAGACAAAACCAAGCATGCAATAGAAAGATGCAAGGAACAGTCTCCACAGCCAATGCATAGATAACTGGTAGGTTCTGTATTTCCATTTTGTCTCTTTGGCATTCCATATGCTTTATGCAGTGAAGAGCTACAGACAAGAATAAAACAAACCCAGTTCTCCTTATAACACTGTAGCCCCAAAAAGGTGAAAAATGTGAAAAGGTGAAAATAGAAATTTTTTTTGGTTCCTCATGAAGAATAATCTGGATTCAAAGCTGTTATGGCCAGAAACCTGACATTTTAAAGGCATTCAGAAATGCAACAGCAGAAACACTTTTGAGGGAACTCCTTAATGCAGGCACACTGAAGGCTGAATTCCCTGCTCAAAGAACATCTTTCCCCTATTGAGATCGTATTGACATCCTGGGGATAAAGATTACTCTAGCAAGCCATCTCTCCATCTCTCCAATCTCTTTTAAAATAGATTAAAAAAATTAAGTTCTGCTTTTAGCACAAGTTTAATTTTATTCTACTTGAATTGGAGGGTGGGGAAGAAGATATTCCCTACCTCCTTCTAGCTTTGGATCAACGCATCCTTTTTTACAGTGGCTAGAGAAAACCATTTTGGTAACCATCTCTTGTTGAAATAAAGACAACATCTTCTGGAGGCTGGGAAATCTAGAAGAAAAGAATGAGGGTGATGAGATGAAAAATAGTGATTTTGATCTGGATTCAGTGCAGGATCAGAGATGGGAGGGAAATATGACTCTAAATCACCCATCTGCTCTCCTAATTCTGGTACAGAATGAAACTGTACCCAGTCTGCCCAGACACAACTCCTACACGCCTGGGTGAGAAAAGTGTGGAGCATATAGATGACTCCATTGGAATCATTCAATTTTCACTAGGAGAAATTCTGCCTTGTTAGGGCAGGTCTTGATTCCCTGAGCAGCATATTGCAGGGGCTTTGTGTGAACAAAAGGAGTAGTTTTATGATCACAAATGGGAAGGAAACAGGTCCATTGCACAATCTCTGTTAGAAACCCTTGATCTAAAGTCTGGGACGTTATAAGTTGGCACCAAAATAGAAACACTCAAGTGACAGACGAACAGACAAACCGCAGGTCACCAGATAGGAAAAAATATGATACCCTAATATGAAGCCCCACAGGCAGGAAAGAAGATCTTGGACAATGTTACCAAAAGGGGGTAAAGAGAGAGACATGCAGAGAAAGGAACCACAAATATATATGCACAATATTATGATCAAACCAAGAGATAAGTCTGCTGTATGGTCATTTTATGTCTGTACTAAATGTATACTGGTTAGCTTAATTACTTCTTTGATTCTGAAAACTTACATATGTATCCATTTGTTTGCTTATATATGAATTTGAATGTCTTGTCAGTCTGATCCAAACCCAATGGATTGCTATTGATGGGAGAATAATCATGTATAGACAGATATTTCCATAGCTAAATGTGTTATTTAATGTTCCACTTTTACTTGCTACTGACTCTTCTCTAAATGTAATTTTAAAAAATGCAGTCTCATCATTTTTCTGGTGCCATTATTATGGAGACTTAGTTTTCTGTTAGGCTGTAGTAAAACTTGAACTTGCACATTGTCATCAATTTCTCCTCTTCAGGATGAAATGCTCTGGTTTACAACCACCATGCAACACAAGCTGTTAACTTCATATTTCATTTGATGTTATATTGGCAGCCTCCCAGAAAAGAGTTTATCTAGGAACTATGGCATTTATCACTGTGGTATCTGGTGTCTTCCAAAATTCAGCCCTTATAAATATATGTGTTTATCCACAGTCTCTGCATCTGCAATGGAGTAATACCACCCAAAATAGCCTCTTCCCTCATTCTGAGCTGCAGCTCTTCAAACCTGGCTGCTAAGATATCACTGCTGAAACACTTGGTGACTCCAGCCTAAGCATGGAGCAAACTCCCTGTGATTCCCTACAGCACTTGTAAGCAAACCAAGAAGCTGGAAAGCTGGCTTATGGAAAGGTTTGCCAGGAAGTTAAAACAATCCTGAGTGAAAGTAAGGTGGTGAAATACCAGGTACTTCTGATGATGAACCCCACCTGTGCAGTCTCTGCTCAGCTAAAGAATTTTAAGGATGAATACAGTACAGAAAAATGCTGCCTAAGAGCACAGATGGTAAGAATATTGACTAAAGATTGTGAAAGTACAAGTCAGCACTGGAACTACCCTTTTCAACATCTGCTCAGCATCAGCACAGTTATCAACAGTGGGGAGTTTGAATATATTCCTTGAAAAGCCTATCTTTACTCAGTAACTTACAATAACAGACAAAGTCAGTGGTGCTGTAACACTCACGAAAGAGAACAGAGATGGAAGTCTTACCTTACCGGGTCAATTAAAATTGACAAGAAGGATCTTCCCTTAGTCACAGCTTCTACCGTGGAAGTTCTGCAAAGACCATGCTGATCTTCCCACAGAACATGAAATGGTTTATACAAAATTTCATTCAGAAAAAACACTGAAAAAATATTTTGCAGTCATCCTAAATTTTTACTTATTTCTCAGAAGACTTTACAAAATGATTTTATCTGGAATTTGGAATCTTCTGGTTAAAATACTCATAACAGGGTTCATGGTCCTTCACACAACAGAGAAATGCCTGGAAGAATTACATCTGAATTTTACAACGGCAAGTGAGTGGTAAGCAACATTGCGTTATATGATCTATGCTACTTTGCTTTATATTACAGCATAGCAAGACAACCTGCAAGCTTCAGATGTAGGGAGACTGCCTGACCTCTCCAGACAAGACTCCAGGCCAAAGGTAGCCAACTAAAATATCCTTGTCCCTATATGTGACAATATCTCATAGCTTGTTCCAAACATCATTGCTTCTTCACACATCAGTTTGCTGCTTTGTACTTCATAAACTTCAAGCCAAGTTTGAGGACAGTGCGAACCTTTTAATACCTTTCTGAACAACCACTAGATTAAATAAAAGCAAAGTACACAGTACATGCCATAGGGAGAACAAGTACTCTTCAAAAGCATGCATTAGTAAAGATTCCTTACAGACAGGGAGTACTATCAAGGCCTGTGACCATACTGATGGAGAAACAGGAATGTGCATCCAGATGATGTGGCTGTCCTTTGGCATGCTTACATCAGCTGAATGGACCCAGCCTGGAAATCTTTCCACAAGACTAAGAGCATCAAAGCTACCACATTAGCCATGCTTCTGTGCAGGCATGGGAGAGTGCACTGCTATGAGTGATGAAGCATAGCAAGTCAACTAACAGCAAAACCTTGCTCTGTGCCAGCCACACATCCACCACAATGCACAAAAGGAAATCCACCTACAGCAGGTTCATTACAGAGTCTTCTGTTAGGAGGAGAATCCATGGGTAGCAAATTAATCTACTGGATCATGCACGAGGAAAAGTAAATGTGGTCAACTGCTTGTCCACCTGGCTTGTCCCCCTTATTCACCCACGGCACTATCATTCTCCACTTCTCTATTAATGAACTTTTGGTAGAAACTGAAACTTCATTCAGTGGATTCACTGCTCTTACAACCTCAAACATCTCCTTCAGAAAAAAAAAAAAGGCAGGGCTTTGATCTCTGAAAAGGTCATTATACTTTATAGTTTTAAACATGACATGCAACCTAGAAATGAATCTTGGAACAGGCTTTTGGTACATTTACACACAGCTGTCATTTATTATTGTTAATAAAAGTTTATTAGTAATGTTTCACAATCATATCCTTGTAAACAAAAAGGAACAAATCCATGGTGTTTGGCTTGGGTTGTTTTGGTTTGTTTTTCCCATCAAAAAAATTGAAATTATTCAAACAGTTGCATTAATTATTGAGTTCTATAGCGTAGAATGTATTTTAAAATCATACAAGATTTTCAGGTAGCAGTTAGCACACATATAATGAAAGAGTCTGGAATAACTTTGAATTTCACTATGTGCTACTGACGCAGACTCACATAGGGAACAAAATCTGTAATGGATAAAAAACCTTTAATTTCACAAACCTGCCCCCATCTTCCAAGACATTCCTTAGCAACCACGCAGTAAACAGTAAACAGTAAAAAGCAAACAGTAAATGAAACAGATCTTCACTGATCACCCATTTATTTTTTGCTATTGATTATACCATGTTGTTCAAGGTGGGAAAGATGTGGTTTTCTCATAACTCTCTCTCTTTTGATTAACCTCAGTGTGATATCTCTACAATAGGATGATTAATTTGCTTCAAGCTGTTAATACAGCATTGTTATAACTTTTTCCATTTGCTGCTAAATCTCAACTTTTTCACAGATTCACATATTCAATGGTTATTCCAGGACGTACTGACCTGCTTGGAATAACTCAGAATGTTATCACAGGATGAGACCCCAACAGATGTTGAGACATATTCCCAACTGTGGCACAGACACTAACTGGCATCTGAAGCAGATAACTTACTTCTCTGCCTTTATGTGACCAGGTAGATTTTAAATTGGTTTGAAGGTAATCCTTCAAACAAGGGAAGAATTTGGCCTCCAACCAGTAAGAGGTGAGGTCTCTCTTTTTTAAAGCGGTGACCAATAGAATCAAAATCTATTTTTAACTAATTATTTATCTGATGAACATGTTATCTTCCTCTGCAAGAAGAATGATGAGGAACAAATTCAGTAACTTAAATTCACCCAACAAAGGTGTTTGCAACCTTTAAGTGCAGATGATTATCTTCTACTAGTACAGTGTACAAATATATAATGTGTATTGTGTTAGTCACTTGTCCTTAGCACCAAGTCAAAATACCCATTTCCAGTATAAGTTCTCTCATATGCTGATTCAACTGCTCAGTCAAATATTCATGAGAACCATAACCTTGTCAAAAAGAGGAAAGAAGCAAGCTCAAAATCTGGCCAAAGATAATTAATACAATCTTTCAAAAGGCAGGATTCCTCCCACCCTTCCCTTCATGTTCACACAGTTTCATCTGTTAACTAATGCTGGTAAAGCAAGCAGAAGTTTAAAAGCCTCACCACATTAAGAGATGGGCACAAATCAAAGCTCTGGAAGGGAGTAACCTAAAATCCCCTAATGGTTTGAATTCAAATCTATTTGGCAGCATGAATCCATCTTTGATTTAATGGCTAAGTAACAAATATTTGTCTGGGAGAAAATGAATAAGCTGCTTCCCAAACACAGACCAGAATCCCTTTGAGACTTTGGACCACACAGTCTTGTTCTCCCTTAATGGACTCCAGTAATTTGTGAAAATACGTTTTATCTCATAAGTAAAATACAAAGAAGGATGCTTCCAACACACTAAAGTATGGTAAGTTTTTGGATTTGGTTTGTTTGGGTTTTGTTTTCCTTTTCTTACAGTATAAATATTTATTGGCATCATATCCATAAATCAACTATTTGGTTGAGGAAGACAACATTTTCAAGATACTCTCAAGACACAAATTAATCTTAGGGGGCCTATTCTCACTCATCTTTCTATCACATCTGAGCTCTTCATTACAAGTTATTCCAGCTACAGGTTAATAGCCTTTCCTCCTCATGTCAAATGTCACCTTATAACACTACTTTTTAGTTTCTCACAGTTGGCTTTTAAAAATAGATAGGCATACATTGGAGGAATCTGAGTTTAAAGGGACCTGAATGTCTAAGGAAATATAGGTTGACATCCCTTTAATTGAAATCCCATGTCTTCTATATTTTCAATGTACCAATATCTAATATATTCTTCATGAATACCAGTATGAAGGACAAAAGCTGTTCTCATTAAATCAGCATAACACACTGATTTTAGTACAGGCTGCTTGGGATCAATGTTGAAAAATCTCACTGATGATACAGTAAAGAAATTAGCAGAAATCACACAAAAAATGCTAAAATTAACCTAGATTGAAGCATTTTCTTAGCTTTATATTTTGTCTTGTAGTAATGATCAGTTTTGTTTTCTATACAGCATTTTTATTTTGTTTTATGTCTAAGCACTGGATTGTTGGGTGGTTCCTCTCCTGCTCTCTGCCCCCCCCTCCCCCCCCACTTCGCTTTATTCCAATGTTTAATATTTTAGGTTTTCCACTTTCTGCTTAGTTATTGAGTTTCACTGATTTATGATTCTGTTTTTGTTCCTTGTTTGTATAATTGCGTTGGGGTGTAAATAGCTGTTGGTTTTCATTTGTTCTTTAAATTTGTTGTTCCCATGGTAACTCTTTAGTGCATTTTTCCCTGAGGTTTGAAGGATGCTTTTGGGCTTTGCTGTGATGGTCTGGTAATCTTCACCAGACTGCAACATGTCTTTAAAATTTTTTTCATGTTTGGACTGTCTCAGTTTCTTAACTCTTTGCTGCTTACATAGATCTGGTGGCCTAGAGTCCTGCATTTTCTTTACTGGCATTTAAATAAAATGTGATATAAAATTCATACAGCAAAATCAGATATGTGATTTAAATGTAGTCTACACACAGGTGTAATGCAATCTATTCCTTTTCAGTCTAGACCCTATAACATTAAGACGATCTCCTGTTTGGTGTGTGGAACTACATACATAGACCCTCTGTGTGTTGGGCCTAACTTGGCTTTGAATGTCCCAGCCCTTTTACAACACAAAAACCGAAGAAGGACAACTTAAAATATAACCTGCAACCCTGAAAGGAATTTCTTAAGATATTTTTAAAAATTATACAGGTAGCAGTGGTAACTCTGATCACTCAAAGCTCTCCACACAGAATGAGGGACTGAATTTCCTGACCGCTTCTGCACTCTGCCCCATTTACAGCTATGGACAGTGAAGTTCTGAGGTTGCTCTGGTTTCTTGTAAGAACTGAGATCAGGTACATCTGAGGACAGCCCCAGACTTCAAAGGGATCTAAAACTTGCTCAGAGCTGCTCCTGTTCCTTCTATTTCCTGTCCACATACAGCTGAGTTAAAGCAGGACCTCAGACTCGCTGTAGTGGTGATCTGAAACCATATTAGCCCTCTACCATAGAGCTCCCATCTGAGTCATGAAAACAGCAGGACTAGTCATCCATATTTTGAAGCTGTGTTTTGAAAACAAATTTGCTAGTTTTGTTAAAAGCTCCCTAACTATGCAAAAGCTGCAGATACACCTTAACAAAACTATATCAGGTAGGAAAAAGGCACATTATTGATTGATTCTGATTACATGTAGCACACCCATATCCCAATATGTTTCAGTGCTGGAGAGGGCCAATTATTCAGCATGTTATGATAAACACAAAAAATGGAGCTGTGCTGAGCTAAATATGAAAATGTAACTCTATTTTTATGACTACTTTAATCCCATACTTTAGAAAACCCAGATTATTTTTCTCTTTTCTTTCTTAGGAGATTCAACTTGTTACTGCCATGCTAAAGTTTTCAAGTCACTTGGCCCCAGTATCCCCATGGCTTTTTTTCCTTCTATAATGTTTATCTATTAAGCAGCCTTGCAGAATAAGCAATTCTTGATATGACTATTAAAAACTAAAAAAAGTTATAAATTACTCATATGATAAGCTAGCATTCTAAAATAAATTCTGTAAGATTTTTCTGTAATTGTCTAAACAATTTCCATCGCCTCTAAAAATAGTACTGATGGAAGGTTTTACATTTTACTTTGTAAGGGCAGCCCTGCCACCATAATTCTTACATCCCTTTCTACTAAAGAAAATGCACAAAAACAAACAATCTCTGTTCCCAGTGCAGACTTTTGTTTTAAGAATGTGCAAAATTTGAGAGGGCTAAGGGTATTTATGATTGGATGGCAGAAGCTCAGAGCTTTCTGCATTTGTGATAATGAGAGAACGTATTTATTCCTGGGGAAGTATGCAAACCACTTGCTAAAAGTCCATAATGGAAACATTTAATAATACGAACAATGATGTGTATCATCTTTTTTTCCAAGTAGCAGGACAGAAGCAGCTTTGAGATTTGATTCAGCCCATCTGCAGACTCAGGCAAACCTGAATCACTTAACACTGTTCATAGTCAGAAGGTAATATTTACACCCCAAGAAACTACAGGTGGATTTAAGAGATTTAAATTAGGGAAGTCTTTGATCATTCTGTATCAGCTTTGGAATAAAAGGAAAGCATCTAGAAATTACTCTATCAGGGAGTAAGCTCACCTGATTGTGGGGTTTTTTTGTGCATTTGGCTTGGTAAATTGAGCATTGATTGCTTTAGATTAGTCCTTTTCTTTATACCTAATCTTTTCTAGGTAGAAAAGGTAGAAATAAACTATGGTAGCACAATTGGCTACCATAGTAGCTCTTGATGCTCTTGAGGAATGTGCTAATTCTGGACATGATTTATTTAGATCATTTGGGTAGAATACTACCAAATTTAATGGAGAATGATAACCTCACCAAAAATTTTTGTAGTCTGTTTTCTCAAACATCCCACAGTAAGTGCAATTCTGTGTTATGGTCAACAGAGCAAAGAATTATAATTATGGCCAGTAAATTATATAGGATTTTGGATGAGATAATTCTATTGGGTTTCCATAGTAAAGCATGATTTCATTCTCACTACCATTCTGTAGGATGTTTCCACAGGGAAAATTTGAACTAACACAGAATCTCTACTATCTTCCTCTTGGCCTCTAGCTACTACAATGCATAACATTTATAAACTGATAAATCACTTGAGTGGTTATGACATTTTCCATTGGCTACCAGGACAATGGTACATACATACATACTGCTACCAACATCAAATAACTGTCAACTGAATTACCTAAATGATGATTTAGGCTCAGCTAAGCTTTTAAGGGTAATTTTTTTTTCTCTCAAAAAGGGATGATGATTGTACTTCCTATATTCAGATCTTGTTACCCTTTTAAATTCCAGTTAGTGAGTTTGCTGATTTCACAAGGCATTTTGCCCTTGCTGACAGAGGAGAATATTGGAGCTGATTCCTGCCATATAGACCTAGGAGAAGGAAAAGGTATGCCAAGTTTGTAAACCCAAATTCCCACTAATGTGTGGACAAGAACAGGTTTCACATGGAACAGGTACACAAGTGTACTTTATTACACATATTTTTACCTTCTACAAAACTATAAATAATTTCCAGTCTTTGGATGTATTAATTTTTTGTGTCCTCATGTCCACCCATAAAAAAAATAAAAAAATATAAAAATGTTGACAGTGCTCCAGTAACTGATAGGCAATCTGAGTGGCATAAGTGTATTTGTTTAACTATCAGCCTTTTCCCCAAAGAGAAATTCTCACTTATGCCAATACAGTTGCAATAATATTTGTAGAGGCTCACTAAAATATGTGGAGTTAGGTTATAATTTTTCCTCCTTGAGAAGGGTAAAAAGGCAAAATTATGTGGGCTGGGAATGCAGAGATGGTCAGGATGAACAGGAGTACTTACTAAACTCAGACTAACTAAGGAGACAATTGTTTGCTTCCTGACAAAGATGGTGTCAGTTCTGTTTGCCAACATGCACTGCAGCTATATGTAACCACTATAAAAACCACACAGACATTCAAGATCTGCCAGTTTTGGAACAGGGACTAGGAAAACTGTATAATCCCAGAGTAAAAAAACCGCACAGCAGATGGTCTTTTTTTGCTCATCTCCTGCTCCTTCTCCCCCCCAAGTGATGCTGGCAGTATCTGCTGAGCAGATTGCCAAGGACAACCACATCACTCCATTTAGGCCACCTTTTTGGCACACCAGTCTTGTTTTAATTTTGCATTTTCTGTTGTCTTATTCTAACTGTGCTAAGACTGTGAGTTTAACTATATATACGAACCCTAATACATTTATTGCAGCTGTTAAACAACATTGTAGAAAAAAAAAAAAGGAAAGCTGAAACATGGAGTGGAGCAGATGGAGGAAAAAAGAAAATGTTCATACTCCATGAAGAAAGATAAATGAAGCAGGGAATTTCATTTTTGGAAGGCATTTTTAATAAGGTCATTATCAGGCAGATCAGCCCAAGAAGTATAAGCTCATAATAAAAAATGCAGAATGGACTTTGAAGTGTCTGATTTTCCATGCTGATGAGGAGAAGCAAGCCTGTTTTTGACTCTGTGTTTACTCAATGGTTACATTCAAAGTGGTATCACTGATCTTTTCTGTACTGCCTGTACATTATAGGCCATGGCTCATTTAACTGATGTCATTATCACAGGATGAGTCCAGTTTTGCCTTCGAGTTAGACGTGGAAATCCCATTTGACTGTACCTCAAGAAGCAAACCAGAAAGAGACCGTCTCTATATGTTGGGAATACCAGCATATCTTATTCTTTGGATACCAATGTTTTGGGTTTTTTGTTGTTTTTTTTTTTTTGCTCAGGAGTACAGTCATGCAGCCAATTATCCTTTGTCTTGATGACAAAGTAAGTCTTAGTTTGATAGCAAAGAGACCTCTCTACCTCAAAATCATGTAAAGTAGTGCTCAGAGAACGCATTTTTCTATGCCACACACACTATAAATGTGTATTTCTCTCCTGTCCCCAAATTACTTTCATTTATCTTCAAGTGTTAAAATTTTATGCAGAATAAGCATATTTGTCCTACAAAATATGCCCTGACATCCATATGATTTATGGACAGGGAGAGGGGTGCTGAGGTGTCTAAAAAAGATGGGGAGAGAACAGCATTTAAACTCTTAAAAGGTTTCTGGATAGTCTAATATATATTCCTTTGAAGGACTGTGTTTATCTCTCTCATACAATTAGGCCTATAATCTGAAACTGTTGCCCCGTACTGAATTCTGAAATAAACTCTTTTGCTGACAAATATTGAAACTGTATAATTTTCAGTGACATTTACCAGAGAGAGCTATATTCAATTCACCTTAAGCAAAGAATACTTAGTGCACTTTCATTTATATATAGCAGATTAGCCCTTCTCTCCTCCTCAAATTGCCTATCTTCTCCTGTTCCTGTAACATATTTCTCCCAGTCACAGAGATCTTGCTCTCACAGGAAACAAACTAAAATGCATACCACACAGAAACAGAATAAACAAAAGACAAGTCCACGGGAGAAAGCTGCTAGGACACTGGATGAAATATTTTCCCATGAATCTAAAAAAGATAACAGGCACTTACTTATACATCTCCTTTCATCCCTGAAAGCCTTAAACTTAATTCATGGTTTCATAACTACAATAAAGTAACCATGCAGAGATTAAAATCAGGGCCTATTTTTGTTTGGATATCAACAGTATGAATCCCACCCAGGTCTTTCTAAAAGCAGCCTTGGCTGACACTCCAAAATGCTTCCTCAAGTTAATCTTCAGCCAAATAAGAAGTGGTCTGGAAAGGATTCATCCTTTTAGTGTACACAGAAGATCCTCGTCTTGGATCTATAAACCAAGTCTTTAAATTCCATTGTAATTACTTTGCAGTCATAAATAGAGCACACTATTTGTGGCATCCCAGCTGGCTTTTTAGACAAGGTGCACATACCTTAAAACAGAATACTCAAGAAAAAATGGGGACAGTGACAGAGACATAGCTGCAATAATATATGAATGCTCAAAAAGAAAACAAGAAAAAAGGAAAAGAAAGGGAAAAAAGAACCTTTTTAAAATTATTTCTAACATAAAGTAATAGCCAGAAAGAACTTTCTTTATTTGAAGAATATTTTTGCAGAAGCTGGATTCCCACCTCAAAAGTTTGCTTTCAAGTAAGACAGGGTTGGTGAAAATGAAAGTTCTTTTATAGCAAAGTCCTTTAAATTACTTAACTCTTAAGATATGATGACTTAGTAACAGTCTTACACAAATAACTGAACTCTTCACTCTGAATTTAACAATCAAACCAAAACACTATTTTCCCCAAGAGATACATTTTTGTAGAGACAGTCATGGAAATTCAAAACCATGGCTAGGGTTAATGCTTGTTAAATATTTCCCCAAAGATTACAAGTCATTCATAGTGCCTCTGATATCTATAAATGCCTAGCTTCCATGGATGTACATGGAATGGCCACAAGTCCCTCCATTTTAAGCTGGGATAAAATTATTTCCATAGAGTTTGTCTGCCAGGGGTTTCCTGTGACCCACAGCATTTGCTGGCTCTTCTCTGGAATAGCAAATGACATGACCATCAGCAAGACAGCCAACAGTGCAAATTTCTTTTTATGAACTTAGTATAAAATGAACATTCAATAGGCCTTTTAACAAGCCCAATTATTGCACTGATTTTTAAACCATTAAAGAAACATTGCCTACAAGTTTCATATGCTCAGAGTAAGAGCATACAGCCTTTTTGGTAATATCATCAATATCATCCAATTCAATATCTAGTCTCCAACACCGTCTTAAGCACACTTTGAGGAAAGAGTAACTACTAAGGATATAGATATCACTAGTGCCAGCAGTGGTAATCTCTAAAATCAAAAAATACATCAGGTATCTCAGTACTGCTGCTATGCATCATTTCAATAGCAGACTACAAATGAAGAGAGTTTTTTTAAGAACTAAGTTTCTATTACAGAAAAATGCAGTCAAACTGATTGGTAGAATATATTCTGGGTAATGGTAAAAAAATAAATGCAGGAATTGTCTGAATGGAGCTTGCAGGTATACAGGATAGCAATATGTACTGTCTATAGAAACATCAGCCACACAAGAAGACTGAAAGGACTGGAACTCTAGGAAGCAAAGCAAAACAACAAAGACATATGATTCTTAAGCTAAAAAAAGCCCACAAACCAACCAACCAATCACAAAACAAAAACAACCCCAAACTACTGCAAAGGGCAAGCTAGCAATCTGCTTCCCATATTCACAGTGACAAGAAGTGACAAGCTTAACAGCAGAAGTTTTTTAAACATTAGCAGAAAATACCCAAGAGTAAGTGTAGTAATAGGTTGCCTGGGGGCCTTAAAGACTATCTGTAAAGCTTCGGAACAGGTTAGACAAACATCTGTCAGGATTAGCTCATGCTGCCTTGGGGCAGGGTGATGAACTAGATGCTCTCTTGTGCTCCCTTTTAACCCTAAAATTCTATCATTATTAGGAAAAAGCTACACAATTCCACAGTAGTAGCCAAAGAACATTTTAGTTCACTAGGAAATCAGGGACAGTGATTAAAAAAAAGCAGTAGTCTACCACTGAATGAAGATGGTAATTTTTTAATAATGCTGAAAAACCAAAGTTTTAACACACATTTATATTCTTCCATCTCAAAGAAGGAATATCTGCTTTTGTTATGTTTTCAGATTTCTAGTTTATGCAAATAAACTAACTTCCTCAGGGAGAAAGAGAGAGAGTCATCCTCGAAAGCTCGTTTTCTTTGAATGGAGGCTGAAAGCTTAGAGATGAAGGGTTTTTGCAAGGTGTGGAACACCTATAATGGAGGGGCCCATGCTACACCTCATGAAACTGAGTTTTTATGCACAGATCTTCTCTGTGTAAATGACTCCTGTGCAGAGATCATACCACGGAACTGCATGAGATCTGTAACCAGATGCTCTACAACCACGTTTGTCGTGGACCAAGAAGCAGGTATTTCACTGCAGAAACTGCACTGTACAAGCTAACCAGGAGGGAGACAGTGCGTCATCCTGCACCTGGTGTGCATACCAGCCTAAATCAGTGCTGGCTCAGGATTCCCTTGGCTCTTGGTTCTACTGAGGTAAGGCAAAAAGGTGATGGAAAGAGGCTTACATCAGATTTGCTATTCCCAGCTAAATATTTTTCTACCTTACTATACATGGTCAATTTCAGGTCATCATTAAGCAGTATTTGAGTTAGAAAATAACCTGACAACATCCTGTGCAATACTAAGACCTAAATTCCCTTTAACTTTTATTTTCTTCTTTTCTATGAACTGGAATAGTTCCACCCAAGGAAAGCCAAGGGTATAAAACTGTGATCACTCACCTGATACACGGCAGAGATGTGATTTAAACCTCCCATATTCTAGACACTTACTTCTCATGTTGCACCAGATATGTTTCTATTCAAATAGCTGTTCCTCTCAAATCAAAACTTGTAATGCCCTCACAGAAAGCAGAAAGATTTTCCAGTTTAGCATCCTTTCAAATGTATGTTTCTCTTAATAGCAGCTTCAAAAAAATCAGCATTATTAAGTCAGATTTATACCTAAATATTTTTGTAACATTACAAAAAATTTCTGGTTTGGTTCCCTTTCTATGCAGCATAAAAATAACATCCGTGAGGAGATGTGTTTTGAAGTCTTTCACAAGCGCTGGAACAGACTGGCAGCCCTACTGCCCCTCTTCTACACAGTGTCCCTGTAAGAATGCCCTGCCAACTTTCAAAGACATTCCAGGGCAGGTGCTAATGAAAAGCAGCAAAGCCTACACTGGCTCCTCATCTGCAAGGAGGCAGAACACTTACAATGAGTGAGAGAGACAGAAAAATTGTGCCAACCCAAAGGAAAGGCAGAGAGGTCAAGAGAAACACAGAAATGTGGTTTGTATGCCTTTTTTTTGCTTTGTTTTTTTTTCAGTTCTCCCTCTCCAAGTTTATTGCTTGTAAAACTACATGAAGAGAATGCATCTGAAGATTTCAGGTCAATTAGTGTGCATTTGGATTAGCCCAGGACTCTTGCAAACCTACCCTAAAGAATCCCCAAATAATTTCTCTTCCTTCTCATTCTCCTCTAGGACAGCACCACTGCTTCTCAGGGAAAATACAGGAAGTGGTTAACTCAGGACAAATGCTTCCTGACACCCAGTGCAATTCCAGAATCAGCAGAATAAAACTATGTTGGATACAAAGCTTATTTTAGATATATGTAATCAAACAGTTCATGTTTACAAATGCCACCTATGCATTAATAACACTACTTAGAGCACACAGTTGCTTTTTGAAAATTTTAAATTATATTTTCCAAACGTATTTTAAAAGGCTGTTGTCTATGTGAAAAACACAGCACCAGCAGCTGGGCTCCAGCACTGTATTAGATTTGCTGGAGGAATAAAGACCTATCAACACCTTAGAAGACAAGGGGCAGCCTCCTGACATGCAGGTAGCCTTCACAAAATGTCATCACATTAACCCTCCACCCACTGCTTAGGCTATGATGTGAACACAAACAGAGGAGGCTTTCATTTTTGTCTCACGCCTATGTTAAGACCTTCCTAAATTGAAAACAAAGCTGGTTATAGTGTGCAACTTTCACCAACTGACAAGGCTGGCATCCCTTGACGCAACAGAGAAATTTAATGAGGTTTCAATATATCACACTAATAGAGCTAAATCAGAGCTACTATGACTATCAATGATGTTATCCTAATAACTTCTCACTCTAGTCATATAAATGGCTCCTGAAGAACATGACTTATCTAAGCACTAAGTTGAACAGGGTTTAAATAGCATAATTAAAGATAATATGAATCTATTCAAGTTAAATATACTGAAATACTTCACATACTAGAATAAATACAATCTAATCTCTGGGGAAGGATTAGTGCGATAAAGATGACTACAGTTCCACTGTTTAATTTTGTCATGTAGATGCTCCCTGTAGACACTGCAGAGAGATAATTTTTCTAAAATAGAGAATTAAGTTCTCTTTTAAAGGCAGGCAAATACAAAGCTTAAGAAAACAAAAGTTTATTAAACCTGATGAAAACGGAAAGCTAAAACCGCCAAATGTAAAATGGTATTGAATAGCATTCACACTCATCAAATTTAATGAAATTTTGGATTCTTGATGTCAACTATAGTGCCTTGGGTGGTAACGCACAACCTATGCACTGAATTTAAGTTATAACTTCTGCAATGTGTTTAACGTAGGTAAATAATTGTAGCTTTTTGAATCATGTACATTAAAAACACAGTAACACAAACACTTCTTTACACTGGTAAGCAAAGTCATGTGTTCTAAAAAGTGGCTCAAAAGTCATCACAATAAGGATATACAAATTGATATATTAAGATTTTTGAAATTTGTTCAAGTCAGATCAGAGTATTTTGGTAATGGTTCTGAGAAAACAAGATTTCTTATGTCAAAGATTTAGTAATACCAACTAGTAAGCTAAATAATCTCTGAGACTTAGCAAGAGAAAAATCACCAGATGGTAAACTGACAAGCATTTAAAGAAAATTCAGATAAATATAACCCAAGCAAATTAATTTTCATTGGATTTACCATTTACTGCAGATATGGCCCTACTTACATTGAAGTTGTCAAAAAGATAAACTTATGTTAGAAATTACCAAACAGCTACTGGGTAGTGATAAACATATGCAACATACAACTGAATAGGATTAATACCGCTAAAAATACAAAAAAAAAAAATCCTAAATAAATTTATTCAAGTATTTAATTTTAAAAGTAGGAAATTTTAGTTTCTACAAAAATATGACTGAAATACTTACAATGGTGTTAAAATTTCCTCTGTCTGGGTTACTGATTCTCCCTAACTGACCTTGCACTTCTGTAGTCAATCAAACCAGAACTGAGACTTATAGAAATGCAGAAATACCAAGATTCAAATACCAAGAGTTTTTGTTTTTTTCTGCTTTACCTAGAAGTAGTACTCTATACTGGAGATGCTGAGACATCCAAAACCAAATTAATTTCCCAAGAATAGAGTAAAAGAATAAACCTGAACAAACAGCTGTAAAATTTTAGTTCAGCTGTCTTTATTTCTGAGAAATCATTCAATGAACTTGAGAAGTTTTTATAAAACTTTAACTTCAGACAGGCACTGTCACAATATTGTAGCTACACTATGCTAAGTTTTAAACATACTGTGTTGCGTGAAAAATATGAACAGTTTACATCTCATTAGGAGAAAAAGAAATCATGACTTAAGTCTTAAAGCTGAATGAAGACAAGAGCAAATAAATCCAAATGATGGTATTGAATTTACTTTGGTTACAAAAATGACAATGAGAATAGTCTTCATATTATGCTCTACCTAAGAATTACTAAAAGTAATTAACAAGACCCATTTCATCATATCTTAGTCCATTTTAAGAAATAAGGAAAATGTTGGTAGTTAGCAGTGACAACAAATACTAGTACTCTATTTCTATACAAACTATGCATATTGCAATGTAATCAAACTCAAATATTAAGTATTATTTAACGTTTCATTATTCATATATAGATCTGACAGATTCTTCCTACATTATACTCACCCTACATGGCATTTCATTTATAATATACATTGTAGACAGCATATACAAGGATAGAAAAACATTCTGCATTATTTTTGTTTTTTGGTTTTGTTGTTTTGTTTGGGTTTTTTTTTCAGAGTGCAATACAACTTTATAAAATGAAAACTGGTGGAGAGGTTACCAGAAATTGTCCTTTATTTTTCTGCATGAGGGAATAGGAAAATCTTTGGTATTGTTGTGAGGTCACCAGTAATACTGCAGTAGTGAATATAAATAGGTCTTCATTAGGTGACTGCTGCATTGTGGTCATTACTTGGGAATGGTTCTGGATTATCATCTTATTTATATTGGCTCAAATTTTCAGTTGGTGGAAAAATAATGCTTCTTCTTTAGTTCTAAGAAGAGCAGCCTAAGGCTGGAATGCTCTAAAGAAAACCAAGCTTTTGTAAAATGATGTCATATGCCAACTGTGCCAGGCAAGTATTTAGTAATAGCTAAAGCATTCTGTAATTAAAACAAGTCCCTTGTTAAAAGAGGCTGAAAGTGATCAAAGCTCTTTTGTCTGTTCAGACACTTGATAGATGTGAAAAGAGTTTTGCTTACAGTGAGGATGGTGCTGTGGTTTCTTTCCCCATTTTAAGTAGCTACAGAGTGCACCCTGAACTATCCCTATTTGCAAAGAAACTAATAAAAATAGTACAACAAAATGAGTGAAACGAAAGGGACATTCAGCATAAAATAGACAGGTATTTCTTGCCCCTGTAAGACAGAGTGGAGCCTTAAATATCTGAAACTATTATTTAATAGTTGCAAGGCAATAAAGCAGAGATATTTCAACAGCTGCCAACAAATTGTCCACTCAAGCTGAAGGGACCATTTGATACCAGTAGTGATTTGATTCAGCATGTGGTCCATGACTATTCCTTTACACTATCGTGTTTCTAAAACATTTCCTGTTTACCAAGAAACAGTATATGTAAGAAAATATTTTGAAAATAAAGTATTTCATTGATTGAAACATATTCTTCAGCTTGCCTCTGACCTTGTTCCTGCTCTATGCCTTAAACTGACTTAAAGGTTATTCAAAAATGGCTAAATTCAAATGCACCTTAGAAACTGAGGAAACAGAAATTCTCATCTAAATACACCTTAGTGCAATTTTCATATGCCCCACTTGTTCTTTCTTCTTTCACCTGTAGAGGTACAAATAAAACAGGAGGCAGAGAATTCTAAAACCAATCCTGGCCATATTTTCCAGGACATAAATGGAGATTTTAGATTGAAGCCTTTTCTCCAAACATTTCCTTTATACTCTTAAGCAACAAAAATCAAAAATAACTGTACCCACAGCAATCAGCACACTTTTTGGAACTTCCTGACCCAGAGTAGCAGAGGACAAGGGTGCACATCAACATTAAAAGGGAAGTTACACATACTCGAGTCTGGAATAACGGTTTGAAAGAAGCTGGTTAATGCTAAACTCCGTCCTGGGTATTTGCCTCTGCGGAACTAAAGCTTCACCATAAGGAGACATGAACACAAGCCTACTTCTTTCCACCACACAGTATGAGGACAAAAATAAGTCTGAATCAACCTTTTCACCAAGTGAGGACACTGCTCACACTCATAATATGCTCAATATGGAAGAAATTCTTTGCCAAATTTGATACCCTTGTTCCAAACTCTTGCCACTTTTCCAATGCTCAATGAAAATGCAATACTAAGTTAGACACTGCATTTCTAGTACACAACTTCAGCTGTGACCAATTAATATCATAAAGCACTTTTCACAACAAAACATAATAAATGTAATTTCAGATGCTATGTAAAATGTTGACTTCTGCAGTAAAGCTAAGTCAAGTGTTTCATTATAATTTTAAATTACTTTAGTAATGTTTTCCGTAAGGGAGACAAAACAACTGATTCATGAATTGTGAACAAGAATTTCCCAGATTAAGAGAACTTCCAAACTAATCTACTTATGGTCCATCTGAAACATATAAACCATTCAAGGTAAACCCCACAATGTAGATCTTCAGATTGTGGGGGGGAGGGGGGGGGGGTTTGACCTATCTTCATCCTATAGCCTTTCCCATTACAAATTAAATGAAATCACATATAACTTCATTTCTCCATTCAAAAGCTTTCTTTTTTTTCCAATAGTCAATTCTACATAAATAGACCATAGTCTTCCAAATACCTTTTTATATCTCATCTCCTAGCCCATATTCTGCTTTGGAAAAAACAACCAACCAACCGAACCACACATCAAACCATGTTAGACATACAAGTCTTTTGAAAACAGGCCATTTAGGGTGTTTCTAGACATACCATATTTTTCCAGATGTTCTGTGCCCCCTAATTCAATTTACTCTTGGAAGGAATTTGACCTGTCTCTAAAATGCTTCATCATTAAAGGCAAGTATAATGATACCTGACTTCCTGGAATTGTTTCAAAATGTTTTCGTATTACAGTTTTTTCTATTTGTTTTAAAGCAGGGTTAATGCTCATTATTTGTAGCTCTTAAAAAAGTCTAACTTCTAGACAAGAAATATTAAACCCTCATCAGTGGATTACAAAACTCTTAAGTCTTTTCTTTGCAGCTCCTAATGTGGTGTCACTTGATTGAGCTAGGCTCTATTTTTGTGATCTCTTACATCCATTACATGGATGAGATGGGCATGCAGCTTCTGAGTTGTGTTCCTGTTGTACTGCAAAGTCTTAAGTGGAAAGAAGGACCTCAAGGATTTGGTAGCTGTGCATCTTCAACAGGTTGGATTTCTGACGGAGAAAAGTGGGTGAATTGGTTTGGAAAGACAGGTACCTGCAAGGGAAAGCTGGAGCTTCCCTTGGAATGGAGAAGGTAAACCCCCTCCCTCCAAATCATTATAATTTTGCAATTAAGGGGGTTTTCGGGCAAAGATACGGGAATAGGAATAACAGTTCTTTATTAGGAATATTAAAACTACAAATGTAGCAGTACAAAAAACAAGCAAACAAACAAAATCCTAGAAACACTAACAGAGTCAGAATACAACCTGACCCCCTGTTGGTCAGGGTGTTGGGAGCAGTCCAAATAAGTCCTGCTGGAGTGACTGATGTGGTTCTGTTGGAGTAGAGATGATCCTGTAGAAGGGTCCAGTGGTGGCGAGATGGGTCCAGTCTTCCTCTGGGAATCCAGTGGAAAACAGGCTGTCCTGTTCTGAATTGCAGGTTTTAGCCAGGTAGGAATGCTTGGCTTCTTCCACTTGGTGGAATATCTCACAATGGAATGATGTATTTTTATCAGTCATGTGGTGAGCCTTAATGGCCCATCAACAGAAGATATCCCCCTGGAGGGAGGTGGAAGAGATAAGGAACCTTGCTCCACCTGGTTTTAACAGCTGGCCCATTATCAGAAGGCACCTGCCCCCTCCCCCCTGGAGTTATGGGGAATGGGTCATACAAGAGATAAAGAAAAACACCTCCTCAACTGGTTTCAAGGGATGGCAAATAGAACACACACTTTTGGTTACATATTGCAACCCAAGAGAGTAGGTCTTTACCTAGTGGTCTCAGTTCCCATTTTAGCATCTCTAATAATAGCCTCACCCAATGATCTTTTAGAAAACACGGAAATAATCCCAGTAAGATTACTATAAATCAATACTTTTCATAGTATGACGTGTATGGTTTTAATAATGGTATTCTCAGGAGGTTATAGCAAAGTAAATGTGTAGTCAGAAAGTTGCTAAATAAGTTGCACAATGGAAATATTACATCAAAGTGCTTTGTAAAGAAGCAAAAGAAGCATCTTTCTCTCTCCATTGGAGGCATCCCAGGGAACTGTGATCTCAGAGAATTAAACTTTCAGAGACATTAAAATAAATAAATAAATGGCAAGCTGGATTTTATTTCTGGATAGCACAGGAGAAAATAAAAGGGGAATGTGTCTTAACAAAGGACAGGGTGAAACTTGCCTAAATTTTAAAGATCCATAAAGGACTTTAAGGCAGGGAAACTACATCCCTGTAACCTTTACCAGTTTAGAATTTCTAAATGTCACTTCTATAGAGATCATATGAAGATTGCAATCACTGTCCCACTCTCGAGAAATCCAGCAAGGACCCTTCCTCTCTTCTGTCTAAACGATCAAACAATTAGAAATTAATTAAAAGAAGTTTATTTACCCATTATAATTAATAGCAAGAAATAATAATACCTAGGGCAGACTGGCAATGTTAAAAAATGACAAATGAAAGCCTTCCAGTGGGGCTCCAAGTTCCTGCATTCTTTTGGAATGCCTGCATATTTGCCAGCTCCCTACCAAAAATATTGTGATGATACAATGGAAAGTTGATACAATAATAATAATAATAGAGCATTCAAAAATGCCTTTGGGAAATTACTTCACTACAGATGAATGAAATCCATAAATAAATGTTAATCCCGTTACACAACATGGTGAATTCCCAGCACTGCTGCATTTCGTACTGAAGAAGAAACAATCCAATCTTTATCAAGAACTAACATAATTCAGGATAAGTAAAAATGTTCCAGGCTAATGTTATACTGTACTAACTTAACTCAGTATACCACTCCAGTTTGTTACCAGCTAAATTTATAGACAAACCAGTACTTCAAGGTGTCCACAAATTATTGTCTTCTTATACTTAAGGAAATCTCACCTATTCCCAAAAACAAAGAAAAGACCATTCCTCCTAGGAATAAATCTACAGAGGTTAAAACATTTATTCTGGCACATGTGCCTGTTCTCAAATGGTAATGATACACCTTCCTCTGAAAGAAAGGTTAATTTGAACAAATATACTTCCTCTGGTCAAAATCAATCAGAATAAGAAAGTGGTTTTAAGGCTACAACTTGATCTCATATCAGTCAAAATATGTTCAGCTCTCCACTAATAGTGGATTCTTTCCTACTGTGAATGTAGTAACATTTATAGTTCAACAAATTACTTCTAAAGTTCCTTACATGTTATGTGTCTACTGAATCTGGTTGCCTCTGCTTAGAGATGAACTTGACCTGACAAATTAGAGATTATAGCAGTGTATACAGGGATAAATTTGTCTAAGAGCAATTTTCACAAGAAAGATAAAACCTATTTGAAATTTATTTTCTCCTGCCCTCCAGAAACCTACATAAAGATACCGGAATGACAAGTTATTGCTACATCTGCCAGTAGGGAATAAAACCTACATATTACTTTCATGGTCAGTGTCCTTCACCCCCCATAACAATTTTTATTTATAAAATACTTGTAGTAGTAAGTAGAATCAAACATCCATAAGTGCCTTGATCTTACAGTGATAAAGAGTGCACAATTTCCACATGGAAGTTGTTGTGAAAGCACAAACTAGTATTTTAACTTCCTGGGCATTGTGTTGGTCCACCTCTGCATTTCTGCTAACCAAAGAGATATTTCAACACGCACAGCTCACCAGAAGTTTAATTACAGTGTTTAACCCAGTGTGGCGGGGACAGTCTTGCTCCCTAGAGTTGGCCTGGTGCCAAGCTCAATAGATTACTTGATCCATGAGGCTGGGTCCCAGAAACTGTAACACACAAGTAATAAACAGCAATAAGTAACAATGGATGATCTGAAACACCAGCTCACATCATTGCCCTGTGTATACTAACATTTCTACATTTCTTACCACCAGTAGAGCTGAAATTGTTCCAGTAATTGTGGGAAATTTTAGGAAAGTATGTCAAACAGACAAGATAATAGTGTCTGTTGCCCTTTTTTTTTTAATAGCAATGTGGGGTCCCATTTTTATTGTCTATCAATGACTTCCAGATGGTTTATTCAGTTCACAAATAAAAATTAGAAGGATTTTGAGAGCAAGCGGTTAGAAAAAGTCACAGAAAACTGGAAAAGTACCAGAGGATTTCTTTAAAATGTAAGTAGTATCAAACTTCAAAAAACAAAACTAAAGTATTCCTGACAATAAATATCCAATAAATTTATGAAAATAATCCAAAACAATATGACAATTCCCATTGTCTTGTAAAACAATAAGCAGCCACCCAAGAAGCAAGCCAAAATAGTTTGTTTTGTAGCCATAGAACTTTTTGTTCTATCATTTAAACTGTGTGGATGGATCATCCACAGCCAAGTTGTTTAGGAAGAGGATGAAGGAAATTACTTCAAAAATTTCAAACTCTAATTTATGCTACTTACACTTGTGTGTTTACTGAAAATCAGATGATGTCTTACCAGAGCTACACTTAGGGCAGATTTTATGATAAGCTTTGCACTGATGTTCATTCAAAGATGTTAAAGGCTCACTTTTATCCTGCATCAGAAACAAAGCTTGAGTTATGATACAGGCAAAGAACCACAAAGAACTTCAATTTTCTTTTCAATTGCAATGAAGGGGTTATCTCTGTCATCTAAATTAACCTGTTCTTTTAGCTAAGGATCACACTAAGGGGTAATAAAAATTTGTTTTACCTGCAACATGTCCAGAATTCATGATTTGGAACAAGAAACAATGTGGACTTGGAACACAAAATGTAGGATGGATGACAGAACATTACTCACAGCCTGGCAAGGAGGTGCCCTCAGAAAATAAATACAGTTGGCATTCTTTATCACTCCAAGTGACACAACATTCTTCCAGTGTCCTGGATTGTGGAAATGTTCACAAGTCAATATGGAGTATTTTTGTTTGTGACTTCTAACTAGAACCTCTGACAGATGTTCAAGTCCTATGACAGAAGCTTTGTTTACAGTGGATTAAACTCAATTTTTCTGAGAGGTTCACAAATACATCTAGTATCCCATTAACCTGCTTTCAAAAGAGGTATAAAGGGTCAATATGTTAGGAACAAGTCACTCTTTATTAGGAATTGGTAGCAATCGTTATGTCATCAGAGCATATGATAGTGCAGTATCAAAATATTTCTTTCTTGTAATGAACTTTAAAATTTCAAATTACTGCAATGAAACAACACTATTGTTCAAACAGTATAATATAATGAAAAAAAATTCTGACATATTCCTATCTTCCCTTTCTGGAACCAGTTTCCTCTTTCCTTGCACTTTCTTTATACTTTTACAGCTTTGGAACTGCTACCTCCAGTGCTAATAGAAATAAATAGCGAAACTAAAAATACCTATATTGAAAAGTACAAGACTAACAGATACCTTAATCTAGGTGCCCAGAGGCTATCCAACATTTACATTTGAAAATACTAGCCTATGCCTTCTCATGATCTTGCTTACTTGGAAAGTAATGTAGCTAACAATGTGTCTTTCAAAGGCTTAAAAAAAAATTAATACCCATAGGCTAATAAGAAATCTTAAAAATAGTCATGCTATAAGTGCAAATGGTGTTTTGTCTTCCACTTTCACTCAGAATAAGTTGTTTCATGCTTCACCTTTTTAGGAATACAGGATAAAGAGACATTGCATAAAAGTCTTTGAACAATGACATGCTTGGTGAAAAACTAATATTTAATTGATACAGAAGTTGTTCGGCTTTTAAAACAAATTAATCTTACAATATTTGACATTTCTTCAGTCATCTTTGCAATGAAAAATCAGTAGAAGACAGCACAGAAGCTGCTTTTTCACCCCTGCAGTATGGAAAAAAGCAACCACTGCAAGCCAAAAGGCTTGGAAAAGGATCATGAATAGATTCAGGAGTTTTTCTTCCATTTTCAAAATGTCTTATGTAAGACTGACTGTGAACATGAGTAAAGTCTAGGGAAAGCTATGACATAAAACCTGCAAAACTTAGATGAAGTTCACACACCTGAAATTGCACAGTGTATCTCACTTTCAATATTATGCCAGTGTTATCCTTGGAATGAAATGTTTACAAAGGAAAAAGAGAAGAAAAAATCTCATCTCTCTCATCTCATATGAACAGAAGGATATGGAGCGCACAGTGTGAAAGAACCAAGTGGCTGATGGGACAAGAGGTTACTACTGCAAGCAGAAATATGTCTCCATCAGACTTTCAATCTGATTTCTGCATGGTTTGATATGGTCTACTCAGAGAAGAAAGCAAACCATGTCGAAATGAATTTTTACAGAAAATGTATTAAAATTTATGCTTTCCATCAAGCATGACAGAGACCCTATCTGAGAAATAAACCAGATTTTATCCAGGCAGTAGATTTCTCTTCACATGAAGGCAATTATCAAAATAATGTGAAAGACAATAGAAATACTTAAACACCTACAGATAAATAAATGCTCAGGAGTTTTACTATAGTGGGGCCAGAAATAAGACAAGTTGACCCTGAAAATTATAACAGGCTTAAGTGACATAGAACAAATACATAAATTAATACACAAATACACATTTTCAGAGATGAGGACACTAAAAAAACCCTCTGGAACTACGTTGAATCTGGAGGCAAAAAGGCCTCAGAGAGACTGGGGTAATTTGTTGACATTACATTAATTCTTTGACTAATTGCTCAAAAATCCAGGGACTAAATGACAGAAACAGATATACATCTCCCAGGAAAAGCTGTGAAAAAATTACAATCAACCAGAATGCCAGTTTGGACATCTCATCTTATGACTGACAAAACTCCACAGTATGTAAGCAAGCCCTAATCTCAAATATCCAGAAGCAGACCTCAAGAGAGGTAAGGAGTGTGTACACCAAAACCTTTCTTAAATCAGTGGGAATACTGATGATGCAAAGCCCAAAACCCATATGACTTACTTAGATGAAAAAAATATATTATTTAAAAAAAAATCCTACACCAAAACCTCTGAGATGTCTCAGCAGCAGGCAAGCTAATAGAAACACTTAGTATACTCAGGAGCACAATACAGGAATACAGTATTTCTTGTAGATGAGGTAACTACTAGAAAACAACAAGGCGGGAATGACTGGATTTAGGAAACAGCTGTATCTGATTTACATGGGACCTTGTCAGGGCCTTATCTTGGAGGTATATTAAAATTCTATAGATGGCACAGCAATCTACTAATAAAAAGTTTATTATAAAAATTTAAATGATAAATAAAAGATATAGGTAGCAAAAATACAATAACATACAGGAAAAGATTTTAAAAACCAAACCAAACTGAACAAAAAATTGAACAAACACAAATCCCAAACAAAAACCAAATGAACCCAAACATCTCCGCAGACATTTTCAATCCAGAAGCTGATGCAATGGAAGAATCCATCTGCAGTACTTACCTTGTTTCTTACCTCAATTTGAGCCTCCCAAACCACACTTCTTTCAGTTTCCCTGGTTGAGCTTTATGAAAAAAAAAAAAAGCACTCCCATACTAAAAGATACCAGTGGTTTGTATACCCTGGTATCCTCCCTTCAACTGTGGGCAGTCCCAGCTTAGTAAGAGGTGCAGCAAAGTCTACTCAGCAGGTGGCCACAGGAAGAGCTGCCCCAACATGAAAAGTTTCCTCCTGACCTCAGAAAGTAAAAGCTGACTTATCCTCTAAACACAACTGATTACAGCGATAAGGATCCCTTTCAGAACTGTTTTTCTCATTTATTATTGCAGCTTTTTATACTCTTGCAAAGCACATAAATAGCTCATGGGTTTTGTATCCTCATCCTTTAAATGTACAGATCTTGCAAGAAGTGGAGTTTGGTGGGGGGGCTTGTGTGTGTTTTTGGGTTGGGGGTTGTTTGGTTTGGTCTGGATTTTTAGCTTTGGTTGTTTGGGGTTTTTTACCTATTCGGCTGTTTGATGGCTTTCTTTTCCAAGCCATGGTGCCTCCTAAATTGCTGCAATTTTTGCTCAACTAGGGAGACATCCAGGCTGCTTTCAAAGGACTGACCTGGGATACTCAGAGCAGTTCCCTTATTTCAGCTGTCCTACTCTGAAAGGCCTATACCCAGCTATCTTCCCTATCACCATTAAAGTGTTCCAGTTCTTGTTTTAAGCTAACTCAGGTATTTCAACATTTACATTACAGCATAGACATATCTTTCATAAGTTCTGGATTTTTTTTCATATGAACTCTTGCTTAATTCCTTTGTCTCTGCATATAAATAAAAACTGAAAAATAAATATAATAATTCTAGAGAGAATTCTGATGTAGCTTTTTAGTGGGATAAACACTGATCTCCTCATTTTTTTGTTATTTGACTTAATCATTTGCAGATTCAAAAATAACATTTTGTTTTCCATAACAGGTCTACTTGCCTTCTCCGTGCTTCTGAGGGAAGGAAGCATGTTTTTAAAGGCTTTTTGAAAGTCCTAATGGAGTTTGTTAACAAATATGTTTTGTTGTATGCTGTCCTGTCCCCCATTATCATTTATCTCTTGCTCTTCAACATGTAGCATAGTAGATATGCTTAAGGATCTTAAAGATACCTTAAGAACTCCATTGTGCTAATCCCTTGGATTATTATCATTAAGGCCAAAACAGTTTCTTCCCCACACCTTAAATAAGATCATTAGCAAAGATTCTTTGGTTCCTAAAACCTTACATTGCATAAGACAGCATTGTACACAGCCATGGGCACAGATCTCTTATGTAGACAGAAACCTTTGATAAATTTTATAAAAATATTGAAATATGTAAGATTTTGTTCATCACAACAAGCACCACCTCACTATAGATCCATATACTTAGCACAGCTAGCCTGGCTCTGCACCGAAGGAATGTTTTAATACATACTTAGCATTTATATGGCTCCACAGTACGCTGTGCAACCGCCCACGGGAAGCCTTGCTGCCATGCTGCAGTTCGGGAAGGGCAGCACATTTCCACCAACAAACAGCGAAGCCCCTGGGCCCAGGTGCTGGCACCAGGGCCATGCTGCTGCCAGGGACAGGTGAACTCCCTTGCCAAAAGCCTCTTCACAACCCAGAGGCGCCCACAGGTTTACTTTTCCAACTGCTAACATTTGTTTAGCTTTTCCTTGTGGTAATAGTCACGGTTACTAAACATCTCTGGCCTATTTGCAGTGTGCAATTACCTCTGTAAATCGACATTTCACCTCGTCACTTTTGTCACAAACCAATTACAAGGCTGCACGCAGGACTCAGAGCTCCAGAAGCCACTGTGCTCCTCCATCAGAAGGAAATTACCTGGGGCAGCAGCACGGCTTTCTGCTGTGTCTGCACGGTGTGTCCTGCATGTCTCTGATGAGCGTGTGAGGTGCAGATGTCCCGATGCTGGCGGGGGCCGCACGGGTGTCCACGAACGAGGCGAGGCCGAGCTGCCCCATGCCGGCCACAGCCGAGTACAGCCAAGCCCCTCAGCCCCGGGTAGGAAGGCGTGAGGGGAAAAGGGGGAGGAAACGCCCTGCCAGCCCCGAAGCAAGAGCAGGAGGAGGGACAGGAGGGGCTTCGACCGCCGGATTCCCCTGGAGAACCCCCGCCGAGGCAGGGCAACTGCGAGAGAGAGCAGGGGCAGCCAAGAGCGGCTGGCACGGACTGATCGCAGTACCCCGTCCCCTGCAACCCTCGGTAAATGATCTCCCTGTCTTTATCTTGACTCTCAAGCTCTTTTTTTCTCCCCCTCTCATTTTACTCTCCCTCCCATCCCGTGGAAGAGGAGGGATGGGAGCTCGGCTGGGTCAGCCTCTAGCAGGTGGCCCACCACGTTGAGAAATGCTGTGTACTTGCACTGCCTGGAATGACCTTAAATCCATTTTTACACTGAATCACTATAAGAGATTTCATAGCTGTCTTCTTAAAGGTGTGCCGAACACTAGAAAATTGAAGCCAACGTGTTCAGAAAACATGCAACTTAGATAGTATGATGGAGATGGTGACTTCAGGCGAGCCTGAAGTCTGGTGACCCAAAGCTTAATAGTCAGCAACAACTCACAGGTAAATAGGTTAAGAGACTGATTTTAGATGGGAAACCTGTGAGTTTACCTCCCACAGTGGCACAGACATGTGAAGATTAAACCGAAGTAAACACAAGACAGGGATGTTTCTCACTAAAACACAAAATACTGCTTTTTATGTACTTTGCAGTTAAAATGTGAAATGAATAAAGGACTCCAAGTTATGCACTGTATGTTGTATGTTGTACTGTTATACTGTTTACCATGTAGTTAAAAAGGTTATGCTGTTACTTACCTGTTATTTCAAACTGTTCGTGTTGGATCTGTACCCTCAAATCTCAGTTTCCTATGTTCCAAGTTGTGTATTCCCTTTCCCCAAATCCCGAATTTCCCTTACCTTCCGTCGGGTTAGGACTCCACTCCTCCCCGCCTGCTCGTCAAACTGCTGACACTGCCTAATAGGCAAATCCAGAGGCTCCCATGATGCTCCACTACAAGCGGAAGTCCAAGTAGTGCCAAAAAGTCCCTAAAACAACGAGCCAACACCAAATCTGGACCTATGAAGGACACTACTGTGTGAGCAAGACATCCAGCCACCTGCAGGTGGTTCCCCACCTTCTCGCCATGACCTGAGAGTACCAGAAAAAGGTGGCACCCCTGGACTACACGAGCTAAGAGTGAAGATCTAGGAAGTCCCGTGAGGAAGGAATCCCGACTCTGCAGTGCAAGCAGTAGACTCAACTTGCACCTCCTTCTCCATGGTGTCCAGTGGGAGCAGCAGCAGCAGCAGCAGCAGCAGCAGCAGCGGCGTGCGTGGCCCCTCGAGCCCCCCACCCAGAGCTGTCTTTTAAATAAAGGTCTTTCCAAAGGAGCTGGTCTCCTGGCCCATTTTTAACAAAATGTAGTAAGCAAAAGAAGAGAATTTCATTTGGTAGGCAACAAATTTAAGCTCTGTGGAGGCAGAATATAAAGTGGCACTCCAGCTAACAAGTTCATTTAAACTTGTGTCTATGCTGTTTCTCATTTAATTAATTAAAGAACTTCCATCAGCTTGAAAGGGACCAGGATCAGACTCTTGAGAGAGAGATTGTTTTTGAAGCAATGCAAGCAGTGAAAATTATTGCAGTATTCAATAATTTATTCTGACTGTTCTTTTGGTGTCTCCACCACTACCATTCTGTTAATTATTTCTCAGTATTTTCATGAGTGAAAACAACAAAAATTAAGGATGTATTTTTTTAATTGATTTTGTTGTTAAATAGAGAACAGTAACTCATATGGATCAAACTTTTAAAAGCTGGTCTAGGCAGGCATTTTCCCAGGATTGTAAGTTAGCCTTATTTAAAATTACCTCAAAGATGATGCACAGAATTTTACTTTATTTGAAAGATGTTCCTAAAAAAAACAAAAAACAAAAAACCCAAAAAACAAACCCAACCAAAAAACAGAGTTAATTAAATTATGTCTGTGCATTTATGACATCTATATATAGATGCCAGTTAACAGAATATGCATCTTCCTGAATAAATGCCATGAAAGTAAGTGATTCTGGAAACCCACTTATACACAGATTTGCTAAAGTGTCATGCAAAAAGTTTTTATTAAAAAAAGATTGAAATTGCTCATATCTTAAAATAACTGTAGCACATGATGTAAAATATACTATAGTCAGTGTGATTTTTTTGAATTTCAGAAGGTAATTAGGCCCCCATTCTTGGAACAAGAGGCCTGCTGTTATGATTACCAGTGAACTATAAAATTTTCTCTTCACGGATTTCTACGTTGTCAGAGATCATGCAGGAAATATTAGTGTTAGAGACTGACTGCACAGAGAACATTTTGTAAAGGCTGATTTGTCCACCTGTATAAAAAAGACAGTTCTTTATACTTATGTGTGCAGGATGATTCATGAGTCAAGAATGTTAAGGTGTGCTTTGATCTGGACACAGATGAGAGCTGGGCAAAACTTACTCACGAACCACAAAATTTCCATAAAATGTTTCATAAAAGTTTCAGCTTGAAACTTTTACAAATTCAAGCCAAACTAGGAAAGAAGATTTGTTCAGAAATAAGTTTGTTTTGGTTGTTCTAAAATGGAGGAAAGTGGTTTAATCCAGTCACTTAAATTAAAATACAGGTTCTTTTTGTTTGCCGACTGACACATGAATCCACCATCTCCAGCACAGCTATCTGGGTATTCTGGTGATTATGTGGGTACTTCAATCTCCTTTATTCATCCCTTTGCACATGTAGAAATATATTAGTATGAACAAAAAACAGACTAGAACAATAACTCATGTGATGCCACTTCCTGGGTAAAGTGTCCCAACCACCAACATTAAACTTCTTTTTTTTCTCAATTTTTTAAAATAATTTACATATGTGGAAAGAAAACAATTTATTTTACAAGCAGCACATTTTTGTTAACAATTGCTGAACATCTTCTTTATTTTCTGCTCAGTGAGACAAATACACCCTTAACTCCTCAAAATAAAGCCTTTAAAACAGTTTATGAATTATTTTGATTGTGTAGTTGATCAGGTAAGGTACAGAAATGAGATTATTTACAGAATGCTATTGATCAATCTCTACATAGCTGAACATGTAATAATGGAAAAAGCAGTTCAAAAACAGACAGTAAAAAGCTAAATATAAATAGTTATCTTTGTCCAACCAAAGCTAAACTGAAAAGATGAAGGGTTTCAATGCTCTTGTCTCTTACTTTATACTTTGCACAGATTCAGCCTTTGAAAATCATCCAGTCTGGACATCTCACAAAAAGCTCTTCTGGTAGGATGAGGCAAAGTTTGCTGTGGAATTTCTCAGCAGACATCTTCTTGTGAAAGTAACATGGAGCAGACAAATACAGAAAGAGAGACCAGCCTGTAATCTTTTAATCCAACTCCATTTACCTAAAATCAGACATACAAAATTGCTTTTATCTGCTAGGTCAGATTTGAGCTGTTGAAAACTGAAAGCTAAAAACACTGTAAGCAAGGGCAGTTGTACTTAATAAAATCACTTCAGAGAGTAATGGTCTTTGTGTGCTATGCTGGGAAACATGAAATAGGTTTAGATTTTTTTTTTTTAATGTTTATATTGGAGCCTGTAACATCAGGGTCAAGGCAGATGTGCAACCCAGCCCTTGGATAAGATTTTATTCACTGCAAACACACTGAACAGAAATAAATGTGCAGCTGCCAGTTCTATGATTTCTTATTGAATTTGTTTTACCTCTGTTTAGTACAGTATGTACACTTATTTGGTACAATTTGTTCATTATTTACGTTTCTTGTGACCATCTAGGCAAACTCAGATATTGTTTCCATAGCTACCATCTGTACATTACTAAAACTCTCCCCTGACCCAGGCACAAATTCTTCTTTTAAATATCTTCGGGCTTTCAAGTGGCAGGTTTTCGTTGGTTCTTCCAAATTCAGAAAACCTGACTTTCAACATATATTCATGGAGTTTTGCAGGCCACATATTGCAGTTTACATAATATATTGCCACTTCATTTGAAATAAAAAAGCAGCAAAAACCCCATATGAATGGAAGTTTTATCCTGGTCTAAGCAAGCTTTGCATACAACAAAGACTTCCAAAAGTGAACGGTTACATATACAAACCTGGAAAAAAGCACAACCCAGTCCAGAGAAACCCAAATGTTTGACTCAGGAATGTCATTCCTCAATGCATGGGGTATCATAGACTTTACTAGTTAAGAGCAAAAAGCTTTTCTGTGGTGTATCCTTGCACACAAACAAGTTCAAAAAGGTCACATCTCCAAAGGTTTCAAGGTGAGAAGCATAGGGAAGCTGATCTTTATTTGGAAACAGGGTAGCATTTGTGACACCTAAACTTCAATGCACTTTGGGCTGCAATCCAAAACTACTAAACTATGACCACAAACCACAGCACATCTAGGAGACTGTCATAGCAAGAGTCTATTTTTGAATAAAGTACATGAGGTATTGAAAGGAACAAAAATGTCCTTTGTATTTTCCAACTATGTCTTTCAATGGCTTACCAGTTCTATCTAGAGCAATCACACAAGAATGTAGCAATACAAAGTATATCATACAATCAAGATTTATTTTATATAATGCCAGAAAAAAACTCCAAACAGTCATGCATTCTTTCACCTAATATTTTAATTCACATTACTCTTACATAAATCTCTGAATATTGTGTCTGTAATAAAAATGTTTTAAGCTCCCAATTTATGAACTTCTACAATTTTTGTTATAAAAAATAATTAAGTTGAATACAGGAAAAGAAACTGCCTCCAGAGAACACCTCTGCTAATGCAAGCTGACTGTTTAATCCCATCCAGAGAGCACTTCAAACTCTAATGAGTTGGGTTTGGCCTGAGTCTTGCTGCTAACATTAAAAGACAATTCCAGAACAGTATTAGCAGAATATTCTTACCATCACAGGAACGCTTGCCAGCCTAAATTTAGTCAGTTAGCATCCCTTCTTTTTCTGTCCCAACGATGTCCTTGATAATAAGCACCCCTTCTCTGACCCTAGAATTCATATCTGCCGTGCTTTTATGAAGGCCCATTACACATTTTCCTCCAGCCTTGAGGTTAAAAACCTTATGAGGTTAAAAAACAAACTCTAATTTCTTTCCGAAAGTTGCTTTTTGATCCCCACATGCATCCTAGTCATAACAATTGATTGCAACAATTCAATAATATTGTAATTAAGACCAAGCTATAAATGAAAAGAAGCTTAAGTGTAGGCTCTGAACCTCCATTTGGACTGTCAAGAGGTCCAAATCTGAAAAATACATAGATAGATCCCAAACTGAATTGAGCTTGCTGGGTGGGTTATGATGCATTTTGAAAGGAAACAGTAAAGTTGCACCTATATTTTACACAATCTTTACCACAAAACCAAAATGAAAAACAATATCTTGGGTTTTATTATGAAATTTCCTTTAATATCGAACACATCTTTATTTTTCATAGAGGTTACTGTAATTTATAAACTTTCTACAAACTTGAAAAAAGACAGGAAACAAGGGGTGGGATTTCTGTAGTTTATGACCTCTCTACTGTAATGTTTCCAGCATCTGAATGAGGTCATTGTACCAAGGAAAGGGTGAAAAAAAATAAAATGAAAAGGCAATGAGGGGTAATCTTGTACTGAAGTCTGTTGCTTTGGCTTTGCACTGAAGCTCTTCTAAGCACCATATCTGAACTCCATCTATTTTCTCATTACATTCTTGCACACATCAAGCATCAAAGGAACCCCTTGCTAGATTAAGGCCTGATTAAGATGAGCAATAGGAATGCAGCCCAGCAAAGACCTGAGATATGGAGTAGTTCAGCTCAAAAGAAAATGGGGAAAACAGTCTGTTAGAGGGGTCCTTTCTTAGAATCAGTTATATTTGGGTTTTCTCAAAATAACAGATAGATACTGTAGTATGGCAATATTTCCAAACTTAAACCTCATTTGCTTATGCAGGAAGAGGATGTATGACAGCTCTGTGCTGCCTGGCAGGGTGTAAACCTGATATGGTGTGAAAGCACAATGTGATATGTGTACAGAAGAGAAAGACGGCAGTACGCTGCTGAATACCATGGAAACAATGTGACTGAGAACATTTCAATAAAGATATTACTTGGGCACTAGCTTTCCCCTTTGGTTTACCCGGCAAGCAGCCCTCCAAGAGTCCTTTCTGAGTCACCATATTCTTCTCACTGCAGCTCATGGATGAATCAAGTTGAAGGAGAAACTTAACACACAACCATGTCAGCTGCTCTACAGTGTTGGCAGACTTCCTATGGCTTCTTGGATACATCCATTGATTATTCTTTGAGAACCTGCATTTATAACAATCAGCATGGAAAAAAAGTCAAAGAGGAAAGAAAGGTGAAAGGGGGGAAAGAAAAAGACAAGGAAACTTTTAACACAGTAAGATCAGCAAAAGAGACATGTTGTCAGCCAGGAGTTGAAACTAAAACCAAACAGAACAGTTTTTGAGGGCTTTCTTATATGCTTTGCTAAAGAAGCAAAAAATAAAAACAAAAGGAGTTTTATTATTAGACAAGTGTTATTGTGGTTGTAGTAAATTTATTTTTGTGGCGGTTTTATTTTTCATTTCAGGAAAGTTTAAACTTATTTTCTAAAGTAACTCATTTGTTTTCATTTTGAAGTGACAACTTTGTTTAGAAAATTGCCAATGTTCAAATAAAAAAATACTTTTTTTTAAAGGCTTGACCAAGGAAGATGTTTTGCTTCTTCCTTAATTCCCTGTTTCTCCTCTCACAATTTAGAAAAAGAATCTACCCAATTTGTTTTTGAAACAAAGCATTTCCCCAGTTTGGCTAAAAACTGAAAACAAAAAAGAACTGCATCAAATAAATGAAGTACAAGGTAAAATAATAAAGTCCTTCCTTCCTCCCTTCCTTCCTCCCTTCCTTCCTTCCTTCCTTCCTTCCTCTCTCTCTCTCTCTCTCTCTCTCTCTCTCCCTCTTTGAGCAAGAAGAGCTAGAGGGGAGGAAAAACTGTCTGCATAGTCATTTGTATTTTTCTTGCATCTCTAACCTTTTTTCCATGGTACTCGCACTTCAAGAAGGGCACCATTTCATGCTGTTCTCCAGCTGCCTAAAAGCTAAAGTGTTGCTTTTGTTTTGTCACCATGAATTATCCCATCAAGCAACACATAATTGATCAAGTTGTTGCCTATGACAACAGAAGGCAGAGGCAGAGGCTGGTCAGGGTAAGTCTGAAGTGGATTTATTTTAGGCCTGCAAGGCCTGCCCCGGCAGCCACCACAGTGGCTGCGTAGGGCGCTGCAAACCACGAGCAAAGAAGGCCGAGCCACCGGACCCCCCCCACCCTTTTCTAGGTTCTCGTCCATTTGCATATGTCCCATTCGTTGTCCAATCGACAACTCCAAAAGGCGATGACGATGCTCCATCCTTTCACGTTGTTTATCTTTCGGGGCCTGGAGCTCAGGAAGAGTGTCCTTGAAGACGTGAATCTTGCACCGGAACCCAAACTACCCTGCCCCCATCACCCTGTCACAAAAGGCAGCCTGTCCAATAAAACAAGGCAGCGAGACCCCATAACCTGAGGCATCAGTTCCCCCCCTTTAGAGGCTTGACAAGGCCTCTACCTTGTCTAGTCTCTACCCAATACAATAACAATAACATCTAGTGATAGATAAACGCTTATCAACAACAATACTGAATGAACATTTGATATTCAGTCATTACGTAAAAGTAATTAAATACAAGAAAAGAGCCGTTCTAAAATTTGCTATCATTGGGGGCAGAAGCTTTCTTGACTCTGGAGTAGTGTAACCATGGTCCTTTGCCAGCAACCTTGACTGCGGTGAAAGTTGTCAACAGTACTTGAAATGGTCCATTCCACTAGGCTCGCGAAGGATCACTGTCCCACCACTTAACATAGACCCAATCTCCAGGTTGGAATGGATGTACAGGTGTATCCAATCCCATGGGTCTAGATGACATGATGTAGGTCTGAAGCTTCTGCAAGGTAGAACTCAATGCCATTAAGTACCTTTGTAAATCAAGTTTTCCCCTTATATGGACCTCACCAGGAATATGTGGGATCTGATAGGCCCTCCCGTACAGTATTTCGTAGGGACTAATGTTATCCCTTCGCCTAGGTTGAATACAAATTCTCAGTAAAGCGATAGGCAATGCTTGAACCCATGTCATAGATATCTCTTGACAAATTTTACTAATTTGAGTTTTTAGAGTCCCATTCATGCGTTCCACCTTACCACTCGCTTGGGGCCTATACGATGTGTGTAAGTCCCAAGTGATTCCCAAGATTTGACTGATTTCTTTAATCACTAAAGCGACAAAGTGTGGCCCCCTATCTGATGACATTCCCAAGGGAACCCCAAACCTCGGAATTATGTGGCTAAGCAGGACTTTTACTACTTCCTTAGCCGTGTTGGTGCGACAGGGGTAAGCTTCCGGCCAGCCACTAAAAGTATCAACTAATACCAGGAGATACCGGTATCCCTCTCTACGCGGTAACTCTGCAAAATCTATTTGCCAATAATCTCCCGGGAGGTCCCCTGCCTTTGTCACTCCCAATACCATCCTTTTTCTTGTGTCAGGATTATTCTTACAACACACCTCACATTTACTTACTACCGATTGTGCAATCTCAGCCATTCCTTTACCTACTACCACCTCTTTCAAATGTTTTAGGAGATTTTCAGCCCCAAAATGCATGTTCTCATACTCTCTCTGGATTACCTCCCGCAAGATCAGGGGTGGTACCACAACCCGATGGTAACAGCCCATCCGCTCTTTGTGATTTCGGCCTTAAGAAACTTAATTAGCTTATGATCTGTTTGATCATATTTTGGGGTGAACTCAGACAAATTAATCTCTTTTGTTGGAATCACTGCCAGGATGCCCTTTTCTGCAATTCCCTTAGCTGCTTTATCAGCAAAGCGATTTCCCAGTTCTGGAACGGTTTTTCCTTTCTGGTGCCCCTTACAGAGCATAACAGCCACTTCCGCAGGTGTCTGGATGCTCTCTAAGAGAGCAAGTATCTGTTCAGCATGTTTAATCTGATTGCCTTGGGTGTTCAGAAGCCCTTTCTCCTTCCAAATTGCCCTGTGGGCATGGACGATACTAAATGCATACTTAGAATCTGTCCATATATTTACTTTCATCCCTCTACTCAGGTCTAGGGCCCTTGTTAAGGCAATCAATTCAGCCTTTTGCGATGACACATCTGCTGGCAAAGCCTTGGCCTCAATCACCTTGTTCAGCGTGGTCACGGCATAGCCAGTCATTCTCTTACCATTCTTCATAAAGCTGCTGCCATCCGTGAAAAGTTCCCAGTCTGGATTATCCAGGGGTCTGTCTTTTAGATCCGGTCGACTAGAATGAACTTCCTCAATTGTTTGCAAGCAGTCATGTTCAGGTGTTCCGTCAGTTAAGGTGGATGACAAGAACATAGCCGGGTTAATGACAGAAGTCGTTTTTAAGGTAACATCATCCTGCTCTAGCAACAGCGCCTGACATTTAAGTATCCGATTACCCGATAACCAATGCTCCCCCTTCTGCTCCAGTACAGCGGCTACAGCATGGGGTACGTACACCACTATGTGTTGCCCGAGGGTGAGCTTTCGGGCTTCTTGGATCAGGATAACAGTTGCTGCCACGGCCTTCAGGCATCCCGGCCAGCCTTGGGCTACATTGTCTAGCTGTTTGGAAAAGTAAGCTACAGCCCTCCGTTGATCCCCGAGGCGCTGTGCTAGTACCCCCAGAGCCATATTCAGCCTTTCATGTGTAAAGAGTTCAAAAGGCTTATTTAAATTTGGCAGCCCCAATGCAGGAGCCGACATGAGAGAACGCTTCAGCTGTTTGAAAGCTGCTCTGGATGCTTCAGTCCACTCAATAATCCCTCTCTCAGTGGCTTTTAAGGCTCCATACAGTGGTTTTACCAACAATCCATAATCGGCTATCCACAACCGACACCAGCCCACCATTCCCAGGAAAGCTTGCATTTCTCTTACATTGCGGGGCTCAGGGAGCCGACAGATGGCCTCCTTCCGTTCCTTACTAAGCCGTCGGTGTCCGCGGAAGATCTCCAGTCCCAAGTAGACCACTTCTTCTTTAGCAATCTGCATTTTGTCTTTCGAAACCTTATATCCATTAGATCCCAAAAAGTTTAACAAACTTATAGTAAATTGTATACACTCCTCCCTGGACCCAGCTGCAATCAGGATGTCATCAACATATTGAAGAACAACTGCCTATGGCTCTCGTCCTCTCCAGTCCTCCAGTTCCTTTGCCAGCTGGTTCCCAAAGAGAGTTGCACTGCATTTGAACCCTTGCGGTAAAACCGTCCAAGTGAGCTGGCTTTTCCTCCCTGTTGTAGGGTTTTCCCACTCGAAAGCAAAAAGCTCTAGGCTATCTTTGTGTACGGGAATGCAAAAAAAGGCATCCTTCAAATCTATTACCGTAAACCACCCCAATTCATCCGTGAGTGTAGTCAAAAGGGTGTATGGGTTAGCTACCACCTAGTGTATGTCCTCTGTGATTCTATTAATGGCCCTTAGATCTTGCACTAATGGATAACATATTCCATCAGCTTTCTTAATAGCTAAAATGGGGGTGTTAAATTTGGATTCACATGGCACCAATAGACCATGTTGTAGGAAATTTTTAATAATAGGGGCTAATCCCTTATGGCTCTCCAATTTTAAGGGATATTGTTTTTGTCTTACCAGTGTGGCTCCTGGTCTGAATGCAACCCTCACCGGTTCTGCTCGTTTAGATCTTCCTGCGACGTCACCGGCCCATACTATTGGATTTACCACATCTTCAACTTCAACAGGGATTTCATAGTGTTTTTCCTGTACAAAGAGTGCCGCAACTTGGACAAATTTAGATTCAGGGATTATGATTTGTACGCCCTTCCCCCTTCTAAACTTAATTTCTGCCTCCAATCTTTCTAATAAGTCCCTGCCCAGCAATGGTTTGGGGGAGTTGGGCATATAAAGGAATTGGTGAGTCACCCAATGTTTCCCTAATTTGAAGTCCAAGGGCTGAAAGAAAGGTCGAGTTTCTCTTACCCCGGTTGCCCCAACAACATGTGCGGTATCATGACTTAGTTTCCCTTCTAAGGTATTCAACACAGAGTAAGCTGCTCCAGTATCTACCAAAAATTCTACATCCTCCTTCCCCAGCTTAGCTATAACCGAGGGCTCTGCTGGGGGAGTAGCCCTCGGTCTCCATCAATCAGACCCCGAGCCGCCCGAGGTCCGTACCACTGGGAGCTGGGGAACTGAGGATTTTTCCTTCAACAAGGGACACGTCCTCCTCCAGTGCCCCAAATTCTTACAAAGAGTGCGCCGGTCCCTCTCTGTAGGGGAAGTCCTTCTGACTGGCCCTTCCTGTGCTGCCTTCTTAACAGGTTGAGACTTGCCTCTTTCCGTCGGGCCCGTATCCCGAAACACCTTCCAGGCCACCTCCAACAACTATCCATGTCTTGGACCCCTTCTAGTTTCTGCAGTTTCCTTCTTATATCGTTCGAAGCTTGGCCCATAAACAGCAAAACCAAATGTGCTTTTCCATCACCTGACTCAGGACCTAGATCCGTGTATTTGATGGCGGTCTCCCTTAGTCTGTTCAAAAAATCAGTAGGCGATTCATCATAATTTTGCCTGACTTCATAGAGTTTTGACCAGTTTATAGCCTCGGGGACACCATGCTTCAATCCATACACCACGAGGTTTTGATATCACTTTAATCGCGCCAATTGATCGGGGGTATTGGGATCCCACTCTGGGTTTTCTAGGGGGAAGATCTGAGTGACAGTACCCTGAAGCATTCCACTGGCTATGCCCCCTTCCACAAAAGTGGTGATAGCTTTATTAACCATTTGTCATTCCGTGGGATCGAGTAATGTATTGAGCATGGAATTTAAGTCAACCCAATCAGGATTTTGGGAATTGATAGCCCTTTCCACTAATTGGGCTACCTTGTCTGGATTTTCTTTGTACTTCCCTACTGTAGATTTCCACTGTTCTAATTCTATGAGGGAGTAAGGAACCTTCGCATACACTGGCCCCTGATTGCCAACTGCTTGTCTTAATGGAATTTGAAGAACCGGCTCCCTTTCCTTCTTCCCTTTCCTAGTACGGCAGGCAATTGGGCTTCGCTCTTTGATAGCTCTCCTCGCTATTCTCCCCCTCCTACGTCTGTTTGTAATTTCGTCTGTTTCTTCTTCACTTTCCTCGTCCTCAGAGCTGTCTGAGGGGGGGCTATCAGATTCTGTGGTAACTAGCAGCGTAGCTTTACTTCCAATCCGGGCAAGGCTACGAGTGCGGCGGTGGGCCCTCCCTGCTGTCCGTTTGCCTCTAACTACATCATCCCCCGAGACAGCTCCTTGGCCTTCGGGATTGCTATGGCAACGGACAGGCCCGGGAGCGGGGGAGGGATCCCTCCCCCTACAGCTCGCACAGTCCACACTATCCCTGCGAGATTCCTTGCCTTTGGTCCCCCTTTTCAGGATGGGGCCAGAAGCTGCTGCCGCTGGCTTCCCCTCCCCCCTTTTCCCGCCCTTCAGGGGGGTGAAGTGGATAAGGACGGAGACGGTGTCCGGCGCTGCCGAAACTCCTCCTCCTCCTTTTTCACTGTCCGAGGCCTGGCCCGGCCCCTTGGCTGTGGATAGGGCGATGGCGCCGGGGGAGGGGGAGCTGCACCCCGGCCGGACCCAGCCCTCAAGGCAGGGGCTAGCAGATCCTCTGGTTGGTCTTTATTACACGTATTGCAGAGAAACGGCTTCTCCTTTTATCCCCGCACAACCATAATATTCTCCCTTTTGCTATCCCTAGCCCGTTCACAAGCCAAGGCCATAAACAATCGTGCATATTTCAACTCCTCAAAGCACCTATCCTCACGCAAACATGACATCAAACTAGATATCAGCCCTTTATCTAAACTCCCAAATTGAGGCCATGCCTCCCCATTATTTAACATATATGTCGGCCATAATGTCTCAGAAAGCCTAATCAGTTTAGACTTTAAAAGCGGGGATTCTTCCCCGACCCATTTTGTCCAGTTTTTCAATACTAAGCCCAAAGGACTGTCTCTGGGGATTGCGTTATTACCACTCTCACTAGAGTATGTACAGCCCATTTCGATATCCCAACCAAAAAGCAATCACCCAAGCTAGGATTAGAACTCACGACCTCCAGAGCTATAGCCCAAACAGTTATCCCCTGCACCACACCTTGGCTTCAGGATGCTAGCAGCCTGATAGGGAGGTAACCCTTCCCCCACGCCAGGCTAGGGACTTCAAAAGCTCTGCCTAGGTCCGCAGCAAAAACAGATCTTACAAAGACCCCAGCAACAAACCCAGCCGCTGAACAAGCCGCCCTTTCACCCAATCACTCATGCGACCCTGCCTCTAGGGTTCTTGTGCCGGCGCCTTGGGACCTCCGCCGAAAAAACGCTTTGGTCTCTAGGGTTCCCAGCAGCTTCAACCCCTTCTCCTGGCTGGCTCTCGCCAAAAACTGTTGCCTATGACAACAGATGGCAGAGGCAGAGGCTGGTCAGGGTAAGTCTGAAGTGGATTTATTTTAGGCCTGCAAGGCCTGCCCCGGCAGCCACCACAGTGGCTGCGTAGGGCGCTCCAAACCACGAGCAAAGGAGGCCGAGCCACCGGACCCCCCTCCTTTTCTAGGTCCATTTGCATATGTCCCATTCGTTGTCCAATCGACAACTCCAAAAGGCGATGACGATGCTCCATCCTTTCACGTTGTTTATCTTTCGGGGCCTGGAGCTCAGGAAGAGTGTCCTTGAAGACGTGAATCTTGCACCGGAACCCAAACTACCCTGCCCCCATCACCCTGTCACAAAAGGCAGCCTGTCCAATAAAACAAGGCAGCGAGACCCCATAACCTGAGGCATCAAAGTACTGAAAAAAATATTAACTGCACTGTTGCCCTTGTCCCACTTACATTGTTTGTGTCGTTCAGTGATCATTAACTTCTCAAAGTGTGGACAAAATTTTGCTTTGCAACCCAGAGAATAAAAAGGAATGGGAAACAAGTAAAACAGTCAACATATTTTATAACTTGTAGTTTCTTACTACTTTTCTACTTAATGGCTAATTTTGTTCATGTGCACACCTACATGCTCGAGTTGTGAAATTCAGCAGAAGCCTTATATTGACTGTACTTCTCCATCATCTTTATGAGGTACACCTGACAACTGCCAGTTAATAATTTCTTAACATCCTGTCCACCTACTTAATTTATAAAATACAGAGTTATTTAGTACTTTCATAAAGCATGTGTAGGAGACTTTAGCTTAGAAGTCTGACACACATGAAAACATCCTTGATTCTCGCTACTCTTTTTCTAAGCTTGAAACTGAATTCAGACCTGAATTTAGCTGAGAACTAAAGTCCCACCCCACACCCTCCCACACTTTATGGCAGAAATTATTTTGAATACCTGATATCAAATGTTTGCCTTATTATAACTAATGCTATACACAATAATGCAAAATTATCTATGACTACCTGAACTTCTAGGGGTTTATTTATGTGTACATATGTATGTATAGGATAACCCTATATGGGATATTGTGATAATAATACACCTTGTTTTAGTCTAAAGGGTATATTGATCTCCATCTATATTTTACAAAGATCTCTGCTCATGCCTTGGCAATAATAAGTGGCAAGTCAAGTATCGAGACGGGAGATCCCTTGGGTTACTGAGTTGAAAGGAGAATGCAACATCTGTTTGGATGATCCTTATGTTCTCTGGAGATCTATTTAATGACTGATCTTTAACGCCATGGTGAAGAACACAGGACAAACTTGATGGCTTTTTGTTAACTGTGTTTGATGATTCTTGTAGTTGTACCTGCTGCCTGCTGTTTCATGAAAAGCAGGAAATGCTCGGGAAATACTACAGAGACAGGAAGTCCCACCCCTACTCCCTTCAAACAAGGAAACATACATAAACCCCTGATTTGGGCTAGATAACATGTTAATCCCTTATCTTATCAGCAGTGGTCTCGCTACACAACAATAGGTCATCTCAGTGAATTATCTCTCAAAATGCAGACAAAACTGCCTATTCTTACTAAGTGTTCTTGAAAAAGGGAAAAGTATTTAAAATGTAAATTTATCGTGTCTTGTTACACATTAAGGAAAAAAAAATCTGAAGTTCCCCTTCTTCCTCCTTCCTGAATGATTTTTTAAATGGCTTTCCTTGTCACAGCTGAGCTGGAAAGTTAAACTTTTATTCTTTCTTGAGCATTTACTCAGCCTCACATCAAACTGAGGCTTTGAGTGCAGCTGGATAGAGAGAAACGCTGCTGAAACATTTAACTGAAGTACTGCTCTTTTCTGGAATCCAGAAGTTTCCTGTAAAACCATAAAGAAGATGAAATCCTTACTCCATTTAAACAGAGAGAGCATTACCATTGAATTCTTTCTTGGTTTGGAAAGACAGGTATCTGCCAGGGAAAGCCGGGGTGTCCCTTGGAACGGAGATTGTAAACCCCTCACCCCCTCCAAATTATAATTTTGCAATTCAGGGCTTTCAGGCAAAGATTTGGGAATAGGAATAACAGTTCTTTACTAGGAGTATTAATGTACAAATGTAGTAGAAAAAACAAACATTTGGGAATAGGAATAACAGTTCTTTACTAGGAATATTAACAATACAAATGTAGTAGAAAAACAAACAAACAAACAAACAAGCAAACAAACAACAATCCTAGAAACCCTGACAGAGTCAGAGCTACAACCTGATGCCCTGTTGGTCAGGGTGTTGGAAGCAGTCCAAAAGTAAGTCCTCCTGGAGTGACAGATGTGGTTTTGTTGGAGCAGAGATGATCCTGAGAGAAAAGGGTCCAGTGATGGTGACAAGGGTCCAGTCTTCCTCTGGGAATCTGGTGGAACCAGATACCTCGTGTTCCTATGTCTCAGTTTTTATCTAGGTAGGAATGGTTGGCTCCCCCCACACTGGGTGGAGCATCTCACAATGGGATGATGGAATATGTCATGCCCTTAGTGAGCCTTAATGGCCCATTAGCAGAAAATATCCCCCTGGAGGGAGGATGGGTGGTGAAAGAGATAAGAAACACTGTCCCACCTGTTTTTAACAGTTGGCCCATTATCAGAAGGCATCCACCTCCTTCCCTCCAGAGTTACAAGAGAAAAAGAAAAACATCTCCCCAACTGCTTTCAACAGATGAAATAGAATACACATTTTTGGTTCTATAACCCAAGACAAATTCTCACTGATTTCAAAGGGACCTGAATACCACCCTGAAAGTCTTCAATATACATAAAATATCTACTGCTTTGCTCTGTGTTCTCTTGACCAGCTCCCTTAACACCACAGCAGGAAACACAGCAGAGAAAATCAAATTGCAGAAGGCAAAACTAGGTTACATTATTTAACCCTTCAAATTGCAAACAAGCCTACTAAAGAAAAGATCTAGTGGAGTAGAAAGGAGATGTGAAAGAAGCAAATAGTTTTTTTTTTTAACACTGCATTAATACTTAGACGTATCAATCTTCATTAGAGTCTCTGTGAAAGTTCTGCATATTCACAGTGCAAGAAAATACTGCCTCATAAGAGGCTAGTACAAGCAAATCACTTTGAAAAGGTCAAAAGAAAGTAGAAGAAAGGCATGACTAAATAAGGTTATCCCCACTGTCAAAATGGAAATCTCAGATTCCATGTGATGTCCTGATTTGCACTAGGTTACCCAATTTTAGTGTGGCAGAAGTGAAAACAAAACCAAATTTTAATGGATAATGCATTCAAATCCTAATAGTCAATCCTGAAAGTATTTTCTCAATATTTCCCTCTTTAAAACAGTTCACACAAATAAATACATATTTTAAATCATGTTAGCACCAAATGTGGACATGAGAGTAAAAAAACATGAATTACAATGGTTTCAGGGTTTTGTTTAATTATTTTTTAAGGTCTGTACTACCTGGACTCTTTGATATGAAACAGCAAAATTTTGCTTTGCCTCTAGCATTCCTATAGCTAGTAAATTACCATTAAATGTTAGTAATTCTTCTTATTTGTGATTATGTGCAAGAATGAGAAACTGCGTATTTCAGTATTACCTGTGCTTAATGGACAATTCCTAATGAATAGCATAGCAATTAATTGAAAACTAGTTTCTTCCAAGTCTGTCTAAATTATTTGCACTTGAAGGGAATGGAGTATATTGCCATCACCCATGACAAGAGCTAGACAGATTTAACTGAGCAGTGCACAGGGAGCACTGCACAGCTGGGCAATTCCATATCTATACAGTAACATATCTGAAAGAGCCTTATGGAAGACTGGTTCTCTTGCTTCAGTTTGTCTTCCGTACTGGGCTGACAGGCAGCAAACATTGATACTCACAAAGCATGTGTATTATGGCACACATACCACTATTTGTTACAGGACCTATTAGCTTAAATGTTAAAAATTACAGTATACCAAAGGCTTTTTAGCTTAGTTTTAGCATACAACCCTTCTTTTTCAGACTTCCATTTTTCCTTTTCAACTGCTATTTCTAACTGATTTGCTGCTACTAACAGCAGAATTCAACCACCTGTTCTTTCTTCACAGTCAGACTTCAAAATCAATATCTTAGGATAATTTCTTTTTTTTTTTTTCCCTGCTAGTTTTTCACAGAATAGCAATATGTTAGCAACACCAGCATACAAAGTTCAGTTAAGTTTGTTACTGGAATTGTTTTTCAGCAGCAGCATCCCTTAGACACTATAAGACCTTAAATCCACAACTGATGTTTAAATTCAAACACTATTTCTTCATTTCTCTAGAGAAACTGTTTCAAAATATAGCCTCTTCTCAGAAGCCATAGAAAAAAGTTGTTTGTCTTAAATAAACAATCATAGGAAATAAGTACAAGTAAGTACAAACTAGAAAGCATGTGGATATATGTACAAAGAAATGCAATACAACAAAGTAAACAGATCTATTGGATTTTAATTAATGGTAACTTTTAAAACCAAAATATTCTTCAAATCCATCAATAAAAATCCTTCGAGTAAAAATCCTTTGAGTATTTTGTTTCTCTGATCAAATTCAAGTATCTGAGAAATCAGTATCTGTAGGGGATGGATTCATGACTTAGGGTAAACGTTACGCACTTAGAAACCAATTAGCTTCCTACTGGGTATGCTCTCAGCAACAAACAGGAAAGGATTCTGGAGAAAACAATATTAGACCTCACATCTCTCTTAAATGAACGTTCCCACATCTGATTTTCAGTCAGAAATTAGACAGGTTCTTCAGGGTAACACCAAATGCCTACTGGTATTCAGAGCATAGGTGCTATATACTCTATTTACAAAACTATCCTTTCATTTCCTGAAATGTTTCTATAGTGTACCAAATCTCTTAGAATAGAGTTTAACATTCACATGTGATTTAGTAGCAGGATTCTCTTGTTGTCATAGTACTCAGTTCGGAAGAAACGTGTCCATAGTGTCCATAGGCCTGTGATACACCACGCAAATCACTTACTCTATTTGTTCTTCATCTTTCTTACATCCAAAGCTCTCTAAAATGAGGGAAAATGCGGGACTAGCCTGAATATGGATCACTGAAAATTTCAATTTAGAAAACAAACACATGAATTGGTGCAACTTGAGAGGCAGAGTACTTCCTGGAAGAGGCAGAAATGAAGCAAAAAAAGTATGAACTTCTCAAGTGCCACTTACTCCAACACCTCTTTAACAATATCTGGGCTAGCTTTTTAGGTTCAGATACTGCTTTATGTCAGCAGTTCTGTGTGTACGTGTGTATGAACACACAAAAAAAGATTCAACTCAGTCTGTGCTGTAGCTAAGTTTCTATCCAATAACAGAAGGTTCAGCTACTGGCAATGTTTTAGCCTCTCTAATAATTTATATTGCATAAACATTATAACTTGAAGCCAATTCAAACTCCCACTACAATTAGAAACACACTTCCACTTTTCATCAATTTTTTCTGTTTGTCTACATCAGATACACGTTGGTTATCTAGTATATCTATTATGAAGGCATCAATGAAAACTTACATTACAAAGGAACAGCAATGACTTTTGATTAAATGTAAATTAATTTTGGTTCACCACATAAAAAATCCCCACACTTCCCTCAAAAAAGAAACAGTAGACGAATGCAAAAAGAATCATAACTATTTAAGAGAACTGTGAAGAAAATTAACATATCCTACTAATGACTGTTATGCTTTGGAGCTCTACACAAAAGTGACTGGAAAATTCTGTCATACATTAAGTTAGAATCATAGAATTGTTTACCTTGAAAAAGACCTTTAAGATATTTAAAGTCGTTGAGTCCAACTGTTAATACATCATTGCCAAGTCTACCACTATATCAATTCCCTAAATGACACATCTACATATCTTCTAGATACCTCCAGAGATAGTGACTCAACCACTTTCCTAAGCAGCCTGTTCTAGTGTTTGGCAGTGAATAATTCTGGTGGTCTTTTCAATGAAGAATTTATTGGTAGCATCCAATCTAAACTTCATGTGGTACAATCTGAGGACATTTCTTCTTGTCCTATCACTTGTTACTTGGGTGAAGTGACCAACCCCACCTGGCCACACCCTCCTTTCAGGTAGTTGCAGAGAGCAATAAGGTCTTCCATGAGGCACCTTTTCTCCAGACTAAACAATCCCAACTCCCTCAGATGCTTTTTGAAATACAGAGTACAAAACTGAATACAGGATTCAAGGTGCAGCCTATTCAGCATTAAGTACAGAGGGATGATCAGTGCCCTAGTCCTCCTGGCTGCACACTGTTGTTGATACAGGCCAGGATGTCTTTGGCCGCCTTGAGCACAACTGCTCATGCTCAGCCGCTCTTGACCAGCATTCCCAAGTCTTTTCTGCTAGGCAGGCTTTCTGGCCACTCTGTCCCAAGCCTGTAGCTTTGCATGGGTTGTGACCCAAGTGTAAGACTTGGCAACTGGTCATGTTGAATCTCATCCAGTTGCCCTAGGCCCATCAATCCAGCCTGTCCAGATGCCTCTGCAGAGCCCTCCTACCCTCCAGAAGATCAACACTCCCACCCAGCTTGTCATCTGCAAAACGACTGAGGATGTACTCAGTCCCTTGCATATAAGTGTGTGCTTCATGATTGCAATAAATCATAAAGCATTCTATCCTGTAGTATTGATTGCTGATAAGAATGCTATAAAATGTTTTTTTAAAGATAAAAGTCATGATCCTAACCTTAGTGGTCTGCCACATTGAGGTTTGTGCTAAGCTTTGTATCTAGGAAAATCACATTTTCCACAGAAGGGAAATGACACTCAAGATTGAACATTTCAAATGTTTGGAGTGCTCTTTTTAAGATTTCAGAGTCCAGCCCAAGTTTTCTAACCCCGACTAAACTTAGAGTCCTTGAATATAAGCACAGAGAATCACTGTACAAACTCCTCTTTGAGCAGGCCAGACAACCAGTAAATGCTACTCCCTGGGTTAGCTAATGTATTCTGAGTCTCAGCTTATAAACCTCCTAAACCAAGAACACTACATGATTTTTGGACTGACTTAGTTTTTGCTTTTCCTGTTCTTATAGACATCACTCTGTCCAGTTGTACACAAGTACTCCTGCTTTCAAACAAAGACCTGAAGACAATTAGGTAGTCTGTATACCAGAGGATGTCCCTGCAGTTTAAATACTCCCTTCTTTCTCTTCTCCTCTGAACTGAGGAGAAAGAAGAATGATATAAATTCCTAGAGTTAGGTGCTGAGACACATGACATAGAAAAGACACCCTCTGCTCCACTTTCCATCTCCCACAAAGATGTGCACAAAGAGGAGAGCAATAAAGGTTCTGCAAGAAGAAATTCATTTGCACAAGCTTTTCTGTGAATTTTAACTGAAGCCTGTTATAACTCTTTATGGATCCAGGATCAGGCAGTTTATTTTTCCTTCTTCTTTTTTTTATTTTTTTTAATTGTTTGAATTCCCATAATTTACAGAGTAAAAAGGGACAGTCTTTGTAGATCTACTCTTGCCAGGAAAAGGAAAAATAGAGATTTACTAGGTTGTAGCAAAGGTCTGACTAGGCCAGTGTCCTTTGGCTGTCACTGTCCTTAAGTTGAGGTAGGATTATTTTTCTCTGCTCTGTGAATCACTGTATTTCTATCCACACTGAATTTAACCTGCTGTTTTATTGACCAGTCATTCAATCTTGTTGGATCCTTCTGAAATTCTTCTGTCAGCCTTGTCCTGCATACCCCAGTTAACTGTCAGCAGCCTATCATCTCCCAGCTCACCTCTTTATGCAGGTCAGTTAGTTTTTTCCCTGACAATCCATCCACATGAGGCATATTTCGTGAAAAACCACAAGAGGTGCAGACTACCTAGTGCACCCTCCACTGTTGACCTGTCTTTTCACAAATCTAACCTTTCAGACAGACACTGATTAGCAAGCAGCAGGGCTGAGACAATAGCAACAGAATTTTGAAAGGTGCAAAATAAAGCAATCAAGCCATTATCCAGCAATCTGGCAATCAGATTATATTGCTAAGGTAGTCAATGAGCCATACTTTCCCATTTATAAGCAGCAAGTCTAATAAATGTGTTTAGATAAGGAGAAGTGCACTGGAAGAGGAGCAAAACATTTTGGAAATGGATTAGGAAAACCCAAGACAATCCCACAGGCAATACTGCCTTTTTCTCAGAATATGTCAGCAATAGCCTCTATGCTGAAACTGCTGAAATAACTCCCTGTCTAGCTGCAGCACTCATTATTTCATATCCAAGACTGCAGTGAATGGGCAGATTAGTCTGATGTCCTTAACAGCACATTGTCTTTTCCCAGCTGCTAGACCCTCTCACAGCTTTACAGAGAGAGTGCTTTGCTCCAGAACTCTGGAGGGGTATATCCCTTAGACCAGCTCCCCTGAGGGTCAAGCCCTCCACCAATATGGGTTTATACTGTGTTTCCCAGGAGTCTGGTAGGTGCACTCTCCATCAGCACCCACTAGCTAGGCAGTGCTCTCCTATTCTTAGGCTCATGTTACGTAGTCATAGAAAGGTTTTCTGTTATAGAAAAGACACTCATAGCTAATAACAAATTCTTAAGTAAACTTTCCTTTCATTTCTTTGTTAGAGGAAATAATTACCTCAAAGGATCCAAATATTTTTGGATAATAATCATGAAATATATGGCATTTATCTTTATTAAAAACTATAGCAAGCCATTTTTTTTACAAATATTAGAATGCAGTAATGTGATAGTTCCATTCACAATTGTTTGGTGATAGAAAGCTGTTGTCTGCTCTTCAGTCCTTAGACATGTCACACGCAGACACATTCTGCTATCCATAAAGACCTAACAACAAAGAAATAAACAAGTAAACAAAAGATACCTCCGAAATACGCCATCATGGAGAAAGGCTCATTAATACACAGTTATAGAAGCAACAATAGTTATGACTGTAGCAATCAACACAACCTGGTATGATTTTTGTGCTTGCATCCTTTTTAGTCTGCAGGTACACACTCTTGTCCTGGTGCACAACTTTGTTATTGGTCTAGGTGTAGAGGTATGTGCTTTCACCAACTGTATTAGCCTACTGCAGCACCCACTAACCTGGGTATCAATGTGGAGGACTTAAACAGAAAAAAACCACCAACTACAAAAATCCCAACCAAACCAATGACTAAAACAAAAATAGAACATACAAACCCATGAAAATTGAGTAATCACCAAGTGGAGAAGACCAGTGGCAGGTGGCCATACAAATTCATATTCCATTTATAAGCTGATTGTGCAGTTCTAATACATAGCTGTGTAAATTATAGCAGCTTCTACTATCCTAAGCCATTTCTTTGTTCTCTGACCAGCAGATAAGTTTGTGGGGAAGCTTTATGTGAATTCACAGTGGTTGGATATTCTCAGAAGAGGTCACTGACCTGTAGCATCCAGCTCCAGCTGGGAATCAGATTGACAGAGCTTTAAAACATGGCACAACATGAATGTCCTCAGGCAAGCCCTCTCCCTCCTAAGAGACAAATTATTCCCTCCAGCTAGGTTGTCCCAAAAGCCTGGTGGGGATTTTATCCTATTTAGGAGAACAGCTGTAACATGAGAAAGGAGGGAAATATTTATCCATTTTAATTAAGAAAGACAACTATTTCCATTATGTTTGTGGACCTCCCACATAGCATAGTGCTGGGTTCAATACTCTTGGTTAGATAATATCCGAAAACCAGGAGCCATGTGTACTGAAAGATCAAAACATAGTAGCAAACTATTTTCCTTTGCAACATTTCCCCTTGAACATGTGAGAGGGTACAAAAGTTAGCAACTAATGACTCAATATTTAAAATTAAGGCAAAGAGATGGAATTCTTGCACAATTTGTTGGCAAACAGTGATGGCTGTAAGTGAATACCATTTGCTACTGTTTACCACAACAGGTGGAGTTAGTGTGTTTTCTGGATTTTTCCTTTTTGCAGCTTACTTCTTTATAATGCAGATGTATTAAAGTAGAATTTTGCAGTCTAATTCTTTTTAGAGTTAGTCAATTGAAAAAAGATTGGAGATTTTTGCAGTTTGTTGGATGGTTTCAATTAAAGGACATACTATGGAGGTTTCAAAATTACACAGGCAAATGTCAATTGGAAAATTCTTCTTTTTTTCCCTCTCTAAAATTTATAATTTAATACCCTTTCAAGATCTGGAAAACCTCTTTTCTGGTTTTTCCATTTAAAAAAAATATAGCCAAAAGGCAATGAATGGAATCAGAACTGAAGAGGGTAAAGGAAAAGCACATTGTATTGCCAGGATCACTAGAAGTCTGTTTTAAAGCTAAGTTGCAACAGGAAGGGAGCTTTGATTTCAAACAGTGCTGTAAAGTGAAGGATCCCTTCCAAATGCTATTACCAAGCAGATCCTATTGTAATGGTAATGACATGTTGCATGGGAAGTAGTGGTTTTGCTTGGACAAAAAGGGAAAGAGCATTGCCGTGACTGATGTACCATATAAAGGTCAAATCATATAATCACTGTCACACTGCCCAATGTAGTGGGATTGCTTATTTAAGAATCTAATATTTTGAAAGCTTATTATTTTTACTATTTTCATTTCATTGTAGCAATGAAAATATTTCACAAATTAAATGCATTGTTACTTTAGATGACATTATTAATATTTCATTTACTTTTCACTGATGTGCAACAACTTCCACTAAATCTCTTTGCAGCTATCATATCACAGGAGTAGGTGGTCTTGTCCAGGCAAAGGCCATTGGATAACTGTATGCAAAGAGAAAGTGAAAAGCAAGTAATGGTGAAACTCACATTTATCAGCCCTTAATACTCACATTTCAGTGTCCAATGCTGAGGGTTAACCAGTGGTTTAAGCTCACGTAAAAAAAAGAGTAACATCTTGGAGAAGCACTGTGCAGAAGTAGCATGAAAGAAACTCTAAAAAACTTTTTTATCTGGTTTGATTTTTTTTCTCCTTTTCTTAAATAACAGTTATAAATGCATTAATTCCCCTAATACATATTTTAGAACTAGATTCTGCACTAATGAATTCGGGAGAAATAGTGATGATTTCAATGAATGCAGGATAAAATCCTCATCTCTGTTTCAGTCTGCTTGTACTTGATAAAACATCCAGTTCTGTATACAAATGCAATAACAGAACATGCTTAAAATGCTTTTTTGAGTGAGCAGATCTAGGATTGTGCTCAGATTGTTGTATTTTAGAACTGGAAGTCTCGGGCACAACCATGCCCCCCCCCAGGAGTCCTGCACTGTATCACACATACTTATCCCTTTCTCCTTAGCTGAGGGAACCTCCAAGACTAACAGCCTCTGCTACTTAACTGCATCACTTTTCAATCTCAAGCAAGCAGCATCAAGAACTTGTTCAAACTTTTTCACCAAAATGCACAAAAACCCAGGAAAGTACAAACACTTCTAAAAAGACAGAGAACCTCCCTCTTCTTTTCATTTGTTAAATAGGTGTTAGAAATTAGCATTAGTGTATCTATAATTTTGAATTTAGTAATGCAAACACACTTGATGTTTGATCATCCACAGTTTTTCATGAATTTGACCAGCCATTGTATAATTTGACCAGCCTCTAAATAAAAAATTAATGGTTTAGATGTGTTACCATTGCTTTGTTTCACTTCTCCCATGCCACTTCCTATTTAAAATGAAACCTGCTGTTATAATCAATGGCAAGTTTATTGCAGTTAGCATGTTCAGTGTTATTTTTTCCTAATTTAATTCCGTTTGCATTTGGTACAAAATTTCTCCTGCAGTTAGATCATACAGTGCATAAAATTCATTAAATTTTTACAGCTGTTATTGGTTTTCCACAATCAGTGTATTATGTATCTATGCCACTCTCAGGAAGAGAGCCTCTTTACCCCAGAATAACCCATGTGGATCCTTAAAAGAGAACAAAGAAGATTTTTAGTTCTGTATACAAAACTAACTACCCTTTACATTTCACTTCATAAGACTCTTGACAACAACTTCTGTAGTTTGCCAACATTATTGATTGAATAAATCTCGACCAAATTCATGCCAGACTCTTTGCTACACAAGCACAAAATCAGATGTTGTTCCTCCTCAAAGAGTAATACCACACAAGGGTATTTTTTCAGTGGGAATAATGGTTTGCTGGTGCCCAACACTTGGTTCTCTGCCATTGTGGAATTGAATCAAATCAGTCCCAGGTCACACATAATTGAGTTAGACACTGTCCGCTCTTGTAGGTTGTTAAAGGACAGTGGGCCGAAGAAGAAAACTTTGGTTCTACTTGCTTGAAACCATCTTCATTCAAGAGAAGCCTAGATTTGACCAAAGCAGGACAAGATGTCTTGGAGTAGGTCTGAATTCAGCACTTCCAGCCTCTCATTCATTAACCACTAACTACAGAGTGCTCTGTAACAGTCCCTACTCTGTGGAGCAGGAATTTGCTTTTTGAGTACCTATCTGATGAAATAATTTAAAATTTGTTTTGAATGTATGGTAGAAAGCACTTAGAACCCAACTAATATAGACTGTCAAGTTGAAGCAAAATTGTTACTGACAATTTCAAAGCACTGGAATATCTCATATTACCAAAATTCTAAAAATTAATTATCTGGGTAACTTAATTTAATTCAATGAGAATCTCCTTTCCATATCAGACAGAATTTATGTGTCACTAAAGGCAAAAAATAACTAAAGGCAAAAAATCCAGATTTAACAGTGATTGATCTTAATAATCATAACCTTACACTGTTGTTAACACTGTAGACATTTACAATAAAAAGAGACATTATATTCCAGCTCTGCTATGAAAATTGAAATAACAGATGCTAGATTCAGGTAAGCCCACAACTGTTTAGATGACAATAGGAATATTATTCAAATCAATTAAATCCTTTAAAAAAGAATTCAGAGTTTTCCCTGAATTTTTTAAAATTATGTTCTTCAGAATCTTTGAGCTAATCATTGCTTTTAGATCTAAAATCTGAATCCTATCATTGGCAGTCATTAATAGAAATTGAATGAGTCAGGATAGCAGAAGTTCTAGTACCTTTGTTTAGCGTATTTTCTAACATAAACTATGTATCTTTATATATGAGCAAGTCCTTAAGAAAATATTCTTCTCAGTTTTCAGCTATTTCTGTCCTACTGTTAAAGTGCCAGGAAAACAGACCACATAAAATGACTTTCATTAGTTCTGGTTCAGGAAATAGTCAGAAAAAAATGAAAGAAAAAACATTATGATTCTGACTTGTGAGCAAAGTAAAGGCAGATTTTTGACAAATTAAAAAGTTGTAGCAGGGTGGTTCCAAGGAGAAAGAGGTGGTGCTTAAAAATGCATGTTAGTAGTCAAGCTAATCATAAAAAGGGGGGGAAAGAAAAGAACCCAGAACACCAAATACTCCAACTTTAAGATAACAGTTGTTTTTTCTTTGACATTGGAAATGCCAATACCTGTGCGAGATATTACTTATACCACCATTCTACTGCTCATTTCCTCTTTCCCCTTTCTTTTCCTTCATCCAGCACACACAGGTCAGCCCACACAGCAGGTTAGTTCATGGAAGCATGGATGTTTTAAAACCAGTGTCCTTGTGTGACCCCATGTCCATGTGTGACCTGAGCACCATCGGAAGACAGCAAGGCTGACAACCTCGTGGTGATTCAGGCCCTACTTTTCAAGGCAGAAAGGTAGAAGTCCTAGATTCTGGATTCAGGGCAGGCTGGATCAGCCTAGGAGAGCCAAAATGAGAGACAACCATGAGACCCACTTGTGTGTACCCTGGCTTGGGGATCATGTAGTATGTCAACAAGAGAGTAGTCTTTGACCTCTTCACATAAGGCTCTGGAGGGAAGATAGGTTCAAGCAAATATTGATATTGAAGGATCACCCCTTCAAGCTCAAGGTCTATCTCAACAAGCAGCAAACCTGGCAGAAATGCCAGAACACCTGCATGGATGAACAAGAGGTTCTTGGCAAAGATTAGATATTAAAAGGAAGTATACAAAAGGTGGAAGTAAAGCCAAGCAGCCTGAGAGGACATAGAGACAATATCCAACCATGCAGAGACAGGGTTAGGAAAGCCAAAGCCCACCTGAAGTGGACAGGACAAACCCCTTGCTTCTCTTAAGTCCACAAGCACCAAAAGGCTAAGGAGAGTGTGAGCCTGATGCTGAATGGGAAAGAGACATAGGACTTAGAAAAAATCAGGTACTAAATGCCACTTTTGCCTCAGTCTTCATCAAAGACTTTGCAGTCAGGGATCCCAGGCCCCAGAGACCAGGGGGAAACTCTGGAGCAAGGAAGATGTGCTGTTGGTGGATGAAGATCAGGTCAGAGAACACTTAAGCAGATTGGACATATGTAAATCCATGAGCCCCAGTAGGATATACCCACAAGTGCTGAGGGAGCTGGGGGTTGTAATGATATCTTTTTTTATGAGATCTAAGGACACTGCTGATTACCTTTGAACTATATGGCAACTGGGAAAAATGTCTTGTGACTGGTGGAAAGAAAATGTCAGTCCTATATTTAAAAAAGACAAGAAGGGATACCCAGAGAACCACAGGCTGTTCAGCCTCACTTCAGTCCTTGGTAAGGTCATGGAACAATTAATGCTGGAAATGCTTTTCAGGCACATGGAGAACAAGAAGGCAATTTGAAGTAGTCGGTATGTATTTACAAAGGGGAAATCACACATGACCAACCTGACAACCTTCTCCAATAAACTGAATAGGTTGGCAGTTAGCAGGGAGAGAAGTAGATATTGCCAACCTCTCAGGAGAGCATTTTTTGTATCCCATAAGATCTTTGTATGGAAACTGATGAATAGGCCAGATGAGCAGACAGTAAATTGGGCTCAGAACTCGCTGAACGTTCTGGCCCAAAGGGTGGTGATCAGCTGTATGAAGTGTGGCTGGAGGTCAGCAGCAAGCAGTGCATCTCAGAAGAAGACAAGAGTGAGGCTTTTTTCAGTGGACTTCTGTGATGGGAGTAAAGACAGCATGCACAAGCTGAAACCTGGGAGACTATCTGAAGATCAAGACCCACTTTTTCACTATAAGGGGGGTGACTGAGCACTGGTCCAGGCTGCCCAGGGAAGTGGTTGAGTCTCCATCTGTAGAAACATCCAAAACCTGGCTGGACAGTTCTGGGGAGTGTGACTGATGACTCACATAATTGTGTGACTCTGAACATATACATCAAGAGGACGTTGGCTGTGGGTAAGCAGCTTCTGGGAGTCCTTATGCCCCAGAGGGTCACCTCCAGAAGGTTTGGGGGTTTTTTTCACAACTAGGTAGCTGCTTCGAATAGAAATGTTAGATTTTTATTGCAATCAAAGAAAAAATATTAAAAGCTACCTGTGACAGGGCTTACCTGAATTATGTATTTGGGCAGGAAATAATGTCATGTGTCTCTGAAACAATAGGTTAATCTGCATACCACCTGGTCTGAATCTAAATTGTTGAATATTCTACTCCCAGGCCATAAACCACATGAAAACTGCAACTTGGCTGAAGTAGCTTAGAACCAACTCATCTCCAGAAGGCTGTAGAAGTGGGAGTTACCAATCAAAGCTACCTATAAACACTACTTGTCAAGAAAGGAATACCATCATAAATGTAAAGTTGGCTTGTCAGAAAATATAGTAATCAAAGACATATTAAGAACTCTATTCCTTCGCTTTACTGTAACTATCATCTCTGACAGGATTCACATCTACAGATCTGAAAGAAATGCTTGGGTCAGCAAGTACTATTTATTTCAACAGATTGAGAAAAAATTAAACAAAGGGAGCTGATTTTCTCTATCTTTCCCAACGGAATCTTTATTTCTTTGTTCAGCAAGAGAGGAATAAACAGATTCAAGTGGCTTTTAGGAAGTAGGAGGCAGTTGTGTCAGTCATGGCCATCTGAGTAGCTCATATAAATATAACAATAAATGTAACAAAAAGCATTTTTTAATTCTTCACCTGCTTTGAAATTCAGTGTCTCATTTCCCAAGGGCTTTTGTTTAACATTATTTAAAGCCTTGGTCTCTCAAAGCAGGTATTTATATAATGCAAAATATTAACTTTGGATATTTTGCCAGCTGTTTTTAGACTCTCCAGAATAATTCAAACTATATCATGCAATAGCTTTTCCCCAGCGTCACAGCAATTCTGAGATAATACTTTTTTTTCTGCCAAGCTAGATACAGATACACTACCACAATGTCATTTTCTACCTTACCACAGTTTTGCTTTCTCATATATACAAGTTCTATGCCAAAAAACCTCATCCCAAACACTAAAACAAAACACCATGCCACACCCCACATTTGTACTGAGTGCTCTCTTACAGAGATGAACCTAAATGTTCTACTTTTTTCCTACTTGTACGTAAAGCATCTGAAACTATAGCTCAAGGTCACCTTGGAATATCAAAACCAGAACATCACAGTGTTCCTGGGAAAGCAAGCACTATGCAGAGTGAGATGTTTAAAAAATGGGCAAAGAAAATATAAAAACTCCCGAATTGTAATCTTTTACAACAGTTGCCAATGCTAATTGAAACATTGATAAGAAGAGGAAGAATGAATCCTTGAGTTCTATGAAAAAGATTCTTCATTTCCACTGTCTGTTATATGGGTTTCAAGAGAAGAAACAGTAACATGCATGGGAAAAATCAGTAAAAGGGCATGGCAGAAATACTCCTTGTATTTGCAATTGCTTCAGGTCTCCAGATAGAAATATGGAATCATTCAGCTCTGTATAAAGGAACCATTAAATAAGAACTAAGAAAGAGTTTTCATTACAGTTCAAGAGAAACCAACAATTTCTTTCTATTAGTGTTCAAAAGAAATCAGCAATCAGAAATCCTTAGCCAGATAATTTCCCTAAGATAAAGCAAGCAAAAACCTTACAGTACATAAAGATGTTCATCACAGTCTGTATAAGAGAGACTTGAACCAGGAGTGAACCCTTCCAATAAATCTTGGGGTTCTGGAAAGAGGAACAGTGAGAGAACTTCTCTTCTCCCTGCATGAAGCGAGCAAGGAGTGTAAACAAGGATTCCTCACATCTTTAACAGGAAATTACTTTCCATTAGACAGTGAAGAAAGAAATACATGCTATTTAAATTTGGGTGAAAGAACAGAGACAACCAGCATGGCATTTCATTTCTGTTCAGTGGCCATTAATTCATCAGCATAAATCTTAGGAAACAAAAGCTCATCTTTCACTCACCAGAAGACATCAAGCTGTTCAGCAGAGAGGACAGAGTGGACTATGCACAGTTTCCTATTTCACAGACAGGACTCGGAGAACAAATAAGGAGGAAAGAACATGAAGGAAAATGTGTGAGTTTAAAAACTGAGTAGCACTGAAAATAAACAAGGAATTCAGGAGTTGTGTAGAGAAAGATAGATGGGTCAAAAAGGTAGGAATGTAAAATGAATGGCTACTGCAGAGGAGAGTGTTCATGCATCCGAGAAAGTTTGGATTACTAGGGTTGCCTCTAGCTGAGTTCGGGAACTGACTGAATGTGCTCCTCCAACCCCCTGCACCTCACAGTCAGAATGGGCTATTTTTCTTTTCTTGTAGAAATGCAGGACTTAAATGATGGTTCTTTCCAATTTGAGTAATCTTATAGCTCCACAAAGTTGTCAGGACAAAAGACAATGGGTAGAATAATACCACTGGAGTTCCAGGAGGAAAACTACAATTGAACAGGGTAAAAAACAAATCCAGCAAGTATAACTTCCTTTTTTGGGCCTGCTAAGACACAGTGAATCCCTCATGCTGTCAGGGTGCAGAAGAAAACTGTTATCAACTCATTTCAACTGGTCACAGTTATTTTGTGATATTATCACAAAATTATCACGTATTATCTTTATTCCCAACAAAACTCTGAGTGAAAGACAGGGTTTTATCCATGTATTGAATGTGGACAGCAGGACTCTTCCTTTGGTTACCATAGTTTGCACCAGCAAGTATGTGAAAACAAAAGAGGCAAAATTCCCTCCTTAGCAAAAGCCAAACCAGCAATATATCTTCAGTGGGAACAAATTGCCATGAAATGGACGCCATCAGTTCTAATGGTAGTTGATGAGGATGTCCATGGCTGGATAACACCAAAGGAACAAAAGTAGGTTCTTTGACTTAGGCCAACATTTAATAGAAATTAAGGCAGAAAGAAATCAGGGACAACTCTTCAGAAATTTCCCTTTCTGTGGGAAATAAATGCACAGTTTCATGAAAATTTGAATGTTTACACTTCTATGATTTCCCTCTGGTAACTTTGTGGGAAAAGAATGTAAACTTCCCTGGTCTTGCAGGCCATCTTTCTTAGCAATGAGGCAAATTACAGAAAAGCAGAAGAAAACCCAGAACATCTGTCTATGTGCAAGCCAGATAAGCAGGAAAGGTGCATCAATATGTAGGTATTGAATTCTGTTCCTGAAAGAGAAAATGGATTTCTATTGTCTCCAAGACTTCACAGACCACAAAATAACTTATTTTTGATACCAACTCATTAGGAAAACTAAAAGATTATTTTCTTGAGAGAGATCAGTAAAAAATAAAAGCTTTCTCATTCCTCAATGTTGATACATAATATATAGGATATGGAATGAAAATAATTACAGTACTTCTCTGATTTCTAAAAGCACAATAACCAATTGTCAAAAATCCCATATTTTTCCTTCTACAATTGCATTAATTTGTCCTGCTCTTTAAAGAGCATGCCTCACAACAAGCAAGTGCCCAAGCTGACATCATAAATTTGCGGAGACAGTCTCAAAACCAAGAAAAAATTAACCCCTTTCTAAGGTCAGGATGTGGATGTGGGCACACCCACAGCTGAAGGTTGTAGCATGGTGCTAAACCAGCTAGAGCAAACCATGGTATCAAAGAGCATCTGGGATGTCACAACTAGCCAATGACCTAGTAGGCAGGGGATTGCAGAGGAAATAGTTATGAGTTTCTCTCAGGTAAATTCATGTTTGCCTTTCATATATAGGTCAAAAAACCTCAGTCTTCAGATACTGTCACCGATATATTAAGTTAACCCAAATGAATACAGGAAAGGAGGTAACTAATTTTAGCCTTGGTTTCATGGAGAAACACCCCGTGGCCTTAGTTGAAATGCTGTAAGTAGAATTCCATTTTTTGGGCTTGAAAGAGGGATCCTACCTCTTTTTGTCTTAGAGAACATGTAACTCAATTCATTTTGTGACCAAAGAAGATTTGCGAAAATGCATCTCTAAGAAACCTGGTGACTTACATAATTTGCTCTAATCCCATTACATTTAACTACAAAATAATGAGACATTTGACACATCCCAATAAAAAATCACCAGATGAGGGGGTTAATGGTGGTATCAGTGACATGATCTGGGACACAAGAAAGTTGACACTGACAGATACATTCAATTTACTACTTTCATTTAGCTATTTAAATAGCTCTAGCCTTCCTTCTCCTCCTTCTGCAGGAGAGAAGACCCCGCAAAGTCCAAGTAATAATGAAATATGATGTTTCCTCCAGATACAAATGTTCATTTGAGAATTTGTTTTGAGCCTTTGTTCAAAAAGTTAGTTTCTACTCAGGTTTTTTTGGTTTCTCATAAGTATTCTTCCATCTTACAGAATTTCCAGGTTGGAAGAGACCTTCAAGATCATCGAGTCCAACCCATACTCTAACACCTCAACTAGACCATGGCACCAAGTGCCATATCCAGACTCTTCTTAAACACATCCAGGGATGGTGACTCAACCACCTCCCCAGGCAGGCCATTCCAATACTTTATCACTCTTTCTGTGAAAAACTTTTTCCTGATATCCAATCTTAATATTTTATGTTTATGGAAAGTAAAAAATATCTTGTTTATCTAATTTTATGGATGTTTTAGCCTTATTATTGTTATGCTGGTACACTTTTTCAAACAGTGGCATAAATAATGCGGTCTTCTAGGGAGCTATTGAAATTCTCAAGAGCTTACATTCCATGTAATGAGGGTTTGGAAAGACAGGGAGGATGTGCAATGCTGGGACCCAACATGGGTGTGCCAGCAAAGAGTTCTTCAGTGATGTGGCTGGGTGTTTGCAGTTGCTTTCTAGACCCTTTCTTCCTTTGTCTACAGCAAAAGGTCCAGATCTGTTTTAGGACTTCAGCCTGATGGGTGTAATTTTTTTCTGAGCAGAATGCATCTAAATGATTTCTGAATGACAATTGTTATACATTCTTCAGATCAAGAGCAATCTGCCCCTCTGCCACCCTGGCAGTCCAGAGAGACTATCCCCAGCTTCTGAGAGGACAATCTCTTTTGGCACCAGTGAGCTTTCAGTCAGGGTCTGTCATTGGAGAGTTGATGAGAGGGGGAAACCATTCCATCCTTTTGTAAGTTGCACTTCAATTCTTACATGGTGCTAAACATGTTATTCATTTTACTGATGTATTTATAGTTCTTAAATGTTAATACCTATAAAGTCATTAGTCAATTAGTGATTCAAGAAAGAAAAGAAACACCATTGCCAGTAGCACCTTAGAGTAGCCTGAACAGGCTGTAGAAAGTATGACTGAATGCAAACCCAGTGACCTTTGGCACCTAACCTGTAAAGTCATTTTCACTTGTTTCAGGGAGAGGAGAATGTTAGAAAAAGGAAACCCTGTGGAAAGAAACAAGAAGGGCTGAGCTCAGCTGGTGCCTCTGTTAGTCTACCTGGGCACCTTCTTGGTGTTCCACAGAGGCCTAGTGTCTGCCTTGAATTAACCTCCCTGTGGCCCCAGATTAGTCCTCACACTTCACGGTTTTCCTCTGTGGCTCTGTGAACGACAATTATTCAGATTTGGCACACAATCAGTGTGTTGCATAACTGGGAGGAAATCTAGCGTGCATCCCTGCACTGTGAGGATCATGTTCAAGCAGTGTGGGCTGCCCTCCAGAACTGCAATGTCAATCAAGCAGCAGAAGGATGCTTCCATTCCATAAGGGGAAAAAAAGATAGAGGGGTGAGGGAAGGAAGCCACTTTAATAAAGCTCTGACTTTTTTGTGCTGTAAACTTGGAGCAGGAATTTCCCTGAAATCTCAAACAGAATCTATCTCTGGCTTTACAAGATCAGGTACAAAGGACCTGGCACAAGATCTATTTTGATATATCCAGAACTAAGCATCATAACTGACCCAGAGAGAAACAGATACCCTTAAGCTTCATGAAAGTGTTGTGCCATCCTTCTGACAAACCTGCCTACTGATTGCTTAATTTAAGGATATGAAGCAAAACACCCATAGCCCCAGAAAAAAAAATCAAAAAAAAATCACAGAAATTTAGATATCATAAAAGAAGCTGAAGTCCAAAAAGCCTTTAACATACAGACAGCATGGATGGAACCAGTAGCTTGTGTCAACTGATATTGAGAGCAAAGGAATTGCAGGCATACTTCCTCTAAAGGACACAAAAAACTGCCCATAGGCCTATCTTCTACTGTGCGTGTTCAGTTTCTCTGTTTGAAAATATGAGAGGACTTTTTTCAGCTAGAATTTTCAGATGTAGATCAGCCAGGGTTTAAAGAGTGCTCCATTGATCACAAGTCAATGATTCTGTTTTGGAACAGTGATTTTTACAGTTCCTGGACTCCTATGATCAGGTGTCCAAGGCTGTGGTTAACTTGGTTAAATTCTACTCAACTCCCCTTTCTGGAACAAGTAACTGTGGTTTGCTGACTAAGCCATTTGCTGCTTTTAATCTTCTTCTGTAAAGGAAAGTTGAGTTCCATAGTTTAGCCTTAAATTATCACTCTCAAGCTTCTTTAAATATGAAACATGTTCCTTCTGTGTGGAATAATCTTACTTTGCCAATTGTATTTTATTAAACCAAACATTTTTATCTCTTGCCTTGCTTCACAAATTGTCTTGGGCTTGCACTGCACAGGACAGACTCTAGCCCTAGCAAACAGGCAGATAGATTTCCTTTCATAAATCTTAGTAGCACTGAACTGATATCAAAGACCTTTGTATGCACAAATCATGGTTCCTCTTCATAAGCCTGTACAACACTATACCAAATATAACCAGGTTTTTATATCTAACTACAGCTACATTTTAGTGACTTTTATTAATTTTCTGATTTCTTTCTCCACCACTCCAACTATGAACTCTTTGTCTAAAATGAGACATGCTCAAGGGGCTGAACTTTGGGGGTTTTTTAACCTATTTTTGCTCATGGAGGTTTTAACTTACTGCCTATCAACTTCTTTATAAAAAAATATTTTATTTTTGAGCTAGACTAGATATCTCCTAGACACGCATGCTTTTTTTTTTTTCTTGGACCTCACCGAGTTGGAACACAAGAATTCTTATGCTGAAATATATCTATCCAAACTAACTTTTAGAGATGTGTTAATTGCCTTGAGTAAACTGGCATTCAGGTAATTGAAGGCAATTACTGAAAAAAGAAAAGTAGTACAGTGTAGGCACACTATGGCTGTTTTAAACAAGTAGAAAATGTAATAATTTGGCTTGACTATCACTGCTGTTATTTTCACAGCTACAATTCATGTGGTCTTTCGTTCATCTCACATTTGGGGTTTTTTTGAATGTAAAAGGAAAGTCTGCAGGCCGTTAAATCCTTTGCAGGAAAAAAAATGAATTTGAAGCTGAGTGAAAAACTTTCTTTCACTTTATTTCCACCTAATTGAAAAAGAGAAGTAGCACACAAAAGAGAAGAAATGAAAATTAGAATGATTAGTCAAAGATGTTCTGAGTTAGGATAGAACTTGTAAACTGAGATACCAGTTATGATGGGTAAAATAAAGCTTAATTGAACCAGGACATTTTTATAAAGTCAAGCTGAAGAGCCTCTCATTTAAGAATAAAATTTTCATAAAGAAAACTGAAAAGTCCGGAAACTTACACAGACTACTGTAGCTGGCAGATCAAGGAACCATTAGAGGCTATAGTGAAGCTAGATAATTCTTATTTACTCAGGACCTTCCAAAATCACTGGCTAATAAGTTTTGAAACTTGGAAGCCAGGTGGGTTTGTTGAGTGTGGTGAAATGTTCCACCTAAACCCTTAACTGCTGAAAGAGTGCCAATTATGTCTTTGTAAGCAAGTGGCAGGTAGAACATTCATACCAAGTTGAGGCTTGTTTCAGTGATTCATGGAATGAAAAGGAGGAGAAGCTTATAACCTGAGTAGAGTAGATGTTCAACTTAAAAATATCAGCTGAACTCATGAAATATGAAGATGGCATGCTGAGGTAATATTGCTAATATTATAACCCAACTCTTCAAGAGTTGCTGCAAATCACTCCCGAAATGTTAACAATGACCCATTCAGCAGCACTGGAAAAATCCCACTACTACGTCACTCTGGAGCAAGAAATCTTTTGGATTGAGGTTAGGGGTGGGAGGGATAGTTATGCTCTAGGCAAAAGGGTGCAGGCAGGAATTATTTTGCAAGCAGCTGATTTTGTGCAGGCAGTGTCTCCCTGTGTGCAAAGAAAATGAAAATAATAAGCTGATCACTACCATAAGTCAGTGTCCTGACAGCTTTGTTAGGTTTGCTTATCACAGTAGATAAACACATCCAGTAGCATGCACAGCAGAATCAAACCTGTAGCAAACCTGTGACTATGTATTAAAAAGCAATAGAAGGGAATTGTTCTGGGTTGACAGTGCCTCTATCCCATATCAGTGGACTGGTTTTTGTTATGTCTTAGCAGCGCTGTTTTGCTCGCGGGGCTTTTGCTGCCCGAGCAGAGCTGCTTCTGGGCTGCCGCTGTTTCAGCTGCTGCTTGTGCTGCTGCTTGGCTTTGGCTGCTTCAGCTTTTCTGCTGCTTGGCTTCCGCTGCCTCTGCTGCTACTGCTGCTGCTGCCGCTGCCGCTGCTGCTGCTGCTGCTGCCTCTGCTGCCTGCTCTCCGTTTTCTTTCTTTCCCCCTCTTTTTCCCTTCCCCCCGCCCCCCCCCCCCCTCCCCAAGACCGGACCGGCTCTGGAACTGATCTGACCCGAGACGTCTGAGAAGACCCGGAGCCTGCCAAAGAAGCTTGGAGCCCTCCCCCTGAGTAATCCTGCGCCTTTCATTCCACTCGGGGTGGGGAGATTTTTGTTCATTTGTCAATAAAACCGGTTTTTTTCCACTTTTTCCTCCTCCAAAGAATTTCCTTCCCAACCCCGGGCTGGGGGGGAGGGGTGGTGGAGGTTTGTTTTGAGGGGACTCCCTTTTAGAGATTCTCCCCTTAATTTATCCCAAACCGATACAGGAATATAGATAAAAAAAAATAACATCTATAATGAAAGTCAAGTATTGGGAAGAAAACCTTCAGATTTAGGGTTGACTATGCATTTTTAGCTTCAAACTTTGTGATAAGGCTTTCAAATAAATCTCACATTCTATGGGGTTTTCCCCCTACATTTTAACTTTCTGTGTTGAATGACACAGTCAAAAAGAGATTTTTCAAAGTCCCCAGAAGCCTGGCAGACTTCCTCTTTCCTGAGAACATTAAATGAAGGTGACATAATGCCCACACGCCCTACTTATTTTTATTAATTTCTAATTATTTTTTTAATCACCTTTTATCATGGTCACAGGTAATCCTACACCTGCCAAAACCACTAAAACATGCAGTGTCAGGCATATAAAATCATAGATGTTATTTGTTTATTTAGTCAGACATTCCTTCATGATTATACTTAATGGTTAGAACTTCAGAATTATATTACTTCTTGTGAAAAGCTTCTCATTAGTCTTACGTTGTCACATTTGCTCTGTAAGAAGAAAGTATACATTTGATTTAGAGAGAAAAAGTTATCTTTGGGTCCATTATAAATTCAGACCTCCACAGTGAGACACACTTGCAAAATACATCCCACACCTACACCTGCAGCTGAATATAAAACCTGGTCAGTGTGGGTTATGTTATGATACCTCAACTCAGAAATAATGTCTTAGCTTCATAGAAGCTTAATACTCCTTTTTGGAGCATAAAAACCTTACTGCACAACTTTGGAGGCAGAGCGTGTTAGCTGCTGTTGACAACCTCCAGGCAGTTACTACGCCCTCCCAGGAGTGTAAACCTAGAAATATTCAGGGATGTCCCAGTGGTTTCAAACTGAACTAAATAAGATTCTCCATTTTCTGGCAGGCTCTAGAAAACTGCTGTCTAGCACCACAGAACCAAGCTGAGTCTGAAGGGTCCACCTCTGTAACTATATGCTGTACAAAGTGTCCCACATAACAGATTATGCAGCAAAGCAACTTTCAGCTGTGTTATTTGGGTTATCGCTGCATAACAACAGGGTGCTACTGATAGTATAGGGTTAAAATGATTTTTTGTAGTACTGCAAGTGGGTAGCTAAAGGGGGGTGGTGGTTAGGAAAGGTAATGGTTGGGAAGGGAAAGGCCTGGGCTTGCTGGTTAACCGGGCCTTGAGAATAGAACATTAGCTTTGCTATAGTTGTTGTAGCTAAGGCCATTGTTTTAACTAAATCAAGTATGACTTTGTTCGGGGAATCGAATATGATCACTGTTTGGCTAAATTACAAGAAATCTTGCTTAGGAACAATCCAGGGCAACCGATCAATATGTAGCTGTGTGGCAGAGGGGTATAAAATGTGTGTGTTGTTAGTTACTGTCGGAGTCAGATTTGGGTTTGTCTGTGTACCCCGGTTCCCGGAGCTCCTCAATAAAAGCACCTGCATATAATCATTCCGTGATTATGTGTTTCCAACGCTAACACTACTTGTATGAGCTACCTGTAACAAAGAGAACTACTGTTTTGTCTTTCTTCAATGCTTGGAGCAGGATGCTCCTCTTGTGCCTCCTTTCACATTAAATATTCCTTTAAAAGATTATGGACCAGAGGAACTCCAAGAATTTAGGCAACTCAAATAATTCTAACACCATGGCATAATCATAATTTGTGAGACTTCTAGGAAAATTGTCTCAAAATTTGTAACAAATGCAGTCATGATAACAGAGGAGTTCACACTGGATTCAAAAAAAGACTGAGAAGAAAAGAATGAAGGGTTATTCTCTTTTGTGGGATTTGTTTTATTTTTTACTTATTTGCCTAGGGAACTTAGCTTAGTTTGTAAGAGGTAATTAGAACCTTGACATTACATGCTTGAAGTTCTTCATATTGTTAAAAGTTTTCTAGTTCAGGACTTTAGACAACAAAAGTAATCCTATCTTCAAGCTAAGTCTTTTAACTGAAAAATATCTGATTCTTAGATCCCTCTCCTCAGCAAGCCAAAACTGTATTTTCTCCAAATGACTTTTTAGCTACATATTTTTTCCCTTTGGATCAGGAGCATACATTAGTTTGTTCCTAGGTAGTCTTTTCTAAGGATGTCACTATTCTCAAATTCCAGCCTTTTAGAATTCTGGCCTTTTTGTACCCAAAGGCTACCTTGTCCATAGAAGAAAAATGTGGCTTTCCTTCCAAAGCTGTCTTTGCATTAGAAATTCAGTGCTGCATGGTAAACTACTGTTGACAGCAGGTTTTTAGTGACGTTTGTAACTAAACACACAAAGAGACATGGAGAACATTGCCAAAACAGACCCAGCTGTGCCCTTGCTCTTTGAATGTCTGCCGAGGGGTGTGAAAAGGTAAACCAGCAAGTTAATCAGCTCAATTTCCCCACTGAAACAAAAGTCTAGGCAGCAGGAATGCCTCCCTTCCTCCTTCCAGTTTTCTATAATAGAAAAGCTAATTAAGCCCAAGAATTAAAGCAGCATCAGGTGAGCTTTGATTGCAGATGGAAGAGGCAAACCTGACTTAACATGGTTTTTCATTGCTTATGGCTCCCCAAATTTCTAAGCAGGAAAGGGAGGATAAAGCATATTTAAATCTTCCTACCCACAGCTGGATTTACTACCCACCTTTCCATACCATGCACTTGTGCATTCTCTCAAGCATAGGCTCTGTACAAGTGTGTCAGCCTGGAAAACTCTTGTCAATGCCAGGTGAGATATGAAGAAGAAAACATACAGCTTTTTTGGGGGCTTGGCATTTTGTTTCTATTTGCCAACCCTTGAAGCTCAGTGCAGCTATATTTGGGAATGAAGATTGTGATATAAAAATAAAAGGAAGCAAATAAATGTAGCGTTTTCCCACAATATTTTCCTTCTAGCAAACTTCTCAGACCTGAAGCAAACCTTTAGTTTGAGTAGCCTTCAGGGAATCAACTGCTGACCTGCATTCCTCAAATGGCTCTGTGTATAATGCTGTAATCCCTGTGAGAAGATCAATTATCCACTGGCTGAGCTTTGCAGGCCTACACCAAAAGGCAGGACCTGTCTCAGTAGTCAATCTAGGCGTTCATATCTGAACACAGGGGAAAGAAAAAGAAAGAAAGAAAGAAAGAAAGAAAGAAAGAAAGAAAGAAAGAAAGAAAGAAAGAAAGAAAGAAAGAAAGAAAGAAAGAAAGAAAGAAAGAAAGAAAGAAAGAAAGAAAGAAAGAAAGAAAGAAAGAAAGAAAGAAAGAAAGAAAGAAAGAAAGAAAGAAAGAAAGGAAAGAAAGAAAGAAAGAAAGAAAGAAAGAAAGAAAGAAAGAAAGAAAGAAAGAAAGAAAAAGAAAGAAGTATAGTATCCCTTCTATCTCTTTTTGTATTTTCAGTACAATCTACTCATCTTTTTACTCTCATTATTGCTATTGAGATAGGTGACTTCTGAGATGTCTGTTGTTGCAGGCATTGCTATCAGCTCTCCTGCTAACAACTGTTCACTGAAGCCTTTTGCACAATTCCACTTTTCTTCACTTCTGACACTGAAAAATAATTATTGCTTTAATTGTTTACTGTTTTATTTTGTGGACTGAATTATATGTTATCCCTAACTTCAATATAATGGTTTTGACTAGTTCCAAGAGTGCAATTATTAGGGGGAACCATAAATAAATTGTTTAAGTCATAATTGACAAGATACAAGTTTAGTAATCTTTCTTTCTATAGCTCCAAAGCTTTCTGATCTCCATGAAAAGACACTCAAATTATGATCCTTGAATTATCGTGTAAGCTTTTTATATGTAACTCGTCAGAGATAGTCACAATTTCTGTTTAACTCAATTTCTGGATGCCTACTTTGAAAGTTGATGTTTGAATTGCATACGTGCTGGTCAAATGTGACTGCAGCCATTCTGTGTGGCATAGATCAAGCTAATTCATAGTATTGTAAAAGAAATCAGGTGCTAGACCTCTCAGATTTCCCAAAAATGCATGGATACATTCAGCTTAATTTCTCTGCATATTGGTTTCCAGGATGCAAACACTTCCTTCGTTTCACTGGTATGATCAGGAAAGGATCCTTGACACAACTGGAAAATGCACTGATAAGAATAATTTCTTAAAAATTCACTTTTGAGGATATTTAACAATGCAGTGTTTGAAGCACAGTCTGAATGCATGAAATTACTTTGAACAACAACAAAAAGTATTAATTATGATTAATTGGAGACTCCAAGAATAGTATCTTTCAATAAATATTGAAAAGGTTGCAGAAAAAGAGAAGCACAGAACTGTGCAATTGAGTAAAATCTTTTTCAGCATAGATACATAAGGCACTGACCCAAGTTCATGCTGACAGCCTTACAGAATGCAACTTCCTACCACTTGCATAATTGAATATGCAAACTTATTAATACCCTCTGTTAGCAAAGGAAAGCTTTACGCACATACTTTATACCATTGAACTTGGAAGACTCCAAGCAAATTGTGATGTCTGTGTTAAGCACTGTATGAGCATAATCATAATCTCTATTCTAGTAATGCTCTGTACTGATAAATGTTATTACAAGCAAAAAAAGTGATACTAAGACCACAAAGATACATATTTTTCTTCATTCTTCACCTTCTCAGATTTTTTTAAATTATTTCTTTATGTTTAAACAGCCACCACTTTATTTGTGACAAAGAACATACTTTAAACTTCTCTGGCACCTAGAATCAAAGACAGTGTATTTAAATTTGAAATTTGAAATTTGAAATTTGAAACCAAACTTCTTGGTAGTATAGAGAGCACAAACTGTATTTCACTATCTCTAGTTATGAGCAGATAAGGTAATGTAACCAAAAGCTACTGCTGCTTATTCCTTGGAAATGCAGTTGAAGAACAAAATAAATTTGTTGAACAGATTGGGGAGGGGGAAGTGAGGACGGGGAGGTGGGGAGAGGACATGGAGAAACAAGACCAGATAAACAAAACTTAATGCATTCCAAAGTAATAAAGCTCCCGGTAAAACCCCAACTGACATTTTTAAACAAACAAGAATAAGAAAGGAAATAGACTCAAAATAGAGTCAGGAAAGAAAAGTAGGACAGAAAGGGGATTTAGAAGTTTAGAATACTTTGTGAAAATTAGAGATGGACAGTAGCGAGAAGGCTTGATCCGTCTACCTCTAAATTTTGGAGGACAGTTGATGGCTTGAACAGGATTTGAGTTCTACAAAATTGCTTTTTTATAAAGGACTTACAGCCAAACTCTACTTCCAAACTCTGGGACAATTTCAGAGTGTCTTTCAATTCACATCCTGAATCTTCCACCTATGTCTGCTGGAAATCTTACATTAACACAACTGTTGAAAAACAGTGTGGTGAACCAAGATTCTGTTTTCACCAGTTCAGTCTCCTGAGCTGTTCTAGGCCACCACTTTTTGTCTGCTGGAAATAGTGTGTGAGGTTTGACCTAGGCAGCTTGAACGCCTTTCTGCAGCACACAGACAGGGGTTTTATTGTATGCTTCCCTTTTCAGGACTTCAGTCCCTCCTACACAGTTCAGTAACCAGTTAATTTATATATTCTGCCTGAAGCACTCCCTCTGGCTTCATCATACAATCTCTGAAATGAAGAAAACGTACCTAAAAGCAGATACAGCCATTCCCAGGCCACTTTTTCAGCTCTAGGTTGCCTGCTGGCATGAAGACACTTGTAGCCAGCTCAGTGTCCCACGGCAGTCTGCTATGCTGAATGATGGTCAGCCCTCTGCTGTGCTCTCCAAGCAGCCACCTTCCCAGCACACAGCACTTTGTTACATCAGTTTTTCCACTATATTCCCTATGTGGCATCCCCGTTCTTTCCAGGCCATTGGAAGATTTTACTTCAGAATAGGCCTGCTTGCAAACAGATTTTATACCTGGGGAGAAAAAAAATGGGAAGAAGGATGGGTTGGTTGAAACAAGTAGCTTATGAGTACTAGAGATAATTTCTACACTTTTCTTTTCTTGTGTAAAATTCAAATAGTGGCTTAGGAAGATGCAAACTCCAATTCCTTCTTTTCCCTGCAATTTTAGTGATTCTGGTGGCTTCTGTACCCTGTGAATTTTCTGATGTGTACTGTGGAATCTCACACCAGTGCCCTTTCCTGTGTGGGGAAGGTCGCTGCTCTGTCTGCTACCTAACTCCTCTAGCAAACTTACCTGAAGTAAGTCAGTAGATCCAAAATTATTTGGGAGACATATGGTCATGGACAGTGCAATGAAAATAATAGAGCTGAAGATCAATATAATTATTGTACAACACCACCCTCCAATCCCCAAAACACCTACACAAACAAACCATGCAAGAGAAATTGAAAGGACTTTCGGGCTCACTTGGGTTTAGGTTTAAGAACTTTCCAATTTGCTCCATATGCAGCACCCCTGCAGAAAGGTGAACAATAGGGATTGGCACTTAAGTTGATCACTGAGCATGTTTGCTAAGCAGCTTTTTCTTAGCTCCTAACTCATACATACTAACAGTTAACTCCTTAATATCATGAAAGTATTTGCAGATATATTGGTAAAACAATACTATACTAATATAGTGCCTTTTTTTCCAATAAATAATGTGTTGTGCGGCCACAGGTTTGTGCCTCTCCATGCAGGAGTGGAAAACAGATTTCCTGTATTTCTAGAATGTTTATGATGTCAAAAAGTTAAACTGAAAAATTGAAGCATTAAGCTTTTCCCACAAGCAAGAAACAAGCCTGCGTATCCTAACTCGGACTATAATTTTTTTAAAAGAAATATTCAACTTTGAGATTACTTTTTTCTCTTAAAGTATGAACTGCTCAACAGTGTCAAATGGATAATAACTTTAAAATTAAAAATAAAACCTGATTTTAAAATGTAAATTTGAATGTTTTGACAAATTCTTTAAAAAATTAATTTTTAAACTGTAAGATTCATCAAATCTTATATATAAACTGAGGCTGTAGTATAGATTCAGTTACAGGGAACTACTCTTTCAGATAACTTCAACAGCAAACTCCAACAACAAATGTAGTAAAGGACCCCACACTCGAGCAGGTATTTCTGTATAGGAAAAGGTTTAATACTCACCCCAAAACCTTTTAAGGGAAGAACACTAGATGTTTCTTTGCTTTCCTGACAGTAATTGGCTCAGTGCCAAGAGAAAAACACTGGTAAGTCTCTTTACCTGTTCCTCAGATAAGTAGCTGTTCTCTATTGGGCTGTTTGCCAAAAAAACCACCTAAATTGTTCAATACTTAAGGGAGAGCACGAGGTTTCTCAGTGCATTTTTGAGGTGTTGTAGCAGGTGTGTGGGACCTGTCCCTACACTGTGTTCAGCTTTGTTCTTTTATTTTTGCATTGTTTTCTTCTTTTATTAAAACCTTTTTGCTTTTTCAAAACATACTCGACCATCCCATCTCACTAATTATTTAAGCCATTTTCTGTGAGGTGCTAGACACCCCCAAAGGTATTGAACACTCGCAGAGCTGATTACACCTTCAAGAAATTCCATACGCAAAATTTTGGAGTAACCATTTTTATCATGCTTCTATGAACTCAAAACTGGCACAGACTTACTAGTTTATATTTTAATGTTGTACAATTTTTAAAGCTGCATTTTTTGTATTGTGTACATAAAACATATTTTAAATGGGGCATCCCTTACTTCATTCTGAAGGGATAGGAAAAGAAAGAAGTATTTATTTTTCTCAGAAAAATAGTCACATTTGTTTTTGGCAGGTTTCAGTTCTAGCAAGAGTTCCATCAGAGACTTATGGGGGTCCTTCTGCAGTGTTTTCCTGGAGACCCGTGATAGACTTATTATCCTGTACCTCCCTTGTGATCCTGGTGAGACTAACACAGGAGTGGAAACTTCGAGCAGCATTTCCCACAGGAACTGGCTGGCAGCTGAAAACAGGCTGATACTTTTAGGATGGGAGTACAATGTAAGAAAGAAAACAAGCTGATAACTTGCAGCCCATAATGTTCACACTGGCCATAAGGGACCTGGGAATCTGGATAGCTTTGACTTTTAAATAAAATGAAAAAAATCAGGATGAACGCTGTAGATTACTTTATTCCACTATCCAATAATTCTATTTATAGTAAATCAACAAAAGAAGTAAGACACCAAAATAGAAGTTTTTTTCTTTAACTGTGACTCAGGAGGGGCCTTGGAAAAATAATCTATATGAGGGCAAAGGTATATTTCTTTTTTCATATAACATATACATTTTGCAAAATCACGTTGCAACTTTTGGTTGCCTTTTATTATTATGATTTTTTTTTATTACCTTTTGAGCAATTCCTTTTAAGAAAAACATGTTTTATGAAAACACTCTGGAAGGAATACCAGAATATGTTTTTGGATCTAAAAGGAGATTTTGTCTAATGATTCATCCTGCACAATCTGATTCCAAATTATAGCTTTTTATTTTCAAATATTTTCTTATGTAAGCAGGAATTCATATACTCATGGCATGGGAAAAATGTGGTAAATCATATTCCAATGCACACATACAACCTGTCATGTTTAACTCCCAAGGATTTTTAAATAGCCCAAAGAAAAAAACACAAATAAAATGAAATGCAAATAAAGCTAATTCTAAAAGTAGAAAGAAAAATACTGTTCCCCACATATATTCCTGAAATGTTACGCCAATAATACTTAGATATAGGTTTTCATGGTTTTGTTGACAACAATGACCAGCACTTAAATTTCAAACCCTACATGTAGTTCACCAATCCTCAAAATCTTTCTGTAATAAGCAAACAAATTTTATTTTAAAAAGATGAAAGAAAAATAAAAACAAAGCAAAGAGTACAGTGAACTATTTAATTATGGCTAAACATGAAATCAGTGAGAATCAGTTCTGAAACCTGAGGGCTCTGAGGGTCATCTCCAGCATTGAAGCCATTGAGTTCTTTAATAGCGTGTGGGAAGGAGGTGGATTAACCTTGACCAGGGCACACCCCAGCCTCCCTCTCTAAACAGACTGGATGACCAAGGAGGACACACTCTGCTTGGGCACATCTAAGCCTCTCACTGACCAACATGAGCGTACTGCCATTGCAGCCAGTACAAGGAGGAATTTGCTCTCCACCCCTCACTTCCTTTTCTGCAGTAGAAACAGGTTTCTTCAGAAACTCGTCCAGCTACTGAGCCTTAACCCTTGCTCCTTCCCCTGTCCCTCTAAAATTCCCTGAAATTTCCCTAATCATTTAATAAGATTAGAGTATGTTTAACTCAAAGAGCTATTAAATTTGGATTTCATCCCATCTCAAGGCTTTCTTTTGCCACAAGGCCTACCAAACACTGCCAGACAGTAACACACAGCCAAGAAGATAGATTCATGGGTTGATAGCTATTCTGTAAATAAGCTCATCCTCACACTATCCAATTCTACCAATTTCTTCATCCACATGTTTTTTCTTGTAATTAATCTAGGTTTTAATCTTCTGGAAGCACCATAAGCTCTTTCCAATATCTTGGTATTATCTCTGTGAGAATCACAGCTCCAGAAAGGGGGTCAAGGGGCTCCAGCAACATAAACTCATACTTTGTTCTCCACAAATTACTGTCCTATTATAATACAGAACAACAACTGATGCCATTATAACCAAATCTTAGTACTTCTCTCTGCTGTCTTTAAATGCGTTCACATAGACTCTTCATCTCACTGATAGGTGTTTTGATTTTTGTTTGCTAGTTCTTAAAGCTTTTTGTCTGATGATAGAGAAATAATTTCCCTTGCAGCTGACTCGGCTCCACAAGGCATTTAAATTCACAGAACCACCATAGGCCTGCAAAGGATCCTAAGGGCTCCCCCCTAGTCCCTCATCCAGTCCACAATACACCCACTAATCCGCAGTAGCTCCAAAAGTCCATTATTGACAGATATCCAGCACAGCAGTGAAAACTCATCCAAAGTGCCTATGAACAACATAAATTTTTCAGCAGTCTCCAGAAACTCACCAGTCTCCTTATTGTTAGAAAAGTTTTCCTAACACCAAATATGTGCAATATAAGCTCATTGTTTCTACTACATGGGCATGCTAAAAAAATAATTCTTTGCAGTCTGCATCAGTCTTCCAAATATTTGAAGACTTTAATCATATCTTTACTCCATCCTCTCTACTTTAGATTAAACAGGCCCAAATTAAGGCAATAGTCCATCACTTGGAATACCTTACGCCATCTGACTATTGCCTATAGGATCCTACATGATGTTCCCAGAAGCTTTTTCTACATCCAATGGAGTCAATGCCACTGCCCACAGCCAGTGGAGCCAGCATCACTGGCCACAGCTGAGCCCATCAGCAACCGTGGCAGAGCCTCTTGGAAAATGTATTCGAGAAGGGGAAAAATACTGCAGCCCACCAGCACCTGGAAGAGAGGAATGAGGATATGTGAGAGAAACAGCTCTGCAGACTCCAATCTCAGTGAGGAAAGGGGGGAAAGAGGTGCTCCAGGCACCACAGCAGCGATTCCTCTGTAGTCTGTTATGCAGACCATGGTGAAGCAGATGTGTCCCTGCAGCACATGGAGGATCACAGTGGAGCAGAATCCACCTGTAGCATAGAGGGGCTGTGAGCCTGAGGGAAGCCTGTGCTGAAGTAGGTTTGTTGGCAGGACCTGTGGACACATGAAGAGAGGAGTCCATGTTGCAGCAGGTTTGCTGGCAGGACTCATGGCCCCATGGAAAGGACCCGTGTTGGACCAGTTTGGAAAAAGCAGTAGCTTGTGGGAAGGACTCATATTGGAGAATTTCATGAAGGACTATCTCCTATGAGAGGAATCCCATGCTGGAGCAGAGGAAGTGAGAAAGAATGAAAGAGTGACAGAGCTAAGGTGTGATGAACTGAATGTGACTCAAATCCCCATCTCCCCATGCTACTGGGTAGAAAAGAGGAAGGGAAATCAGGAGTGAGGCTGAGCCCAGAAATAAGGGAGGGATGGGGGAAAGTGATTTTAAGATTTGAGTTTATTTTTCATTACCTTACTCTAATTTTGATTGGCAATAAATTGAATAATTTGCCCCAATCAAATGTTTTGCCCCGTTATTACGTCTTATCTCCTGATAAGGCTCATGACTTTTGTTACATTTTGTCTCCCCGACCAACTGAGGAGCAATGATAGAGACACTTTGGTAAGGATCTGGCAACCAGTGAAGATTAACTGACTACACTCATTTAAGCAAATCTGGCTTAATAGGGATGAAAACTCAGTCCTTTTTTTAAAAAAAAAAGTCTATCAGATTTAATAGATCTTGATTTTGGCACCATAAGGTCACTAAATCTTTCTCGGTTTAGAGTCTCTTTAAACTTCTGTTTCCTGTTGTTTGCATTTTCTTTTACAAATATCTGGGTTTGGGAAAACTTTGTTTTTCTACAATTCTTTCTACTGTATATCTTTAATAAAGGTAAAAATGAAAAAATATTCAGAAATTAATCAAAAATCTATTCAAGCTCCCAACCCCTAAGCTTCTCCATAATACCAAAATATCTCATAAAATGATATGTAAACTAAAAGCATAAGTAAACAGTGATTTAGGGCAAAGATATGTGCATTTAAATGTTTTCTTTTCCTGTCAGAAATTCAGGTTCTTTTCCCCAAGTTTTGCAAGGCTATTGGAAATAGAAGGAAGTAGAGCGGGGTGGCATCTAATTTTGTTATTTATTTTCTTGAATTAAGATCTGTGACTCTTCAAAAAACTTCTTCAGTTTGAATATGAAACATTTCTCTATGCATTAATACACTTAAATTTCAAATGTTAGCAAGTTTTATTCCCCCATTGATCGATTTCGAAATCATCAAAATTTATTTGACAAGCTTTTATAATCCAAACACCAATGTATATCTAAGTAATCTCACATTCCCACAATGAGATATTAAAATAAAAAGATACTATAGTAGATAATCTAAATCTACCCCTTCTCACAGTAATTTCAAGGCAAAATTCCTTGAACACCAGGTGTTTAAGAGATTATTTAAAAACTTGGGAAAAGAAAGAAAAAGGTTACATGATCGAGGATAAAAAGAAATTATCACTTTTGTCATGTTTCGTTGACGGAGAAACTGGTCTCCTTAGCTCAGAAAAGAAAACCCAAACATTAGCAGAGCAGTAAACTCTTATTATAAAGAGTTCTGGATTTCTGTTCTAAGTAAAAATATCTGGGGTTTTTTGTTTTAATTTTAGTGGATTTTTTTTGTGGATGTGGGTTTTTTTACATGTCTTCTCATAACTTACAGAATATAAGTGCCCACTGCTAGTTCCTCTGAAGTAGAATTTTATCAGGTTTTATATCCTTTTTCACATCTTTGAAAATCAGAAACTATGAAAACAGAAGCATTGTATTCTCTGGAATACAAAAATTTAGAAGCTGCCTGCGAATTCCCTGAACATATGATTAATCATGTTTAGTGTATGATTTTCCATCCCTAACTCCAAGCACTATAAGCCCTTTCCCAATGCCCTGGGGCTTAAGATATGTGTTTCAATTTCAGGCCAGCTTTTCACCTCTTGAGTAAATGGCAGCAACTGTCTGTATTACTGTCTGTAATGTCATAACATGTGTCTGTCACCATTTCATTTTTTATACAAACAAGAATTGAAGACAGGCAAGAAATACATACATGACTACCACTTCAGTTCTTGGGAATGGAATCACTTTCTGTCACGACTATTTTTAGTGAAGCTTGTTTCCAATCAAAGGCAAAAAGCATTATCAAGGAAATAACTTATTCTAGCATCACGTTACTGGCCATTTCTAGACAAATCACTGTTGCTTCAGAAAATAACATTATCTGAGGTCCCAAGGTCCTTTTCATTCACTTACTGAGAGTTTCTCTCATTTAAGAGAAAAGAGAGTGATCTTTCAGAGGGAAAGATCTTAGTTACTTCTTACTTTCTTCCAAACTTGTCCTCTTGAATTTGGGCACTTTAAGGGAACAATGACTGCTGACAAGTTCCTTATTACCAGCAATTAATGGCCAGTTTGTTAATTAGTGTCCTGAGGCAAAGTTAATGTAGCGTTTCCAGCAGAACCCAAAACAAAAACATAGAATATTTTTGGATATGGGCTAACAGCTCTGTTTTATTCAGTATTTTTCTTAACAAGAACAGATTTTCCTGTCCAAACCAGTGGACTGCAAAGTGCACATACTGGGAAAAGAAATCAGCTTCATTAAAAGGAAAAATAATAATAAACTGGCTGTGGGGTTTTTCCTGACCCAGAACATGGCAAATTCCCAGTACATTCAGGAAATAATAAAAATTGAAAAAGATGATGGGGAAAAAAAGGAGGATATGAAAGTGTTTGCTCTGCCCCTTCAATGAAAATTCCAATCAATCCCAGAGGCTTCCTGAGAGATTCTTTCCCTATCCCCTACTATTCAAAGAAAAATCATCATTGGACCAGACGACCCACTGTGTTGTCTTCCAACCTTACCCATTCTGTTATTCTGTGAACTATCAACTACTGAAAATGCCTTCAATGATCTAACAACTTTCTTTTCTTTTTTCTTGTTAAAAACCCAAAACAGATCATCCCACAAACTCGTGGAGTTTCAACTCAAAACTGCTGTTTGCTTTGGGCATATCTCTGCTTATCACAAAATTATGAACTTTACAAAGACAAATTCAGAAACTATCACATACCCTACCCCATCCCCCACTTTCCCCTGACCTTTCAGAGATGTGATCTTTACCTTTTTCTCCTCTAACAAGCAGAAACATACAGGACATCTCTCTTATGAGTAAGGGTTCTCCTGGAGCAGTGTCTACACTGGGCATCAGAATTTTTGAGATTTCCTATAGGTTTCCCAACAGTATGGTACTCAGGTCCTCCAGAGAAGGAACAGAAACAATTCTTGAACTGGTTGTAAAACCTACTTCCAGTTCTAAAGACATCAAAAAATCCTTCAGCAACCACATGGCAGAGGATCACAAACCTTTCCAGGAGTGACCTCCATTATCACTATTTCTACATCCGCTAGACTGTTCCTCATGTTTCACTTAGCTAGTTAAATAAGGCAAAACTGTTGCTGGCCTCTGCTGTATGTAAAAGACACCTTAAAGGCCATGGATTTCTCAACTTTCCATAAGGCTAACAGCCAGAAACGAGAGCCGACCCATCTGGCTCCTCTATGAGCTATGCAGACAGTAGAGCTGAGGCAGCTGTGCCAGTGAGCATGACTCTGAACAGCTCACAGTGAGGTTTCTCCAACAGAGAGGCTGAATTTTCGTGCTGCAACAGCTCATTTCATGACTCTCCAGGAAGAGGTGGGCTATGGCGGGCAGCTATAGTCACTTAAGGCATTGATGAGAACATACTCCCTATCACTGAGTGACAAGACATTACAAATAAAGTAAAATACTATAAATATGAAATTTTATTTGTTGCTATGGCATAGTCAGGCTGATTTAACTTCAGACTTTGCATCAACCAAACACAACTTTCACAGATGAAACATTTATAAATGTCTGCATTTAATTACAATGGTAAAACTTCTTAAAATAATTCTCTAAACATATTAAACCACAAGAAATGCAATCAAAGTTGTACCATGGTTTTAAAAATTGAACAAGTTTTAATTGTATAAACTATATTAAATTTTAATACCAGCCAAGATATATGTACAACAAAAACGAAGTAAGGCACACACAAAAAGGCTGGTTGGTGATTGAGTGGATACTTTCTCCACAGAGGTATACATGAAGTATGTTGTCAGAAATCTTCAGAGAGTAATCAGGGTTTCATTTGTTTGGTTAATGTATTCATTACTGACAAGAACTGCACTATATATAAAAGGAGAATAATCAAGAGCCATCTTTTACATGCCTTTTTCCCCATCCCATCTCCTAATGAATTGGAAATCATTTAAGTTATGAATGACTTAATCATTAACTTAAGGCAGTCTGTATATTTTTATATATGTAATTATAGTTTATAACAAATGAAAAAAATCAAGATTTTTAGGATTTCTCTGTTACCCTTTCCTTTTTTTTTTATATGAGTGTCTTAGTGAAGAAAGCATTGTTATATGTCAAGAACTGACAACACTGACATTGTTTTGACACAGTGATTTGGCATAAATTCCTGAGTCCATTTATGTAATATCAACTACATTTATAAAAGTAAAGAAGGATATCCCAAGAACTCTCATGTGATTTATGTACAATTTACTCCCCAAAAGTTCAGCCCTAAGAAATCTGGAGTTTCACCATCTTACCATTCATTTTTAAATTGGAGATATTGACTTTAGCCAGTTACGGTTTTTATCTATGGTCAGTGTGGGGTTAACACGTTACTGTGGGAGTGGAACTGGCAGGAATGGACAGCAGACTGGCCTTGACTGGTTATTCAGAAAGCATCAACTTAAGACCCTGGGAGACAGGACACTAAGAAAGGAGACACCTAGACAAGTTAGGGCGAGGAGAATGGGATCATGGGAGTTATTATGCTAATTAAGTTGTTCCATATTAGGCAATGTTTCCAGTTACAGTAGCTGATCGGTTCTCAGAGTATGACATATTTGGTAATGTTCTTAATTTGCAATTGTGATTGGTTCTGGACCCTCAACCCTTACCCTATATATTGTTGAGCTTATCCGGTTGCTTTGTCCTCGAGGATCATCCCATACCGTGCACGGCTTTTGTTCTGTTATTTTCACTCGTTTATTGAAGTTCTTATTTTCCAGATATCCTCGTCATTCCCATCCCTATCTTTTTTTGCCACTCGTGGCTGGTCTGGTCCTGAGATCACGCACCAGCAACGCAACATGTTACATGTGAAGTGTAAAACAAGATAGGTCTATTTCTCAGATCTGATGCGGGTAAGAGGTCTCAACCAAAGGCTGAAGCTAGAAGAGGTATGAAGTCTTACACTGTCTAAAGAGGTATTGAAGTCTTACACTGATTCTGACTGTAGTTTATGTAAGGATTTTGTCAGGTGGCCTAAAGAGGCTAATGCAAACACAGAAGGGTTCTGCAAAACCACTGTAATATTCTCCAAGGAGTATTTGATAGTACTTTGTTTATTAAACATGTTAGTAAATACTAGCTAAATTGTAGCACATCTCACATATAAGCACCAAAAAAATCTTTCCAAGAGAATGTCTGGGGGGGAGATAGTTTTGCAAAACTATACACTCCCATAAAGCAAATGACCTGTTTCTATTCTGTCTTCACTTAAGGAGTGTGTATTAGGTTAATTAACATGTCTTTATAGTCTTGACATCTCATGTTTGAAGCAAGAGCATAAACTCAAGTCTAATTTTTGCCACTGGGTTTGATAATTTTGGAAGGCTGAACTGATGCAGTCTGAACTCTCCTAAAGTAGTGCTCTCCAGGACTTCATACTGAATGCTCCCAAAACATAGGATGAATAGTGTTTTTCGGGGACTGGCACTGAGACTAGTGCTGTTTATCAGCTCTCTCAGTGACATGGACAGTGGGATTGAGTGCACCCTCAGCAGGTGTGCTGACTGCACCAGGCTGTGTGGTGCAGTCAGTGGAGGGAAGGGATAATGCCATCCAGACAGACTTTGACAGGTTTGAGAGGTGAGCCAGTGCAGATCTCATTAAGTTCAACAAAGCAGAGCACAAGGTCCTGCACATGGCTCAAATTAATCCCACAAATTAATACAGGATGGTTGAAGAATGATTTGGGAGCAACCCTGAAGAAAAGGACTTGGGGATATTGGTTGACAAAAAGCAGGATGTGACCTGTCAGAGTGCACTGGCAGCCCAGAAAGCCAACAGCATCCTGGGCCACATCAAAAGCAGTGTGGGTAGCAGGGAAAGGGAGGGGATGATCTACTATGCTTTGGTAAGACCCTACCTGGAATTTGGCACCCAGGTGTGGGGTCCCCAACATAAGAAGGATGTGAAACTGCTGGAGTGGGTCCAGAGGCAAGCCATGAAGGTACTCAGAGGGCTGAAGTAGCCCTCCCATGAAGGCAAGACAAGAAAGCTGGGGTTTTTCATCCTGAAGAAGAGAAGGCTCCTGTTGTAGCAGCCTTTCAGTACCTAAAGGGGGCTTGTAAAAAAGCTGGAGAGGGTTTATACAAGGGCATGTAGTGCTAGAACAAAGGGGAATGAATGGCTCTAAATTGAAAGAGGGTAGATTCCCTTCAGACATTAGGAAGAAATCCTTTAGCGTGAGGGTACTGAGACACTGGAACAGGTTGCCCAAAGAAGCTATGGATACTCCATCTCTGGAAGAATTTGAGGCCAGGCAGGACTGGGCTTTGAGGAACCTGGCCTAGTGGAAGGTGTCTCTGCCCACAGCAGTGGGTTGGAACCAGATGATCTTTATGGTCTCTCCAAACCCAAACCACTCTTATGATAAAAGTTTGTGAAATTTTTGTTCAAGTAGCCTATTCAAGCTCAGTTAATTAGATGTTCCAGCATTACAACAGAGAAATTTGGCACAAAGCCACACAAGACAGAAGTGGCAGGGAAAGGACAAATTTTTTTACATATAGAAGAGAATTTGACTAAGAGAATCCACAACACAGAACAGGATTTGTTGAAAATTACTTTGTTGGACAACAGAACAGCATCTGGAGGGCAAGACAGACCTAATGTGACAGAATGATAAGAATAGGCTGGGATTTTAGGAGAGTTGCATCAGGAGTGAAGGATGACATATAGCTTCCTTCTTACTCAAAGATGATTCATTTCCTAGTTGGACACAGCACCTCTAAATGACAGTGGTTTTAATATTGTTTGCTGAAACAAGCACAATTGTACTTTTCATTTTGAAAGTGAGGAAAGGAAAATGCCTTTTCAGTTTTTGATGCCTTTATCCTGTTATGCGAAGCATGAGAAATTCAGTTAAATCATGTAGGCCTATACACAGGTAAGTCATCCATGTGAAATGTGTACTACTCCATGCAAAAAAAGTTGTCTATTATGATTGGGATATTTATCTATTATTATTATTATTATATTTATTAATGTTAATATTATGAATGTTAATATTGAGTCATGTGGTAAATGCCTGGATAATGCATCTACCCCTGTCTCCATGCAGTTCAAGGGATTAGGAAGAAAAGTTTAGTTAGCAGAAAGAGTATGTTGAAAATATAGCGATAGCTACAGTCTAACCTGCCTCCACCTGTCCACCCACACAGCTACCTGTATCAGTCAGGAAATAGGTGACTAATATTTGCTCACTTTTGGGAATTTGTTTAACATTACTGAATGATTCATAGAAACAGAGATGTGGAATAATAACAAGTTCTAAGGGTAAATGCAAGTTAAAGAAATCCATTAATTCAACAGATACACATTCTTTGGTACAGAATGCAACTGGGCTGTCAGCCATGGTCTCCTCTCCTCTCCTCTCCTCTCCTCTCCTCTCCTCTCCTCTCCTCTCCTCTCCTCTCCTCTCCTCTCCTCTCCTCTCCTCTCCTCTCCTCTCCTCCCCTCCCCTCCCCTCCCCTCCCCTCCCCTCCCCTCCCCTCCCCTCCCCTCCCCTCCCCTCCCCTCCCCTCTCCTCTCCTCTCCTCTCCTCTCCTCTCCTCTCCCCTCCCCTCCCCTCCCCTCCCCTCCCCTCCCCTCCCCTCCCCTCCCCTCCCCTCCCCTCCCCTCTCCTCTCCTCTCCCCTCCCCTCCCCTCCCCTCCCCTCCCCTCCCCTCCCCTCCCCTCCCCTCCCCTCCCCTCTCCTCTCCTCTCCTCTCCTCTCCTCTCCTCTCCTCTCCTCTCCTCTCCTCTCCTCTCCTCTCCTCTCCTCTCCTCTCCTCTCCTCTCCTCTCCTCCCTTGACGTGCTAATAACTAAATGGCTGTGGAGCTATGCTCTAAATGTGCATTTCAGCTCCAGATTATAATTCTAGTGCATGCACCCATCTGCTCTTCAGTTAAGATATAGCTGACAAAAAATGCCTTGCTACTTGAGATTAAGTGATTGAATAAGCAAAGCATCGATTTTTTTTCTAGCTTCATAGTGGTTGCAATTTCATCAGTGCATGGACAACTGTGAACTGACCATTACACATGAGCTTTATCTCGTAGAATCCTTTAAGTTGGAGAAGACCTTTAAGATCATCAAGTCCAAGTGTAAATTCAACACTGCCAAGTCCAACACGAAATCATTTCTCTAGGTGCCACATCCCCATGTTTTTACATACCTTCAGGAATGATGACTGATTTACTTCCCTGGGCAGCCTGTTCCAGTGCTTGACAACCTTTCTGGTGAAGAAATTTGATCAACCTAATGATCAACCTAAACCTCCTCTGGCATAGCTTGAGGCCATATCCTCTCAACCAATCACTTGTTACCTGAGAGACAGACCTACTTTCAGCTCTTTTTACAACATCCTTTCAAGCAGTTGTAGAGAATAATAAGGTCGCAGCCCCAGCTCCCTCAGCCACTTCTCATCAGACTTTTCCTCCAGACCCTCTACCACCTTTGTTGCCCTTCTCTGGGCATCCTCCAGCACCGCAGTATCTTGTAGTAAGAGGCCAAAAATGGAACACAATATTCAGTGTATTTTTCCTTGTACGTGTGTAATTGAAGAAACTATGTTTCCCCAAGTGTCCTTACAGAATACACCTGTTCTTCCTCTTCCTTTGCATCTTCAAGGTAGCACTTCAGTTATTTGATTTCAAGCATGCCAAAATTTGTCTTGTTTTATAGAAATCTACTGGTTTCTGTGATGAATTTTTACTTTCACACAGAAGCTGATGACCACTCTCAGCTTCTCTGTATAGTTATGCACTCTTTGTTTCAGTCCTGCTGTAGATGCATTTCTGGGTATCCTTTCCTGAGTTAATCTAGGGAAAGCTTAACTCAGGAGAAGGTATGTGGCAGTTTCCATAAGGCATGTATGCTTTTTCCTTCAGGACCACTGAGGTTCATGTTCGGACTTGATAATGTCAGCAATAATGAAAATTCATAATGAATTTTTCAATTCAACATTGAAAAATGTTTTCAATCTGTGGTCCTTCCTAGCAAAATAACCATTAAAAACAAACAAACAAACAAACAAACAAACAAACACTTAAGCAAAAAAGCATCAGGTTTTCTTGTATGTTCACTCCACTGAGAGTCCCAAAATATTCTCAGGAAAAGTCCAAGTAATTGTTTGGGCATTCAACAAAACCTTCAAAAAGTATTGACATGATGGAGTACCTTGTAGGAATTTAGATGGCAATCCTGCCTACATGAACAGGTTGCTGTGTCTATAATCCAGCTTGAGTGAACCAGTAGATAGGCAGTATAAATAAGTGTCCTACTTTAGGGTAAATTCGGCAGAAAACCTCCAAAGTGGTTCCCTCCAGGAAAGAAATTCAAGCGGCCCCTCTCCCAAATGGTTTGTGAAAAAGATTTTCTTGGAGAGAAGTGGAAAAAAACCTGTTTATTCAACAGGCAAAGCACTCCCCAGTACAAAAAAAAGAACAATACTAAACAACAAAACCTCTCGCTGCTCTGAAGAGATGACAAATTCAGAAGGTCTCTTTTGTGGGTTGTAGGTTAGCTCACTCAGTCTGTTACCAGTCCCTCTGGCACTGGAAAATTCTGTGGCCCAGGCCAGGCCCTGTTGGGCCACAGCTGCGAGTTCCCAGTGCTCTTCTGGGTTTTCAATCCCAAGCAGGTTCAAAACAGTTCCAAGAAAAAGAAAATCCACAGTCCAGGGAACTGCCTCAGCTAGCTAAAAACTAACTAAAAAGCAAAGGAGAGCTCTCTCCTGCTGTCCACTGCAGTCCAGGAGAAGGATGCAGGGGAACAAGTGCAGTCTCTGATAACAGACTCTGCACTTCTCTTCCCCTTCACTCTCAGAATCAGTCTTAAAGTTGCAGAACCCAATATCCAGCACAAACAAAACAGACAGTTGGGGATATAAGCATCATATAGTCACCCCAGACCATTCTACCCCTTATCCCCATATTGTCAGTTTACTACCAAAACTAATATGTGTTCTAACTCTACATACATTGTACATACATATACATACATATACAGCATACAGCTATATACAGACAACGGCAGTGACATTCGACAAACAGTTAACATGGTTCTCATCTAACAATCAGGTCTCCCTGAGGTACGCATCATGTTGTTCCATCTTTCTGCATTATCCACCATTTGCAATCTGGTCCCTGAGCAAAGACAGTCCCATGGATGGGTTTGTCTGTACTCGAGGCGGAATTAATCCAAACTGTCTTCCCGAACAATCCTCTGACATGTACCACTGGGACTTTGTCTACTGTATGAAGGAGCTCAGACTGGACAGGGCTTGCTCTGTTGGTGGAACCTCAGATGTTAAATAACCAGGTGGCCTTTGTTGGATGCTGCTGCCAATTTTTGAAAGATCCCCCACCCAATGCTTTCAAGGTGTTTTTTAACAGTCCGTTGTATCTCTCCACTTTGCCTGCAGCTGGTGCGTGGTAGGGGATATGGTACATCCACTCAATGTCATGTTCCCTAGTCCAGGTGTTGATAAGTCTGTAAGACCAATAAGGATTCATCTCCAGACAAAGTAATGACTGAAATGAGAAATAATTAATTATATGAAGGTTTATTTGTTGATGCCAATTCAGAGGTTTTTGAGATATTTGTATGAATAAACCATAAGAACAGTATGAAACTTGTGCATGCATTCTAACACCTGTAGGCCTTAGAAGGGATTTTGTAATACTGAGACATTTTTGAAAAATTCTGAAGATGCTTGGCACTTCCCAGCAAAACCTGATGTGAAAGTATCTTAGAAATTGAAAGGTAGAAAGTATCTTAGTAATTGAAAGATAGTATTAGGGTACTATCCCTAATAGTAGGGATAAATTGATTGGTTTGTGTTAAGGTTGATAGCAATAAAAACTTCAGATCTGTTGCAGTGAACAGCAGTGATGAGGGTAAGGAGAATGAGAAAAGATTAAAATTATGAATAAGGAGATTTTTATTTTCAGACCATAGCTGTGCTTGCCAAAAACACTGCAAATTCAGCACAACATACCTCTGAAGTAACAGTTTCCTCGGCAGATACTACTGTCACCTTGTGGCTTCAATTATTCTCCATATTGTAAATGCCATGTTTTAATTTATTCCAGTAACATTGTGATTATTGTACAGGGTTTTTTTATATTTAATGTTTGACATTTAAGCCTTATACACCAGAAATTGTAGTACCTTTAATCAATTTTCCTGATATTATGAATACTACAGATATGGATGAGGGTTTGTCATGGACTGGAAAGAGGAGAGCAAGATCCTGCTCTTACATTCAACCAGCAGCTTTAGAAGTCCTGTGGTTAGAAGATGACTGAAAAAAGACCAGGATGGAGAGACCATCTCTGAGTGGTGGGGTCACACAATCCTTGATAGTGTCAATTGCCTTTGGATATGATCTGTTACCCACATGGTGATGTATTCAAATGACAGCCCTTTGATTTGCACTTCAAAGTAGTGGACTATTTTCCAGTATCACTAATTCTTAACTGCAGTGCTTTATCCTCCTGTGCTGTTCTCCAGTTTCTACCAAGTATTCATAAAATTACTTTATCACTTTCTTTCATCACTTCTTTGAAACACATCTATGTGATAATCTCCAGATTATCACGTAATACAGAAAGTTGAAGCAGAAGTTCATAAATGGACCTATTTTAAGGCATTGCCTGTATTCCTATAGACCAATGCAACATGGTTAATTCCAGAGCAAACCGAAGGCACACCTCAGTGCACAAAGCAATTGCACAAGTCTGATCCTTCCCCCACACCAGGCTCATTACAAAAGTGGGGCACACCAACACAGTTTTAGTCAAACTTCTAAGCCCAGCTGTGGTAGAGATGCCAACAGCCTGTAGTTCCTGTAGTTCCACACATCCAGCACATCCTCCAAAGCAGATGAGTAGTATTATTAGCAAATGGTTACTGAAATGGATGGGACTGTAAGGCTAGCTTCCAAACAATAAAGCTACATGATATAGATTATACATACAGCCCATTTTAGCACTTCTAGTAAATCTGAGGATTATTACATTTCTGCCTGTCAGTTGAGCCATACTAACTAAGTTGTACATACTACACCAAAATGAGCAGGTAACATTTGTCACCTTCGGTGCAGGGTGACTCAAAAAGTACCCAAGCTAATGACTTTCTCCTTTTCCCATGGAGAAAATATGTGTATGCATCATTTACCATGGCCTTGGACAATGCACAGGATAATGTACCTTGGTCTTGAAGCTGCTGTTTTCAATTTAAGTATCTAGTGAGACTGCAAAAGCTGAAATTTTGGGGTATTTTCCTGTTTTACGTGCAAAACAGGTTTTCTAGTGATGCTTGATAATAAAATTCAGCTCCCCGAAGTATTCATCACCAGACTGTGTTTACCTAATCTCATGATTTTTAGCTAGCCAAAGTGAGGTATGTTTATATAGACTAATATGCAGGAGTATACCTCAGAATACACTTCTTCCCTCAGGTATAACTATTTTGAACAACAAGACAAGCATTTTTGGGCATAACATTAAAATATGATCATTCCCTCACAGGAATGCTTTGAAGCGAAGTGTTTATGCTTAGTTAGTTTTACAAATGTCTAACACAAATACATCACTTCCCGAGATGTATGTTATGCTTCAACAAAACGATTAGTTATGAAATTGTGCATTAATAAAAACAGTTGGTTCTCTTTGTAGCTCAACTCCTTTTGCCCTCACTCTATATACAAAAATCTCAAATAGCTCTCTGCCATACTTCTGAATGACTATAGCTACACTATAATAATAATATGTGAATTTATATTATGCATGAAAGGTCATGACCTATGAGGAAGTCAGTTTCTCTTCACACGTGTACTCCTTAAGAGTTGGAACTTAGGAAGTGAGGCAAAAAGGGAAAAAAACAGGCTCTGCATTGCTACTGTGGGGGCACCCAGGACAATTTTTCCTTTCCTCAACTTTCTAGCTGTGTCATGTTTTTGCACAGTGACCACACTTACCATGTTCCTACCGTTTTAACTTCCCTTTTCTTTTGGCATGTGTGCATTTCTCCCTGCAGCCTCAACTTTTTTCACATCCCTTTCAGGATTATGTTGTCTGCAATGGCTCAGAGAGTCACTCTGGGCAGCTGGAATTGCAGCAGAGCTGAGCGCTATGGGGGGAGGGCAGAGGGCTTAGGCAAGGCATGATGCTGAGATCTGGGGTTGGGACACGGCCTGGCAGTCTTACAGGCCACCACAGCAGCTCTGGAACTTCTGTCCCTGTTTCTTTTGATTCTGGCTGAGCACTTTCTCCCAGTCAAGTTTTTTAACTTTCTTCTGCAGTCATCAGAGAAAAAACTGAGGTTTGTTCATCTGGAAAAAAAAAAAAAAAAAAAAAAAAAAAAAAGGAGATTTTCAAACTTGTATGACTTGTAGTTTTGATCATGGCACTGTAATACTTATCTGGGTTTGTTTTAATAATGTCTGAAGCAGGTACACTGAAAATGCGGGTCTTCTGTAGGAATGAGGCTGTTTGTCCCTTTTATTACAAGACTTCTCTTGGTCTCAGATTTATGGCTCAGTGTTTTATTCTTGTGTGGAATTTACTTGCAGTCAGGCTACTTGTCTGAACTTCTTTTCCTATCAACCGAAGGTAATACAATTTGCTGAAGTATGAGTCATCTCGTCCTTCAGTAGATTTCTAAGGCAGGTCAGAGGAATCATTTTTCTTGGTACCTGCTTCTCCTGGCTGACAATAAAGGGAATCTAACAGAGCAGCTCTCATATATCCCATACATGTTGCAAGTGTCTAAAGCTACTTGAGATGAAACCCACTTCCAGTGTTTGTGAAAAATGTATACAATCTATCAACACTAATTGGCTCCTGGCTGAAATGGAAGCTATAGGTACGCAACCTTCCAGCAGAGGTCTGTCCTCCAGTAAGGGAGACCACATAATCACGCTGCCAAAATGCCTGTCATGACTTTTGTCTCTTCAATAGGTTTGCTGTGTACCAACTAATGCTCTATGCAGAAAGGCTTCCTGTGTTTCAGGGGAAACAAAAAAGAGTATTTAGCCTGATAAATTTCATCAAGTGTATGGTACTTTTCCAGCAAAACCTCTCATGCCTATTCTATTTAATTGGAAAAATCCTGGCCTGTTTTAGTTGGGGCATTTGCTAACATGTAGGAGCAGTAGCAGTAACACCTGACTTAGATGTCTGCCATAACTTTGAATAGCCGAACTTGGGGCACCTGCATGATACCTAATCAATGAAAAGAATTTTGTTGTGGGCTTAATTAAGCAGTAACAGACCATTCAGCAATGTTAATGCACACACACAGAGTCAAAAAGAATAATTAATCTGACCTGCAGCTTCCTCCATCATTTATGATTAAACATTTGAGAACACAGAAAAATGCATAATGGCCTAATCAGATACAGCCCTTTAAAATGAAAATATGGACTATGTGAACTGAAGACCAAAACTGTAAGACTTGGACCTTTCCTGTTTGAATCTTAATCAACAATGGCTCTAAAGAAAATGTGACCTAACTCTCAAAAGAGCTAAAGATTTTCTAAAACTCACAGTCTTAAGTGTTCCTGCTAGCAATCAAGACATCCTGTTATCAATTCCATTCACAAGTATAATTTTCCAGTCAGAATTGGTGCATTCTTTCCCACATTATAATTTATAATACTTTTCATGGATTTGTTCTGCACTTAGACCTTCCTTAAGAAAATGGGAATATATTCAATAGCTTGCATAACCTGAACGTAATCATGAGAGAATTTGGAAGATGGCCTTCCATGGGATCTCTCAGGTTGGAAGTGATCTCAGATAGGCATCTGCTCTAACATCCCTCTCAGAGTTAAGAGTAAATTCAGCATTTAGACCAGGTTGCTTAGGGCTTTGTTGAGTCAGGTGTTTAAAGCCTCCATGGCAAAAACTCCACAACTTCCTGGGAAGCCTGTTCCAGTGCTTTGCGATCCTCACAGAGTTCCTTGGATAATTTGTTCCAGTTGGAACTTCTCTTTTAGTCTGGGAGTGTTGTTTCTCATTCATTTACGATGCTCCTACATAAGAGGAATTTGCATTCTTGCTAACTTCTCTGTGGGTATGGACAGGCTGCTGTAAGGTGTTCCCAAAGGCATCTTGTCTGTAGGTTGAACAACCTCTCTCTTACAGCTTCTGCTCACAGGGCAGGTGTGCCAGACCTGATCATTCTGTTGGCCTTCACTCAACTCACTTCAGTTTATCAATGTCTTGCACTGGGAAAAAAACCTGGGAGTATCCAAAATGTGATCTAATAATTATCAGATAAAAGTAAGTAATCATTTTCCTTTGTCAATTGGCTGAAATTTTTTTAACAAAGCCCGGTAAGCCAGGATGCTGCTGACACATGTTTAGACACAAACATACATTGATATAGTAGTACCAGACTGTTCTGCTGCACCTCAAAGATCTGCAGGCAAACACTGGCTTTGAGCCAAAAATAGCATCTTTGTCTCTTGGATTTTATACCACAAAATATGTCAAACCTACCTTGCTGTCTGACACCAACCCAAATAATTCAGATGGTCTCACATTGAACAAATCTATTGTATAGCACATGTTCCAAGTTTATGTTTATTACGTAAGTATAAAATGACTTTGATGTTTCCCCTTTTTCTTTGGCTAAAGGGCAAGATATACCTAAGAAAACTTCCCTAAATAAAAAAAAATATATTTTTTGCATACAGTTGCCCCTTATTGACAGAAACTGTCTAGGAAATGGTTTAAAAGAAGAAACCCAGAAAATACTGGGTGAGGTCTAATTATCTTAACAGGAGACTTGGTCCCTGATAAGTCACAGATGCACTAATTACCAAAGCAGAGAAACAGCCTTGCACTTAATGGCTCACAGCTGTAAGTAATAAAGAGAAGTGTGATAGGAGGGGGTGGGGTTGGCTGTCTCTCTTTTATGGAATAAGAAGAGCAAAGTAGAAATGGAAGGTGAAAACTTGCAGAAAGAAAATTTGCAAGTTGTCTTGGGTTGTGTAGCCAGGGGTGTGTATTCTATTTCATCTGTTAAAAGCAGCTGGGGAGATGTTTTTTCTTTATCTCTTGTAATTCAAGGGGGAAGAGGGCCAGATGCCTTCTGATGATGGGCCATTAACACCTCCCCAGAGCGGTGCATTCCATCATCCTATTGTGAGATGCATCACATCCCCCTGGCAGAGGGGGGTGGGGAGGGAGCAGGCATTCCTACCTGGATAAAACTGAGATGCGGGAACACGAAAGCATCTAGCTTCACCCGATTTCTGGGAGGAAGACTGGACCTCACCATCACCAGACCCCTTCTCACCACCCCTGGACCCTTTTGCTATAGGATCATTTCTACTTCAACAGAACCACATCTGCCACTCCAGGAGGACTTACTTTTGGACTGCTTCCAACACCCTGACCAACAGGGCTTCAGGTTGTAGCTCTGACTGTCAGGGTTTTCCAAAATTGTAGTTTGTTTGTTTGCTGGTTTGGTTGGGTGGTTTTGTTTTCCTACTACATTTGTATTATTAATATTCCTAGTAAATAACTGTTATTCCTATTCCCAAATCTTTGCCTGAAAGCTCTTAATTGCAAAATTATAATTTGGTGGGGGGTGAGGGGTTTACATTCTCCATTCTAAGGGAAACCCCAGTTTCCCTGGCAGATACCTGTCTTTCCAAACCAAGACACAAGTTAAGAAACTTGCACGTCTCGTCTCCTCTCCTCTTTCTCTTGTCAAGTACAAAGAGCAGTCTGGAAGTGGAAGGTAAGAAACTTGTACCTCTCCTCTTTTTTGTGTTGAGTACGAAGAGCAGTCCAGAAACGGAAGGTAAGAAACTTGCACCTCTCCTCTTTCTCTTTTTGAGTATGAAGAGCAGTCTAGGAATGGAAGGTAAGAAACTTGCATCTCTCCTCTTTCTCTTGTTCAGTAAGAAGAGCAGTCTGGAAATTGAAGGTAAGAAACTTGCACCTCTCCTCTGTTCTCCTCTTTCTCTTTTCAAGTATGAAGAGCAATCTGGAAATGGAAAGTAAGAAACTTGCACCTCTCCTCTCCTCTTGTTGAGTATGAAGAGCAGTCCACAAATGAAAGGTAAGAAACTTGTTCTTCTCCTCATTTTCGTTCTCATTGTTTTTATGCAGCTAAAGAGATCTGCTTGGTACCTCTGCAGCACCATTTTAAAAACTGTATCAGGTCAAGACTAGCAAGAGTAGCAAAATTCTCCATGATCACAAAATGAAAGCAGCAATTAAACCTTTTCTCCAGCATCACACTGTAATAATAAACCAGGTGCTAAATATCTCTTGCATTCACCTTTTTCTCCTGAGTGGAAAAAAAAATAGAAACACTATAATGTGCCTCAAGAATATTTCAGGATTAAGAAATCTGTACCAAAGAACACTCCTCATGCTCATCCTGATGGACAGATTAAGACTGTGGGCTGATGACAGCACTTCTAAATGCTACAATACTCACAAAAGGAGGACTTCATGTTCAGTGAGTTATCAGAGCCCTAGAAAGTGATTTTAATGAGCAACAGGTGATACAGAGATACAGCTGGATAACATGTTGAGGTTTGCATGATTTTTTGTGGGATGATAAACCTAAAAAACCCTAACCCTTTTTATGGAAACCCCAGTTCCACCTACAGTCACTTGTCACAAAGATACTGATGATATTTCCATCAGGTGCACTTCACATTGATTAATGTGACACTACTAAAAAGCTTAAGTAAAATGGAGCAAGTTCTTGTGTAGGATATGGGGTTATAATTGTAAAAGCATTTAAGGTTTACGCTCACCAGAAGGCACTGTGGGAAAGGCACAGCTGCAGGCTGTGTTGGAAGTTGGTTGAGGGATGAGAGGAAGTTAGGAGTGAGGAGAGAGCCAGTTGAGTGACAGCTGGCAGTGAGATTGTGATTGGCTGGAGGGACACGTGGACAGCGTATGAGCAGAAAGGTGATTGGATGGTAGAACGTGTGGGCAGCAGCACTTCAGCAGGGCCAGCCAATGGGTGCTGCCTTTCTGTTAAGTTCTGTTAGGTCTCGGTTTGGTTTCAGTTATGTCGGGTAGAGATAAAAGATATAAAAAGGGTGCAATTTTTAGAATAAACTGATCTCCTTTGGATGCATAAGGGGGTCCGTGTCGTTTTGTTCCCTGTTTCTACGACTGGCTGGCTCAAATCGGGACCTTTAAGGCAGTGCAGGGTGTGTGGACCACTCCAGTAGCAACTCTCACTAGGTCCAGGAACCGGCCAGAAGAGTCTGGGAAAAGGATCTGGGAAGAGATCAGGAGAGTAACTCAAGGAATTGAAAGCGCATACACCTCACTTGGAGGGTGAGTAGAGCAGTGAGAGCAAGTATGGGAGGAAGAATACCCCTGGAGCAAAGCAGGAGCCTGGGCCAGATATGGTGGCTTCTACATCAGCAATCTGTTAGTATGGCTGATATAAAGCTAAACACCTTACTGGACTGGGTGTCTAATCAGGTCAAAGATTTTCCCCTTAATGGGCCCATACAATTAAAAGCTTGGCAAGCTGTGGGGCAGAGACTTTTTAATATCGCCGAGGATAGCGATGCCAAAGCTTCTGGCCACCTTTCTACATGGGGGACAATTATGGCAGCTATTAAAGGAAATCATGTGAATATCGGCCACTATGCACCTTTGGAAGCCAACTCCCCTGAACCCTCAGTGCCACCAGAGCCCTTATATGACCCCAAGATCAACCCATATTCTGTGGAATTGCCTTACCCTGAGATTGACCCAAGCCCCGCGAAGCTACCTAACCCTGAGATTAACCAAAGCCTAGCGGAGCTGCCTTACCCAGATAAAAATCCTTGCATGGTTGGCACCCTCAGTGCAGAGTTCCCACACCATGAACAGGCAGTGGTCCCTCTCCCTGACCAAAATGATAGCGCAGTAGTCCAGCAATCGCAAAAATGCAGGGAAGCTGCCATGGAGGAAGGTGATCTGGTGGTCGTTACGGCCTGCCTAGTAACATATGCGTCAAACCAACGGCCGGCATACCGAGAGCTGGACTGTAAAGTAATTAAAGAACTGAAGGCACTAGTAAAAGAAAGCGGCATATCCTCCCATCACACCCTAAGCTACCTAAAGTCCATCAGTACTGCATATGTCCTCACACTCCAAGACTGGAAAAGTATAATGAAGATGATTCTAACAGCAGCACAGTTTGCAGTCTGGCTAACTGACTACCAAGAACTGTGTACAATCCAGGTGGAAGTGCTGCAGGATAGAATTCCACCAATCACTGTTGGGCAGCTGACCAGAGAGGATGACCAGGATTTCACAATCCCTATAGTGCAGGCAGGCTAGCAGCATGATATATTTGATACCATTGCTTGCGGCCCTGTGGCGACTCCCAGAAACAGGTACTGACTCTAATGTGTCTTTTGCTAAGATTTTACAAGGTCCAGAAGAGTTGCTTGTGCAATTCCTTGACAGGCTGCAAGCTGCGCTCTCTTGATAAGTCGATAGTGATGAGGCCAGAGCTATCCTGCTGCTGTAGCTTGCTTTTACAAACATGAATGAAGACTGCAAAAAAGCACTGCTCAATGTTTGTAACCCACATACTTGTCATATAGCAGACATGGTTAGAGCATGCCAGAATGTGGGTACTGCTGCATATAATACCAACTCTCTGGCAATGGCTTTAGCAGCACACCTCTGGGTTTTGGACACGCGGGCAGGGGGTTGTTTCAAATGTGGCTCAATGAATCATTTTAAAAGAGATTGCCCTCTACAAGGGGACAAAATAAAAATACCACCTAGGGATTGTCCCTGGTGAGGGAGAGGGAGGCATTGGGTTGCTGACTGCTGTACCCAGTATCCTGGGAAAGGTTACACAGCTGGAAAACTTCTGAGAGGAGGCAGGTCCGCATGCCCTGGAGAATCAAAGAAATGCGAGACAAAACATTTGGAAAGTGAACTCCTGCCTGCAACCATAGGCAGTGCAGGACTGGACCTTGCCTCCAGTCTCATGACATCTTCAGTGCATTTAGTTCCTACTGGAGTGTGAGGACCCCTTGGTAATAACACTCATGATTTGTTAATAAGGGTGTTCCTCTAAGTTGGGACTTTTTGTACTGCCTGGAGTTATTGATTCAGATTATGAGGGTGAGATACAGATTATGTTATGGACTCCTGTGCCACCCTGCTTTATAGCAGCAGGTCAACACATAGCAGAACTTATTCCCTTCTCCAACAAAACCCTTAATGGCAAGGGTAAATGCGGCACAAATAACTTTGGAAGCACAGGTCAGCCACAAATTTTCTGGACAAGCTCTATTACAACAGCTCAGCCAATTTTAACATGCACTATAGATGGCAAAAATTTGAAAGCGCTTGTTGATACTGGAGCTAATGTTTCTATTATTAAAAGCAATGAATGGCCAAGTGATTGGCCTATGATCAGCCCCACATCACCCCTAACTGGTGTGGGGGTGTCCTGGTTTAGGGCAAAATTGGGAGGAAACCTCCGAAGGGGTTCCTCTGGAAAAGCAAACCCAAACGGCTTCTTTCCTCAGCCGGTCCAGGAAAAGAACTTCCTCGGAGAAAAGTGGAAAAAACTATTTATTTAACAAACAAAATGCCCTCAAATGCAAAGAATTAATAATATGAAACAATAAAACCTCTCCCCTCTCCGAAGAGAGATGACAAACTGAGGCAGTCGTTGCTGTCAGTGTAGCTCAGCTCACTCAGTCTCTTACCAGTCCTACTTCCTCCGGAGGTCCAGGCCCCGGTGGCCGCAGGTGCCAGCCCTCGCTGCTCCTCTGGGTTTTTCAGTCCTGAGCAGATTTAAACAGTCCCAAGAAAAAGGAAAAAAAAAACCACTCCTGGGAGTCTTCTCTGCCCTAGCTAGCTAAAACTAACTAAAAGCACAGGAGATCTCTGTCCTATCGCTGTCTGTGCCTCAGATGAAAGCCGGACAAGGACGTGTGGGAGCCAGGCAGTTTTCTCAAAACAAACTGCGGGCTGCTTCTTTCTCTTCCTTTGCTCCCAGAACGAGTTTTAAAGGTACAGAACTGAATATACAGCACAAACAGAACAGACGACTGGGGATACAAGCAGCATGAAGTCACCCTACCACATTCCACCCTTTATCTCTATATCGTCAACTTACTACCAAAACTAAAATTCTAACTCTACACACACATACCTTATACATGCATATATATACAGTATACAGCTATATACAGAAAATGGTAGTAACATTCAGTAAATGATACTGACTCATAGTTTTCACCTAACAATCAGATCTCCTTGAGGTACACATCGTGTTGTTCTATCTTTCTGCATTATCTGCCACATGCAACCTGGTCCTTGAGCAAAAACAATCCCACGGATGGGTTTGTCTGTACTTGAGGCAGATTTCATCCAAACTGTCTTCTTTAACAAACCTCTTACATGTACCACTGGGACTTTATCTCCGTCTGCTGTAGGTAGGAGCTCAGACTGGGCAGGGCCTGCTCTGTTGGTGGAACCTCGGGTGTTAATTAACCAGGTGGCCTTTGCTAAGTGTTGTTCCCAATTTTTGAAAGATCCTCCACCCAATGCTTTCAAGGTGTTTTTTAACAGTCCGTTGCACCTCTCCACTTTGCCTGCAGCTGGTGCATGGTAGGGGATATGGTACACCCACTCAATGCTATGTTCCCTAGCCCAGGTGTTAATAAGGCTATTCTTGAAATGAGTTTCATTGTCTGACTCAATCTTCTCAGGGGTACCATGCCTCCAAAGAACTTGCTTTTCCAGGCCCAGGATGGTGTTCCAGGCAGTGGCATGAAGCATAGAATAGGTCTCTAACCACCCAGTGGTGGCTTCCACCATGGTCAGCATGTAGTGCTTGCCTTGGCGGGTTTGGGGCAGGGTGGTGTAATCAATCTGCCAGGCCTCCCCATACTTATATTTGGACCACCGTTCACTGTACCAGAGGGGCTTTACCTGCTTGCCCTGCTTGATGGCAGTACATGTCTCACAGTCATGGATGACCTGAGAAATACTGTCCATGGGCTAGATCTACTCTTTGGTCCCGTGCCCACTTATAGGTGGCATCTCTGCCCTGATGACCTGAGGCATCGTGGGCCTACCGAGCTAGGAACAGCTCTCCTTTGTGTTGCCAATTTAAGTCTATCTTTGATACTTCTATTTTTGCAGCCTGATCTACCTGCTCGTTGTTTCGGTGTTCCTTATTAGCCCGACTCTTGGGAACATGGGCGTCTACATGACAAACTTTTACAAGTAGTTTCTCTACTCTGGTGGCAATGTCTTTCCACTCATTTTTAGTCAGGCTCACATCAGCTTCCACCAAAGTAAAATCCTGTGATCCCCTTGTCACACTAGCAATAGAGACAGATTCTTCTTCCACATATCTTGATGGGATTATTGTGCGCTGTGCACCAGTGTCAAACAAGGCCTCATATTCTTGTGGTTCAGATGTGCCAGGCCAACAAATTCACACAGTCCAAAAAACACGGTTTTCCCTAGCCTCTACCTGGCTAGAGGCAGGGCTCCTTTAAGCTTGGTTATCCGTCTTTCTCTGGGTAACTGGAGCTACTTCCTTCTTGGTGGAACTTCCTCTCTGAGTCTTGCCTTCTAACAATTCACGCAGCCATTGTGCCAAATCGTTAGTAGATTTTCCATCCCATTTCCTCGTGTCTTCCCCAGAATCACGCAGAAAGGACCACAGCTTAGTTCGTGGGATACCTCTTCTTTCCCTATCTGGGGAACGTCTGCGCTTGGTACCAGAACTTCTGACTTGTACTGCAGAGATTTGGAGAAAACCCTCTTTCATCTCCTCTTTGAGTTGTTTGTGGTTCTCCTCTATCTTGTTTTCTAATGTCTGCATACGTGTTTCCAGAGCTGCAATTCTGGCATGTGTTGGACCATGCACAGCATCTGCATATGCTCGGAGCTTCTTCGCCATATCCAGCACGGTCTCCTCCGTGTTGTCCCGCTCCATTATTGCTAAAGCAGAAGAGTATTCTTGTGGCCCAAGTCGTACAAGTTTTCGTCACATCACGGGTGTACACGGTACCAGGTCTGGGTTCCTAGTGTTTAGGTCATCTGAGAAGACAATCTCTGCCACTGCCATTTCTCTTAAGCATTGAATCCTTTGTTCTATGGTCTTCCACTGGGTTTGCTGCATATAGAGATCATCTGCACACAGATATCTTTGTTCCACACTTCCCAGGACCCGTTCCCAGAGACTGCGTGGATTAGCCTCTCTCATCATTCCTTGGTTGATAACTGGATCTTGTGACAGGGATCCCAGATGCCTCGCTTCTGTGCTGTCCAGGATTGTAGCCTTGCCTGCAGCATCCCAAAGACGGACTAACCAACTAATTATAGATTCATCAGGTCATCGAGTGTAATTTTTTCTTAAGCTTTGAAGGTCCTTCAGGGAAAAGGACTCAATAGTAGCTTCTGGTCTTCTGCTAGTTGGTTGGGCTTGTGATCTGCTGCCGGTTGGTTGGGCTCCTGATTTTATTCTAGTTGGTTTGTCTTCTGATTTTGTGTCAGTTTGTTTGGTTTCTGATTGTGTATCAGTTGGTTCAGCGTCTGATTGGGTGTCAATCGGTTCAGCTTCTAATTGTGTATCAGTTGGTTGGGTGTTGGGAGACACTGAGGGTCCTTCACCTGGATCATCATTTACTGGTTAATCAGTTTTGTGTGTGCGCTTCTTTGCTGGGGTGACTGCCAGTGTCTTAGGCTCACTGTCTGGTTTAGCTGCTGTCTGAGTAGCTACGGTATTGGCTGCAGCCCGAGTGACTGGGGTAGCTGCTGATTTATCTTCCTGCCCCCCTGCCTCTGTCTGCTGCCCTACAGTATTTAGCAGACTATGATAAGCATATGCCAAGGCCCAGCTTACTATAATAAGCTTTTTCTCCTTAGAATCATCATGGCAGTTCTCCTCCAGATATTTCCCCACCTCATCTGGGTTCTGAATTTGTTCATGTGAAAATTCCCAAGCTGGGGGATCAGAAAATTCCTTCAAGGTTTGGCCCATTCTCTCTCATTTTCCACATCATTCAGAATTTTTCACACCTGGGTCTACTTCTGCGTCAGCAGTCTCATCAGCCCCTCTGGAGAACTCAGACCTCATTCTGTAACTTCACGTGACTCTCTCCCTGGCCCGGCTGGTATACCTGGGCCGCCCAGCTGCTCTGTCACGCTGCCACACACCTGTTTTGTGGGACTTGTCTCTGAAGACAGTCTAAACTTACGCTGTAATGGCTGTGGTGGTGAAAGAGGGACCTCTCAGGCATGTTAAGATTTAGAGGGTTTATACAAGGGTAACAGGGTTCCATGCCCTCTGTCTGGTGCCAGTGGAGAGGCCCTGGGCAGGGGTTGCAGGGGGGTTTTGTACAGGACAGGTCGAAGGGTGGGTACATAATCTACAAACCAATAAAACAGCTCTATCTAATACATTTCAGCAAAATTACCTAAACACTAACAAATCACAGCAAGTTTGGGAGTGGTCTCTAGGGGCCTAGTGGCCCGACCCAGAGACCTTGGCAAATTCCAAGTAGACGTTCCGTTGTCCCAGTAACCATATCAATCCTAACAAAGTAGCTTCTAAGACAATGGGCTTCTTCAGGGTAGCACTATCCTTACTTTGCAATTAAAACAAAAGCATATTCAATTAAAACAAAAGCATATTCATAATTAAAGCTTAACAAGCGTTTCTCTCACATCCACATCATTCTAGACAAGCTGTAGAACATGTAGAGGAAGCCTACTAGATTAAATACTAGAAAAGTGGTTTCTTTAACAGTCAGGGGACATTGAACATTCTCTAAAAGTGATGCAACCGATTCAAAAGAGAAGGAATAAAGAAAAGACTGAAAAGCTTCATCCCCTCTAACAAACTGGGTGCGATTATTAATAAATCCCCAAAACATGCTACTGGAACTAGGATGCAGGGTAGGACGAAGAAGCCATAAACCAAACATACCAGGCACAAACTCCAGTACCTGTATAAGCTTCCTATAAATCATGAACATTAAGCCAAGGACAATAGCAATCCTAATTCGTGCACCTCTAGTGTAAAAGCTATGTGTTAGAGACAACATTGGAGCTATCTCTGAATAAGAAAACAAACCTAGGGACCAGAGAGGTATTAAAATCTCAAAAAAGCCTAGGGAACAGAAACACAGAAAGGACTCCATCCCAAGAGACATTAGGAATTCAAGGAGCAACATGGCTACTGAGTACTCTATCCCCACACAGAGTAAAACCAAAAATGCAATCAATATAAATTTTTTCCACTCTCTCAGGCCCCATGTTGGGCGCCAAAATAAATATATGTCCTGGTTTAGGGCAAAATTGGGAGGAAACCTCCGAAGGGGTTCCTCTGGAAAAGCAAACCCAAACGGCTTCTTTCCTCAGCCGGTCCAGGAAAAGAACATCCTCGGAGAAAAGTGGAAAAAACTATTTATTTAACAAACAAAATGCCCTCAAATGCAAAGAATTAATAATATGAAACAATAAAACCTCTCCCCTCTCCGAAGAGAGATGACAAACTGAGGCAGTCGTTGCTGTCAGTGTAGCTCAGCTCACTCAGTCTCTTACCAGTCCTACTTCCTCCGGAGGTCCAGGCCCCGGTGGCCGCAGGTGCCAGCCCTTGCTGCTCCTCTGGGTTTTTCAGTCCTGAGCAGATTTAAACAGTCCCAAGAAAAAGGAAAAAAAACCACTCCTGGGAGTCTTCTCTGCCCTAGCTAGCTAAAACTAACTAAAAGCACAGGAGATCTCTGTCCTATCGCTGTCTGTGCCTCAGATGAAAGCCGGAAAAGGACGTGTGGGAGTCAGGCAGTTTTCTCAAAACAAACCGCGCTGCTTTTTTCTCTTCCTTTGCTCCCAGAACGAGTTTTAAGGGTACAGAACTGAATATACAGCACAAACAGAACAGACGATTGGGGATACAAGCAGCATGAAGTCACCCTACCACAGTGGGGAATGCAACACCCTAGACAAAGTGTTCATCTTCAGCTTGTCCTTGGCCCTGATGGGCAAACAGCTCAGGTTGGGCCATTTATTGCCTCTATAGCATGCACACTATGGCGAAGAGATATTCTAGGACAATTTGGGACAACCATACAAATAAACTCAACCTCACAGGAAAGCCTTTTTTGTGGAGGCCATTGATCAGCCATTTCAAAATCAAATACTAGGTATATGTAAACTCACATGGCAGACTGGAGACCCTTTGTGGGTTGACCAATGGCCCCTACAGAAGGAATGGCTATGACATTTAAAACAGCTTGTGGAAGAGTAATTGTCCTTGGGTCATATCTGTCCATCTTCTCATCCTTGGAATACCTATATATTCTGTATACCTAAGCAAAATAGCAAGTTGCGATTATTACAGGATCTACGGGCAGTAAGTGCAGTGATTCAATCAATGGGTGCTCTGCAACCTGGGCTTCCATCACCCACAGTGGTTCCCCTTAATTGGCCCCTAATAATTTTAGACCTAAAAGACTGGGGTTTTTACCATCCCTTTACACCCTGATGACGCACCTCAGTTTGCCTTCTCAGTGCCTATCTTGAATCATGCAGTACCAATGAAGAGATTTCATTGGACTGTACTGCCACAAGGCATGGGGCCTTTGGCCAACTACATGCCAAAGGGTAGTTGACCTTGCCCTACAGCCTGTTTGTCGTAAATTTCCTACTGCAACCATATGTCATTATATGGATGACATTCTACTTGCAGCTCACTATCAATCCATTTTATGTTCTATTCCGATAGCTGTCATGCAGGCAATTCAAAATGCAGGACTCATTGTGACTCCTGAAAAGGTGCAGTGAGAGTCCCCGTGGCATTATCTGGGATGAAGAATTACTCAACAGACCATCAGCCCTCAGCATTTAAGGCTTTTTGTTATAGACACCCTAACTTTAGATGAATTCCAGAAATTTCTAGGTTCCTTGAATTGGTTGCATCCCATTTGAAGTCTACTTACAGAACTTTTACACCTTTTATTTGATTTACTCAGAGGGAACCCCCACCGGCATCCGCTTTGACAGCTGACCCCAGAAGCTAACACTGTCCTTGGACACTGTGCTCAGGCACTAGAAAACCAACAAAATTGGAGATGGGATCCTGATAAGTCTGTGTACCTTGCCATAATTGCTAGCAAATTCCAATCCTTTGCTGTTTTATTTCAGTGGTTTGTTAACGATAAAGACCCTTTGCATGTATTAGAATGGTTATTTTTACCTCACACAGCAACCAAGACTGTGTGGACTGTTAATGAGATGTTTTCGTATGTAGTTAGGCACGGCAGAGAGCAACTACAAACACTCAATGTCCAAGATCCGCATACCACCTATATACCTGCAAGTTAAGACAATTAGGCATGGTTGCTACCAGAGGACAGGACAAACAGCATGTGAAAGGCAATATTCCTTCAACACAAAGGTTCTTCCAAAATCTCTCATGATGACAAAGGAATTACTGACTGGAGAATGGAAAGGACCACTGGACTGGTTGACATGGAGTAGAGGTTATGCCTGTGTCTCTACAGGCCATCAAGTGAAGTGAATTCCCTCACTGTGTGTGAGGCCTTTTGTCACGCCATCCTGATTTTATGTGCATATAGTTACCATGTTACGAGCCTATGTTACAGTTTTTGAAAAGTTGCTATAGTTGTTATTGTTGTCACATCACTGTTATTAATGTCTTAGGAATTGTTTGGGTTTTTCCTAGTAGGTTTTTGTTAATTAAAAAAGAGGGAGGAAATGTAGGATATGGGGTTATAATTGTAAAAGTGTTTAAGGCTTATGCTCACCAGAAGGCACTGTGGGAAAGGCACAGCTGCAGGCTGTGTTGGAAGTTGGTTGAGGGATGAGAGGAAGTTAGGAGTGAGGAGAGAGCTGGTTGAGTGACAGCTGGCAGTGAGATTGTGATTGGCTGGGGGGACACGTGGACAGCGTATGAGCAGAAAGGTGATTGGATGGTAGAACGTGTGGGCAGCAGCACTTCAGCAGGGCCAGCCAATGGGTGCTGCCTTTCTGTTAAGTTCTGTTAGGTCTCGGTTTGGTTTCAGTTATGTCGGGTAGAGAATAAAGGTATAAAAAGGGTGTGACTTCTACAATAAAGCCATATCCTTCAGATGCACAAGGGGGTCTGTGTCACTTTGTTCCGCACTGCTGCTTTCTTACAACACAGTGTTTCATATAAATAGAAGCAACAGAATATAAAATGGAGAGCTTTCTAAAATGTGCTTTATTCATTCATTTATTTATTTTTGTAGGCCTGCATTCAGGAGATCATTCCTTCCCAGGAGAGACACTTGTGTTAGTGTTTGCCTACTGGAATGTGTATACTTCAGCATTCCCTGAAATATGATGATGTTAAGATTGAGATGCTATGTTGAATCCTTTGCTTGCTTGAAGATGTTGAACTAGCCAGAACAATCATTTTACTCATAAATGAGGTTTTTAAAACAGGTCCTATTATTTTGTAGTTTATCACTCAGTTTTTAAGTCTGTCAGATCAAAATCCACTCTCAGGCACTTTAAAAGGAGCCTTGTGTAAGTTCATAAAAACAGGTTCTGCTAACATCCACACCCAAGTCATCGGATTGTCTTAACTTGTCGAGAAAATCCCAAACAAATAACGAAACAAAAACAAAAACACCAAAAACCAAACCCACCCAAAAACCCAAAACAAACCACCAAACAAACCCCAAAAATTCAAAATCAAATACCCACAACAAACACCAAACCCCCTCACCCCTCAAGATTTAAGAACTTTAAACTTAGATTAAGAAGCATGGATTTCAACAAATGTTTCTCTCCACTTTCAAAGAACAGAAACTTGACATCATGCTCTAAATCATTTCCTCTTAAATAATAATGTAAACTAATGCTGACTCTCTGCAGACATTAAATTAGGTGATCAACAGACAGGCTTTTCATCAAGCTGTGCTTTGCATAACTGGAAAGTCCTACCTTTTTAGTAAGCAGTCTAAAAAATAATCATCCATTTCACTTCTGTTCCTCTTTCTTTCATAAACACTTCAATAACTTTGAAAAAAAATAATAAGCAATCTATGGAATTGCTCTTATCTTTTACAGTAAAAAATCCTTTTGTGGTTTGTTATACACATGCACACAGATGTTTAATCAAATTCTCTTGTGGGTATGCTCAGATGAGTTTAATGTCTGGCAAATTGCGATGTCTGTTTATAAGAAACACCAAATAGAGAACACAGCAATTTGTGGAGTTCAGTTCCGTTAGGAATGTAAAACTGTGTATTAGGAAACTGCATTCTTGTATCTCTCTCTTTGGAAATACAGTACATCCTTCAGATTCATTCAACCTCAGAAAGACCCATATAGCCATAGTTCATATTTTCTTTGAGTTAAACATTAATGTTTATTTAAACTGGCTTTGATTCAACTCTTTTTGCTTCAACAGTAATTGTGTTACTCTACTTGTTTCTGGTGAGGCCTCAAATACAAAATTGATTCAAGTTTTCAGTGTCATGCCATAGCATCCATCAGGGCAAATTTGTGAGACCAAAAAAATGGCTAGCATGTGAAAACAATGAAGGAATTCCTCATTTTTGATCTGGGGGAGACAGGGAAGCAAAAACATAGTGACAGCCTGCAAATAAGAAAGACGCAGTTACGGAGATGATGGTGACAAAGGTTTTCCATACGCACTTGGAGTAACTTGAGAAAATGGGGCTTAATTTGCAGCAAAGTTTTCTCTACATGTCTATTTATAATGGTTATGAAGCACTGGAAAAGCTACCTAAAGGGACTGTAAAATATTATTTATAGGGAATTTTTATGACCTGATCCAGAAATGTTGATTCCAAGCAAGGAACAGTGCGTATTTTTTTTAATGTTAGACACATTGTGCCACAGATGATGCTTCATGAGCAGGGATTACCTCAGGTCTAATTCCTGCATTTCCAATTCCAAGAAGAGATGGACAAGAGCTACTGAAATTTCAAGAAGAAATTCTCTGTTACACCGATCCTTCTGCTCAGGTGAGCCTCTCTTTCAAGAGAGAAAAGGAAACCAAGTGTCTTGGGTTATGGAACCTAAAGTGTGTATTCTATTTCATCTGCTGAAAGCAGTTGGGGAATTGTTCTTCTTTATCTCTTGTAACTCTGGGAGGAGGGGGGCGGGTGCCTTTTTGATAATGGGCCAACTGTTAAAACCAGGTAGGGCATTGTTTCTTATCTCTTTCACCGCCCATCCTCCCTCCAGGGGAATATTTTCTGCTAATGGACCATTAAGACACCCCTAAAAGCACACATCCCCAAACTTACCCTCCCTAAAATAGTACATCCACATTCCATTATCCTATTGTGAGATGCTCCACCCAGTGGGGGGAGCCAACCATTCCTACGTGGATAAAAATGGGACTCAGGAACATGAAGCTATCTTGCTTCACCCAGTTCCCGGGGGAAGACTGGACCTCTTCTCACCATCACTGGACACCTTTTCTTCAGGATCATCTCTACTTCAATAGAACCACATCTGCCTCTCCAGGAGGACTCACTTGTGGACTGCTTCCAACACCCTGACCAACAGGGTTTCAGGTTGTAGCTCTGACTCTGTCAGGGTTCTCCAAAATTGTTGTTTTTCTGTTTGGTTCGGTGGTTTTGCTTTATACTACATTTATATTGTTAATATTCCTAGTAAAGAACTGTTATTCCTATTCCCAAATCTTTGCCTGAAAGCCCTTAATTGCAAAATTATAATTTGGCGGGGGGTGAGGGGTTTACATTCTCCATTCTAAGGGAAATTCCAGCTTTGCCTGGCTGATACCTGTCTTTCCAAACCAAGACACCAAGACCAGGCCTGATCATGCAAATCCACTAGCCAAAAAAATGTAAAGCAAAAGTAGAGGGAGCTGTAGTCAAGGTTACTTCACCAAAGGAAACAACTCTGGAGTTCTTCAGAGGAAAATTACCAGGGAAACAGAGCATTTGCACAGAGAGCCCAAAACTCCTGGGATCATTTGCCAGTATTTGAATAATAAAGATTACTTGATGGATTATTAGTTGTCATATGGATTACAATAATCTGAAGGACAGCAGTTCACTCCAAGGATAGAAAGGGTTACATATCTCCATCTCTCAGCAGTACCATACTCAGGCTGAAACCTTGTCTTTATATCTAAGGCAATCTTAATTCCACCTACAAGCATCAGTGGCTTAACATTCACAAGCAACAAAAAATAATGTAGTCACTCTCGACTTTGAAAACAAAATGCAACACTCGTATAACAAATAATAAATAGATTCAGTCAAATATAAAGCAGAAGCAATTAGACTTGTGTTTGTAATTTCTTTCAAAGAAATTCGAAGAATGAAAATAAGGAAAACAGTTTTTATGAAGGTATGGACTACCTTTTTTAAGGCTCTACAGACCATCAGACGACAACAAATCAGGGATCCTCTTCTTAAATAAATTTACCATGTAACTTCTGATACAATGAATAGCATTCCTCCCCATAAAGGCCAATACTAAACTATTTGACAAAAAGTTACATGAAATATGATAAAGTGTGACTGAATTTGGCCCTGAAGAAACTGTCTCACTAACTTAAGAACTTGCTGCCTAAGCATACTAATTACATGTCCAGTAAATGAACAATTATTTTTATTTGAATGAGTTCTCTTTGTGACATTATGAAAAATGACATATAGGACCACACAATTACGTTTCCTCTTTATTTGTTATTCTGATGTCAGTTTGTGACTTGGAGAAATAGGCATAAGAACAGAAGTAGATACCACCCACCATTTGATAAAAGTAGATGTTCCAATTCCTGATCACAATTGTAATAAGTAAATTACAATAAGTAAAATACAGAAAAAAGCAGAACAGAAATAACTATTACTTTCATAGCACCTTTTTTGAAGCTGTCAAAGTGATTAGCAAGCATGTATTAGTCTCATAACAACCCTATGAAACACTTCAGATAAAATATTTTATGGAAAGAATTTTACACTACCACAGTTAATCCAATATGTGAACTTCTGTATAATATATAAATTCTTTTTTGTTTTTCACTGTCTGCTCCCTTTTCTGGGAGTGATTTTTATTTATTTTACATGATCAACTATACTGAATTCATGTATTTCTGTAGTGACTTCTTACAACTAACTCCAAACTGAACAAAAGTTTCTGGGTATGAAACAAAGAATATGGTCTATATAGAAGGCAAACACAGAATGAAGTAGTGATCCTAATAATCTCCCTGGAACACAATAGGTGATAAATGCCACATTCCTGCAGAATTACAACTTCTTGCTCCTTTTGTGGGGGAAGGGAGGGGAGAAGGAGGTCATCTGAGGTGACAGGAGAGGAATGCAATCAGAAGCACCCATGACTCAGAGGTATAAAAAGAACTTGAGCCACAGTCAAGAGACCCATCCCAGTCCCCTCAATTACATCAGTGTAGGCTCTCTTAGAGAGAGTAAATACCTGCTCTGCAAAACTAGTTAAAGAATTACATATATTCTTAGAGTTTGTAACTGCAAAAGTATAGGCTGAGACCAAATATAGTCTTAGCTTTTTCTTCAGTTTTCTTTTTTTTCTAAATCATCTAATTTGCTTAATTTTGATATAGTATGATGTTTTTGTTTGTGTAATATTTCTTACACCAAAATTTGATAGTGCTTTACCACATGGCAGATATCCATCTGCAAATTCCATACAGACTAGGCAAGTTTTCAGCCACAGCTAATGTGTTGTTCAAAAACAGTACAAGTACTTAACATACTGGCAGTTTCTGGCCGCATGATTTTTTCTATGCTGCACTTCTCTGAGAATTCCTTTCAGAGATTTAATTTCTGAAGAACTGAATGGATAAGAGGGCAAAAGCATCACCTCTGAAATTAGGCCAAAGGTCAGATGAGCCCTATCTGACCTCCTGGGGTGGGTGCCAGTGTTCTCTGCTCCTTCAGCAGGTGACATGAACCTGGTACTGATGATGCCAGAAATTTGTTGCCACCACTTAGCCATGAGGGTACCAGCCTGGCATGGTCAGCCACAGCACTGCAAAGTCATCCTTGTAAATCTGGAATTTCCTGTGAGAGCCCTTAAGTGGTTTACAAGCCTAAAAGCCAGCTTTTGTCCTTGGCTTCCTCAGTGAGAGGTCCCATTGGACATGGCAGGGCAGCCATCACCTGCATCAAGTGTGGTCCTTGTTACCCTCTTGTCACTTTGGCAGAAAGGCCAGAGCATCTTGTGCTCTCCCATCTCCATTTCAGCTGTCACCTGTCCCTATCACCTCATGCATTAGGCAGCAGTCACAGCTACAGCACATACATTGTTAGAAACCCTCCATTTCAAGTGCTGACTTGGATGGGTGCCACACACCCCCTGGAAGCATCTGCATTTGAATTTAAATGGGTGGGTGAGTGACAGAAAAACTAGCTTCTTCTTCTGAAAAGGCTTTGGCAGATCATTGGTTGTCATCAAACCTATTGCGTTTCTTGCCCACTGCCAAAAATTCCACCTACATGCCTGATGGCAATTAGTCCTTTGTAGGTGCTAATGAATAAAAGCAGCACGCACACTTTACAGACTTTAAAAGAATATCCCAATCCATATATTAATTCCATATATAAACTCACACGCACACACAGTACCCCCTTCCCCTATCCACATGCCACTGTGCACCCACACCCAAATTCGTGCTTAGAAAAAAAGCAAGTAGCAGTAAGATGATCATCCAAATGTGTGCAAGTAGGATTTTCTTCATGAATCATTAGCTATTTTCCCAGAGCTCATCTACTGAAAAATGTACTGTTTTATGAATGCAGAAGGCATCCTACATTTGGGATAATGAAGTACATTAATTGCATGCTTGAACCTTTCAAAGGTCCAGACATTTCACACACTACCTCTAACCATGATTTTTCTGTGGTGTCCAAAATCATCTGGGATACAACAGTATGACAAAACCAGCCTTCAGGAAAACATACCAATAATTTAATAGAAGGGAAAATGAATGAAATAGAGGTACCATGAGACTTCACCACAGTACTTTCAAATCAACAAACCAAGCATTGCTTTCATGTTTCCTGTGTAATTCGGGGGGTGGGGCGGGGGGTGGTCTGGTTTATGTCAATTTTGGAAGAGAAGGTATCAAAACAGTATGAGGTAATTCACTCTATATAAACCTAATTAAAGTGCCATTTTATAACATTTTCCATCAGAGGAAAAAATCAGTTTTTTCAAAAGCAAGCTATTTTACAGAATTGCATCAACTCCAAAAATTTAGGGGGAAATACTGCATTTTGACTTTCATGTTATTGCTACATGTATAGAATACAAATAGACAGAATTAATTTTGAAAGTCAAACAGATTGAATTATTATAGAAAACATTGAAAGCATCCTGAAAATGACTGCATTCTTTTTTTCTCAGACTATTAATTTTGCATGAAGTTTTCAATTCAAGTTTACAACATTTTCGTAAATAAGGGAATTTCGCAACTACTTTGTAGAGTGCTCATGAACTAATCAGGAGTGTTCAGTACCTTATTCTGACATTTCCAAACAAAATTTCACAGCCTCCTAAAGGCTTCAGAAGGTCAGCTCTAAGCCAGCACATTGATATTTCAGCCTCACTAGATTACAGAGGGTTTTACCCTTTTTTGCTGGCTGAAGTGCAGACAGGAGTGATGTTGTTAAAGATTACAATGACACAGATTTTGATTTTAGAAGGTTGATAATGATTGTGTTTATTTTGGGGGTTTTTTTAATATTATTTTACAGAGAACATTGGTGAAACAAAGATAAACTTTTTAAATTACATTGGTTAAACTAGAGGGACATTAAGAAGAAGTCCCTCTTAGGGAAAGGAATGTAAACAAAGGTTACAGTTAGAAAAACATGTTTTTTGTTGACAAGAAAACTCTCTGGGAAAAGAGTTTCAGAAAACCAAAACCTGGCACAAACCAGGGCTACACAGGAGCAGTTGGAGAAGGCAATCAATAGCTCAGGAATTGAAGGAAAGTGGGCAGAAGCTGAACGGCAGTACCTGACATCAGCCGTAGAGGACAGCAGCCATTGCTGCATTGCTTTGTTTGGACCAGCAAGTAGCAGGATCTTTCTACCAGTAGACCATAAAAGTCAGGCAAGGAGTCTTGAGTGTCTTGAGTGTTTCCAGAGCAGGTGAAGACAACATTCACTTGCAACTGCAGAATAAAAAGCTTCTCTACAGCAGCCTCTGGTCCTCTCTGCCCACAGGGGCACATAGCTTCTTTTGTCTGGCAGTGGCACTCGGGCAAATCTCTTGCTTTGTAAATACTTTTCACATTGTAGGCATTAAGGATGAAGAGAAAGATGAGACAATTATCAGAATGTACTTTTGTGAGAGGCCTTAGCTGTCATGTCTTCTTATTTTAGTTTCTAGATGAGGTTTGTAACTTTTCTGCCAAAACAATACTTTCTAGAATTAATCTGCACTGGGCAGGGAACTTTTTTTCCATTTTAATTTCTTTTCTTTCAGCCTATAAGAGGATGACTGTCCTAGTCCTTTCCAATCCATAGCATATCCTAAAGTTCAGTGGGGATCAACAGTTCACGCACCCCAGGTCTTTTATCCCCACTTCAGAAATTTCTCCTGCAACTTTTACTTGCAGGTGAGAAACTCAGACCAAAAAATCTGGCTGTTTCTCTCTCATCAACATCCACTGAATCAGCTGCTTAAGCGTACACAAGTGCCCATACATAACAGCATCAGAGTAACACTTGTGTTAAACAGCTGAATGCTCTGAAAAGCCATAACACTACAAACTCACATTTCACTGGCAAACAGGACCTTACCACCAGGGTAGGCAATTGGGTGCTTTTGGAGTGCCACTACTATAACTTTAAACCCATTTTTCGAAAAGCTATTTCCATCACAGATGTTGAGGCACAGTTTCTCCAAATAAAGTAATATTAATGTCCATTGGGGTAAAACCCAATCATGCAGGGGTGGTTTTGCTTGCAGGGCAAGCCTACCTGTGGGACCTGTGTGCTTTGAAGATACTCCAAGATTTCAGGTGCACCTGCCATTGAGGCAGGCTCCTCTGATTGAGCTGCAGAGCTCCATGAATACCAAAAGTTCCAGCACATCTCTCAGAAGTCCTGGACCTAGATGTTGTTTTCTCTCAGCATAAAGAGCTAAACTCTCTGTCTTTTTTTGCTCTAGGATGCCCTAATCTTTGGGTTATACCACTCTGTCCCTGAAAGGGCATTTCCCACAGACAGCATGTGGGCAAGAAGTTAGGGCTGCCCCAGCCAGGGCAGCAACAGGCAAGACACCAGATCTGTAGTCTGATGGGCAGAACACACCACTCAAAGGAGGAAAACTGCTTTCGGAAATTATCCCAGGACAATTTTCTTTTTATTCAATGACTGTTTAATGTAAAATGCATTAAAAGCTTAGGAGCAAAACATGAAAACAAATGGAATGACAATATTTAGGTAAACTGACAAATACGTCCCTACTTCCCTGGGGACAAAAGTTTTCAAAGCTCCTTGGATTTAAATATCCCTTCAGCTTTCATTGTCCCCTATTTTGTTCTAGACAGTTTTGGGGAATATGACTGCTCAGAATATTCTATTTTATAAGGTTTTGAATATCCCCTGAGTTCCATTTATTTTAAGAATTGTCAATTTATCAAGGCCATAGATATAATCCTAGTGTTTACAAAAACCCCTAAACTTATAACTGGCATATCCTAACACTCTAAGGTGTATTGGTTTAGGATAAATTAGGGGGAGAATCTCTAAAAGGGAGTCCCCTCAAACAAACCTCCACTACCCCTCCCCCCCAGCCCGGGGTTGGGAAGGAAATTCTTTGGAGGAGGAAAAAGTGGAAAAAACTGGTTTTATTGAAAAAAAATTCTCCCCATCCCGAGTGGAATGAAAGGTGCAGGTTTACTCAGGGGGAGGGCTCCAAGCTTCTTTGGCGGGCTCCGGGTCTTCTCAGACATCTCGGGTCAGATCAGTTCCAGAGCCGGTCCAGTCTTGTGGGGTGGGAGGGAGGGGAAGGGAAAAAAGAGGGGGAAAGAAAAAAACGGAGAGCAGGCAGCAGGAGCGGCAGCAGCCAAAGCAGCAGCAGCAGCAGTAGCAGCAGCAGTAGCAGCCAAGGCAGCAGAAGCCAAGCAGCAGAAGAAGCTGAAGCAGCCGAAGCCAAACAGCTGAAGCAGCGGCAGCCCAGAAGCAGCTCTGCTCGGGCAGCAAAAGCCCGGCGAGCAAAACAGCGCTGCTAGACATAACAAAAACAGTCCACTCATATGGGATAGAGGCACTGTCAACCCAGAACATTCCACCCCTTATCCCATATAGTGGACGCACAATAAAACTTTCATCTCACTTACTCAAACCTTAGACACTTACACATTTCCATCAGTCTTACTTGCTCAGACTTTTGACACTTATACGTTTCCTTCTGACACATGAGTCTTACCCCACATTCAGATCTTCCTGAGGTACACATCGTGTTGTTCCATCTTTCTGCATTATCCACCAGGTATAACCCGGTCCTTGAGCAGAGACAACTCCACGGATGGGTTTGCCTGTACTCGAGGTAGGGTTGATCCACACTGTCTTTCCCAACAAACCTCTAACATGGGCCACTGGGACTTTATCTCCATCTACTACATTACGGAGCTGAGACTGAGCAGGACCCGCTTTGTTGGTAGAACCTTGGGTGTTGACTAACCAGATGGCCTTTGCTAAATGCTGCTCCCAGTTCTTTAAGGACCCCCCACCCAATGCTTTCAGGGTGGTTTTTAACAACCCATTGTACCTCTCCACTTTACCTGCAGCTGGTGCATGGTAGGGCATATGGTACACCCACTCAATGCCATGCTCCCTAGCCCAGGTCTTAATAAGATTATTTTTAAAATGAGTCCCATTGTCTGACTCAATTCTCTCGGGCGTACCATGCCTCCAAAGGACCTGCTTCTCAAGGCCCAGGATGGTGTTGCGGGCTGTAGCATGAGACACAGGGTAGGTTTCCAACCATCCCGTGGTGGGTTCTACCATGGTCAGCACATGGCGCTTGCCTTGGCACGTTTGAGGCAGTGTGATGTAATCAATCTGCCAGGCCTCGCCATACTTGTACTTAGACCAGCGCCCTCCATACCAGAGGGGCTTCATCCACTTGGCCTGCTTAATGGCAGCGCACGTCTCACAGTCTCGGATAACTTGAGAAATACTGTCCATGGTTAGATCCACCCCTCGGTCTCGTGCCCACTCATAGGTGGCATCCCTGCCCTGATGACCTGAGGCATCATGGGCCCATCGAGCTAGGAACAACTCTCCTTTGTGCTGCCAATCTAAGTCTATCTTAGACACCTCTATCTTTGCAGCCTGATCTACTCGCTCGTTGTTCTGGTGTTCCTCATTAGCCCGACTCTTGGGGACATGGGCATCTACATGACGGACCTTCACATGTAGTTTCCCTACTCTGGTGGCGATGTCCTTCCACTCATCAGCAGCCCAGATTGGTTTTCCCCTACGCTGCCAGTTAGCCTTTCTCCACCTTTCCAGCCAGCCCCACAGAGCATTAGCTACCATCCACGAATCGGTGTAGAGGTAGAGCTTTGGCCACTTCTCTCTTTCAGCGATGTCCAGGGCCAATTGAACAGCTTTGAGTTCGGCAAGCTGGCTTGACCCACCTTCTCCTTCAGTGGCTTGTACAACTTGTCTCGTGGGGTTCCATACAGCTGCTTTCCACTTCCGGTTCATCCCTACGATGCGGCAGGAACCATCAGTGAAAAGAGCGTAGTGTGCTTCTTCTGCTGGCAGTTGGTTATATGGTGGAGCTTCTTCAGCCCGGGTTACCTGCTCTTGTTCTTCTTCCTCGGTGAGACTGAAGTTCTCAGCTTCCGGCCAGTTGGTAAGTATTTCCAAAATCCCAGGGCGATTCGGGTTTCCAATACGGGCGTGCTGAGTAAGGAGGGCGATCCATTTGCTCCGTGTGGCGTCAGTGGCGTGATGGGTGGAGGGAACCTTTCCCTTAAACATCCATCCCAGCACCGGTAGTCGGGGTGCCAGGAGGAGCTGTGCTTCCCGGCCAATGCACCAAAAAGTGTATTGGTTTAGGATAAATTAGGGGGAGAATCTCTAAAAGGGAGTCCCCTCAAACAAACCTCCACCACCCCTCCCCCCCAGCCCGGGGTTGGGAAGGAAATTCTTTGGAGGAGGAAAAAGTGGAAAAAACTGGTTTTATTGAAAAAAAATTCTCCCCACCCCGAGTGGAATGAAAGGTGCAGGTTTACTCAGGGGGAGGGCTCCAAGCTTCTTTGGCAGGCTCCAGGTCTTCTCAGACATCTCGGGTCAGATCAGTTCCAGAGCCGGTCCAGTCTTGTGGGGTGGGGGCGGGGGGAAGGGAAAAAAGAGGGGGAAAGAAAAAAACGGAGAGCAGGCAGCAGGAGCGGCAGCAGCCAAAGCAGCAGCAGCAGCAGCGGCAGCAGCCAAAGCAGCAGCAGTAGCAGCCAAGGCAGCAGAAGCCAAGCAGCAGAAGAAGCTGAAGCAGCCGAAGCCAAGCAGCTGAAGCAGCGGCAGCCCAGAAGCAGCTCTGCTCGGGCAGCAAAAGCCCGGCGAGCAAAACAGCGCTGCTAGACATAACAAAAACAGTCCACTGATATGGGATAGAGGCACTGTCAACCCAGAACATGGGAGTTCAGTTGCAGTTGATGTCTCATCTGTACTCTCCATTCAGAATCCCAAAACTACATGACTACATTTGTAATCTCCTGGTCTTTTTCAGTCATAAAATTTTGCTATTTTCTCCCTTGCCAAGTGATTGGTAAAATGGAAAGATACACATAAAACAAAGGCAAAGATATAAATTAAATTAATATTTCTAGAAATTGATTTATTTCAAAGTACTTTTAATATTTACAAAATTCAATAAAATTTCACGCACAGTAACTGCTCAAACCAACTGACTCATCCTGATGTCCACATGATTTCTTTAAAACCAGAAAACTTCTTTTTAGTGTTCAAAACATAATATTTTCCTGGAACAGATGCCTTGTTTGATAAAAGTGTCACATTTCTGTAATATTTAAAATAATGTTTCAGTTTAACCAAGATGCAAGTAACAGTCAATGAGTAGAAAAAGTTATCGTGAATGTGTTTCTGCCCAGTATCAATGAGATGACTGAAACATTCTGATAAAAAGTATTTGATACTAAGTCATGGCTGAACAATATGTTTTGCTTTCTTAATTATTACTTTAATTGTTAGCTCTGTTTAAAAGGGTTGTCAGTACAAAGTAGTGAGGTGAGGCTGTAACCTTGGGCTAATATTATCTTTTTAATGATTCACTTGTAATTCTGTGTAGCTTTTATAATCTACATCTTATCCCTTCTGCCTTTAAACTTTGTGACAAACAATCTATTCTAATAGCTAGAAAAAAAATCCAGCCCCCCGTGAAGAACTGCTTTTAAGTTGGTTTTGCTTTTCTGTTTTCTGCAGTAGCACATCTGTCCCTGAAAGGTTTTAAGTGTCTTTGTAATTGATATGTGAGGAACCTCAAAAAGATTTATTTACTTTGGCTCAGTTAGAGGCTTTGGTTTCTAGTGCTTGTTCAAACCTCCTAAAACTGCAAAAATAGATGGGGAATCTCAAAATGTTTCACTGTGTTTTTGTCGCCTCCCTGTATTCAGTAGGAAGTTTCACAAGAGCCTTCTTTATAGTAAACTGACATTCCTATTAATGGATTTACATCTTAACTGTGGAGTTAGCTGCAGATTTACACTGGCCAACTTAGCTGTAATCATCACAAAACATAGATGGAGGCCATAACAAGCTACCCTTATCCCACGTCTGCTCCTTTGGGAGTCTAACCCAAGAAACTAGGATTTCTGCTGTGACAGTGATCTTTTCCTCAAAACTCTCGATCTTTATCACCAATGTAGCTGAGAATTGAGTCTCTAGTGTTTACTATCCAGATGTTTTCTAGGAATTTAAAATTACAGTTTAGAACATATTTTTCCTTTGGCAGCATTTTGTCCCACTCAAATGACAAAAGCATCACAAAGAGAAACAGCTCAGGCCCTATGTGCTGGAGAAAACACATGGAGAAGGATCAGCACAATGGTGTCATGAGGTTGCACCACATGTGCCATCTGGCCACAAGAATGTAATGTCTAAGCTGCAAGACCTTCTACATTGACTAAGGGCATAGCTAGGCATGTAGGCAAGGCACCTATATATATATATATATATACATATATACATACATACACACACACACACACATATATATAAAAGGATCCATAGATTATGAGGATACACTAAGCATTGCTGGTTGGCAATGGTCCATTCCTGTACCCTGGCCTGTGTTGCCTGCTCCCCAGATGGCTGATGCCAACTGTGCAATTGCCCAGCCCAGCCTCTTTCACCTTGAAGTCAACAAATTAATTGTTTCATCTTGAAAAGGCATGAAAAATCCATACAGTTATTTAATGTCTCAGAGCTGAGCATCAGATCTAATAAATTCTTCTAGAGCAATGTAATTCTATTAGTCCTTAGAAAATGGAGAAAATAAGAACTCCTTTTCATGCACCTTTAGTTTCCAAATCCTAATATCTATGCAAATATTACATGTTTCTGCAGGGGTTTTTTTTCTGTATAGAATGTTAAAGGACTCAATAGGTAGTCTAGAGTATCTAAAGATTTCTAAAGGTGGATGGCATGGACCAGTGCCAGAGAAACTTGGGCAGCTTTACACTAGGGAAGGAAACTAAATTTTTTCTAAATCATACTCATATTTAGGATCACTACTGTTGGAAACTCAGAGTTATATTCTCTAGTTTTACCTGTAGAGGAGTCTGCCTCAAAGTACCCATATCCAGCAATTGTACTGGCAAGGCCCACACTTAGCTGCCAATGATACATCTCACAGTAATAATGAAACTGAAGTTACCTGGGAAAGAGAAGGAAACTTAGGTCATCTGGATAGCTGATGTGGAACACTGTGGTGTACGTTGGACATTGGCAAAACAGAATAACAAAGTACAGACAAAGAAAAGTTCTCACAAGAACACCTACACTTACACTTACACCTTACACTTGTTAGATTTATTTAAATCTACCAGATTTATATCTAACAGATTTCACTTATCCCTCTGGGTATATGGCTTGATTTTCACAGGGTCCAAATGCTCACACCTCCATTGTGTCTTCCATTAAATAGGAGCACAAATGCTAGCAGTTGTTTTATAATCACTAATACCTGTTTTCTTAGACCTCTAAAATACAGCATTGTTCAGGCTTGTTTCTACTGTCATTCACATCAGCCTTAGGTGTATTTACATAGATACTCTGGGATGGTACATAAAGGCACAAACAAAATGAAACAAATAAATTAGGGTCTTGGACTGTTACTGAATATAACACCTGATGATAAGCTTTCTCCTTTTACCCATTTCAAAGACAGATCTTGAATTGCTATGGCAAATATGCATTCCCCAGCTTGCTGAAATCTGGAATCAGATTCAGAACAGAACTTAAACACTTTGGCTCACATTAGCTCACAGCAAAAAACCTTAATACAAACAAAGGCCACAGGTAATTTTCAACACAGTGCAGAGCAGCTCTAATCCTGGGGTATTAGTTCCTAACACTAAGTAATAGGAGCTCTTAAAAGAGCTCAACACACAAGTCACGTATAACAAATGAGGTAATTTTCTTAGCAGATGTTTATTTTTGTCATATATAGAAATACCAACGGAAAATCTTATATCACCAGGTGAGTCAGCAGGAGTGAGATGTGTCATCATAGGAACCGCAGGGTATCTCCTTGTTTGGCTTCATTATCTAGTCATTGTTGCTAAGAGGAATTGAAAAAAACTTCTTCTTAGAGGGTAGGAAAACCCCATTACATCCCAGGATGATGAAGAAAGGAAACTACATCTTGTGTCATTGAAGCAAGACAGTCACCGAAGTACATACTGTGAAATGACGCAGAGGGATTTCTCCGTAAGAAAACCCATGCTGCTTGCTACTGACAGTGATTAACTGTCTCACACACAGGAAGCAAGGATAACACATTCCCTCTTTAAACCAACTTGGTTATTTTAAGTATATCAGGTCTTTTTCCTGTTTACCTCCAGGGTAGCAACAGCAGTCCCAAAAGACAACTACAACCCTTCTTATGCTGGATTTTTGCCTTCCTCTGAGTAGTAAGAAATTTCCCAGAATTCATTAAAAGCTTCATGTTAGTATTGTGAACTGCAGTTCTCAGATGATGAAAAGGTAAGTATTTCTCTGCTTGTTTTACAATATTTGGATGCCCCTTGAAATCTGTGGGGTTTAAGTTCTGTTGTGAGATCAAAAATCTTTTCTCAGGAAGGCTCATAACGCTTGCCCTGGCTTCACTAAAGTCAGCATAGCTCATCTGAGCAGAACTCATTTTAGGACTTAAAAGTGTAATTCGAGACCTGTGGTTCAATTTCCATTTGGCACTGGCTAAATGTGGTGACATGACTAGTCTATGGTTTCTGATCTTATTTCCTTTCTTGCCCTAAAATGACTCAAAGAAATGTCTTCACAGAAGACACTGCCTGCATAAGATCAGGCTTCATTTTAGTAATTTTTAATTCAGAAGGGAAGAGGAAAGATGATGTGGTTCAAAAGCTGAAAAATAAATTAAAGAAATTTAAACTGTAAATATACATATATATATATGTATATATGTATATGTATATGTATATGTGTATATATATATATATAAATATACACAAACATTTAACAAGAAAAGCTTGTCACCACTGGAGCAACTAATCCTTCATCCTTTTCTGTGTTTGAACACGGCTTATATCTGTCTCTAAGAAATGTACAATCATTCCAGAGCTTCCAAACTGTGATACAGATCACACCAGTGTGTAAGCCATGCCAAAGCCAGGAGCTGCCGTTGCTGACAGTAGCCCTCAGTAGTGACATTAGGTATGGGAATGCATTAAAAAACAATTACACAGACACACACAGAGGAAAATTCAGTCTACTTTTCCTCAGGAGACAATGTTATCCCCTGGAATGGGAGGGCCAAGGTGATTCATGCAGCCCAAAAAGATTTACCAAGTACAGAATCTAAAATGTAAACTCTAAAGCATCTTTAGGAGGTCTGTCAGCAGGATATTCAGTAGGCCTTACTCAATCACGAGTCAGAAGAAACTCCTGTGGAGTGGTATGCTAAATTTGCTCAATAGAAATGACTAAGAGAATAAACTCACAGGTCTCTTCTCAGATCCCTCTACTATTAAAGGCAAATTAACCACATGCCACAGAATTAAAATTTCTCTTCTTTTTGTGACTGATGGATGACTCCTGGAGTGGAGGCTTAGACTTTATATCCCACTACAAAGTCTGGCAATGAGGCATCTGAAATCTCTTTATCTATTTGAGCTTTATTCTGACCATCAAAATTTGACAAGAGATGAGCCATGAGATTCTACCACCACCAATTCTACTCTCCCCAGTTGCCATTAGAAAAAAAAAAACCACCCACAATTTCTGTATTTCCAACCTTTTTTCTTGACCACAGGCTATAATTGCAAGTGTCTTAACATTTCATTAATCATTCTAATTAAAAAAAAAACCAAACCAAACCAAACCAAACCAAAACCAAAACCAAAACCAAAACCAAAAAACAACACAAAAAACCACACCAAAAAATACCCAAAAAACCCCAAAACCAAAACCAAAACCAAAACCAAACCAAACCAAACCAACAAAAAAAAAAAAACAACAACAACCAACCAACCAAACAAAAAACCCAAACAACACATATCTGAACATAGAGCAAGGTCTGGACTTCAGTATCAGGCTAAAACCTTTGCTCTGATCTGAATATTATAAGGATCAAAGGATACTGAGCTGATCTCCCTCAAAATATTCTAAAAGTAGATCAAATGTCTGATTTTCAGAAGAAAAAAACCCACAGAATGGAGCTCCTATCAACCCGCCCCCCCCTGATATTTAGCACAAATACTAACTTGAGATTGCAAGAGTGTTCAGAGAAGTCTCTCACATAAGTACCTGAGAAACATTTTATTATTTTTTCTCAGGAGTTGTTGTTTTGAAACCAAGAACACTAAGATAACCCAAAGTTACCATTTCTGTATTTAGGTGCATGTGCTGGCTTTTAAAAGTGATAAGTAACTGTATGTATATATACAAATACATTTTAATACATTTAGTTCCCATCATATTTTCCCCAAACAAAAAAGGAAAAGAAGCTTTGATCTGGGATGAAACAGAGGAATATTCTGAGCGTCAATTTATATTTTGGTTTTGTTAAAAGTTCAATACATAAAATTAAGTATTTCAAGGAGATAATTTTGAATTCACAAGAAAAAATATTATAAATTTTTCTTCCAAATGATATATTGATGGAAAATCATCATACTACTCTCTCTTACAGGAAATGCTCACTGAAATTCTTCTTTTTACACCAAAATGCAGCACATATTTATTTGTCAGTGATGTACAAAGGGCAGATTCAGAAGCAGTGAACATGAGGGAAGTGGAAGACTAGGCCCTGAACCCTTCTATACGGTGACCAAGGGAGCAGCATGAGTCTGTCTTAGGAGAGATTTAAGTTGGATATTAGGAAAAAGTTCTTTCCCCAGAGGGTGTCTGGGCGCTGCAACAGGGTGCCCAGGGAAGTGGTCATAGCACCAAGCCTGACAGAGTTCAAGAAGCATTAAGGTTGTCAGGAGTTGGGCTTAATGACCCAATTGGGTCCTTCTACATCATAATATTCTATGATTCCATGACTCTATGAACAGGAAGGGATAAATATTGCAATACTGAAAAGTTGTTTTTTCCTTATTTTCTTTCATAGTCTTTCTGTGGGAACAAGATTTTTTGCATATTCACACCTTGTCTAGGAAATGGAACTCAGTTCTTTTCATATATTATAAATCTTTTCCATGAAACTTTGGACTAGGCTCCAGAAGAATTCAAATTGTGATTGCTTTCCACTCAGTAAGCATCCCTCATGCACATCTCAAGTATTCCACACTGGCTGACACAAATAATCTTCACTGACTGAGTACAACTATCTAAAGTAGGAGAAGAGCGAACACTCCCATTTAGGGGAAATTTACTCCACAAGCTGTTAGAAAAATGAGATGCCCTAACAAGATGGTGTGGTTGTACCAGGAGACTGGGATGTCCTGAGAGATACATGCAGGTGACAGCACAAAGTCACCTCAGGAAGTCAGGTGGCATGAGGAGGACCCATCCTGCAGGAAGGCTTGGGGAATATGCAGAGGCTTCATCTCTGGCCTTTTGTCAAAGAAACACTCTCACGTGTGTTTGAATACTGCATCATTTCAGCAGAGAGGGAAAGGCTTCCAAGCTGCACAATTATGCTATTGTAATCACAAAGCACAGGCCAAATTAGACAGAGCACCTCTGTTTTCCTGAATCTGGTTTTATAAGCTACATTCTAGTGGCGCTCCATCACGGTGCTATGCAGAAGTGTCTGGCATTGTTTCCATCACAAACAAATCTTTATGTCCTAAATTCATGCTGGACGGAAACTTGGCTTCCATGGCACAAACCTAAGAATTACATTTGTTTGTTTAAACAAATTTGAGGGAAAACATACTTGGTCATCTTTGAGCTATATGATGACAAGATGATTTAGATCTCCCATAAAAGATATAATTCTTTTATTCTCCTCACGCCAAATAATGATGTTTTCTTATAGCTGGACGGTTACTGGCTAGGAGTACAAACCTATCGAGAGAAGCCAACTCGCAGCTGTATTGATTAGGACAGCAGATGCTGAGCACCTCACAGGATGTGGTTCTTCCTTTGGAAGAGTGAAGACAAAGGTTTATCTCCTACATTTATAAGACTGAATTTTCATTTGACTGATGCTTCTCTTAATAAAGCTAAATTGGAATTGATGTATTTTCACTGTATTGTATACTATTGGAACTATTTTATCCTCCCTAAACAGTGCCTATTTACAAACCACTACTATAATAATACATCCTTTAAAGGAAACATCCTATAAAGATAAAAACGAAATATGTAAGAAATGCAACCAAAACTCAATTTTTCACTTTTACCCATCAAATGATAATTTATGCTTATGTAAAGTAAAATTGAAAGAAAATGAGCATGACATTCTGTACCCAGCATCAAAAAAATCAGAACTTTAAGTGATTGAAGAGATACACACAATTTTTTACTGATGTCTTTATAGAATATAATGCCTTACATCACTTAGTTAAGCAAATTGTCCCTTGGAGAAAAAATTGTAGTCTAAATGTATTCATAATTTTCTGTTTATAGAGCCGAAGTTGTATCATTTTGGGTTATCTACATGATTTCTTGTATTGATTCAATCCCACTAATAACTGGCACTGAAGTATCATGGAGGAATAGACAGAATTATAAATCATTAATAAAGCTTTCTCTGAAACAAGAGACAAAAGCAACCTTAGTAAATGCTTCATTATCATTCCACTTTTATTATCTCCTTTATTTTTTACCACCTTCATTTTATCTTCATTTCATTCAGTTGTGATCTAGACTCTACAAGGTTTTTTCGAAGAGAAGGATAAACAAGTCCAGAACAAACAAATACATATTCTCAGGGAAGCACACTGGATGATGCTAGGAACAGATCCCTTTGAATATATTTTAGACATTCTTCTTTTGAATGTCTTAAACTGACTTGTACCTTTAAAAGCTATTGAGTCTGAAGACAATAGAAGCATATTTATACCATAGAAGCAAAATTTTAAAATTTATGAAATATATAAGTTCACATGAAAAACTGGAGCTCTTCTCCTTTACTGAAATCAAGTCTGTAGTGTGTAGGTATAAGCAAGACAACCATGCAGTTCTCAGCCACCTGGGCCCCAGCTAAGAACATTCTCACAAACCACTCTTAAAAACTCAGCAAGGCCTACAAGCTAATTATCTTTTCCAAATCATCTCTTAAGATTTAATTTCCAGTGCTAAATATTTGTTCTTGGCATACTCAGAGGAACTCAGAAACAGAGATTAAACAAACCATTATATGAATAGACACCTGCTACACTATGGCATACCATTAACAAAGAGAGCATAGTGGCGTACCGTTAACAAAGTCTCAACAAATTACTTTGTTTGCTCATTGTTGCATTTAAGCAAGCATTTGCCATCTAAAATAAATTCTGAGCAGCTTCCACTATGGAGATATTTGTTCTTAACATCATCATTTGCTACAACAGTGGCCAGAAGTGGATTTTTCCATCCTACTAGATTGTAGTTTGCTTTGTCACAGTAATTATCTATTACTCCCATGTATATTGTGTGTTTACAAGTTCCATACCACATGCTTCCTTCTGAACCAAAGTGATGGTCTTTCCTGAAGAGTTAGAGTTATGAGAATGAGTTAGAAAGAAGAAATATACTGGTAGTCACTGAAAATCTCACTGTTGAAGGATCTTCAAGCCAGACACGCAATTGCTTTTGGATAGAAGAAGGAAATTAAGAAGCTGGATGGTGAGCTAAGTAGCCAACATTAGCCAAGAAAGACCCTTGCAAGATGTTTGCAAAAGTTTACCAAATTTTCTAAGTCACTAAGGATCATCTGGACCTCCCATTATACTTACAAATATCTGTCTAAATTCACGGAGTCCTCCACACTTCTCTGATTTTGGGATACATACCCATGCTCTTTCCTTTGCAAAAGCAGCACCTCTACACCTCATAAGCTTACTGTGCAAAAGCAACCTATACTCAACTTCTTCCCAGTGCTACAACCTTAACAAGTACCAAGAAGCATGTTTTACTCATCAATGCAAAACATTGTGTCTCATTCATCCTCCCTGGGACTTTTTTATAGTTCACTATTTTTTTCTGGCTTGCTAAGAAATGCCACAGATCCACTCTTCAAGAACCAGTCTTTAGTTAACTTTTCTGAACTTCTACCACTAACAACCATCTCTTTCAGAAGTGTTATTTTTCCCCACTAGTCTCCTCTTGATTTTTTTTCCCTCAAAAATTTTGACAGGGTGAGCAACTGATCTTTATCTTCTTCAAAAGCTTCTCTTACTATCCATTGCAATATCTGATTCTGTAGTGTATGCACTGCTTGTTGCTTCTTCCTAAGAAGAGAAGTCAAAATTGATAGTTGACATTCCCTAAAAATAAAATCCTATTTCCCTTTGTGAAATGAAGCAAATATGTACATTAAATCACTAGCTAAAATAATTGGTTACAGTTTCCTACTGAAGGAAAATGAGGAATATGATCTCTATGTGAAAGCATGACAAAGTAACACCTGTGGATTTGACATGATCAGACCCTAATATTTGTGAGTAAACCAAGATCAAAATGCAAGGTAGTTTCCAGTCAGACTGAAAATAGCTCAGAGCAGCTTGCATTGATCTGTCCCCGTGTTTCTGACAGTGCCACATGTTAAAAAAATAGTTTTTAAGTTAAGTTTGAAACAGGGAAAGGATATCTTAATAAGAAGCACGTGTGTGCACACTCATTTGCAGACAAACACACATTTTCTTGACACAAACTGTCACCTGGATATTGGTTTCAATATCCAGCATCTCAGTTCTCTGCAAACATTTACAGAAAAACCAAATGCATGAAGTCCTGGGATCAGTAAAATCCATGGCAAAACTCCCACTGAGCTATCCTCATTTTTGAACTCAACCTCAAGTCAAAGTGTCTTTTTGTTTATTTTCTTGTTCCAATACTTTTCTCTAATGATATTAACACAGGAGAAATAACTTCTTGTCAGCACAGCTCTACAGAAATTGGCAGGTTTTGTTTCAAGCTGTTTATGCAAGCTTCTTCTTTGGTTTGATTAGACTATTCTTGCTTCAGCATTTGGACCCAGATCAAGAAAGAAATTTCAAATTCTGCCCACAGAATATTCATGTAGCATCTGAATTGGAATGAGGTCATTCTGCCTTCATTTTCATGCCTTGAGGTTTGTTGCTAGCTTTAGAACCAGAAATCTGCAGCAAAAGCTTCTGAGCTTCTTTCACCTAGCTTCAGGACCAAATTATCCAACATCAGAAACTACTCACCCTGGTGAATACATGCCAACAGCTATCACACAGTGGTATCTGAGATGGAGCATTTATTTCCTCTTTAACCCTAAGGAAATATTATGATAACAAAATATCATCACTCCTGGAAAGTATTGACTTTCACATGAACCATTTTTGGACCAGCTTGTCTGAAATTCATTACGCTAACCAAAGATTGGTGGGTTGGGCTTTTTTTCTGTTGTGTTCTAAGAAACTGCAATCATAAAAGCTTGATGCCATGTGAGATCGGACAAGAGAAGCTCTGAGAAGCTCCTCTTAACTGTGCAGCTGTAGCCCAGACTAAGAGAGAGTAGCATTTACAGCAATGTTAGTTTGTGGGTTTCTGAAAATCAGTGCTCACTGCTGTAAAAGAGCTTATATGTCCTTCTAAAAAACATTTCAAGTTGGAACCAAGTTTCAAGTGAAACTCTGAAGCTTACTGTGAGGGCCCTTACTCAGCTGGCATGTCCAGTTTATTACTGCTATATATCCTGAAGATGATCCCAAAGGTCTCCCAGAAGCACCAAAGTATTTTTTTTTTGCTAATTTCTTGTTATTCTTATTTCTTTGTCATTCTCAGTACCTAATTTTTGTTCTCCTTACAGCTGTTCCTCTCTGATCGATCTTCCTCCCTGCGTCACCATGCTAATCAAATACAGCACTGTCCTCCCAGTGACACCATTTGTCAATTCATGTGCACATGATGGTCAAAGGCAGTTTTGTTGCAGCATCACCTTAGATATTTCAGACAAGAGCTCCTCTAGTGTCACCCCCGATAGTAGTTGGGGTGCAAAGGTCATCCCCATCCATCTGAATAGAAAATTCACAGCATTGCTTCACTTACACATTCATCTATATGCAAAGGGCAGAGAAGTCTGGCACCCTGGAGAAGACTGTTGCTGACTGGCTGACTGACATGCTGACTCGGGCATGCAGGGCCTGGTTAGTGTTCCCATAGACATGTAACTACACACATAACACTATTCTGTTTGACTTTCCCCCCCTTGGTTTCATTTTCCAAATCAAATTTTAAAGGGTTGGATCTGACCTTCTCACCCTTAGAAACAGTGAAAGAGCTCAAGCAGGAATACCTGGCCAGTCACACTACTGAAACAAAAACAATTACTGCCTTATTTAACAAAACAAGCCACAATCTCAAAATGGTAGAGGCCGCCTATTTTGTTAAGGTCTTAATAGCATATTTTATGGTCCCCTGAGGAATAATTCTCCTTATTCAGAGAAACGCTTATTAACCTTCATAATTTATTTGTGGCTTCACTAAACACGCACGTACTATACTATATGGCCATTAATCCTGGGAATGAACTTAATAATGATGCGTTCAGTTTAGCTCAGATAACCACCCAGATTTCTGGACACCTTTTTGAATATATATTAACTGTTTGAGACTCACTAATACACTTTTTCCAAAGTTTCAGTTACATGGCACTCTCTTTCTAGTCAGCCCTCCCAGAAGGTCGCCAGTTTGCTCCCATCATGTTAGGTGAAGTGTTCAACTAACTCTTAACTGGCACCACAACTTGCTTATTTGTATTTCTGAGATAAAACCTTAACTGTTAGCCGGAAGGTCCTAGAGAAATGCAGCCTGTATTGTAGTCCTAGACTTTGCCATCAAACATACATGCTGGCTCTCTCCCATAACACTTGTTTCAGTGTTCTTCCCCTGAGGAAGATGATAATAGTGGAAATACAGAAGCTACTCCGTCTGACTCCGATGAATTTGGCATGTAGCTTGTCTGTGCTTAACCATATAGCTTTTGTTACTTCTAGTTTGGTTTTTTTCCCAATAACCTACTTAACTAGGCCTTTTTTGGTTGCATTTGATACAGGATGTTATGCGTGTTTGTCCTGTCCCTATCACTGCAGGATTCTGAACCTGTTTAGGATTCTAAACACAGACATATCATTAAAAATAATTATTTATCTACAAAGCATTTAAAAAATATTAAATTTCCCAGAAATACAGTCTTCCTACTAAAGAGAACAGATGCCCAAATATTGAGGTCAGTCTCTCTACTAATGCCTATTGTAAGGGTTTTTTTTGACTACTTCTTATTCTTTTGACTTTTTCTGCTGCTTTTAGATAGTTATTACAACTGAATATGAAGAACACCTCCTTAACATATTCCATCATTTTCATAAAATGAACAAACCCAATACTAATGATGCTACTCCCAGAATTTACTAGCATAGTGATATTTCTGTGGAGCCTGTGGACAGAATAGCCATACCACGGCTATGTGAGCAATTACTGCTTGAACCAGAACTCACTTTAGAGAAAGCTATAGTTATTTCTAGCCAAATTGTGACTGCAGTAGCAAGGGCTAAAATAATTGCTCAAGAGACTATAGACCATGTCCAAGCAGTTCATTCATTAATGGGCATAAACTGGCATAAGTGTAGCAGGCAGAATGGTGGTAAACAGAGCACATTTGATACATCTAGGAAGCACCATGCCATCTTAACACCCTCTGATACTTCAAAGTCAAGCTTTGATTGTGAATCTCTACTGTGTATTGTTAACTTCACTCTGAAATAAAACCATGGCCTGCAGACAATTTCTATGAAATTATGGGTATGATAAGGGTGAGATAAAAGAATCACAAATCTGTGCTTCCAGTTGTCACAGTCAAAGACACTTGAAGACATTAGATATTCAATTTCTACTAAAACAAGATCAATAATTTAGTGATCAAACAAAAACACACTAATGCACCTGGGCTTCAAGCCTACAATGATTAAAAATAAAACTTGGAAAACTTGGTCAGATTAACCAATGTAACAAGCCTGACTAAATCTGCAGATGGGCTGAAATAGCAACACTGAAAGATGTGAACTGCCCTGTTAACCAATAGAACAAGCACTTCACAGGATCTTATCAACACCACTGTAATTTATGCATCAACTATTAGTTTATCCCTTGGGATGATCAGGGAAAGAGATAAAGAGCTCTTTGTCATCTTTGTCTGGTTGGCTCTATAAAGGAGACATGAGCAAGAAAAGCTTCTGACTGGCCTTGGGAAGAGAAGAAAGTTGGCTGGTCTGGCCAAATCAGGAACTTACTTGCTTGTCCTGACAGCTCAAGTCCTTGGCACTAGGCCACAAGTTTCACATAACTGCACAAGAACAAAGACCCCAATGGGACCAAGTAAGAGGATGCTGCTGTTGGAAGTGAAGCACTTGATTCTGTTTAAGGACCCCAAAATGGTAAGCTTCTCTGTAGGTTGCACCAGCTAATATCAACTCAATGTGAATGAGCAAGGCAAGAGAAACACATATTGTGTTACGTGTTCAAATGCATTGGTTGACGTTCCTGCACACAATTAAATAGAAGCCTTGAAGTGAAAATGCTTCCATTGCTTGCTCATGACCTATGGTGGGGAAGGCCATAGGGTCTTTGCTTCCTAGCAAATAATCCCATCTTGCTGAACAACACAAAGTACATTACTGAGTAGGGGCAGAACATTTGAGGATACCTCACTTGCAGAAAATGCAGGAAGATCCCCTGACATAAGTGTGATGGGTCATCTCTGCCGAGCAGACTTGCAAAGGACACTGCCCTGTATCTCACTGAATGCCAAAGCCAGGTGCCTTCAACTTGTTCAGACACTACTTAGACAGTTGACTGCAAGAGCAATGGCTCAGATTCAGGTTCAAGTCCTAGGAAATCCTGTTACTTGCCAGAGAAAAAAGAAAGGAGCTGTAACACTGCTGGCCCAGCTGTATCCATTGTTCCTGACATGGTGTACTAGGACCTTTTAGAGCACTATCAGAGAGCACAGAGTATGTGACTGCTTGTAACAGACTACACCGGCCAACGCCTAGAAATAAGCTTTTTTCTGTCTCACTTCTATAACTGTGCATATATAAAATACTCCTGTGTTGCCTTAATTATGCCCCTATTTGCAATTCAAGCCTTGTTAGGTAAAACCTCTAAGAATAAAATAAACAGAGGAGGTGACTTGTTCTTTTTCCTCTATTTTCACTAGCACAGTCAAAAAAGTGAAAGTAGGAAAATACAAAGCTTTTCCTAGAAATATTAATTTTTAACTGCAAATATGTTTTAAATTATTTTAGTAATCTCTTCACAATTTTAAAACCTCTTGTCTTTTATGCACTTAGAGATTAGGGAGGCATCATTCTCAGTAGCAATTACTACTTTCCATTGAAAATTAATACAAAATTACTCTGACAAGGTGTACTGAGTAAAATGTGCAAATACTTGTTTTATTCAGACCATGGTGATCACCACAGTATTCCCAGTTCACCTAAATATACATGGAACCCTATATTATAATTCCACAAGTTCCTTTCCTGTTTGGTCATAGTAATCACAAAAAAAGTTTTCTGACTGAAAACTCTATGCACCACTGTAATGTGAAATTGACTACAATTAATTAGTAATGCGCAGTTTACAGAGATGCTACGTATATTTGTACATAGTATCTGCAAAGAATAAGTAACAGGATAAGACCAAATGTTTTTCATGGATTTTTCATGGTTAGGGTTGACCGCAACTTAAGCTTTGTCAATAAATATATTAAAATGTAAATCTCATTTAACACAACTCGCACCCTCTGTCCTAATTCTGGGAGGACAGAAATGGTCCTTTACTGACTTGCCCTGCTGGCTGCCGGTACAATAGGGTCATGAGCAATGCAGCCTAAGTAAATGGAGAAGACTGACATTTCTATTTATTTACAAAGGATAGCTTCCTTCCTTTGGTCTGCCTTTCTCCCTTCTTCACCCCCGCAGTCTAACCCTGCCCTGTCTGGTGTGTGGGCATGGTATTTGTCTTCCAAACAAAACAAATAGAGTTAGCATTCACCAACTGTGACTTATCTGACAACTCAACACTCTGTTTCAAGTCGTTCACTGTTGCAACTTGATTTCCACAAAGTCCTGCGTCATACTGGGGCACCCTGCCAGGTCATAGGCTGCTCCATTTCTTCAAAATGGAAATTTGTTAAGTTTCTGAGGTCTTTGCTCCTTATCTTATGCTGTTTCATATACTAATGAAGGATCATGTCAAATGGTATTATTGCAGGGAACAGCAATTCATAGTTTGGCAAAACTGTCCCTCCGTTTTCAGTGTGAATTTTTGCTACTCCATTTGGCATAGGAATTCACTCAGTTCCTTTCCTGTGAATCTCCTAGTATTCTTCCCTGGACTAGAACAAAATTCCTCCTATATGGCTCAGGTGTCAATTACTCCAGTTCAGGGGTACACATCCTCTCCCTATCTCTAATCAGACTTGTTTCAGACATAGTAGGGCATGGATCCAGACTGCTGCTATGATCAATTACTTCATGACCTTAGCTGCACCATAGGAATGCCTTTTTTTTCTCTTATTGTTTTAAGGGCCAATATGTTTTATAGGTTTTCCCTTCCGCCTTTTAGACTTTGGAATAGATCAAGGACTACTCAGGACTCACAATGTAGCAATCCATAACAATGACAACAACAAAAATTAATGAAGAAGTACCTTTATGCTCCATATATGGATTTTCCATTATGGCAAAAGTTGTCTGCAAATGTTTCTCTAAGACAGCTAGTGACATCTTATCTTGTCAAATGTCCGTTTATTTCAGGAAGAATAAAAACTTCTTAATCCCTTGGTATAACATCTAAGTCATCATGAGCCAAACTCCATACTCTGGAGGCTTTTGAAATCTACACGGCAATGGTCAGCTCCTTTCTTTGTTACTTGCTCACACATCCAATCTTCCTGCCCAATTATCTCACACCAAAACCATGCCAGAACTTGCAGCTTGCAGGTGCCTAGATCTGAAAGCAGGAGTACCACATTGAATCCAACTGTGAGGCTGGAAAAGTGCACTACAGCCTTTTCTTGCATTTAATTCCTCTGCAGCACTTCAGAAATGCAAATTAACCTGAAAACCTTTTATGTACCAATTTTGCTCCAACACCTCAATGGCTGCACTATCTGCTACACTGCAGGTTACAGCTGACATATGCAGAACCAGTTCTATACCACACCCTTCTGATTATCTACAGAGAATGCGGGAGCCAGGGGAAGGAACCAATGGATGGATCATCACTAAACTACTCTCAGGAACATCCCCTAACAAGAATTTCATGATAGTTAGAGCTGCTCTTTGGAAATTGAGTATTAAATGAAGGACTTTCCCGTGGATTGTAAGTCTCCACAGAAAAGCAAAATAAAGCCCTAGTTCCCTTCTCCAGTCATCTGCAAATCAAAATAAATAATTCCCTAACAGCATGTTGCTGTATTCTGGGCTATTTTCTGGTTAATGAATGGCTATTTTCTCTGCTATGGTGCAATGTTGATAAAGACTGGATAGCCTGAATAAGGAACAGGAATTTGTTGGTTATTTCTGTTGTTGTGCCCTACCTAACAACGGCGAGAAAAGGTTTCCTCTGTTGAAGTGGAATATGTCCCCAGTGCTGCTGCATACACCTTTCACATGGAGCTCTGTGTTATGAGGATGCAGTCACAATGATTATCCTCCTTGTGTAACACAAAACTCCTTTCTTGTTGCTGGGGCACCTGTCATTGATGAGAGAAGCAAAACTAGGAATATGGTCCTATCCATAACTTCATTTCTCCAATATCTCTTCTAAAACACCACTGCCTCTCTAATGGAATGATCATACTCGGTGTTACTCAGATACAAGGAAAAGACCAACCAGCCCTGACTCACTTTATTTCTTGGTTCTTGCTTAGATAGAGGACAGCTGAACCAAACCTCGGTAAGGACAAAAGGATGTGGCCTACAGTGATTAATTCTCTCCCGCAAGTACAAGTCAGTGAGGGTGGTGCCTCACCATATGTACCAAACCCTTCCGTCTCTCTCTAGGGCAGGAAATCCTTATCCATCTTCTGAAGAAGCAGGGCACCCCCTGCTGACTCTGCACCTAGGAGACAGGAGGTTTTGCATGTCCTCAAACCCAACTGAAAAAAAAACCTCAAACATCACTGGAGCTCCAATACGTAGTCTTAATTTTCTTCTTTTATTATTTCTTTTCAATTTTCAGAGAAAGATGCTTCTCACAATTCAAGAGTTTCATCAAGTTGAAAGAAATACAATTGGTCTTTGCCATACTCTCAGCATCTTTGAGGAAATGGCCTGAAGTAACCCAGTGTTGCAGTAGAGAAAAGCTGACTTTTATACACTGATGTTATGCTTTTCCACTGCTGTTATAGTTGAAAAATTGATCCAGATAATCTTTGTAACATGAGAATAACAATAATAGTGATTGGTATGAAGACAGATAAAAATATACCTATTCTTTCTCTGTGAGGAAGTAATTTAGGAGTTTGACTGATTCAGGGTTCAAAGCACTCCTAATTTCTGTATGTCACTATATCTTTTGCCCATGTGGGATGTTGTTGAAGCAAATAATTAGTATTGTTCATGTCTAATCTGGCCGTGCACTCAACTCCAACATTTTCACATCTTGTCTCATCAATTAAAGGAATTTTTGGAAGTATAGAGCAAGACCATTATGCATTGGTATTTATGCGAGATATAGGAAAAGAGAGGGCTTATCTCTGGATTTAACTTGATTTGGAGCAGTTTAGCTTGACGAAAATGAATGCACTTGTAAAATACTTTGCAGATGCCAGGTTTCCAATAAATTTTGGAAATCAAGATGCATATTTTAATATTAACACTTTCAGCATTTTATCTGACATGCTAGAGATACCAGAAGAATTCTAAATTCTTTCTTCTTGTATTCAATTTACTCCACATTTCTCATGGCATAACTTTTAAGGTCTTTCTTAGCAACAAGCAGAATAGGTGAGGGACAATTACAGCCCATAGGAAAAAAATGTGGGTATGAAAAAATTTCATAAATCTAATCCAATCTGGAATATCTTGATTATGATGTATCACATTCTCTTTTTTTAATATAATACAATGTAATTCATTTAAATTCATTGCATATTACTAAAACTGAAGGAAGACAGATTTGCTTTTATTCGGTTTATGATCTTTGGAAGAAGGGGCAGGCAACTCAGGAGGACTACAAGGATGTTTTGAGATGAGGCAGTGCGAAAAATACAAGGGCTAGAGCCCAACTAGAACATAATCTGGCTTCTGCCATGAAAGAAAACAAAAACATTTCTACAATTACATCAGCAACACAAGGAGTGCTAGAGAGAGTCTACAGCCTTTACTGGATGCAGAGAGATACATAGTGACAAAGAATGAGGAAAAGGCTGAGGTACTTAATGCCTTCTTTGCCTCAGCAAGACCAGGTGTTCCCAGACCCCTGAGCTGGAAAAGAGAGATGTAGAGCAGAATGAAACTCACATAATCTAGGATAAACAGTCAGTGACTTGCTGTACCACTTAGATACATAAAAGTCTACGGGTCTGGTTGGGATCCACCCAAGGCTACCAAGCAAATTGGCAGAAGTGCTCACTGAGATGTGTTCCACCATTTATCAGCAGTTCTGACTAACTGGGGAAATTCCAGATGACTGAAGTTAGCAGATGTACTACCCATCTACAAGAAGGGCCAGAAGGAATGACAGGCCTGTCAGCCTTACCTGAGTGCCAGGGAAGGTTATGGAACAGATCATTTTGAGCGCCATCACACAACACTTGCAGGACAACAAGATCAAGCCAAACTAGCACAGAGTTATGAAAGGCAGGTCCTGTTCAATCATCTTGGTCTCCTATGGCAAGGTGACCCACCTAGTAGATGAGGGAAAGGCTGTGGATGCTGTCTGCCTGGATTTTAGTTAAACCTTTGACACACTTTCCCACAACGTTCTCTTGGAGAAATTGTTCATGGCTTGGATTGTGTACTCTTCACAGAGTAAAACACTGGCTGGATGATCCGTTTTCGCCACTGGCCACCCATCACTCTATTCATCAGAGAGTGGTGGTGAATGAAGTTACATCCAACTGGTGGCTGGTCACTTGAGGTATCCCTAGGGCTCAGTACTGGAACCAGTCTTGTTTAGTATCTTTTTCAGTGATGTAAGTGAGTGGATACAGGGTAACTCTCAGTCAGTTTGCAAGATAACACTAATCTGGGTGGGAGTGTTTGTCTGCTGGAATGTACGAAGGCTTCACAGAGGGATCTGACAGGCCTGGATCAACAGGCTGAAGCCAAGTGTATAAGGTTCAACAAGGTGAAAGGCCCAGTTCTGCACCTGGGCCACAACAAGCCCATGTCAAATTACAGGCTCCGAGCAGAGTGGCTGGAAAGCTTCCCAGTGGAAAATGACCTGGTGAAGTTGGTTGAAAGCAGATGAACACGAGCCAGTGTGTGTCCAGATGGCCAGGAAGGCGAGTGGCATCCTGGCCTGTATCAGCAACAGTGTGGCCAGCCAGGGAAGAGATTGAACCTCTGTACACAGCACTGGTGAGCCACACCTCAAATACTGTGTCCAGTTTTAGGCCCTGCATTCCAAGAAGTGTCTGAGGGAACGGAGATTTTTTAGGCTGGACAAAAGACAGTCCAGGGAAGTTCTTTTCACTTTCTACAGCTACCTGAAGGGAGCAAGGTGGGAGTCATTCTTCCAAGTAACAGGTGTTAGGACAAGAGGAAAAGGCTTCAAGTTGTGCCAGGGAAAGTTTAGAATCAATATTTGGATTTTTTTTTTTTTTCACTGAAAGCATTATCAAGCAGTGGAACAGGCTGCCCAGAGAATTAATTGAGTCACCATTATTGGAGGGATTTAAAAGACATGCAGATGAAGTACTCAAAGACATGGCTTACTGGTAGACTTGGCACTGTCAGATTTGCAGTTGGACTGGGTGATCTCAGAGGTCTTTTCCAACCAAAAATATTTATAATTCCATCATTTAGAGGTAGACAATCACAAGCCTTTTACCTTCTTTGTTGTATTCAGCATGCCTTACAAAGGCATTTAGAATTGCCGTTCTATTTCACAAGTTACATTTTCCCCAGTTACATTTGCTACATAAAAAAATAGAAATACACAAAAATTTTTAATATCAAACACAATTTGATAATTGCGTGTTATTAATATTTTTTATTATTTGAGAATTGGAAGTTGTAAAGTAGTAGAAGCTTCCAATATTATTATTCATGATTTTCAATTCAATCTAATTTTTGTCTTAGAATTTTATGCAAAATTGCAAAAAAAACTTGGAATAGAAAAATATCAATTAAAGTTAAGGAATTAAGAGCTGTTTGAACTATGAAATATGACAGATGGAAACAAAGACAGCCTCTTTCCTGATGATCAGTCAGACTGAGGGTTTGTCTGATCTTCTGTGCAAGACAATTCCACATTCTCCAATTCAGAAAGTCTTGCATCTGGTTCTTACATACTTTCTTCTGGGCGATGTGTTCTGCCTTAGTTAGTAGGACTACAGTTCTCATGGTGGTTTACACTCCAAAATTTGCATTTGATTAGCTGGTTTTGACTCACTAACCACTCTCAGTACTGAAAGTGACATCAGAAGCTCACCAAGCATCAGGAGAGGATTTGAATGTCTAGCTTAACATGCACCACAGAAAAAGACAGCAACATCTACAGACATTAAACACACCACTAGGTGGTCACATTAACCTGATCCTCAGTGTAAGCATCATTTGTCAGATAAAACACATCCAGGTCAAATAAGTTCCAGTAACCTAGGGCTGTGTACTCCTGCCCTCAGGTTATCATTGCCTGGGAGGAAAGAAGGGATGTTTCCCAGCCAGCTGTAAAACCTTTAGAAAACAATGCTACCTGGCCATTGAAACCAGAGGCAGGACCCACAGGCTTTGCACAACTTTGATAAATAGAGTCCATATGTCTTCAATGAATGGAAGGTGGAGACAGTGCCTTGGCCCACTCTTCAAAGCATTCCCCCTTTCTGACTAGAATTGCTTTGGTCTTGCCTGCATTCAACTTGAGCCAGCTGCTCTTCATCCAAAAGTTTATTTCCTGAAGGCATTCCAAAATCCTATGGCCAGTATGAATATATTGTCAGATTAGACTATCTAATAGCCCTCTGTCTGCCCTCGAAAACCTCAAAACTGCTAAAGTATTAGCGCCTACAAGGCACAGCTGAGATTACAAGCCATTCAGATTACGCACAGGAAGGCAGACCTGGTCTGAAATAGCTTCCAGATGAAATTAATAAAGTAAAAGCAAAGGCCAGGGGTATATGGGATGGCTACAGGGTACTCTAAGAGCAGGGTGGGAGTATCAGACATGTGCCGCCACCCCACTGTCTTATCTGCACTGTGAAACCCCTGGTACTTCTCCTCAATGAACTTTGTTAAAAAAAAAAAATAGCACTTCTGAGCCCTGAAAGTAACTCAGTCATAAAACCCTTTTTGCCCTGTAGAAATACAAGATTTTCCAAATTAGACCATTTTAACAATTTAAATTATTTGCACCAAAAGTCCACTGATATTCTGGTTTGTGTAAAAGCTGCTTTTGTGAAAATATTGCAAGTATTTCTAAATATATTCATCCAGCAATATTCCTTTAATCAGATTTTTTCTTTTCTTCTATAAGAAGAAATTCATTTAGCCATATTTTGAAAGGCTGTGTATTTTCAGATCAGAAGCAGCAAGTTGATTAGACAGTCTGATTTCCCATCCTATGTAACAGGATTTAATTTTTTTTTTAAACCATCTTCAGAAATTTCTCTGTCAAACACAATAATCCTGCTCAAGTCAGAGATTTTCTCCCAGATATTTGGCAAATTGGAAAAGCATTCTTGTGGTCAGTATTAGGTCACTGAATCACTTCAGACAGAAAAAAAGTAGTAATAACTAGCTCCAGTTTTCTAATTTTCACACACTCACTCTACACAACAAATATCACATCCTACTTGAATTTTTCACTCCATATTGCCCTGTCTGTCTTATAGAATTAGATGTTAACCAGTCAACCAAAACTTCAATGAATTAATGTTCACGATTTGCACAGCTTCATATTAATCATTATCATGTGTGACTTGTTGATTTTATGTTTTAACGCATCAAAACTGAGAATGAGAGGACTGTTAATGTCAAGCTCATGTACCAAAATCATTAAACCTTTCTAATATATGCCTGTTGCTATTACATTTTTTCATGGGAACTTCTTTGGTTCTCTTTGGTCAGTGTTTACCTATGGTAGCTGTTATACTCTGGGTAAGAGGAAAAGGTTCTTGACATGGGAAATACAGTAGTGGGTGGTAAACAGACAGTTTAAGGTCTTCCATGCATCAAGTCAGGCCCATTGATGAAACATTGGTTTCATTGCACTTGACATCTTCCCAATTGACTTCCAAGTTGATCATCACAGTACTAAAGATGTATGGACCCTTGCTAGCATTCTTTTTCCATATTTTGAGCCACAGAACATAATATGGATCTCTTCCACTAGCTTTACAACTTGAACTGGGGTCCTGGGGCAGGCATGCAGACAGCTGAGCCACAGAAAGCACTGTACCTCCTCATGCCAAGCCTTTGTTTTAGTTCCCATTTATAAACACAAGCCCCTCATTTTAAAAGAAAAAGTAATCTATTAAAGAATACTATACCACTTTATGATTTTTACCATCCCTGAAAATAGTATGGTTATATGTGTGAAAAAATAAAGCTTATTGAACTCTGTACTTGCAGAAAAACTAACTAATCATCAATAACAGAGAGTTGACAGTTTTCACCTTTTACCTTTTTATTAAGATTTAAGTTTCCAAGTTTTTCTTTCCAAGTGAGATATTGTCCTCTTTTCAGAGGTTTCCTATTATCCCATGAGTTCAAAAATTAACAGTTATAAAATTAGAAAAACTTACAACATTTATTATTCCTGCAACTTTGCAGATCACTCACATAAATTTTAAGTCAGAGCCATGACAAACATAGTATCTTACCTTTAGAGATGTCAATGAATTCTAGTAGTATATTTCCCATGGTAAGGGAGGTTAGGAGCAGAATAAGTTTATGGATAAACAGTTTTCAAGACTTTATAATTAGCCAGTGGGCAAGATAACACAGGACTACTGAATGCCTTCTATATCCCTACATTTATATTTTTTAAAAAATGGAAATGGCTTTCTAAGCAGATATATTTCCCTCATCACCCCAGCCAGCTGGAAAGCCAATGTGATTTTTGTTATGTCTAGCAATGGCTTTTGGATGGCTTTCTGTCTCTCATTTATTTCATATATATTTGGCTTAGAACATGCTCAATATTTTGGATGAGGGAACAAGCAGGCAGGTCATTAACTTTATAGATCAAACTAAATAATGTTAAGGTGCTTTGGTGATATTAGCCTTCCCCTTGTTGACACTCTGCTGAGGTCACTGTTGGGACAATGGATGAGCCTTCTTGATCAAACTTAAGAACAAGAGAAAATGAACTCCACAGAGCAGTAATGTCTGTCATGGCTACTGGATACTGCTCAGGAACTTCATGGGCTTTATTATATAAAAAGAAATTGAGTAATAATTATTTCGAAAAAGAACACAGATCAGGAACAAGAACACCATATCAGTGAATCCAGTAAAGTATAATTCTGTGCAAAGGCCATAAAGTTCAAGAATAAATATGCTTTTCTTTCTTTTTTTTCCTTCTCCTACTCCATCACTCCCATTCTCTACCAATATTTCATAATATTTTTGAGGACGGATAGAATTCTCAATCCCTTTGTCACATTAAATTCATATTTAGAGAACAGATTGAATTAAAGTCCTACTTCAAAAGCACCTCAAGCTTTGCAGGAAATATATACTTAGCTCCTGACTGTCATGGCTCAGTCCAAATCCCATAACATGGAAAAGTTCAGAAACGGACAAAAATGATGGCTATTTGGTAAAGGAAACATTTGGTTAAGAACAGTGAAGGCTATATCTCTGTTCCAGAAATGCAACACAAGGCTGGTGTAATTGCACAAACTTCTGTAGGGCCAAACCAAGGCTAGACAGCACAGAAGCAGAATTTGGAACAGGAGGTTGGCAGCACTTACCCACATCTCAACACATTTTTCCACTAGGTCTTTTCCAGCAACAGTTTTACCTGATACTTTCCCATCAAATGATAAAATTTTCAACATATGATTTTTCAGTTCTTTCAGTCCTTCCCTGCCTCTCCCCCTAGTGCTATGATCACTGGAAATAATATTAAAAGTTCAAGTCCTGAAAACACTTACTGCCATGATTAATTTTTACAGCTTAAGGAAATCCAAGATGACATATAGTAATTTTACTTATTCATGCAAGTGACACTAAGAATTGTTATGCTGGCATAATATTCAAATAATAGTGAGCTCATATTCTCAAGAGTATGGAGCACTCAGCATTTCTCCAAAAGATAAAAAGAGACTGTGAATCACTTTCTTGTTTAACCCATAGTTGTTTCTTTTAGGAACATATCAGAAGTTTCCTTTTTACTTTGCTACTAATTAATAAATGTGAACTTATGTCCTGAGTTTCTGATGTAAAATATACTTCCCAGCCTAGAGGAATCAAACGTTGCATGAAGAGAAAGACTACTTTCACAGTCAGACTCCAGTTCACTGGAAAATACGTTATCCACAGTGGTGTAGTTGTGCCAGTTAGAGGCTTTGCAAATACTGTGAAGCAAGTACTCTGAGAAGTTGGGAAGAGCACAAAAGTAGTTCAGCATAACTGTCTGAAATGCAGGCATAGCAGGAGGATTTTCAGTTGGAAGGATCAGGTTGCGCTGGGCTCGCTTGCGCAGATGCGCTGGAGCCGCCCCAGTGAATCAATGGAACAGCTTTGGTAACTGCTCCCTAATGTAAAGGAAATGCTACTCTGTGTGGCTCCACATTTTAAGTTTACTCCTGACCAAAGCTAGTTTCAGTAACAATAATTAACTCCTTTCCTCTCAAATGTCAAACCGCAACATTTGCTCTTCTGTTTCTGTTATCAACAAAAAGAAAAAAACAACTCCCAACCATTTAATGCACCTTTAGCAAAATACTTAAGATAAAACGAGATAAGAAAAAGCTTCAAAACCACTGTGAGAGGCAGCAGAATGAGCTCAGAACCCAATTCTGTAAACATACCTACTTTTTACTCACACAGATCATTCCAATCTCAACAGGATTATCAGCAGAAATAAACTGGTTCCCAGGTGCTTCGAAGTTAGCAGGGGTGGGCTATTACAAAACAGCTGAAGTTTGAGATTTAAGGACCTAACAAAAATACTTCATGCTTCAAAAAATACCTTCTGCATCAGTTAAGAGCTGTAAGGCCATCCCCAATAACCCACACTCCATGGAGCATCTCTCTTTCACTGAAAAATTTCTGGAGGCAGGAGCCTTCCTGGCAGCAGAAGCCTACTCCCTCTTACTCCTTCTTACCACAAGTGTGTTTGTACTCTAACAGGGAGCCTGGACATGCAGGGGGTAAGCATCTGTTGGCAAAGGCTTTTACTTCCTCCTGCTATAAAAGCTTGAAAAAGAGCAGGAACATTGTGGTACCCTGCAAATTGTAAACCCTGTCCCCTCATTCTGCGTAGGTGGGTCCCATTCTGCATCTCCTTATGCAGAACTGGAGTGAAAGCAAAGTTTTAGTCCAAAAACATGGAGCAAGACATTCTCCGGGAAGCACCTTGGGTGACCTGTCAGCCATAACACCAAAGCTTACTCCATACAGAGGACCAAGCAGCAGCCTAAGACTGTCATTTGCTGAGGTATACCAAAATGACAGGGTTGAAGGCTGATATTTTCTGCTTGCAGCTGGCCAAGAGACTCAGAGGATTTATACCAAGCATTACCTCCCTTTAAAAAATGCACATAAACTTCTACCATCAGTTTCCTATTTATATGTCCATGGGAAAAGTCATACGGGAGTAATAATTCATCTCCTATTTAGAAATGTTATGTCCAGGCGCTGAGAGTGTACAGGTCATTTATGAGAATACAGCTCATTTGCAGACCATTTATTACACCCATCCATCTCACAGCCTCCTCCTGGCCTTGCCAATACACAATAGCTTCTTTTCTAGTTCTACCAAGCTCCTTATTCCTAATGCGTTTGAGCATCCCAGTGATATTAATGAACATATCCTCACAATGTTCTCATGAGGATACTACCACCATTTACAGAGGACTTGCCTATGGCTATACAATCTGTGGCAGACCTGGGAAGGAGACCAAGAAACCTGGTGCTTCAGCCCAGTGCAGTAACCACAGCGCTCTTCCTCTGCTCACTTTTATGAGCTGGACATCTGTTTGCTGGTTGAGGACCACCAAACAAATATCACATGGTAATAAACTTTTACAATCACAACAGACCTGAGCTGGATTTGAACCAGCATATTAGAGGTGCAAAAGCCTCATGTAGAGGCTAATTTAGTCCCTTGAGTGAGGTATTTTTTTGGTGAATGGTTGGTTACCCACCATAAAGATGAGTTTGAGATGCCAACAGTCTCCAGAAGCAGGTATTACTGAGTACTCTGAGTAATTTGAGTTCAACAAAGAATTCACATGGTAAGGATGTGTGTCTGTATATGTGTATTTGCATTCTCCTTTTTGTTTTTCTTCCCAAGGAAATGTTAGAAATTAACCTTAAGGATATGAACTTAGTTTAAATGTCAGCTGAAAAACAGCTGCTTAAAAGAGATATGATCTATGAGCCAAAAAAAGTGGGGCTGGGAGGAAGTTGAAATGAGAGATATTTAGTTTGCTAATGCTCCTGTGTGAGGATAAAAGGGTGAGATGTGGGGAATCTTCTCTGGCATGAGGTCCTGCAAAGTGTTCTGGAAGATTCAGTTTAGCAGAATATGATCTCCCCATATGGCAAGTTTGAAAAAGTGGTGAAAGAAGTCCAAGCATATGCAGCAATGAGGTAACAGGGCCAGAAGGGTCAGGCACCTGTGACTTTCTAGCCACATTAAGTTTTTCAGAAGCTGCTTTTTGACTTAACAGAGTAGAGTTTTCCATCACATATGTGCAAAACATTTCATCCATTACAGGTTTCTTGGCTCTTCTAGATTATGTTCATGTGTGGGGAAATTTCAAGGAAACAAAATAACAAAAAAGGCTCTGAAACTAATTTCTTCTCTGTCATGGGTTGAAAGAAAAGTTTAAATTTTGTTAAGAAAAACAGCCCAATCAAAAACCAGTTTTTTGATTGACAGCTGGTTTAACTATTAGAAAGCAAGTTGCGACTTTTGCGTAATGGCTCAAAAAGCTGGGTGCAGGGAGGGACTTGCTCTTTGTGCTCTGGACGACGACCGGGGCCGGGTCTCGCTGCGGCCCGGCCGGGCTAGGCTGAGGCCATGTGGCCGAGCCGGGCCAGGCTGGGGCATTGCGACTGGGCCGGGGTTCTGTTGCTTCCCGGGCTGGGCTCTGCTGCAGCCGGGAGCCGGGCTGAGCCGAACTGAGCCTCTGAGAGCTGCGGCCCGCGGACAAGCACCTCGGCTGAGTTTCTGAGAGCTGCTGCCTGTGGGGCCCGGAGATGGCGGCGGCAGAAGAAAAGGAGAGAGGCCCATGTGAGGTGTTTCTCCGCCCTTCCCCCTTCTTTGAGCGGAAGAAACCGGCGCGCTGCTCGGAGGTCTCAGTTTCCCGCCGAAGAGCCACGTGGGCAGCCCGGCAGCCTGAAAAGTTTAACCCTTTGTTGCTAGCAGATGGACTTTTCTAAACATCATCTTTTCTCCGAAGGAAAAACAAATATAGCGAATGAACCATAGAAGGACACAGCATGGAGCTACACTCAGTGAAGAAGGAGTGAAAAGGACTTTAAGAAAGAGGAAGAGGAGTAGCAATTCAAGCTGGACTTTTTCTTGGTAATATGGAAACTGAATTAAACTATTCTTTTGAACTGTGAAAAATATGCATTCTAGGGAGGTGATTGTTTTATGTGGAGATTTCTTTTTAGGCAAAGGTATTGTGTGATAGACTGAGGAAAATTGATTTAGTGAAGAAAAACCCTTTGCCTTGGAGACGTGAAGTAAGATACCTTTAAAAGGAGACCCTAATTTGCATTTTATAGTGCAAGGCCCATGTTTTTCAGTGTTAAAATTGTGAACTGGGTAAGAATAGTTCTCTTAAAACAAAGTTTCTATTAAACCCAAGAAAGACTTCTGTCCTAAGGAATTGATGAAAGATTATCTTAAAAATAGTGAAGCTGGTTGAAGCTGCAGGTTATGTCTTTTTGTGGTGAGTGAAGAAAAGTAAAAAAACTTAGAAAGGGAAAGAAAGACGTTTTAGAGGCTTCATTTGTTGTTGTTGTTGTTGTTTTCCTCCTCTTTTTTTTTTGTGTGTATTAATAAACTTTTTTTTATAATTTAAGAATAAGCCTGTTTTGCTTTTTTATATTCTCCCAGTCATATAAATATAGTACGTGATAAAACCATCACATTCTCCTATTTCAAGATTTATCACCCATCCCGTTGAAGCACATGACTTGTCTTGCATTTGATCAGTTTTTCAGTGCTGCATGTTGTTTTGTGTCTGAAGGCTGCTTAGCACAATTAACATGCGGGGCTGCAGGAGCCTTCACCTATCACTAGGCATTTTAGGTAGTGCTATAATACACAACCACTAATAAATCACTGCCTTCTCTCCACTCTAAAACTTTACAGAGACAATGTGTGAACTCTAGCCACAGGCAGAAAAAAATCCAACTGCCTACCCCTTCTCATATAAAAATAACATAGAGCAGAGTTTTCCCCAGATAGGTATAATCCACAAATAATCCTCACTTGCTACAACAAAAATGACAGAAAAAATATTCGCTGTTGCAGCACAGCTGACTCCTTTACCTCCTAGTATACTTGAGGACTGAGGGAAGGAGAGGATACGGGGGATCCAGGCAGCTATGTGGGACTCAGAGCTCCCCACAGACCTTGGGTTTTTATTCAGATTCAGGTCACCACCAAGGACAGAATGAAAATACAGCCTCTGAGGAGCCTAGTCAGATCTGGGACTACACTTGAAGCCATTCAAGTACAGTATTGGAGTCTCCAGAGTGGGCTAGAATTCCTTATCTTCCACAAGTTCAGGTCAATGTTCAGGCTGACATATGGCCAAGCACAAGCAGTGACACTAAAATACCCTAAAAAAATAGGATGTCTGACTTCATAATGCATATATTACTCCCACAATAGATATGGGAAGGGAGGACCTGACACCACTGATCCCTAATCCTAACCTCTTGAAATTTATCCCTGTGTAAAAGTAAAGGTAATCCCCATCCCCATTTTTCTGCCACTAGGGATTAAATGATCCTGTTGTGCCTGTTCTCTAAACTCGTACATGATATTCTTGTCATCTAAAGGAGCTAGGGCTATCATGGTCTCTCAGCACATCACCACATGCCCTCACCATGGTCACAGCTTTGTATCTAGTTTGTATCTAGTCCATTTGTAGCCCCCCACCAAGATAGCAAATTTTAAAAATTAATCATTTTTTTATGCCGCATTTCAGAAAACCAGTTATCAAGATTTCCACAGCCAAACAGCCAAAGCTATAAGACAGAGCTCTCACCTAGCCCATCCTAAAGAGTCTCTCCGGCTAGAACAGGTGCAGGAAACACAAGCCAGACTTTGTACATACTTCTGCCTCACCTTTTGAACTACCCTGAATTCACAAGTTCCTTAGTTTTAGGAACATGTTAGAAAAAAAGCTGCTGTTAAATGAAGTAAACTCCCCTCTCAACTCACTCCTGAATTTCTGGATGTGTTTTATCCCGAACCATGTCACAACACTGAGTGCCTTATCACACCGCAAGAGGTTCTTTCAGTTGGTCTAGGCAATTTCACAGGCATCAGGAGGGGTACGTTAATTTGCATACTTTGCCTTATCATGACTATGACCATTTTGCAGCAATGCCACACACATATCAAGGTGTTAGTACAAAAATCCCTTTGATAACCAAACCTCATTACAGCTAATGGATGTTGGTGTTGATTTTCTCTCCTTACAGCCTTGGCAACAATGAACATCACAGAGGACCTCTACCACAAATCACGCTCTCCATCAATGGCAGTACCCATCAGAGATGCACCAGTGCAGGCTCTTTCCTGTAGAAAACACAAAGGGAAACACACAGACTGAACTTCTTCAGGCATTAAGATTCATTCTGCTTATTACAGAATGAATCTCTCAGACACATGGTGTGATTTTTGGGGTATCCTGTGCAGGGCAAGGAGTTGGACTCAATGATCCTGATGGTTTCCTTCTGACTCATTATGTTTTATGAGTCTGTGATTCTATATGAGTTGAGATCACCCACAAGCGCAGACGCACCCCAGGGAACCAGGCTGCTGAGGGAATGGGGTGAGCCTGCTGATACCCCACCCAGCAATACCCCACCCAGCACTCCATCCACACAGCCATCTCAGCCTGGGGCTGCGGGGCAGGTCAGAATTAAGGCCACTCTCTGGCATCCAGTGTTGTTTGTGACAACACCCGCAAAGCATCACAAGTGGATACTATGAAGGATTACTATTTGTGTATTAGTGAGTCACAATACGCCAGATTCATAAGAGCCAGATGTCACAGCTGACCCAGACAAGGCACTCAGACAGATCCCACGCGTTTCATGTGTCAGCCTTATATCCATTCATAAAACAGCTCCTTCCCAAAATATAAGTCTTGGGAAAATTTAAGATCATTGTGCAATTCTAAGTCAAGTTTCAATCGGTTTCTTGGGTTTATTTTTCCCCTTCTTTTTATTTTTTTTTCAACAGTGGTTGAAAGAAAGGAGGGGCAGGAAATGATGTCCATCACAGAGGAGGATATAAAAAATGAAAAATATGGGGAGTCTGGCTTGGAAAAATAACTTTTTTCCCCCCGCTTTTAAAAATGCTACAGCTATAGAAACAATCTCCTGAACAAAGTCAGACAGATGTTTTTTTCTGCCCCCCTCCCTCCCTTTCTTTGGATGGAATGACTTTCTCAAGAGCACAGCTGAAAAACCTTTGGAAAAAAAAACACACTCACAGTCTCAGGCGTTGGAGGTGTCTGGGGCTGAGGATTACAGAAGTTCAAATTGGCTCCCCCTGTCAAAATTACAGCTGCACAAGAGATGGTACAACATATCAGCCCAGGGCTCAAAAGGACTTTTTCCGGTTCTCAAGAACCTTGGGAAAATGCAGCTGTGCTGTGCACGGCCAGGCTCTGCTGGCCCAGCCAGGGCCTAACCCTCCCAGCCCCCTACCCCCCACTGTAAGACAAATTAGTAAAGGTGCCAGCCTGCTAAAGGACATGATTAAAGAATACATTCTTGTGTGCACTTGTCATTTAGGGATGATTTACTGCCAGGGCATACCCTTTGTGACTTCTTATAATATGTTTTCTTAGTTCTTGCACTTCCCTCTTAAGACTTGAAATTTAATATGTATTCCAGCAGAGTTCTTGCTCCCTTGCCCCCCTGCCTCCTGACTCCCTCTCCCTCTCCTTTCAGTATATTATCTTTGTCCATTGCCCAGATGAAGTGAGCTGATTAAAATTTATGTGCATTGTCACTGAGGTGCTGTTTTAACTGTACAAATGTGTTACAAAGCTGTTGCACTACTCAAGCCCACACCACCAGGGTGACCCTGCTAATCTCAAACTGCAGCCCTTGTCAGGTGATGACTGCTGAGAGATCCCTTTATAAGCTGCACCACATCATGGTTTTGTGGCTCTGTGTGTGTGTGTTGGCTTAAGGTTCCTATGTGTTGCACTTGGACGCTGCAGCCTCCACCAGTCAAATGCAGGTGCAGTAGTTCAGGGGTCTACACATAGCATGGATATTCTCAGTATAATTTGCCAGATATTTTTGCCTACATGTTTTAAATGACACATTTCCCCTTCTTCCTCCTTAAAAACATAGAGAGTTGACTGGCTATGGAGAGCCAGCTACATACCTGGGTTAGCAACTCCTAAACAGATACATCCACATAACATGGTCTGATTGTTGCTCATGCTGCACATGCTGCTGTCTAACGCACAAGAGCAACACAATCTCCTTCTAACAAAGGCTCAATACTTTGGCTATAAATCATACTAAGGAACTCAGAAACTATTAAGCAAATGTAAATTATGCTCTTCAATAGGAAGGGCAGCTAAACTATTCATTTGAAATTCCCATTTTGATCTCTGGACAAACGGCAGCAGACCTGAGAACACAAAGATCTTGCTGATCACTCACTAGTTGCTCAAAATTTTTAGTATCTTTTAGATTATCTTCTACAACTTCTGTTTCTGTATAGCAAGTTTTAAAGGAAATCTCTATGATTTGCAGATATGGGAGCACCTGTAAATTTTGGGTTCTTCACTTGATGTTTGTTTAGGTCCAAAAAAATCCTTCCTCTGAAAATTTTCTTTCTGTATTACTGACATTCGTTGTAATATATTCTTCCAATAATTGATTAACTACTATTGTCTCCTTCCTTTTCATTCAATAGTACCAATTATGCTGCTAAAAATAATTCACCCTTCTTCCCCAACCGACTAATCACATTCTTCTCTTCAAATCCTGCTTTTGGCTTTTCTATACTCTGAGGAATTTTCTCACACTTCCATGATAATCTCCACTTCTTCCTTATATCCCTCTTCTCCCTCATTTTTGTTCCCTGCCCACTGGCCTAAAATTGCTCTCCAATTTCCTTCTGGTGTCTTTCACACATTGTTCCTGCCATCAAAGTCTTCTTGACAATATAGACCTGTTTCCCATCTATCTGAGCACCAAATGGTCATCCCCTTCACTGTTACTTCTGGGACATGTACCAGCCTGGAAACAGCCCACGTAAATCATGCACAACTAGAGAGGAATATTTAATATGTAAAATACTAGACTGCTCTCAAGCTAGGTAATTTTCCTGATAACAGACACATTATCTGAACACCATTTCCTTTGAGATTTAAAATGCTCTCTCAGATTTCTTGTAACTTGTTAAAAATTAGCTATGCATCAAAATTTTTCATTTTGTAGCAGAATATCTCTCAGTCAGTCCATGGTTAGTGGCAAAGCATAACCATACCTCTAGATACTCCATGCCACCTTTGGCAAGGCACTTTTTTTCCAGTCTAGTTTAACTCCCTCTGTAAAGTAGATGACAGCAGCTCTTCTCCAAGACAGGACTGATTGAGAAATCTTACCAATGACTTTTATCTGTGTGGTCCATTTATAAATTCTTCAGAGACTTGGTATATCAAAGTACATTGCCAGGTACAATAAAACCTCCAGTCTCAGTCAATACTACTGTACCACATCTATAACAACAATTTAATTAAATTTAATTATTATTTTTCCAGTTCTCTGAGTATGGAAAATACTGCATTAGTGCCAACAAGGTGCTTAGTTTGCTTTTGGTCAGGGCTGCTCTGCAGCAGGAGTACTAGTAAAATAAAAAAAAGAAATCATTCACCAGGAATTGTTCTGTCAGATCCAGTATTATTACTGCAGTCAACTGCATACAATTAAATATATTCCAAAATCGAATCTTTATTTTATATTATATTTTCTGGATTACTCTCAAAACATTCTCAAATTCATACCATTGTGTTTTACAGCAGCTATATTGTATAAAGCATACATTAAGCAGACTCCATAATACAGAATTTTTGATCAGTGATACAGAGGGCATATTGCACAAGGCATATGTTTTCTTTTTTTCCCAAAAAAATTTTTATTCCAAATTCAAAACTCTTGGAAACACTTGGAAATGGAGGGGATTTTCTACTGCTGCTAGCTCATTTCAAAATGAAACATCAGCTGCCCCTTTTCCATATCATATTTCCTTCATTGCTTTCTTAGGAGATACAGGATTAAATCTGATGCTTATTGAATTTATAGATTATTAACACTAGTTATACCCATGGACAATGTCTACAGATTCCCCTATCATTTTTCTTCTAACTTCTGTGTATAAATCCAGTTCTTATGGAAGCAGTGAGCAGAAAAATCTGATATCACTGATTAAAGTCAATATAGTAGAAGCAGATGCTGTGCTAGCTTCTACTCAAAGCTTTGCCAGTACTTCTAATTTAGTTCCTTTTATCCTCTCCTGTACCAAATCTTATCTCTTTCCTGACAAGCTCAGCAATTGTCTTTCATTCCAACTTACATTAGAGAGCTCTGTAGTTATCCAAATGTCCTGTACAAACTAAAAGGACTTCTAAATTTTTATTTTTTTTTAAGTAAACATGGTTGTGATCAACATTTGTGAAGACTAAACCTTTCAGTTGTCTCCAAGACCTGCTAGCAGATATGTGAAACAGAGGCATGTCAACAGTGGTATTGTAGTAGGCTTGGCCCCCCTTGTTTACACCTATGCTGTGGGTATGCATGCATCCATGGAGTCAGAGGCAAAAGTGCTAAATTCCATATTTATCTCTAACACCAATGCAAACCATGCTACTAGTGTGCTTCTACACTTAGCATGTACAATACTGCTACCAGGTCAAATAAATCACATTTTATCTTGTTGTAAAGCTGTAGATGGTGATTTGGAGGCTCAGCACTACTCTTTCCTTTACATCCATTTGTTACACCATAACTGGAAAGTCTACACTGGCATTTTACAAGAATACTGAAATGTATGCCTCTTACACACCCTTAAATGATGCACACTTCCTTTTATCATATTTCCAGTGTCACATAATTTGCCAAGATAATCACTTGCACTAAACAAAGCAGAGATGTAGGAGGAAACAAGTGGCAGTGATCACAGAGTTAGAGCCTATGTAAATGTGTATATTCATGGTGTACATGGGGACAAATAAGGGCAGGAGAGGCTGCTTAAATGTTCTACTTTCTTTAGTCACCCAGATCCAAACAGCACCAAATCTAAGACAGCCATGCTAATTCTCAGGATTCATTTAGGGAAAGACCCTGTAGCATATGCTCACTGTCAAATCCAGAGGAGACTAGCACTATATCCACTTTTGCTAGTGTTATCCTGATAGGGATTATGGACACAAAACCAAATTATCTCCAGTCAGCTTCTCCTTAGTATCCACCCCCGTGAATGCTAACAACAATTTATAGATGTGTTATAGCTTATTCTTCTTTCCCTTAGTAGTAAACACCTCAGCCTTGAATTACCTCACCACCATTTACACAAGGGCAGTTACACACTGGATATGTGCAAGGCTGTTATGGAAGCCTTCTCTATATAGAAAGGGCAACTAACAGATTTTAAATCAATAAGAGAAAGCAAAAAGTCGACTTTGATTCAAGAAAAAAGAAATTCAATATTAATAATTGTGTGTGTGCACACTCAACTAAGCCCTCTCAGCTGCTCATGTGGGAGTATTATCTTCTTGACCTGCTCCACTTGGGATGAAGAAAACCCACTATTTTATTGGCTACCTGTGGCATTATCTGTGTGGTTTCTTACATCTTCTAGTAAAAGGGTGTGGCTCCTATCAAAGATAACATGGTGCTAATGTGGCTTGACATTGTATAGTAATTACAGTGTTCTGAAAAATGTTAAAATCCAAAAATGGACAAAGCCACTATAATACACAACAATGTTCTTGGTAACAGAGGTTTGAATAGTCCTTACCTGTAGGACCTTCACAGAACTGTAGGTTCCATATGGTACTTAGGTACCATGAGCCTCACCTTAAGCAGAATACCCAACCTACCCCAAAGCTTTATTTTTCAGTGACAGATCACAGCAATAAAAGAACCTTTAATATTGAATGTGCCTCTGTGTTTTATCTTCCAGCACTACTACAAAGAACTTCTATTAATAACATTAAAGATAAGTTGGGAAAAAAGAATCTTCAGGAATTTATTTATTAGAAGATTTTTAAACAGGAAAATTTAATTCTCATTGGCTCCTATTCCTGTAGACTGTGCTAATACAGCTCCCTCCCTGCTGCTTACCACAGCTACAATTGCATCAATATACCTATTATAGATGTCATATTTCCAGTACTTACAGCTCAGCTGTTGGTATTTTCCTTTGGACTAGCCATGGAAATTCAAGCCTGTAACCCAAAAGCATGTATCAATGCTCCATTTACTCAAAATGTAAAAAACTTCTCCTGCCAGCTATTTAAACAGAAAGCTTTAGAAACAACAGCTAAAAGTGAGTCCCTACAATATTGGCTTTAACCACGTGTTACTTTAGGCAATTTCCAAGTATAACCCTAAATGTAATAATAGATCAGGCTACAATATGGTCTATTACAATGTAATTCTGATATTTCAAGAATTTCTGTTTAGTAGTAGTGTTTTAAAATACCTTTGATCACATCAGCACATGATAGACTACAACAGTTTCAAAGGAGAGTTGTAGGAAAACAGCCTTTGACTCAAGAGCACTCAGATTAATTTGTGCTGTGGTCACACATGTAGCCACAGCAAATTCACAGTGGTCACGGTTGCCAGACACACAACAGAGTTATAAAAAGTGAGCTTTTACACGGTGGTTGCACACAAAGTCCGTGGTGGCCACATTTGGAAATTGTTGGTTTAACAAATACAGCCCTTTAAGAGATTGGGAGCCCCAGTTCCTCTTTTATTCAAGAACAAATCCACTTGGACAAGTCAACTTTGCTTGCCATTCTTGCTTAATTTGCCAGTTTCTCCCTCAATTCAGCGCCTCCCTCTGTGTAGCTCTTTGGGATGGGCTTTTCCATGAGTGACAGGAATTGACAGAAAGCGTAAACACTGCACAATGATCTGTAGGAAAGGAAGAGTCACCTTTGAAGTTAAACATTTACCAACTCTGTACCAGTTTTTGCCTCTTCATTTGACAGTTCTTGGCAACATCAGGGCTTCTATGAAAAGCACAGTTCTTGGTTGAATCCAAAGCCAGTTCCACTCAAGAGCAGGTAGTGCAAACTTTTTAAGAGCACCTCACAGATGTAGTTCAGCACTGACTTTCATACCCCTCCCTGTGGTTGGAAAAGAAAGAAATCACAGCAGCGTATCAACTGGCAACACTTTGGCACCCACCTCAAAATTGTTGTGAGTCCCAGGACTGATGCCTAAGAGGCTTCTCTAATCCATTGAATACATGTTCTCAAATGACCTTTTGCTACTGGAAAACTCACCAAATTAAAAAAAAAAAAAAAAAAAAAAAAAGTGACCCCTGCCTACTCAGTCCTGGACCTTGTCATTGTGACTCTCACTATAATGGCATTTAACATCATTTAATACTAAGTGTTGTAACAGAGTTTATCAATAAAGTCACTTTTCCAGGACTGAGCCATCAATGGATTTCAGTAGTTGCCTTTTCTCATAGAACAAATTATCTCAAAAAATGCGAAGTATTCTCCTTTTCCAGTAACAGATGGTCCTGCAACATTAGAGAACTGAGTCTTATCAGTAACATTCTCAGCTACACAGGAAAAAAAGAAAGCTTCCTGAGCTACAGTGTAAAGTACCATTTACTGCCACAAGGGAATGTCTGGAAATGCCAGAGCTCCTAGAGCATGCTGGCTTAAAACAGGAGATACAAGATCCTGGGGGGGCAATTCATGGCAACTTTCCAACCTATAGAATGTTTCCATGGGGAGAAAGGGAGGAAGAAGGAATGTGATTGTGAGTTTGAAAGCAGTGTTGCAATCTGAAGGAGAGATAGGGTTTGGCCAATGGTGGCTGATGGCCTTGCCCTTGGAGTGGCATGACTGCAGAAGCACTCCTGTGTTGCTGGGAATCCAGCAAGGGTACAGCTTGAGTACATGATAAGAAAAAACATTGGAGAAGTAGCAAAGACTCTGATAAGTGAAGAAACTTCTTTTCCCAGCTGCCCCCTAATGAAGGTGCTTGTAATTTCCTCCTAAAAAGGGAAAAAATGAAGAGAAGGAGGAATGGGGCTCTTTCTCATTAAAATATTTCCTTAGGCTGCCAACTACACACCCACACTCTAACTTCCTATTTAACACCCTGCCACAGCTAGGTGGCTGAAGAACATACCACAGGAAACCTAGGGCCCTTAGCAGCACGTTATCTGACTGGACCACCACATCTCTAACCCAACATGTGCCTGTCTTTGCACTGACCCCTGCAGAGGGCAGTAGTCACAGAGACAGCATTGTAAAAATTGTAATGTTAACCTCAGTGCCAGGAATATGGTTACTATTAGTGGGATTATATCCTCGTACTTCACACTGCAAAGACACTTCCTTTCCCTTTGAAGCAGGACTCCTTCCTCCTGTCCTGCTTCCACACACACATCCTTGCTTTAACTCTGCTCAGAGAAAAAGAGAAAGAAAAGGCACTAGACATTGTCAAACAAGACAGAAAATGGGTGGATTTTTCTTCTCATGGGAAAGCATTTTTCAGCTAGCCCAAATATGTTCTGTCAAATATCCTTGTTATAGTTGAACTTTTTAGAAGAACCTAAAGATTTTCTTACAAGCAGCTATTCTAAACTGAGTTTGCACTCTTTTAAAATTGAATGCACAAGAGCTATCAGAATTATGGTATACAACTTTTCAATATTCCTACACTTGAGAAAAATCAAGTGCCTGTTAGTCTGCTCTCTCCTCCCACCCTTTAACCTCTTTTTCTCTGACAGAAAAGCAGCTTAGTGAAAGTTCTGCAACTTTTCTTACATTTTGATAATTGTATTTCTTTTATGTAGTTGGTTTTAAAGCACACATGTTTTTAGTAACCTTCTCCAGTAAAAAATAATGCTTGTATCTAAGCTGAATTTGAAATGGAGGGCAGGCCTGCTGTAGAAAATCTCATCTTGGTCTTACAAAAAATAGAAACATCATGTTCCCAGTTTGCTCTAGGTTAGTCCCCCAGCTCTAAGTGTTCAACCCTGTACTGAGTACAGTTGAAACCTAATTTTAGGTTCCTGACCTTCATGATCCAATCCAAACTGCAGCTCTCAGTTGCCTGAACTTCCTATTTTATGGATGGAGAAACTTGTCTCAGGGTGGAATTTACCATAACCCATGTGGTAAGAAAAAAAGCCACAAAAATTAGCTGTGACAGCTATTTGTTATATTTGCCTTTATGAAGAGGAAAGTAAAGATCTACCTGGACCGCTACTGAGCCTGCAAGGTGCATTAGCGAATAAGAAGCTCTCAAATGACATGGGTCTCTAGGATGAAAGAGATAGACAGGGGTCAGGGTATGAAGAAGCACTTCTCATGACCACCTAACACTTGCTGCTACTAGGAAAATCGCCATGTTGGCTAGAAGCAACAACCAACCTGGTGAGACATTGCTCATTGAGAAGAGGTGCATAAACTTTTAAAACTTTCTATTCTGCTATCACCACTTTATTCTCTTTCTAATTAAAAAAAAAAAAAAAAAAAAAAGGTTTTTGCTTCAATCAAATTTGGGGTTGATTTTTTTTGTCTTGGTTAGTTGATTTTTTTTAATTTAAAAGACTTTTGTTCACTTTGGGGGCGTCAGCACTGGGAAGAGGTCTAGCCATGGCCAGCAAAGGCTACCAGTAATGCTAATCAGTGGGAAATGCTAAAGAATGGGAACATTTTTTAAAATTTTTCTGACTTCACATAATGCAGGTTCTTTGCTCACAAGCCTGAGTCCTGCTTTAGACTACTCCCTTATTTCTTAAAATATTCTTGCTGCTAGTACTGTCTTTTGTGCATCAGAAACTAGTAAGAAACTAACAGTCATAGAGAAGACCCAAGTTAACTTTCCACCTCGATAAAGTAATGGAGACTCCATACATTCATAGGAGGCTGTATTCTGATCTTTGCCAGTATTCAACACCAAAAAATCTTAAGATGTCTTTAAAACCAAAGGGAAGGAGATACCTCATTGCAAACCAGAATTAAAGCCCCTAATTAGAGCCTGAAGAGGGAGAATTCACATTATCTGAAGTCAGTTAGCTTCCAGCTGCACTTTTACCTAGGAATAAATTCATGCAAACTGAGCTTACCTACTCCCCTCATATATGAATATCAGCCCATTTCCAGTCACAAAGCACATAAATATGTTCCTTTTAATTTACTGCTGTATCATTGAAGATAGCTGTTGTGAATCCTACTTTGAAGATTGCTCCCACTAGCAGTGCATACAGCCTTGACTCCTAACTCTGGGCTGAATCAATAGTACCAAGCTGCCTAAAAATTACAGGTCCCTTGATGGTTTTATCTCATAGCACTCAGAAGCACAGTTAAACCCTTGCAGGTCTGAGGATTAAGACATCCTTGATGATATACAGAAAAAAAGGTGTTTTTAAAAATTTCTTAAAGATAGCTGAGATTGATCTGTTCTTGTCTAGAAGGTGCTCAAATAGTCTAGAGAAGAAGCAGTCAATATTTGCTTATTAAACATGTTATACTAAGAATTGAATCTCTCTAGATTTGAAACAAAGCAGCTTGGCTCAAATGTGGGACGTTGGAGACTTTTAAACTATATAGAACAATTTCTCCTTCTGTATGTTTTTCCTACATATTTAATCTAACTAATTTTCTTGTTATTATTGCGCTCAGATTGTTCTTGGTAATGTGCATAGTAATTAAGTTCATCAGTAGCATATATTGCATATACAGCTTTGTTTTTCTATTTGCCATATACCAACAGTACACACATCTTAGGTCTTAGGTCTTAATCCAGTCAAAAGGGCAAGAAAATCTGTAAGTATAGGTTCTAGTGTCCACAATCCTGTTAACATTTCTGCCTATACATAAACTTGTGTTATCAGTCCAAAACAACAGGTAGAGTTGATAAAATAAAAGCAGTTAAAAAACAACAACAAAAAAGCCCAAAAAAACCAAAAAACAAACAACAAACAACCAAACAAAACAAAACAACCCCCCCAAAACACCATAAAAAACACCACCCCAACCCTTTTTCAGTCACTAAATATCTTCAGCATAGTAATGAAAAGTACTTAAAACACTCTCAGTAGTGCTTCAGTAGTTAATGCACTTCTCTATCCTTAACCTAAGGATACGGCATCATATTTACTTTGGAACAATCCTTTCAGGTACATGCCCTTGGTGAATGATACAGAGCTAAACTGGACTGCTGCTGCAGCTGCTAAACAACCACCTGAAAACAAAAAGAGTAAAAGACTATTTAATTGCAATACTGTGTAGCTGGTGCTGTCAGGCTCTCTGCCATGCAATACAAAGTACACAGGTTTGGTCAACCCAGTGAAGGTGGTTTCGCCAGTTTTTCTGACTGTGTTGAAGCTTTTGTTTGTTGACCTTCACAGAACCAGTACTGATCTGTACCTTAACAGGTCTTCTAAGACACTGATTATATGAGTTATCAGGAGAATGGTAACAGGGAGGAATATGTGTGTAGGAAGATTATATTAAGGCACATGAAAAAAGTTGCTAAAATTCAGGAGGGGAAAAAGGGACAGATGGATTTTTTAGCAAATATTGTTGCTTCACATCTCCTCGGCTCCATAAGGGAAAACATTTTCTACTAAAAATAGTAGCTGGACTGAAAAGGTACCAATCTATATGAGGGTATAAAATGAGGTGCAAATTACTGAAAAAGGCAACTCAAACTGTGTTTGCCAGAAAACAGCCAGCATATCATACCAGGAGGATGAAGGTTAATCTGGTGGTAAATACAAGGTACATGCCTTGGGAAAAGATTTTAACAGCAGAATACCTAAATGATGAGGTGAAAATCTGGCAGTTGTACCTACTGAGCGCAAAAATATTGGTACTTCCATTTACTGCTTGGTGTTGGTTTTTTTGTTTATTTCTTTGTTTGTGTTTTTTGTTTGTTTGTTTGTTTTGGGTTTTATTTGTTTGTTTTTGGGAAGGTTTTGTGTGTGTGGTTTTTTGCTTGTTTTTTGGTTGTGGGGGGTTTTTTGTTTTTGTTTTGTTTTCTTTTGGGTTTTTTTGTTCTTGTTTGTTTGTTTTTGTTTTGTTTGGGGGTTTTTTGTTAACAACCCTCTTTAGCTTTTCTTCTGTCTTTCTGTTCCCATGCCAGTCAAAGCACTATCTTATGGCCAGCACACTTCTGTCTGAAGAGGAATTACATGGGTAGATACACAAATAAGCAAGCACACACACCAAACCAGGCAGATATGGCATCTATACATGCTATGGAATTATACATGTATACTGCTCTTGTGACAACCTCGGTGTCTACCTTTTATGCATTAATCTATCTCCTCTGGCACTGGGACTGAGATAAGTCTGGCTTTATCTTGGTTGGGTGCTTTTAAGTTTTGATGAGCAGTGTTTCAGGCCCAGAGATGAGTCGTACAGATATTTGTAAGCATACTATGTAGACCCAAATGCTTAAGGATAGGAATATGTCTAAGTACTTACATAACTTCAGTAGAATGTGTAGACAGAGAAGCACTGCTAATTAAGATGGTCTATTTTATATATCACCTGTGGAGATGCAAGGAGTTACTCTCAGGTATCAGGAGCAGCCAGGGTTTTGGCTGGGTACAATTTCGAAAAGTTTCCTTCAGGTCAAAATTTAGCCAATTAAATTAATACACTTCCTTGAAAACCAAAACATCTGCTAGCATCTGTAGAGAGAGAACCACATAGTTACCCCAGAGCTAGCAGTAGCTGCAATGGACAGGCATACAGGCAACTGGCAAGTGAATGCTATACATACTGCTGCCTGTGGTTCTGAGAGAATTAAAAGCAATTGCTGTGATGACATTTTCCTTAACAAGTTTCCACTTTACTCACAAGGGAATATAAACCAGTTGTCTTCACTGGAAGAATTGCATCGTGTGATCAGGAAAACATTGAAAAGGAATAGACATAACATGGATGAATTTAATTTTAGAAAAGTTACATGAAGATTGTAGGATATTCATGGGAGAAGCTATTCAAATAGCTTCTTTCCTCTTCTCGAAAGGAAAAGTCTTCCTGTGGTCTAGGCTTAAGGCTCTGGAGTGGGCACAAGTTTATTTCCAGTTTCTTTAATGTAATTGATACAACAGACTCAGAGGAGGAAGACTGTAAGGGGAGAGAGGCAGTGGTAATGGAGAAAGCAGTAATGACCCAGTGACAGATCTATTAGTGCCTGGCTGTGTCAGAGAGAGAGGCAAGCAGGGCACCAGCTGTCACAAAGCTGAGAATAGAGCAAGGGAAGGGTGACCTGCAGCAAAACTAGTCTGTATACTGGCGGGAAATGATATCGAAAGCTTGATGAGCTACATGTCTTGAAGTGAAGGCATGTTAATATTACTGAAATAGTTGCTTTAAAAGAAGGATTTCAATAGAAAAAAAGAAGCAATCAGTTGTTAATTACAGATTCATTTTCATCTCTTTTCTCTAAGGATTTTCATAAACAAAAGAGATTCATTTCTAATTCCTCAGGAGGAGAATCCAATAATGTTCATTTTCTTTGTCTAGAAGCTGACACTAAAAATAGATGTTTTAGCCTTCCCCACTTGCTCCAAGGCTAGAGAGAGCAAGGAGCATGACATGTCTTATTAGAGCATTCTGACTAATGCAAAGCTGCAAGGTGCATTCATGAAATCTGCTTACTCTGGAAGTTGCATTAAAAAAACAACAATAAAAACAAAAAACACACACACACAAAGAAGAAAAATATAAAGAGATGAGAAATCAGAGGGAGAGTTTTTCCCTTGGGGGTGGTCTGACTAAGAAATGACTAAGAGCTCTAAATGAGAAATTACAGTAAGCAAAAGAGCATCTTGGGGTATCTGCAAGCGATTGGCGTAAGTGTAATTTTAGTTAGGCCCATGACTAACATGCACATCACTAAGCACTTTGTATGGCATGGCTTTTCAGGTCAACTCGTGGTGTGTAGGCTCACACTCTGGAAATCTCTGTGAAAACTACAAAGGTAACAAAGAATGTGCAGGCGGAGGAAGCACTAAAAGTTCAGGAAGTAGAAGGATAGGGAGTAATAGTGATATAAATCTAATTGGGTTGTATGATACATTGCTGTCCCATAGAGGCAAGAAGTTCACATGCTCTGAAAGGATAGCAGACTTCAATAAAATTCAGAACTCTTACAAGATATGGCAGATCTGAGGGAGATATTACATGGTGTGCTCATGTTTCAGGCTGTTGTGTTTGATTTATGAATCTGAAGGGATGGTTTGCTCGAAGGCAATTGTCCTCATGGTTTATACAAGTTCAGTACCAAACTAAATATGCTTTTAGTTATGAATTTACCATAGTGTTTCTTCATTCATCTCAACCAAAATGATAGGATGTGTCATACACATTGGTACTTGTTTATAGTGTGTTTAAACCTAGTACAAGAAGGAAATGAAGACTATAATTTTGGTTGTTTACAACCAAGACTGACTGTAAAATGAGAACACAGACCCCCAACTTTTTTTCATGGCATACTTTTGTGCAGGAAAATGTATTAGAAAGGAGACATTATTTTCCTGATACTTCCATCATTATTGGAACTCTGTTTCCTGTGTCCATTTATTTTGAAAGAATAAGACCTAGGTTTTACACAACAGCACAAAACAATGCCTAAATCTGAGCTTGTAAACCAAATTACATAGCACTTTGAATAGCACTTCAAGAACTCCACTGGCTAGTTGAATGAGGAGGGTTGTTTATTATTGTTATTATTGTTGTTGTTGTTGTTAATGATGATGATGATGATGATGATGATGATGATGTATTGTTTGCTTCCTGTTGACATAGCAAAGGTATCACTCGAGTCATGAGACTGAGAAGTCATAAAAAAAATTCAGGCTGAGCAAAATAGGTTCCCTCCTGCAACTTACTCCTAATCTATCATACCTCACCAATGTCCCTGTGCAATTATTAGTACACAAAATCATCATCTGTGCCAAGCATGAAATTGGCATAACTGAGTATGATGTCTGACATTTGCATTTCTTCCTAATTTTTAAGCCTACTTAAAGTGTTCCTTTCATTGAGGGAGGGAAGTAATGAGTATGTTTTAAAGGATAGCCTCAACTCAACCCTTAAGTAATGAGCATGTTTTGAGAGATAGCCTCAACTAACCCCTGTAGAACAGCAGGAGTCAGGACTGAGAATCAGGCAAAAAATATCCATTGCCATGTCTAAGTGAAAAAAGAAAAGTTAATCAGGTAGACTGAAGAAGCCCCTGTGGTCTAAAACCACACAGCTCAGGACTCAGGATCAGGAGACCTAATTCTTACAGGAGAATTAGGGAGACCTAATTCTTACAGGAGAGCTGTAATTCTTATTTTGACCATGCTGTGGAACAGGAGAGCAGTAGCTGAGGACTCTTGGGGGTCACATCATTCAATAAAAACAACAGCAGAAAAACAACCCCCCTTCCTTAGGATAAATATTGTTTTCTCATTTATTGCTGCAAAATGTTGCATGCCTTTTGTAAATATTCAGATTCCAGTGGAAGGACTTCTTTAAGTATCAAAGTGTTGAAGTGCTTTATCCATATAGAAAAAATTAGCTTTTCACTTGGGACGATAATCCTTCCATTCACATTGTGATGGTTTAATCACGTTCTATATTTCATTTGACTGGAAGAATATAAAGCAAACCAGGCCCATCTTTAAATTACAAAGATAGTTTATTAATACACACAAAAACAACAAGAAAAGGGAAAAAGACAACAACAACAACAAATGAAACTTCTAAAACATCTTTCTTTCTCTTTCTAAGTTTTTTACCTTTCTTCACTCAACATAAAAAGACATGACTTGCAACTCCAGCCAGTTTTACCATTTTAAAAAATAACCTTTTATCAGTTCTTTTAGGAAAGGAGTCTTTCTGGGTTCTATATAGACATCCCATGCTCTACATCTGCGAGGATTTCAAAGGAACTCCTGCAAACTGCGAAATCCTACCCATTAGCAGCCCTCTCAACACTGCACATAGGCCATATTTGCTTATTGGGGTACTGTTTAAGGATGCCTCCTCTAGTATGACACAAAGATTCTCTTCTTCTATTTCTAAAATCATCTCAAGACCCAAAAACAAATCTCCTCTTTCTTTAGGAGCAAAAAAGCTTCATATCACCTTTAACTAGAACCTTACATCCCCCCAAAGCATTTATATGTTACAGGAAAAAACTAGTTCAGTCTCTATAGTTTTACCAGAAATGTCCAGCCAAAATTAGGCCACTCCTTGTCCTTTTGCCTTAAAGTCCTTTTCACTCTTCCTTTACCGACTGTAGCTCCATGCTGTGTCTTTCTATTCGCTATATTTGTTCTTCTTCCGGAGAAAGATGATGTTTAGGAAAGTCCATCTGCTCACAACAGAAGGTTAAACTTTTCGGGCTGCCGGGCTGCCCACGTGGCTCTGCGGCGGGAAACTGAGTCGTTTAGAAGCCGTGCGCTGGTTTCTTCGGCTTGAAAAAGAAGAGCAAGGGCGAAGGGGCACTCCATCCGAGCTCTCTCTCTCTCCATGCTGTCCGCCTCTCCGCGAGACAGCGGCTCCTAAAGCTCCGACCCGGCCTGCCCCGGCTCCGGCAACATCGGGGCCCGGCCCGGCCCGGCCCGGCCCGCCGCAGCCGCCCCGGGGTGGGGGGGCACCGAGGCCGGCCGGCCCCAGCGGCTCTCTGTCCCCCCGCCTGCCACACCGGGAGACAAAGAGACCGCTCCTCCCCCCCAACCAGCCTTTTTAAGCATTTCGCCAAAAGTCGCAGCTTGTCTTCTACTGGATAAATTGCTTGTCAATCAAAAAAGCTGACCCCGATTGGAACAAAATCAGGCTTTTCCTAGCCTATGACACACATTGTCTCTTGTCTATTTATATTATAAACTCTTAAAAGCAGGGACTACTCTTTTCCACATATGTATGCAACATCCCTCATAGTTCGTCTCCCATTTCAAATGGCACCTCCAATTCTAACTACGTCTGAGCAACAAGAAATTTAAGAACTGTTCTGCAGATGCAAATAATTACTAAGGCCAGTCAGGGACAGAATGAGAAACAGAAATCAGGATTTTCTATTCTCATTTAATTCACAGATTCATAGACTTTCCAAGGAAAGGAACAAGATATCTTTTGGCAGTATGGCTTTGAGCATATTCTTTCATCTCCAGAAAAAAAAAAAAAAAAAAAAAAAAAAAAAACAAAAAAAAAAACCACATTTTGACAAAGTTCAACTAAGAAAATAAAAAATAAATCCTATAAAACTGTCTCAAGTTTGTGGATACTGTGAGCCTACTAAATGGACGTTGAAATGACTGTAAGTCTCTCCGTTGACTTCTGTGAACCCTCAGGAAAAACCTTTATGAGCTCAAAACCAGAGAGAGACTGGGAAGTTTCGGGGAACCCTTTTGGTACATATATCTTGCTCTGCCCTGGGATGAAGTTTCTGCACACAGATGAAAGAGGGTTCAAGAAAAAATAGAAGGGAAGCTCCCTCCCATTACTTTATTTAACAGTTAGAGGAATCTGAAAAACATTATTGTATGAAATAAATCCTATCCTCACTTACACCCATGCAAATGAAAGCAGCATTTGGCTGCAAGACAAGCATATTTCTTAACTATTTTGAGTGCCATATGCTATATGAGTGCCATATGTTAGCATTTCTTAACTATATATAGCCATTTCAAATGGTACGCTGAGTTAGAGGAGAGAGCACTGCCCTGATCTCCCCTTCACCTCTCCCACCTCTTAGCAGATCTCTCCTCTCCCCTTTCCTTTCCTTTTCTCTTCCTTCTGCACTCCTATCCACCTAAAGTCAGCTTCCTTCATCTACTTCATCACTTCCTACTATTTTTTATTTTTAAAAACCCCCAAAAATAATAAAATACCCCCCCTAAATAAATAAATAAACAAACCCCCCAAACTCCAGTATTTTGTATTTGTAAAAAACCTTCTCCACCCTCCTTCCCATCTGACATCTGGTTCTGTTCTCACCCCTCCCTTCCTCCATAAGGCATACTGCATGGGTTCCCAACTTGGCAATGCCAGGGACATGCACCACACCTGGGATAAGTAGCTAAGGGCTACTTAGTAGCAGTAAGCTTAAGGGGAAGATACAGTCACTGATCCCACAACCATCCAACCCCATCATCTCAGCTGCTACTCTCCTCTCACTCTCTGTTTCTTGCCACTCTCCATCTCTTCAGGACTTCTAGATTTCTTCCCTTTTTTGAGCAGTTGGCTGAAAGCACCTGCTTCCTTTCAGGGCTGGTTTAGCAGGTATATTCCTCCTGGCTACCATATTATATTTTATTTTAAGCTTCCTTTATTTCTTTCACTTTCTTGGGTAGCTTTAGGAACTAGCTTTCCCTTTTCAAAACACAACGAGTAGGACAGCCTGACTGGCATAAAAACACTTAAGATTTGAACACTGTATGCTGCAGGTTAAACAGCTTCCACTACACACCTGTGTGGCCTGGCACTCCACAAAAGAAGAGAGAAACCACATCTAAGTGTGTCTCCCTGGCCCCCAGTCTGTATCACCCTTTCGCAGAGTTTGGCAGTCATAAAGGTAGTGGACAGGCATTTTCTCTTTCTCTCCAGAAAAGCTCATGGTATAAAGTAGAAGTGAACAGGCAGCATCCAGAGATTGACACTATATAGAAAAACAACCAAGCATAAGAGGTGAAGGAGGAACCTGCACCTGAGAAGGACCTAGAAAGAAAACCATAAAATATGTGTGACTGAAAAGAAAAAATCTGAGCTTTTTCATCACGCTGTGGTTTAACATAAGCTCACCTATTTTTGCTGTTGCTTTCTTTTCAATTTGGTTGTGGTAATTAATAATTGGAGATATTTTGATCACTGCAGTGGAACATACACTTGAAAATGTTTGTTCTTTGTAATCCACAACTCCACAAATCTATCCTAGAAGGTGTGGAGTAAGAAAGGAAATAAAAGTTTACAACACAAGGGAAAAGCTAGGCCCACCATGTTACAAATGTCCCTTCACAACCCATAGCAAGTAAAGCAGAGAACAAGAAGTATCCCAAGAAAGGAATATTAGGGCAGGGTAAAATTCAAAAACACACTATTGGCACAAAATTAATTCAAAATTTATGCTTTTCTTAGCGTAGGTCAACACCAGTGTGATTCAAGGTGTACATAGTTTTTTGCGCCACATGGGAATAGATGCCCCTGTTTATACATGAAATATTTGCAGGCTGCTAGTGTCCTCCAGGACCTCTCAACTCCTGATGGCAAATGTGAGCCCACCTAAACAGGCTGAAGCAGTAGCTCTGCTCCAGCGTTCTAACCAGCTTCTTTATGCCAGAAAAGGAGCTCCTCCAGAGCCCTCCTTCCCCCTCAGGAGCTGGAGCCCTTGATGAAAAAATGTTATCTATAAACAGAAGTTCTGGGAAGAGGGAAACACCACAATATTTTGGAATCCAAATTGGATTGGTCTCCCTTCAACTGATCCCAATGACTTGTGTAATACCATAGAGCAAGAATGCTCACCTGAATATCACGTTCTATTGAGGTTTAGCTTCAATTCATACCTTTCGAGGAATTATATTACATTATATGTAGCTCATGTATTTTCAAAAAATATTGCAATTTATGATTTGCATATTTTATTGCCTTATAATTATAATCCAACAGTGCCATCCACTGCTTCTCCAAATAAACTTTGCTTACAATTTCTTCCTGAAGTTTTCTTTCATAAGTCATGGCACTATAACCAAGCAGTTTGACTGTGTATACGTATAGAGCATATACGAATGTGTGGCCAGATGTGGGGATAAAAAACTTAAAGGGCAAAATCAAAATTGTAGTCTGGTGATGTTGATAAGGGATTACCAGAACTGTCAAACAAAACCTTTCTGTGCTGTAGATAACACCACATGTCATAGTTGGAAAAACCACACTCCAAAGTCATACCAAGAAACCCGTGTGCATAATTGTATAATACTTCTTGAAGTCAATCCAATAAAATAATGCCTTTCAACTCAAACTTCCTGAAATATAATCATCGAGCCTAAAGGAACAGAACACCATATGCTGAGAAATACCAAGTAATTCTTGCTGATTCTTTGGGATTGCTGCTTTGGCTGACAGTGGCCATCACCCCAAAGAACCATAATTTCAACACTGCAATTCTCTGATGTGTCCTGTGATGGTTGGGCCTCCAGATCTATTGAATCATGTAATGATTGATAAAGATACATTGAAAAAAGTGGCAAGCATGTTCCCAGGACACCACTAATGGTATTGCCTTTCCAGCAGGAGACTGTAAAAACATAGCTTGAGTTCAATCAAAGCACTGCTATTTTCTCATGTCATATATCAGATGTTGTACATGCATGTATACATACACATACACATAGGTAAATACCCAAGCACACACACAAACACCAACTTTCTGTTCTTCCACAGGCACCTATAACTATACAAAGTAGCAATTACTAGTGTACTTATTTTAAATAGTTCTTAAAATTTTGCATCTAGCTCGGTATTTGGGAGCTCAAGTTATATCTTTTACTTTTGTCAAAACAAACCAAAAACTTACGTAAATGGCCAACTGAACACTTCTCTTTTATGAAAAATCATTACCATATGGGCCTACAAAGGTTTTCATGATAGGACATAAAAGAAGCTACAATCAAGCATTCACTGAATCAAAAAATCCAGCAAGTGACCTACAAAGTCATTCCCAGATAGCAAAAGACATGATTATATTTCATTTTATATTCAAGTTGGATCTAACAAATGCTGCATTAAGCAGTTATTCTGTCTCTGCCGTGAAAACTTGATGCTATGGTAACACAGTTAAGCACAATTCACAGAAGGAAGTTTCCAAATCACTGGGCAACCAGATTGAAAACAAACAACAACAACAAAAAAATACTACAATTAAGGGTTTTGTGTTGTACTGCATAAAAACTCCCAGGCAGGGAACTACATCTGGAAATGAATCAGCAGCCTTAGTGTTAATAAAAGGCAACTATTATATATGGGTTTACCAACTTTGCAAGGATGCACATGGACGTACCCCACATATCAGCTGCTTACAAGTGATCTATTGATCACCTTAACAAAGATGAAACCAAAGTCAACCTTGTTGTATAACTCCATTACACTTCTTGACACCAAAAAGCAGGATGAAAATACATTGTTTAATTTGGTTTCCTAACCCATTTCGTAACAAAATACAACAATTACCTACACTTTAAATTATCCTCTGAAAGCAAATCAGTCCAGAAAGGACTTATCAAGTCTTGTCCCAGGGGAGGAGAAAGAACCTCTGGGTGTGTGCAACTGGGAGCAAAGTGATTTAGTGGTAGGGTTTTTTTAAAAAACTAAAAGGATCATGTTTATACAAGTATTACTTCTGCCAATACGTCCCACTACAGTAAATTTATCTAACCCTTGAATCATCAATAGCACATGAAAAAAACTACAAACATCTATCTGGACAATTCTGAGCCAAAATTCAGGCACATGGACTTGTATATTCTGTCATAGGGAATAAAGCATTGCAGTACGTTCCTTCTATATTTCAAAGAAATTAATAAGAAAATTATGAACGCTTTAGTGTCAGCAAAGGGGGCTACAAAAGCTGCCTGGGCTTACACTGCTCATGACCACAGCTTCGCCATATGCAGTTAAAAATAGTAACTCTGATTGACAATATTTATCAGTTTTGTTTATGTGAAACTAAAAGGAAGACTTGTAATACGCTGTAGAATGTCTAATCTGACACTGTATTGTATACTTGGAGGGAAAACAGTAACAAAATGTGGGAAGTTCAGTAGCTAAATGCATGGTTTATGACTGAGAAAACTCTTTCAGAACAAAGGCTCTTTTTTTCCTATCATGACCAGGGCCATGTTTAAAAGATGAAACCTAGCATGTTTATGAGACAGTAAAATTTTGGAAAATTATTCCTCAAATATACAGACATATATATACACACCTAACAACTAATGAAAAGCCTTTTCAGTCCCAAAGGCCATGCAGAAAGAAGAAATAGCCTTCCCTTCCTGATTCTTTTTATTTTGCTGGTCAGACAGACAGATTCTTTATATTACTCAACTATTTGTAGTGAGGAGAGTGGCAAAATGCTACCACCGCCATGGCAGACAGCACACTAATGCAGACATGAATCCAAAGGTCACATCCTTAGATGGCCTCAGCTGGAGCAGCTTTGTGGATCTGAAAAATGAGAAACTGAAAAATAAGCCAAACAAATTTCCACAGACCTTCAAAGGTTCATGGAAGACATGGCTGGCAGGGATCTGAAGACAGTATTCAGCATATATTACTGACCAAAGGGAGGATCACATTTCCTTAACCAAAAGTCATTAGCTATGAAATATAATGGTTCAGGAACATTCTTCAGCTCATTCCTAAAATTTGCTACAAGCAAGAGGGATGTAAGGAAACTTTTCACTCTCCTCATCTTCTCTTCAAAATACTCTCTGCTCACTGCCACCAGACTCTGGAACAGAAGAGGTTCTGGTCACCTGCTATCCTTGTCCTCTATCCTGGAAGACTTTGAAGTAGCCTCTTTAAACATTGTCCCTTCCCTTGGCTCTGGAGTTTATAATTTCTAATGCAAATCTGTCTCTCTTTCATCAACAGAGTATGCAATAAAATCTCAAAGACCACCAACATAACAAGTTGACAGCAAAGCCAGACTGGTAAAATGATTAATTTATGTACAGAGAGTTTACAATCTATCCATAATGAGGCATCCAGTGTGTGCTCACAATCAGATGCAGCAAACAGATGTTGGGTATAACGGCATACAAGAAACTAAAGTTCAGAGGAAAAGACAGAAGTGGTGCCAAGGAATTTTTTTTTCCTTTTCATAAAGATTCAGGGAGATAAAAGTTCTCCTTCATATATCTGGGAGATTGCAGTGCAAAAAGCTATGAATAAGTGGGAGAGGTATTCCTGTCACTTGACCTTTATCATGCAATGGCTAGCCTTCCCCTTCAGTGAGAGAAGACAGCCTAGCTTGCACTGAAAGCCCAGGCTCTAAGGAGCTGGGATTGCTTTGTCAACAAATCTGGCATACAGAATACCAAAATGCTCTCACATACACCTGTATGGGTCACTCTGCTAAAAATCACACAGTAATGTTACTTAATCTTCCTAAGCACCAAGAGTATTGCCACGTTAATGCCAGGCAGAGGAAGACAGCCCACAGAACAATGAAACAGTAGGTTTTAGCTGTAGAAGTAACCTCCCATGAGTAATTTTTCCCTTTTAAACCCCAGGCAGGCAAGGAATCCATGGCAAGGCAAGCCTTATATTATCAACGTCAGTGACAGAGATCTGGCCTTGTAAGCCATTATCCAGCCCAAGACCTTTATGAAGGTCTTCAATTGGCAAAGAAACAATCACTAGAGGATCCCTGCACAACACTGATAGTCTGCACAGCTGTGCTTTGCGCACCTTGCAACTCAAGACAAATTAAAGATTGGAAGTTCACTGTCTGTCCCAGCACATAGGAACACAAATTTTCAGGAGTCATCTGCACTTTCTGGGTTGCATTGAAACTCTAAATGTTAATCTCACTTTAGGTCACAAGGATGGGCTTTTTGTGGGATTTGTGCTGCATGGTTACCACTGTCCAGTCCATATTTGACAAAGATTCATCCATTCTGTGATCTAGACTTGCAGTTGCTGTGAAAAATGGTATCTCTCAACAAGCGATTCCAGGTTGGCACTTATTTCTGTCAATGCCTCGTCTGACAGCACCATGAAGAGCTTACCCTCAAGATTAGGCTTTTAGTTTAAAATACGTATTTCCTCCTCACTGCTGCTGTGGGTGGATTTCTTTTTTTCCATTGCTATATCTCCAGCATTTGTACAGATTTATACTGCTCCAATATATTTTTCAGTCTTATAGCTGTCAATGAGGATCAAGTTTAATCTTTATAACAAGCTACTGTACATGTGCCTAGAAAACTACAGGCAGCATGTGCTCAAATCCACACCTGTGAAACAAAATTACTCCAAATGTGTTTTCTTTTTCTTGTCACTTTTTGAGTGTTGTCCTTTAGGCTTTGGTAGACACTCTGCAATTTGTTATTGCTTGTGGGAGGGAACTGTTTTTGTTACCATGTTATAAATGCACAGCTATCAGAAGTTTAAGTAGTGGAAAAGGAAGGGCTGCTCCTCTTCGCTATCTCAGGAACTACAAAGTCCCTATGTTGTGCCAAATGTTATCATTTTGCTGAAGATTGCTATAAATTTCTCACACTCAGCCATCTTACAAGGCAGCACTTGTACAGAGAATGGAAAATTAATCACAAGCTCTCCCTCAGCTCAATAAAAGGTGTACACCTGCCTTTGATTTTGACAAATTTCATGTTTGTAAGAACTGAAACAATAGGAGAATATGATTAATTTATAAAGAAAATCTTATCAGCTATGCATCATAGGTAGAAGAAAATTGCTGGAGCAGAACTAAGACTTCTTGCTTAGAGAAATAAATCATAATAGCTTCAAACATCAAACAGAAATGGTGGTTTTATTTATGTGAAGAAAATGATGATTATATCAAATTTTTAAAAAATCAGTTGTAGGATATTTCTGATAGAGGCTGTGGAATAAATCAATTATCAAAATGAAATTTCATGTATTTCATGTTAAGAGGACTAGTTTCACATCTGTCAATTACTGGGAAGAATAAATGGCTTGATACTATGAACTTTCCTTTCTGGTGTTCTACAGATCCTGCATTAGACATATAATCAGCTTCACTTACATGAGCAATACCAGCAAGGTCAGTGGAAATGTAAAAACTGTTTGATTACTGTAGGGGAAAGACTCTTGTTACTCCTTTGAATCCAAATAAAAGTTTGCATTTACTGACAGTTAATGCCATCCTAGATGATTTGGTTCATTATAGGAATATTATATCATTACTCATCATAAAAAGTAACCAGTGGTATTTTTCAAATCTTAGGGTCATTTAGAAGCTCAAATTTCATTTATCTGAATCATATTTACAGGAATTCACGCACTCCTAAGGCCTTCAAGTGGTTTTGAAAAGTATAAACAGACTTGTTTCTTCCAGACCTTAAAAAAGTTCATTTAAACTAGCAGAAATGTCATTAAACAATTGTCAGGTTTGCCTTTTTCTGTGTTTCCCTCTTAAAGTGCACAGGAAAAAAAGGTGTTAATGAATCTTCCAATAATATTGAAATAACAATGGTTATTTTCTTCAATATTTGTATAAATGCATATACAATCAGATATAGGTACCAAAATTTCAGGTGAGGCATACTGCAATTTATTGTTCTGACCTTTTCTTTCTGCAATGCTATTTGAAAAAAAGTAATGATATTTTTTAAAAAAATATGACAGTTAAAGAAAAGATTAGTCTTGCACTATATGACTATGTGAGTTCCACCAAAGTTGTGAGAACATGCTCTGTTATATCAAAATGTCACTGATGTCATTAAGGAGGGATGACAGCTGCTTCAAGTTTAAAATTGCAACAGAGCTCCCACTGGACTCAGTTTGGACCCTACCAAAAACATTCCACTAAAAGGAGGTTTCCCTTGTGCAACCACAAGGGGAATGGCAGAAGAAAAGAGATTTTGTACAATCAGGACCTATGGTCATATTTCCTGTTTAGGTTGCAAAATGTCGGCTTTCTTTTTCCCTGCAAAAAGTGAACAACTTCTACTTCCACATTCAAGACCTACCTTTCATTTTGAAGTGGGGAAAAAAAGTAACAAACCCATGGTATATAAGGCAAGTATAGATGCTTTGGTGTCCTTCCTGCCAGGCTGCTGCTGCAAAAATCAATTCCATGCTGCTTTCAGTTTCCCAAACTTACCCTGTTTAGCAAAGTTCCCTTGGTAATAAGGATTCAAGATTTTCAAACAGTCATTTTTTCATATCAGTTTCCTCCCAGTGAATTTCAACTTCCTTGCTCATTTTCAGCCAAATATGACAGAATGGTGGGTGTGAGATGAGTGAAAAACTGGCATGTGGAGTCCATGTAGGAAAGGTTGCAGCACATACCTTTACATTACATACATACATTAGAGGATACAGAGAGTAGGCTCATGGAAATAAGAAGCGCAAGAGGAGAAGTCCTTTAGAGAGAAGTCTGTGGTAAGCAAGACTCTCTGGGCTGTGCTATTCATGAACTACTTGTTTTATGAAACATGGATTTGACCTGGCCCTCATTTCCATATAAATAATGTAGATACTTCCCTGTTCTTTGGAGCTGAGCATCACTGCTTTGTCTTTTCTTGGATTAACTCAATATTTCACATGCTATCAAAGGTGAGCCTGGAGGGCCTGCAGCATGTCCCGAGAAGGTCCAAGGGAGTCGGGGAAGAATGGATGGGCTTCTGTATGTCTAACTAGGAATCTGCTTGGAATCAATCCTTGCAATATTCCTTCTCGAGGGTTTGTAACAAATGTTAAACACAGGTAATCACACAGCCTTTTCAAATCAAGATACTGGTCTACCCTAACACTGAGAGGAAAAAATACTACCAGCAAAAAAGTTTTATAAGAGGAGCTAAGTCTAAAGGTTAAATAAAAAGATGGAAAAAAAAATCCACAGTCATTGGATTAGGTGAAAACCAAGGAGAGCAGAGCCAGGCAAGCTCTGCTTCCTCGTATCCTAGACCAAAGCCCAGCCCCATCAGCACGTCCTGTGTGAACCAGACCTGGACAGCTCTCTCCTCTCTCTCCACAAAATGGTTTAAAAAAAAATATTTAGTGTCCTTTTGATCTTTTGGCTCCTTGCCTCGGCATGTCTTATGACTTCGGCTGGAACCTGGAAGAGCATCTTCCTAATTAATAGCTCAGAAATTATTTCAGACTACCACCCACCAGGACTGTTTAGCTGGATGGATTGTGTGACCTTTCAGCTGCTTTTCTTCAGCCTCTTCCCAGGGTGCTGCAAGGGACCAGTTTGTGGCTGTGTCCACAGAAATCTTGCCTACTCCAGGCAACCCCTGTTATATAGTGACCCTAAAAAAGGCCTACTAGGCCCTGCACCACGCAGCTTTTCCCATGCTTCAGACACCAGCAATGCCCCATTCCCTCTTAAAATACTTTGTGTGTGGGGAGTAAGCTTCCTTTCCCAACCTTTCAGACCAGAAAACTGTGTCTGCGTCTAGTAAAGTGCTTTCACATACAACATCACTTATAAAACATACCGTTAACATTTATTTGTAGGGCTGTATACAAATATGTGAAGAAGATTCACAGACTGATATAAACCAGAAAACAATGCCCCTATGCATTAACAATAACTTTGTTGTCAACACTTTTAGATGAAAACTGATTTTGATAATCTCTGGGTTTTCTTGCTGTTCATCATATCTGTAAGGAACCTGAATTTTAAAATTATGGAATCTTGTTTGCCAAAGTACAAGCCCTTTTAAGGTATTTTTAATGGATCATGCAAAGCATAAGACATCTAAAACAATTAGTCACTCCCAAAAAATCTTGACCATTTATGTAACCTTATTTTTCTGGTTGTGAGTACTTGACCAACCTTGTGAACCCACACACTCAAATTTATGGCATTTTTTGTAGGTTTGTCTGTCTGCTTGTCTGTCACACAACAGCTTGGGAATTCTGCATTTACTCAATTCAAAATGTTAGAGACTATTCAAGATGCTCCTAGCCAAGGAAAACCAGCACAACAGTAATGGGGAACACAAAGAACCTTCACCATCTGCTTTGTGCTTCTACCACTCCCTCTCAGGTCAAAGGTTTGGCTGACAACATTCATTAATGCTTTCTGAAATAACAGTATCACTCCCTCATCTCTTTCCATCCCATCTTTCCAAAAGAGTTTATTATGCAGTCCCCCAAAAAATAATGGGAGGAAGGATGTGCAAGGGAAGAAACACAAATGAAGGCCTTCACAGGAATAGACAGTGGGAAACAAGTAGTAGAATGAGGAACCACAGTATGTACCTCTCTATGGAAGCATGGTTTGTAGCGTAACAAGAGATGGAAAGGCCTGGAGAAGGGGAGTGCGGGGCAGGATTAGGGTGGAGAGTAACTCTGGGGTGAAAGTCTCCAGGCCAGCAGGTACAAATGGAAATAACACAAACATATATTGTAAGGAGTTCTGAAATCTTCCTTCAAAAGTCAGGTCAAAACTGACAGCTTAGAGGACTTGATAGTAAAACATTGGAAACAAGGGGCAGTGTTAATAGTTTTGGGATACAATTATGTTTCCATGTTATTTGCAAGGAAAAAAAGGTGAAAGCATCATAAGAAGATGTACCTAGTATCTCATTTCACAACTTTTTTTCCCACTGTCACTCAAGCTAAACCACACTTAGCCTTGAGTCCTGATCCAGAGAGCTTTGACTTTGTAGGATTCTTTCAACAGTGGGATAAATTTCTTCTCAGCCATAACCTTACCATCTTCAGCAAAGAACCAAGAATATTTTTGGCCAACATTTTTTACCCCCTAGCAGAAGACAACATTCAGTTCATCATTACACATTTAGTCTAGGATACCAAATTAGCCCAGTGTGGGAAACAGAGTTGCATACTTGACTTTCACATGTTTAACAAATGCTCTGAAGAAAAATTACCTAAGATCTACACTGCACAGAAGCCCACAGAAGATGAAACAACCTGATGGAGCTAATGACTACATGCTTCCACTGATTATGTTTTCAAAACTTAGAACACTGTGTACATGTGAAAAGCTGATGGACACACTTGACATTTTGATATGGCAAAAAAGAAAACATACAGATGAACTTTCCATAAATACTGTGCAAATCTCTGTTTTGTCCACATAAATCTGATAAGTTTGTGCACAGTGAAGAAATTGCAATGCTGCAAGCTGAATCATGCAAAGTTTCACAAGTAGATGGTTTTACTGATGTGTTTGGAAGATAGATTGGAGACATGGGCTCTAAACTTTTGTCTCTCTAAGCCAATCCTGAGATGCTTTGTGGTTACACAGGTAAGCATAATTATTAACTTTATAAGTACTTGCATCCTGTTGCAGCATCCTCAAGGAATGTAAGATCTGTCTCTTAGCACTACTGGTATTGAAAAGTATAGTGTGAAACTTGCCTGAATAAGCAGCAATAAAGTCAGTTGCTCAGAAATTTTGATTTCCACCATTTAACAAATTACTATTACTAGTTTAAAAAATAAATGACCATTTAAAACCCTCTTCTAAGGTATTACAAACACTCATTGGAAGATCTCCTTTCTTGAAATGAGTGTTCTAAACTGAGCACAGGGTTACACTTACCAAGCACACTCTTGATTTCAGCTGTCTGGAGCTTACACTATCTCCACGGCACAAACCGATCATTCCAGCTGCGCAGTGCATTGCAAAGAGGTGCGTGCTAACCTGGGCAAACTCAAGACACCTGATACAACAGACACCCAACACAGAGAAACTCGGATGTCTCCTCAGCGCTCCTATTTTGGGTCGGCCAGCAGCCTGGAGGTGCTCTAAGGTTCACAGGGCAGCAAAAGATGGACTAGAAGAATATTTCCAATGTGTTTGATCTCATACTAGATTTTCTTTCTGTGCTGAAGTCCTGCTTGAAATAGAAGGGTGGTTTTTTGGGAGTGGTTGGTGTGCCTGTCACATGGAAGTGTACACTAAAGGAGCAGGCTGTTTAACTTACATCCTCCTCTTCATCACTTTTCTGTAGGACTAACACCTCTGCTGAACTCTTTTTGTCAGATTATCCTCCTGACATATTCCTGGCAGTTCCTCTTTTGGCTGGCTTTGCCAGCCATCCTTCCCCATCTCTTTTTTTAAAAACTCTGAATACATTCAGATGCTTTTCTGTACTCAGATTAACTTTTGAGGATTAATTTTAATTTTCAGCTCGTGTATTTCGCCTTCCATAATTCAAATGAGGATCTCACCTCAGGTATTATCTGCTACATTTAAACTTGGCATTGTATTGCTAACACAGCTTTTTAATGGAGACTTTCTAAAAACAATAACTACTGGTGCTTGCAGTTGGAACACTGTCATCTCAGTGCCCTTGGAAACCAGGCCCACCCTGCCCTATGAAGAAGTAAAACTAATGCTCAGAATTCAAAAAGCTGATTTGGGTCCTCTTCACACATATTCCAGTCACCTCATCTTTGAAGGAAGGAATCATCAAATCTTAATCTCATGGGCAGCTGAAAGCACTGACCCTCTGGTGGACATTGGGCTGACTTTGAAATCTAGGATGGGACAAGTTCAGATTTTTTTCACACATTTTGTGTGCTGGCAGCCTCTATGTTAGTTCTGCAAGTAATGCAATGCATCTCTCTTAGCTTTTCCATTAACTGACCACCCATTTGTATGTAGCTTGGTCCTCTTGGTCATATATGTCTTTATTCTCCCAGTGGTCAAAAATCTCAAAAATCAGAGGGAAGATAGACAAATGCATCTTGATACTGAAAGACCTCAGTTAAAGCTCCAGGCTGGGATTTTGACAGGATATTATGCTTGAATCCTACTGAAATGGGAACAGAGTATCTCACTCTCCTAAAGCACACAAGCCCATCAAAACATGACAGAATCAAAGATGATAACAATTTTTATAAGTCTCATTTCTTCCCAAAACAGTGTGAACAATGACACCATGATGCTGGCATGGCTGAAGATTCAAGAAAATCAATGTTAACTTTAAACTGCTGTTGTTGTTATTTCAAGACCTTAATTTTTCCAGTCAGACTGGTTTGACATATTGGGAAGAGCTGTTCCAGTGACAAAGCCACTGCTGACATTTAAGCAGCTGATAATACTTTTGCTCTTATAATATTACTTATAATACTTTTGCTTCTGACAGGCTGAGAGTGTTGAGGTGGTTGTTGAGAAGGCTCTGGGAGACCTTACAGCAGCCTTCCAGTACCCAAAGGGGGCTTACAAGAAGGCTGGACAGAGACCTTTTCTAAAAGGGCATGTAGAGGTAGGAAAAGGGTAATGGCTTCAAGTTAAAGAAGGATAAATTTAGATTAGATATTAGGAAGAAATTCTTTACTTTGAGGCACAGGAACAGGTTGCCCAGAGAAGTTCTGGACACCTCATTCCTGGAAGCATTTAATGCCTTGGTTGGATGGGGCTTTGAAAAATCTAGTCTAGTGGATGACGACAACCCAAACCTTTCAATGATTCTATGATCACCACTGATGTTCTTATCCTATTCTTTTCAGGCTAAGGAGCAGCCATAAAGACTATGTATTTTATAGTGTTAAATGCAGGGAAGGAACTCTTCCACCTTTTGCCTGTGTATAATTTTTCCAATTTAATTTCTGCATCTTTACAATTTCTTCCATCCAACACATAGTCCAACTGGGGGGGAAGGTAAAAACATAATGTAGGCTGCTTTCTTAGCTGAGCCCAACACATAAACTACAATTTCAGATTTAAGCAATAGCAGTAAACAGCCATTGTGGACAGGAATGACTACATAACAGAGCAGATGAGTTCAGGATGAGGGGAGAGGAACTTTCCTTCATAATGGAAAATTAACTCAGAAAAGGTGGAAATTTTACAAGGAGACATTAAAATGTAAAATGAATACCCGTTGGTTCTTTGCCTCAGAACTCATCCTCCCCTGGCTTTATTCTGCAGATAGGAAGTAGGAAACAAAAATGAAAATATTTCTGGCATGAACAGAGTTAAGAGAGAAAAGGGGGGAGGGTGGTAGAATGACTACTAAAAGTCCATATTTCCACATCTGCTTTCAATTATACTTTATGTCAAGTCATTTTATTATTTGACGAAACCAATCCAAGGAATTAAGCTTTTGTCGGATGTCTTGAAATGTCATTAAGTGTTCAAACACAAACATACACACACAAATAAAGTCACATTTTCCATCCAATATAAACATGATTACGATCCTGAAGAACAGGAGGAACAAGATGTTACCAACTTGCAAACCACCACTTCCCACCCTCCTGCCAACCTTGTCCTCTCACATAAGGCCAAAGCCAGGTTGAGGTCTCCCTTTCTCCAGCACAACCCAAGGTACATGAGCTGGGACCAGCAGGAGGAGGAAATGGGGGAGCAAGCATTGCCCAGACAAGACTGGGAAGGAGAAGAAGTGTCCATTTACAAGTTATAATTTTGTCAACAATCCAAATTTGGTTTTAAATTAAACATTAGCAATAAACTCAGAGAGAAAAGATTTCCAAACTGCATGACAAAGGAAGTGCTGGGAGCATATGTCTTTTCAACAACACAGCAGATGTCTCTCTTTCCGTCCCAGTTATCCCAGCCCATCCATTTAAGGTTCTCTATACTTTTAAGAGCTGTAGCCCTCAGACTCTTGTTTGCATATTAGCTCCAGGAGAACTCACTAAAGAATTTCTGATGCTTTTACACAACCCAAAGTATGCCTTTGGTGGAAGGAACAGAAGTGTTTAACACATTCTGAAAAGAATCAGATCCAGTGGATGTGCCTCTCACTAGAAACCCCAAAATGGGGATTTGACACCAAGGGTCAACTAGTCACTTAAAAAAAATTAGGAAAATCAAAAAACAACAACAACAAAACCAAAAAAACACTACAGAAAAAAATTTTCCTCTGATCACTTAATTGGTAGCTCATTTTAGAAAACACCATTGCTTTACTGCTCAACAGGATTGTGATCTCATGATAACAGTGGAGGAAATAAAATCTCTGTTTCTTTTGGAATTTTCTCATTTCAGGATCTGCAGTGTTGGTGATGTTTTTCAATCTTTGTGCTGATATTAATGCAGGCAATTCTCTGACTTTTCAGTATCTTATCAAAAGGGCAGCCTGATGAGTCCACCACTGTCACCTATTTGGGCCATAAAGCATAATCCTGGCTTGAAGACTTTCCTTCCTCTGCTCTATAGACTCTCCCATGCAAACTTTTGCTTCAATAATTTTTTGACAGAATAAGGGCATAAGCAGTTCTTTCTTGAGTGACAGTCAATGGTTTGCAAAACGAGATTTCTCAACCATCAGACAGCATTCTTTTATACATTTGTATGTAATCTATTTTGTTCTTCTCGTAAGTATAGGCTGAAAGTCTGCTGCTGCTGCTGCTAATATAACCCCAGGTCCCACGTCCCAGTCTTTGTTCCCTCAATTTCATGTGCCAGCTCCAGATACCATGGTGCTCATGCTTTTATTTTTCCTGCCTTTCCACAGTGACCCATGACCATTTTCCTTCTCATATCCTAAGTAACATACATGAAGTCCAAGCTTTGATAAGACATGTTTATGACAGCAAATTGATCACTTGACTGTACTGCACATGGAACAATGGGGTTGATCCCAAGCAATAGATCTTAGCATGATAAATAAAGCATAAAATACAGATCTTAGCACATGATCCTGAAACATATCCCAGTGATACTGCCACCACATCTGTGGTGTAAAGCATCAGGATTTATTTAAAACCAATTCAGGTTTTAGAAGAGAAGCCCTAGCAGTCCAGTCACCTGAATGAGTAAATAAATAAATAAATCTCCAAGAAACTATCTTATGTTGGAAATTTAAAAAGTCTGTCTATCCTTGTTAGTAATTCTACGGGTCTTTTCTAGACAAAAGTTGGTGGGGGAAAGAACAAATTCAGGGGACATGATGGAAAATAAGGAGATGGACACTGCTTTAATATACATCTAATTTCACTAAGAATAGGGGTATTCTTAGTGAAGAATAAGATTCAAGTCTAAGATTTTAGAAATTAATAGAAGGAGTAATTGCTTCATGTTTGGCTAGGGTTTTTAAAATTCTAAACAGGGAGGTGAAAAGACCTATCCCAAAACACATGCTTAAATAATATGTTTCTCTCAAAACCCAAGTGCCTCCTGCTCAGGACCTAAATAAGGACTTCAAAATTACTTGTCAATTCTTTTAAAACCTGTCTCTAGATCTTAGCCTGTAAAGTGAGCTGTCCATCCAGACGTGCTTTGAGGTCTTCCAGACAGACTGGAAAGGTTCATCCAATTTCTTGAAAAAAGTCACTGCAATGGCATGATTTTTACCTTCTCAACAAAGCTCCAAATGGAAGAGAAGCTTCCTTTTGAAAGATCTTAATTAGTCAGGAGACACTGAACATCAGAAACTTGTTGCATTGAAGCAACCCACCCACTTTTGCTGATTGGAAACATATAGAAAAATACATTTATTTCCCCTTTGGGACTTTTCATAAATCCCATCCCTAATTTCATCATGTGTTCTTGTTTTTAAATACTTAAAGAGGCTGCAAAGTTTTCAGGGTAGAGAAAGTATGAGTGCTACTGTCCACACAAAACATCCAGACACTAATAGAATAGGAATAAGTGATTGTTTTAATAAAAATTACAAAATATATCAGAAGTGGGGGACCAGGAATTACTTAGACACATGGAACAATTGGAAGTAATTTACCATACTTGAGATGCTTGTGTGTTGCATAAGGCTTTCTCTGGTTACAAATATTGTTGTTTTTGACTGGAAGAAGAGAGGAGGAGGTAGCAATTTCCAGTGTGCTCTTGCTGATTGTGCTCACACCATGTGTCTCTTTTGACTACTGCATAAACAATGCTTGAAAGCAAAAGCACAGATATGGGGTAGGTTTGATTGTTATTATACTTAATTCCAAGGTGCCTCTACATGCTCAGGCTGCAAGCACCAGAATACAAAAAAGTACTCAGAGAAGCCACTTGAACAGTAAGAGAGGAAAGGAAGATGAAGCAAGAGACAGGGTGGTAAACACCGCCCCCCCCCCCCCCCCCAAAAAACAAAACAGGGGGGTAAACACCATCCCCCCAAAAAACAAAACAAAACAAAACAAAACAAAACAAAACAAAACAGAACAAACCACACACACACACACACAAAAAAAAAACCCCAAAAAACCCAAACCACCCACAAAAAAAACACAACAAATGAAACACCAGGCAGCGAGTGCAGCTCCAGAAGCCCTGGGTAGAAACATGGTCTATAATTGTCTTTTGGGCAATGTGGCACCAAGGCTTTGTTTGGGACCAAACAAACTGAACTGGGGGGTGGGGGACAGAGGGGAAAATGTGTTTGTGGGTTGCATTCCTTTAATAATAAAATCATGACTCACTGAATGACTGACAAATTATAAATTAAATGGTGGTATGGTGAGTTATCTCACACCTACCTTGGAATGCAGTCAGGAGGAAGAGTGTTTTTCAAGGGATGAAAAAAAGTCATCGAAATAGAAGACTAGAACTAATGGGGAATTAAGTCACAGTAAACATTCATGGTGTACTTCTGAGTTTTGGTATGATCTCGTATACCATATCACATTCACTCAGGAGTATGTGCAGGGTAGGATGGTTGCAGAAATCCTGTTATTACAGCAAGGATTAGTGGTCTAACTTTACAAAGCAATATTATTCAGCAAGGCTAAAACCAGTTGAATTCAAGGACTTGCATGAATTCTCCTCTGCTGGAGGGAACTCAGTCTTTAACTGGAATAAAATGTTGCTGCTCCACTACACCAATGCAGCACTGCTACCCTATTCTAAGTGAGAATGTGGCTGGATCACACCAGGAGAACGTGGAAATGAGTCCTTTTCAGAGACCCAGGCATGGGAGATGGCACAACTTAGGTGGATGTAACCCTTCTCTTTTCTGTTAATCTCTAACTCTTGGAGCCAAAGTTAGAGGGTGGTGATAGCCCAGGAGAAAAGAGAAGAGGACATTTGGAAGGGTTGTCAGAAATGAAATGTTTGCACAGGACACGGTGTTTTAGAGGCGGGTCAATGCAGCTAGACTGCTATCAGACAGGAAAGACCTAAGTATCCTGACCTTTTAGAGCTACTCACCAGCATCTTTAAAATGGATGAGTTTGTACAGTGAATTCTCTACTCCTAGCCCTGTTAACTAAACAGTGCTTTGAAAATGGGCCAAGACGTGGGATGTTGAAGAACTGGGAAGCCAGTTAGAGGGCAAAATGCAAAATAAAATGAAAACCTAAAACAAGGGAAAATGAACATATTCCCTTGTGCCTGTAACACACAGAGACATCAAAGAAACCAAGTGGTGCTAAATAACTCTTGGTACCAACTTTGCAGCCATTACTATTTACATAACAGTGAATTGACAGAAGTGACTTTCTGTATTGGTCTCCCTAAGTGACTTGAGTGAGACATGAATGAGATTTTTCTCTCAAAGAAAGCAAGTCGTTTGACAAGAGGGGCAGCAGAATCTACCAGTCTGTAATAAGATCTGGAGTAAGCCATCTTATTAACTTTCTTAGCATGATGTCAACTGCATGCACTGGCAGTGTGCCTGTCATGACTCCAACCTTAACAAGCGCTGCACCGGGAGACACTTCTCTTCTGCATGTTCTTGGTCTTGTTCTCTTTGCTCAGGACAGATCCTGTCTCCAAGGACATACTTACATGCATTTTTCAGCCCACAGCACTCCAGCTTATCTGCAATATTCATGTGTCTCCTCTCACAGGTCTAACACCTCAGATGCATTCATTTTCCATGCTTTTAGCCCTATTTCACAGTGAGGTAGTTGGAGCACTGCAAGGACCACAGCTCATGTGATCATCTGGAAGCCTCAAGCTCTGTCCTCCCTGCCCAAGACCAGTGTACTGTCAACTGAACCCTCTTCATCTCAAGTTTAATGAAACTCAAGTATTTACTTCAGGAGACAGTCCCACCTGATTTGCTTACCAGCCCTACAAGCAGAACATGATCTTTCAAAGTGGAGCTTTATTCTGAGTGCAACAAAGAACGCTCTGGTATTCAACACACACATTCCTGATTGCATGTATGTACTGTGCTCTCTCTTAAGACTCATGGGGTCAGAGGTCTGGTCTAACTGTAAAAGGCAGAATACGTTAAAATAGGGCAAGGTAGATCCTATTTTTGCATATTCATTTATTAAATTCGTCCTATAGAGCCCTGTAAGGCTGTCTTCACTTTTTACTAAATAGGGATATACTTTAAATTTTCTGCTCTAAAACAGAAGGCACACAAACAATAATCAAGGATTGAGCAGGGTGCTATAAATTTAGACAATCATTCACTCAACAGCAACAGTAGATATCATCTTCTTAAACAACTAATTTTCTATTTGCCTAGTTAGAATTTTGGGTCAGAATTCCAATTGTTTTTTCCTTACCATGGTCTTTTTTTTTTTTTTTTTAATTGACTTAAAAGAAGTCAGGAAAGCCAGATGAAAGCTTCAGTTAACCACTCTATCAAATGAATAATGAGGCTGGCACAAGCAAACATACATATTTTGGGGCTCTATAAGCAGAACAGGAACCAGAATTCAATTCATAATTTTGTTTTCTGTATTCTAAGCTGTTGTTATGGAAATGGAGGTAAAATTCAGTAACTATCATAAAATCATAGAATCATAGAATGGTTTGGATTGGAAGTGACCTTAAAGATCCAACATGCCTCGCCGTGGGCAGGGACACTTTCCACTAGACCTGATTACTCAGAGTCCCATCCAGCCTTGCCTTGAATATTTCCAGGGATGGGGCATCCAGAGACTCTCTGGGTAAGCTTTTCCAGTGCCTCACCACCATATGGGAAAACTATTTCTCCCTAACATCTAATCTAAATCTCTCATCTTTTAGTTTAAAACTACTCTAGTCCTATTACTATCTGCATCTATAATTATAAAATGCCTGATGGCAGCATAGTGTTTAGTTTTCACTTGAACATACATTTGTTTTTGAAATTAGAGCCAGGCAAAGCCTAGAGCTAAAAAAATCATCTAATGTGTGTGCTATAGGGGGTTATCAACTTTATCATTCCCTTGCTGCTGCAAGTGAAATATGAATAAGGATAGGAAAAAGGATCCACACTATTCCAATGCTTAGATCCAGATTTAAAAGTATGTGTACTTAGAACCTGAGGCCAGCTCCATTTCAATGCCAAACCAGGAAACCTCACACTCAGAGCAAGACTTGAACTAGAAAGGCTATGCTGGATGCTTTCACCCTGCCATTAGGAGCAGAAGAGGAGAGACAGCTCAAGGGGCTTCTTGGTACCTAACATTTAAGGGGATTGGAGAGTAGGACACCACAGGCAAGGGGACACTGCAGGGTACTGGGGATACCACCAGTACCCAGTTATTCACCCAGGTGCCCGATGCCAACTTACCTCCTGCTTGTGACAGGTTACTACGCTTTCTCACAGTGCTCTCTCCTCTCTCTCTCTTGCACTCCAGCATGCAAGTTCCCTGCTAGTGCAGGCTGCTGGTGTTCTGCACTGCATTAAGTAGACTCCATCACTATGCTCCAGCTTCCTGCTTGGGATGCAAACATTTTCAGGTGCCTGTAAACAAGATCAGCAGTCCCAGTGTTAACAGCAAGCCAGTGCTTCTCTAACCCTAAAGCCTGCTGCCAAACCAAACAAAAACACCCAGTGTGCAAACAGTGGATACCCATCAGGGAAAGTGGAGGAAAGAGACAGTATCTGTCATTTCCCTCTGTCATCTGTACAGTTGTTAAGCAAATACCAACTAGTTAATTCTCTGGGTCTGTTGATAATATAAGAAGCACTTCCATCTCTAAAGCCTGCTAATGACCAACCACACCACTCAGCTGGAAAACACTGTTAAATCTCTGTTTCAGATGGAGGTTGCAGCTAATGTAAAGACTACACTCTGTAGGTGCTTTTTAACGTTCTTTTACCTCATCTTCTGTTTTGCATAATACAGCAGCTTCTTCTCAGCCCATCCAGTTTTGTGACCCCTGAGAGCTAAAATTCTCTATTTTTTTTTTAATCACCTTTTCTTGCCATCCAAAGGAACAGGATTCATTAACACAAAGGCAATCCCACTTTCCAACCTGCTAGAATAAAACATATGTAAGAAACTTTTCAAAGTTTCTCCTTAAAAAACCCCGCGAACCTGAAAGATCAAGTTTTCTGTAACTACTTTTCAGGTATGACACTTGTCAAAAAAATCTGAGGAAAGTTTAGAGCAAATTGGAAGCATTTGGATAGAACAGGTTTTCAAGAAACTGTACTGATTTGTGGAATCAGCAAGAATACATGGCCAAATGGGACCTTTGGATTAAGCAGAAATCTTCCTGGTTTTGATCAGAAGCTAACTTTACAGACTCCCCATACAGCCCTTCATAAGGACACCAGAGACCTGGCCTAAGCCATGTTTGCCTTCTTCAGACCACAGAAACAGTGACAGACTTCATATGCCAGGCACTTAGTCTGGACACCTGTCTATACTCAGGCAAAACTCTCTGGCTTATTCCTATGGTAACTCTGCTGCATTGCTAATCAGGCACACTCACTCTCCTGTAACCCAGGTGAAAGCCCCACATCTATACTAGGAGACTACTGTCTTGCTCTGGAAAAACAAATAAATAAAAGGGTTTTTTAGAAAGACCTTGGATTCACTTTCATGAAGAGAACATATATATTTAATGAAATAAAATAAAATAAAAATAAAATCTCAAATGTTTTAATAAGAATGTAAAACTGATCTGTCTTTTGCAATCCTGTTGCTCTGCCTGGGCCAGCACTTGGGATAAACATAGATATCCCACAGTATGATTTTTAAACAAACAGTATTAACAAATCCAGAACAGATGAAGCAAATGGCAGCATATTCTATTGGGCTCTATGATGAAATTCATATACAATACTATGAAATTTACTTACATGTAACATGTCCTTCTAATAATAAAATGTGTATGTACTATTTTGTTTGTTTTCAGGGAATGGTGCAAAAGAGAGGGAACAAATATTTTTGCTCTAAAGGAAAACAGTGTTTATAATAATCTACAGAGCAGCACAGGTTGCTGTGAACTCATCAGACCATCACTACCCTCTCCAGGCTGCCTCTTTGCAGAGGGAGCATGCAGCTCAGAGCCTGCACAGCAGGCTCTCACCATCCCCATAGAGACCCCAGCATTGCACTTGAGATGTGGTCTCTCTCTCCAGGACATCCACTCCCCTGCACTAACAAAACTTCCAGCCAGCAAAGGGGGCTTCTAAATCTGGGCAGCAGGATTTCCTCCAAAGCTGGATTCAGACTTCAGAGCAGATCCCCAGAGTAACCACAGCTCTCACTGCTACCAGTCAAAGGCAAAGCTAATTTCTTTCTTTCCCTTCATCACATTGGTACACATGAACATGTTCTCAGGCAAATGGAAGTTCCACAGCAATTTCAGCACAGGGAAACAAAAAGATGACTTTAAAAAAAGGTCCTAAAACATATGTGTACAGGCCTGCACATAAATAAATACATTAGGAAGTTCCACAGCAATTTCAGCACAGGGAAACAAAAAGATGACTTAAAAAAAAGGTCCTAAAATATATGTGTACAGGCCTGCACATAAATAAATACATTAGGAAGTTCCACAGCAATTTCAGCACAGGGAAACAAAAAGATGACTTAAAAAAAAGGTCCTAAAATATATGTGTACAGGCCTGCACATAAATAAATACATTAGGAGTATGCAGGTATTCCAGCAGTCTAAACCATGTAATTACCTGTAAGTGTAGATAGGCCACAACCCTAGTCTACGCAATGAAATTTAAAATCTGCCATTACAGAACAGTGGCCTGAAACATTGTGTAAGTGATGTGAGTTAAGGATGGAGTAACAGCCTTTACACTCAATTTCCTGGCTTTCCTTGGTTTGTGTCACACCCTTAATGTTATTTCAACATTGCATTTTGTCCTCTAAATTAAATGTACAGTAGGTGTTTTGTATTTAATTTCCTTACTGTTTTTTTTCCCCTCCTAACGGAAAAAGAATGGAAGAGATTCATGAAAGGTTATAAAACACACATTGTGTACTGGAGAGGCTGAAGTAGCTCTTTTGGAGCCTTTTCATTCTCCTGGGAAAATATGTAATTAGGTAGTTTTTTAACATGTGTATTATATACTGAATTACATGTATTTATATATTTCTCAAAGGAGTATTGCTTACACAGTAGCCTGGAGCAACTCCTTTGGAGCCATTTGGGTCTATCATGTAATTATGTACTTAAGACCCGTTTATAGTAAATTTTGTTGTGCCTACATAGTAGGTTTTTATTTTTATTTAAGATTAATTGTAAGGCTTGTGAGGGGTGCTACACTGACAGCCATAGAGACTGCAGGCTTCTGTTTATTTACAGAAAGGGAAAACATGGGTAATGAAGATGTGTGTGGACATACCCAGACTACTCCTCCAAGATTTATCTCTGACTTTGGGAACAACTCTTCAAAGTAGGTGGTAAATGAGTCAGATTCAGCTTTCTTAGCAATTTGTTATAGCAGGTTTGGGGATGAGGACATCCATCCGCCTGGAACTGGACTAATACCAAAAAATTATTTCACATAGGCTGCTAAGTATTTGCCATCTGCTAATCGGCCATTTATCTCATTTCATTTTCTCTTCTTATATAGGAAAAACAAACAAACTTGGAAGTTGGATTAATGTAAGAAATTAGGTGTTGTGAATCAGACATAGGCCCTATAGAAAATGGTAATTACATATGTTTGTACTCTCCCAAGATACAGCTTCTTGATTCTTCAAAAAATCAGAAAGAATTTAAAGGTTCTGTGGCTTTTTTTTCTTTCCTGGAAAGAAAGAATGCATAAGCCAATATATTTTTCTGCCGAAATAATAAACAAATAAACTCCCTTTCCTCCTCCAAATATGCTAAATGACAATGTGATGCTGACAAGAAAGCACAGTGACAGTTGTAATGTAAATGCACGGATATACATAATTTTACATAATTTAAAATCCTAAGAAGGAAAATGGCTTGCTTTGAATGATTGAAGGTGAATCATCAAGCAGTAGTGCTGGACAAATAACAGACTTCCTTAACAAAAAAAAAAAAGTTGACACCAACTCTGGAACTATTTTGATACCTCTCCTTCCAAATGTAATTCCATTTTACTTGGATTTATTTTTTTTTTAAACTATTTTGGTTATTTAAGACATGTCTGTCAGATTTTTATTTGTTGGTTCTTTTTTAAACAGTCTTGTTTTAAACAAAGCATAAGAAAATATTTGTCAAAAATGTTGAAGGAATTCTGCATTTCTCAAGTAACACTTTTTATTTAAAACTTTGAAAAAGGCTTACCCAATTCTCTTTCTTTAATTAAAATATGACTGGCATTCAGCCCAATATGTGAAGTTTTAAAACATTCCAAAACTAATTTTTGGGAAAACCTTATATACACAGAAAAGCCTTCATCACAGACTCCTAAGCATTCAAGAGCACAATATTGGCTCCACCTCCCCTTTTCTTAACACCATGCTGTGAGGGAAATGCATGAAAAGCAAGGTTAATGATGAAGGTCAGGACCAGAATGTTGTGTTTTTTGTTTTTTTTTTTACTCTGTCAGGGCAATGTGCTCTAGCAGAAATGTTGTACCTTTTCCTTACTGAGGTCTGTCAATGGCACAACACAGTAGTACACCACAGACAATGTGAAGACAAGACACACTCTCTATCCTACATAGAAGGAATATATGATGTGCAAGGAAAAGCAATCAAAACCCAGAGAAAATTACTATAATTGACACACTGCTGACTGTGTACCACTGCAATCTTTTTTAAGGTTGTCTTTAGCTATTCATTTTTCCAGATTAAGTCTCAGAATAGAAAGTACCTTTGTACACAGAGTACAAATTTCAGCAAGTTACATCTGACTCAAATCAAAGCTACCAAAGTACTACGTGTCAGTCTGCTTCCCAGGAGGCTATTTCTGTGCCTGCTTCAGCTTTTTCTCCTCAGCTTTTTCTGCAATAGAAAGGTCCATCACCAAGTTTACAGGCATTTACTTTTTGAGTTTTAGGAAAGAGAGAAGTGCCTAAAATATCACTGACAAATAAAGGAACAAGCCTGGAAATTTTCAGCTCAAAAGCCAAAGATTCCAAATGAAATTAGTGACAGAAAAGAGTGGGTAAAACCAGAAAGGTTATTAAGTTTCATGGGTGCTGTCATTCAAGAGATGAACAGTGCAAGAGGCAGACCCTACAATTAAAAACCAAAAGCCTGACATCTTGACATCATCATGCCAACCTCCAAACCCCAAAATCCTCTGCACTCTGGTTTCTTTATCTGTTAAGTGTGTACAATAGTGTTAGTCTAACTGCAGCATAGAAAGAAATGTTTAATCATGAGTGTCAGCTTTAAAGGTCATAAGATTTTTTAGCAACATTAAAAAAAAAGACATTTTAGTTGTTAAAAAAAAATCCCTTCTTCTTTGTGCTGTTACTTTTGAGACACTCTTGCCATTTTCAGTCAGGAAAGCTACTTTTCCTTCCTGGGTTTACACAATTAAAAGCCTCATCTTACATCCCTTCCTTACAGGAGGAATATTATTGATATGAAAGCTCCTAAGATAATCAGTAGGCATTTGGGCATCAACGGTTACAAGCACAGGTGCAAGAGGTGCAGGAAACTTCCCCAGACCATTAAAGGACACTTAATATAGCTATAATTTATCACCAGTGCTTCATTTTCAGCAGGATAACGTTCTTCTTGTGTCAGGGGATAACCACCAGTGGCAGGACATGTCTGTCACTGCCGTACCAGTGCAAGTGCTTAGGAACACAGGACCAGAATGAAACTATGAAATTTGGGTCATTGTGGGCACTGTAGAACACAGTCCTTCTCTTTGTCTACAAAAAGTACTGCATGCCCTTGTTGCTCCTACTTGGAGGCAGTTTAATGACCTCACTGTACTGAGAGGTAGAAATCATCTGATTTCCATTTTAATCCTACTCAGGGCCAAGTTTATGCCCACTTGTTCTTATGCAAATATTGCTCTTGGGTTTAAATAGCTCTTTCCCCTCTTTGGCATTTAGCCCTGGATGTATTTATAGAGTGCTGTAAAATAGTCTCTCAACTCCATTTTGCTAAACTAAACAAGCCAATCTCTTCTAGTTCCTTCCCATAAGATAGGATTTTCAATCTTCTAATATCCACAGTAGACTTCTCATATGTTCTAGTTTTATTTCAACTTTAACACAGTTATTTTAAAGTAAGTATGAAATATTCCAAAATATGCTTTCCAGTGTCCTCTACAATGGTACCAGTGCCTTGCCTGACACATTTGACTTCTCTGCCATTTCATCTCTGCCACATCATCACCATGTCACCAGCTAGAATAGGATAGACAGAGTTAACCATGAAGTTTTAGCCCAAAACTCAGCCACACACAGTAGTAGTACAGTTAGGTAAGCTTTAAGTTAAGGGCATTTCCATGGTTAGGTAAGCATTTCAAATCCTCAGCACTCCAATTTCCTAATATGTTGAAGAGGGAATTTTCACTGGCATGTGTGCAACATCTAATTTTTAAGGTGAATGCTGACCATTAAGAAACAAGAAAGATGCTCCACCACGGTTAGACTTTTCTCCTTCCCCAGCCTGCCCCAGCCCTAAGTGGAAGAGGCTCTCTGTCCAGGCATCTGCTTTTATTTTAAAACCAGAGAAAATACAAAGTTGTCTCCAGATATCAGTCTTGATGAATCCATCCACATCCACAGATTTAGACAGGAATAATTCAGCCCACTGTCTCTCCCAGCCACTGCTGTCCCTGCACAGCAGAGCGTCACTGATGTGCTGGAGGCTGGGGAATCTTTTGCTGTCACACCAACAGTTCCAAGGCTGCATTAGCGCTTCCCAGCTTTCCAGCATGCTTTCCCTCAAACCACAGCTAAGCTACAGCCATTCTCTTCCACTCCCAGCCACTCTGTGCCAAAATAAAAATCAGTCAAATGGAACATAAATCCCAGAGCAATAGGCACCTTGTGTTTGCTCTGTGACAGCCAGGCAGTAGGAGTGGAGCAGCAGGTAACTTGTGCACATACATGGCAGTGCCAGCAGGACAAACTCTAGTGTTATTGATGGGTGTACTACATTCTCCTCTCTGCACCCCACTGCTCCTCAAGGCCCTGAAGCATTTTGTCTTGATCTTAATTTTATCTTTCCCCTCTCCAGAACTAGTCCTCAAGCCAGAGCCCAAGGAGGCAATCTCTTGGTGATAAAGTAAATGTAGCTGCCCACACACTACAGTTCTGATGAGCATTTAGCCTGAATAAGTATTTCTTCAAGAATCCTCAGCCACTTACCTTTACAGAGCATGTTTTAAGAATACAAATGTATTAATAGCATCCTCAAGATGTTTCTCCTTACTGTTGTTTTCCCTGTGGTGCAAACAAAGGATGCTTCTTAAGGGGCTCACCAGGGGATGCATTAGGCAACAAGATGACATCAGCCTATGGTGCTAAGAGAATAGGTAAGTTAAACAGCTAAGAGTAGATGAGCTAACACAACAACAAGCAGTCGTAAAGCACTGTAAGTTACCAGTTATCAGCATTACTTGATATAATCCAACTACCTGTGGTCTGTCTCCTCTTCTATTTCAACTCGCATATATTGCCTTGACACTTGCCCTGAGAGAAGCTGTGGCTTCTGCCACATTTGTGCTCTGAGTTTTTCATAGATGCACATGCCCAGTCATCATTATCCTTGCTTTTTGCTAGCACAAATTTAAGAGAAAGAGCTATAGAAGTACTGAAGCACCTTCCTTCCCCTTTCATGAAGGGTGTAATCCTCACATTATCTTAAAATAATGATACTGTACTACCAGCTGAAGCTAAACTGGGTTTACAAGTTTAAAATCCTTCCTTGTCCTTCCCACTGAATTTCCTGTACAAGCAGCCCACCATCCTCACTCACATATACAGGTCACTTCCTCAAAGTGTAACACATCTTTTTGTCCTTAACATTTAGGAAGTATTTGCACATTTTATTAACTCAAACCCATAGATTCCAACTCATTTGCTAACATTGCCGATTTTGAAAAACCAGAAGAACTCTCAGTGGCCTGCAGAACAGATATTTATAGCTATTATAATGGCATAAAAATTAATATATCAGGTTAAGGTAGAACTAAAACCATCATTTGGGCCTTGGTTGTCTTGTCACCTTCAACTGCTTGGACTTCTTTGAAGTCTAAACCTAACTTTCAGTTACAACATTCCTTTAATATTTTACCCACGTCACTGAGTAGTACAAATATTTAACTTTCTCATTTTTTATTCTTAAAAGTACACTTGAAACCATCATACAAGAAGTACAGAATTTGCTGCTGCATCAATAAATCACCAACAGTATATGTCAGATATAGTTTACCTTGAAGTTCAGCTCTTAGATTCACCCATCCAATCAAATAGGATGCTAAGTGCAGCTAATCAGGAATTTTGAACTTCAACAGCACTAGAAGGTGGCTCAAGTCCTACAAATACACATGAACACAGCACTGAAGAGAGCAGTGACCAACAGAACAGCAACAACAAATTATTAATGAAAATATTATTCTGATAGGTCTCATAACAACACTTACAGCAAGCAGAACTCTTGCATACATGTTGGATGCTGAGAGTAGAAACCAGCTACCCCGTCTTAGAAATACAATATGTATACAAAAATATTACTGTTTGATACATTATATGCTTTTTGTGATTACATATAATTGTTCATCTATATGTATTTTTTTATATCTAGTGAACAGAAACTTTACAATTAAATTTAATGACCAATAGTTTGAAGAGATAGAAAAGGATGCCTTTATTTAAGAAATCCTGTTTAGGTCCTTTCAGATCAAATAACTCAACTTCCTTATTAGTTTTTACAATTTAGTTGCTACTAAATAAAATAAAAATGTGTTGCGTTTCCACTCTTAACTTTCAGTAAAATAAGAAGGTTAACATCACAGATTTGGATGAAATCAGAACTCATCTTGAACCAGAGATGATCCTCACTACAAGAAATTCTCCTAGAAAGAGCACATCAAATTTACAGATTCTCTTCTTTATTTCAAGTGCCTTGTAGCTTTTTGGAGGGTTGGTATGGGTGTTGTTTCAGGGTTTGAGTTTTTGGTTTTTTGCTTGCTTGTTTTATTGGTTTTAGTCAATTTGGGGAAACGTTAGTGGATTCACATGGATTTCATTGTATATTGTCCCAGCAGCAACTGATATTTCTTTGAAGATGCTCTCTAAGACAACAAAAATATTTGGCAGTCATCTACACTGAAACTTGAAACACACCAGAAATGCTAAGGAATGAATATATCAAAGATACCTTCAAATCTGGATGCTCAGTTCCCTTGCAAAGAATCCCTGAAAAAATATTCATAAAAATTGGGAAACTCAACATTCCAACACAAGAAATTTCCATAAAATCCTGACAAATGATTAAAGTTATGAGATGCAAGAATTCAAAATTTATACATTAGTATCTTTTCTTTATTGATTCTTCCTAAACACATAAATAAAGTCTGAGAATCTCTTGCAGAGTCTTTATTCTTAAAAACAAAACCTTATAAAAAACCCCAAAAACCTGCAACATGCCTACCATCATGGCTTGAAGTGTAAATTTCTATCTGGAAGAAATAGATATCTGCTTTTTTTATCTCCTTAGAGTCAATATTATAAAAGATTATCCATCCATTTTAGGGCTTTTTATTGTCAAGTGTATGAGAATATATGCTTTCCCCTTCCTGGATTAGACAGTGAAATTAAAAGGCCTGTGTGAGATTTTTGATGTCCTTCAACTTTCCTCTCTCATCTTTGGGGAACACCATCCTCCCCTCAAAAACAAACAAATAAAACAACAAAAAACGCCATACCAAACAACAACAACAAATACTTAAAAGCAAAAAACTCCCAATGGTAAGTCACTCTAAGCAGTTGCTACTGATATTCAGCCAAGTTTTATAAAATATTTTTTAAGAGAGGAAAGTGCTACTGAAGTGTCTTAATGTGCTTGATGAAGATGGTTCAGATTCTGAGCTAATCTGATCTCTGGGACTTGTTCCACTCTATCTTTTTGTGACTTACCAACCAATTTTCCCAACTTCTTCCTCCTCCACCAAAGCACAATTGCAACTCAAAAATGATAGTTATGGCACAGATCACTGCCATGAAGTGTGAAGTTTTTGCAGCACCATGGTTATAATTGTTAAGCAGCACTAACAAGAGCCAAACTGCACAGAGGGTTAGAAATGCTTTCAACTGCCTCATTTACCGCTCTTATGCTTATGGGCATCTCCACTGAGAAGAGCAGAATCAGAACCCAGGTACTAGGTATTGGTACATTGTTTATAATTATAAATAATTATATAAAAATTATAATTATAATTTATAACTGTTGGGTAATACTCGATGACTCCAAGCTGAATGATGCAGTAGACACAGCTGAGAGACAGGATGCCACTTAGGGAACCCTGGAAAAGCTCAAGAAGCGGGATCATGTCAACCTCAATGTTCAACAAGGCCCAGCACAAGGTCCTCAGCCTGGGTCATGGCAACCCCCGGCATCAATGTAGGCTGGGGGATAAAGAGATGGAGAAGGACTTGAAGGTGCTGGTGGAAGAAAACCTGTACATGACCTGGCAATGTGGATTTGCAGTGCAGAAATCCAGCCATGTCCTGGGCTACAGCAAAAGCATCTTGGCCAACAGGGTGAGGGAAGTGATTCTGCCATTCTACTCTGCTCTGATGAGATCCCACCTGAAGTGCAGCACCCACCTCCAAGGTCCTCAGCACAGGAAAGACAGTGGTCTTCATTCGCCTGTTCCCAGTGAGGATGATCAGAGGGCTGGAGCACCTCTCCTGCAAGGAAGGGCTGAGAGACTTGTGGTTGTTCAGCCTAGAGCAAGAGAAGGCACCAGGGAGAATTCATGGCTGCTTTTCAATACTTTAAGGCTTTTAAGAAAGTTGAGGACTGACCTTTTATTAGGGCATGTTTCAAAAGGACAAGGGACTACCATTTTAGAAGGACATGGGACAATTGTTTTAGAATAAACTAGGGTAGATTCACACTAGATATATTGAAGAAAATTTTATAATGAGAATGATGAAAGACTGGGACAGATTGCCCAGAGAGGTGGTAGATATGCCATCCCCGGAAACACCGAAGGTCAGGTTGGACAGAGCAACCTCATCAAGTTAAGGATTGTGAGAGGGTTGGACTAGATGACATTTAAAGGTCCCTTCCAACCCAAACCATTCTACCATAATTGGTTTTTTTTATTAAAAGCGTCTAAGTTGTGTTTTTTTATAAGGATGTACTTCTGTTTTAAAAGTCATTAGGATAAAGAGCCTAAATGTACTCAGATGATAAATACAGGGTCAGTAAAAATTGACCATGCCTTTAAAGTAAGTGTACATGTCTGATAACAGTTCATAAAACAATATTGGTGTTCCTTTTCTCAATAGAATAAGCCAAAAGCAGGAAGAGAAGAGAGGCACCAGGGAATCTTGGGATGTCCAATTTACTGTAAGTGGGCTCAATTTCCTAATGTTCTTTGTCTTGCAAGGGACAAGAAGGTTTAATAGCATGTCAGTGGGTATGGCTGCTGGTTTATAAGAAATATACCAGAAAAGCAGTCTAAAGCTTGAACAATATTCTTAATAACCCTTCATTTTTATGTTTTTCCACACAGATAAAAGACTCTGTTTTGCAGCAGTAATGACAGATAGTTGCCACACCAATAGTTATCATACCAAATCAAATCTGTTTATCTTCATTTAAACAAGCTAGATTTCTAAAGGTTTTGTTATCCTTTGAGCTGGAAGAAGAACTTCTCTTATTTATATTAGTTGCTTAAAACTTCCCTGTGTTATGTGCTTCACAGTGGCATAGTAAGAGCGTTCCATCCCAAATCACTCACCATATAAACATAGGAGATACAGGAGATATTTTTCCTGCTTCTAGTAATACAGACCCAAATCAGGGAGTGACCTAAGCTTGCTCAAGGTCATATAGGAAACCTGTAGCACAGCTGCAAAACTTTTGTTTTGCTCTGATCTGTCAAATGCTGCTGTTGCTGTCTACCAACAGGATTGGTGTCACTCGTCGGAAGAGATTGAAGCTGTCACTACATGTTCACTGATGTAATGTTCACTTGCATTTGTCTGTCAGCCCTACCCACATGCAGCCCCAGACTTATTCCAAAGCATTAGGTCCCAGTGAAGCTGAGTTGCACTTGTGTGCTGGAAGCATTTGTAACACTTCAAAAAATAGCTCCTCCATAGCAGTCTCCTACCACAAAACCCAGGGTGCTAGTTTTCCATTGCAAGCATAAGCATTGCTCTAAAGGAATGCTTATGGATGTTCCTTAAAACACAAACCCAGTGTAATTTTACAAATAAATTGAGACACGGTTCAATTCGCAGCACAGAGTGGTTGCTGTGTACAGAAAAGGGAAAACTATCGACCAGGACAGCTAACATAGCTGCAGTGATACAAATCCTTTAAGAAAAACCCATGCTAATGAATCCACTATTCTCAGTAGTGCACAGTGGGTTTGAAGAATACAAAAAACACCATGTGAACATTAATTAAACAGAAGGTAAAGCTCTGAACATCTTTAACAGTAATCATGGCACACTGAAAGGCCTGATTACCCATTGTGGATGTGTGGTCTCACCTGGCATCTTCCTCAAGATCTTCTTTCCATTACACCCCTGCTCGTGGCCAGTATCACTGACATTTCCAGAACAGATATAGTTCCAACATATATTTCAAGGGGAACTCTGGAAATAAGGATATGCCTGCCACTTCCACATGCCATTAATTCTGGGACACAAAATCACTAAGTGCAAGCACTTGGCATTTCAGTGCTCCGACAAGTAGTAAAGAGCCAAAGTGAACACCTGTCCAGCTGCTTAGCAGAATCAGGGCCTTCATCACGAGCAGTATCACAGCCATTAAAATTAGGTTTGGGTTCATGAAAGTCTATTGCACGCCAAAGTTGCTTGATAGGAAGTAAACATTGACTGCATATTCTGTTACAGCACATGAACAGCAAGGTACTTTTTTAAAGACAGTGCAGCTATTACATATGTACTTTTTTAAAAAAAGTCTGAGCTAGCAAAAGTCACTTCAAAATGTCTCAAAGGATCATTACCACACTCAGTTTAAGAGCAGGACTGACATAAGAGCACTAGCACTAGTGCAAAACATCAACAAAGCGGAGCATAAATCTTTTGATTTAAATCTCAGAAAAGACATAAATCTCAGAAAATACTATTTTCAGAGGTTATTTTTCCTTCTATAGAGCAACAATGTAATTTTCAAGCAAACAGAACAAGTGAAGGAATGACTGACTGAAGGTCAGGCTTGTTTTATACCAATGTAAAAGCATTCACAGCCTGGAACAAACAGCAAGTTATTCCTTTCCTTGGTCTTCCTGTTATTACAGCTTCTGGAAAGAAAACTAATTTTGAAAGGATGGTATCTTTGTATGTGTACATTCATTTTACATATATACTATACATACATATTCATATTTACATATATGGATGTCTGTTGCAAGTAGATGTGTTTATACTTACGACCCCAACATTCAACCTTCTCTGTGAACCACAGTGATGGACACAAAGTCTATTTCTTCTTTTTTAAGTATGTAGTTACTGTGATTAAATAATCACAGAATATTCAGGAGCTGGAACAGATCCATATGTGAGACTGTTCTCTGGGACAGCAGGGAAATAAGGGACAAATCCAAAATAGAAGTTTGGGGAATCCTGACAAACTTTACAGAGGCAAAAGCCTCTCCAGTAACATAAAGCTCATTACCAGCATGTGCTTGTTTACTGATTCATAGATTGTTGTTTCAACCAGCCTTTAAATTCCCAGCAAGCTGCAGCCTTCAAACCTCTGACACAAGGACTTCTCCTAGTAAGGATCTGGGCAGCCTCCCTCCAACCAGGGGAAAGCGCAAAGCATGGGAAATTTCAAAACAGCAGACAGAAAAGGCTTTGCAGGGAAAAGGAGACAGATCTTTATATAGGACCAGAGCAGGCTAGGTATGTAAACACTTGCACAGCTATAAGCTGTGGGAGCACTCCCATTGTAATCAACAAGATCTCTTAAACATGCTTAACGTGAGGCTTGTGCTTACATACCTGGCATAAATGGAGACAGAACAAGCAACTGCGGGGCCTGCTTACAGGGGAGCTCTCCAGCGCACACCGACAGGGAGCTACGGGACCAAAGACCGAGATCCATATTGTCCTAAAAGCAAATCATAATTCTGGATGGCCAGTTGGGGTAAGGCTGATATTTACAGATATGAAAACAAATATCTAAGAAAAAATATGTATGCAAACACACACACACACACACACATATATTCTATATGTGTGCACATGTACACTTTTATATTTATATATTTTTAAAAGATATATATAAAAATCAGGCCATAAGCTACTCATAATTTCTGAGATTCCCAAACCTAACAGCAGATGCTGCTACAAACTGGGCCTTAAATGTCAAGTATCAATGATGTTTAAGTGCTACTTAATTAAATTAGAAGAGAAATAGTATTCGTGTTGATTCAGTAATTCAGAAGTATTTCATACATTCAGAGCAAGAACATAACTTACCTTTTAAGCACTCCAGGTTTTCACCTAATGGCTTTTTATTGGCAAAAAAATGCCTAATCTCTGCATTCAAACAAAAATCTGTTGATTTATCTAGTCTTTTTAGGTTAGGTAGCTACTGTCTATATACATCCCATACCTATCTCTTACATTCTGTAGCCCAGAGCATCATAGCACATAGGGCACTTGCTCCACAAAAGTGACCTTTGGTCTCAACAATATCCTACCAAGGACACTAATGGCAGAAGGCATCACAAACTGAGTTGATAAATGCTTCAGTGAGACACATCAGTTAAATGCAGATTGGCATAAAATATATTTATTTGAGTCCCAAACAGACCTGTGAGGCTCAGTTACCTGCAAAACAGAAGCAGAACTTTGACCAGAGCTTTTTACGAATGGAAATACTAAAGCCTGAACTACCTAAAAGGAATACCTGATGTATCACATACCATGAAAAAGAACAAGTCAAAATTAATGAACATATGGAATACATGTGTAAGTAAAAATTGAGAGTAAATTACTCATATACTCATATACTCATACAATCAATGAAGAGAGCTTAAATGTCAACCTGAGCTCCAGAATTTTCAAGTCAGCAAGAGTCCACTACTCATCTTGAAGAACTAGATTAATTACATGCATCAAAATATTTTAATAACAGTATGTAACAAGAAAAAAAAAGAAGGAAAAATGAATCAAGTCACATAATCCAAACCTACACCAAATTTCTAGATAATAACAAGAAAGAAAAGAGAAATATCATGTTTAGAAATTGATTTAAAAGAGAATTCTTGATTTTTCTGATTTTTTCCACAAGAAATTAAGTTTAAGGAATTTTTCCTTAACTAGAAACCAGAATCCCAAATACAAATTTAGTTTTTTCAAGCATTAGCTGATTTCCTTCAAAAAATCTTTTTTTTTAAAGGCATTTGAAAAGGCACATATTGAGTAGTATAAAAACAAACAAACAAACAAAAAACAACAACAACAACAAAAACCCCAACCACAAAACCCCCCCAACTTTTTCTTCTACTTTTTATGAAGAAAGGTCAGGAAACACTAACCCCCTCTTTCAGCATGCAATTTTTTTTCCTACCTCTGTAAAATCCTCTTGCTAAAATCCATTCTTTATCTAAGGCAGATAAAAAACGTGCTTAATGTAGAGCACCTTATTTTTCTAAACACCCACGTAGCTTTCTGAAGGTTAACAGATGCATCAGAGGGAGTAACAAGATACTGAACCGAATCAGAAAGGCTTTCAAAGTTTGATTGCTTTGTTATGCTGCTGTTAGCTGCCATGCAACCAGACAAAACCAGTGCTTCTTTTGAGGAAAATTTTTGCCATCTACAACAAACTCAGAAGAGTAAAGTGCCATGATGTAAGTTCACTACAGGTTACAGCAGCTTCTGTTTAGATGTCTTCCAGGAATCTGTTTTCAAAGCAGAAATGTATGTCCTATAGTAAGAGAACTAGCACAATTTCACTCTAGCATCACTGCTGTGTCCCTCTGACACGGATGGATACTTGTCTAGCAATACACCAGAGTGGAAAGGACAGCTGTTGAGACCACACTCCACAGCCCCACTGCATTTGGGACTAAACGTGCTCTTAAACAACATGGCTTTGGTTGTATTTCACTGGGAGGTTAAGTTTACATCCTTCAACACCTTAGAAGCAGTATTGAAAGATAGGACATTACTGTCTACTGGTGAGCTCTGCCATGACATTTACCAAACTATGAGTTACAGACCTTTAGTCATCAACTGTCTGCACAGAAGTGTCCTGCTGCACACTCCCATCAGTATCATGGATGGGCCCTCTCTGGACCTGGTTCCTCCCACACAGTGGAAGGGCCAAGTGAGCACAATCTCTGCAGTTTCCAGGGGAAGAAAAAGGAAAGCACAAGTCCAGCTACTGGAGTGATCAGTTTGAAGAACTAGACTCAGTTAAGCTCCCCACCACCTCTGCTCTGATTTGGCAAGAGTTAAAGAACTTAGAGAATTAGCGAAAACAAATGTCCTGTTATTTTAGAAAAGTTAAGTCCTGAAATGATTGCTGCCAGGGGGCCACAGCAACAGAATAGGCAAAAAGAGAGAGAGTCAGAGCAATTATTTCCTATCAAGTTGACATACACCCCAGAGGTTGTTCAGCAATTCTCCAGGATCAGTGAGAAGAAGTCAGATGTGGGAACATAGCCTTGCCTGTGCAAGCATCAGCAATCTTGTAAACACTGAGTGTAAGTGCTCTGAAGTGAGCCGAAACACGAAACTGGGCTGTGTTCCCAGCTGGTGTGTACTGGTGTTGTTCCACCCACAGAAAGCTGAGCTGCGTGGTACAGCTTTCCTCTTGGGACTGTGCTCCCAGGTACCACCAGTGCTTCCAGTTGCAACATAATTGTGAGCAGAGCCTCTGTGGGAATCTCCCTCTCAAGCCTGCATAGGCAGTTGTTCCCTGACTGCAGCAGCTGGAGGACACACAATTCTTTGTCACTATTTTTGATCTCACTAGGGATGAGGAACTAGACTTAGACAGGGCACCTGCAAATTGCTCTACCACAGCAGTCAAAGCACTGGAAGAGGCATATTTGCTCCTTTTGGGCAATAAAAATGTGTCAAAGAAAGGTTAGTTTTAAGTCAACCACACAGGACTCCCACCGAGCACCATGAGGCAGAGCTAAAAGTCAGGACAGAAAACAAACAGTTAAGCTGCATTCCTCACAGAGTACCCATTAAAAGAAAAGCCCTTCTCTTAAGCCAACTTCAAATCCAGCATTCTGCAAAAGTGAATTAGAGTGGCTGGAACAGAGCTTTTCTATGACAGTTTACATTGGACAGATCACAAGAACAATAATCACAAAACATGCTTTCTGTGAACCTTCCAAATTATCACATTTCTTCTTTTGACAACTGAAAACATTCATAGGATGGGGGGAAAGTCTGAAATGTGAGGGATAAGTGTAGGGTGGTTTTAAGAGCTGATGACCTGAAATAGGAACAAAAGAAAAAGAAAAAACAAACAATCCAAAAAAACCACAAAACCCACAAACAAAACAAAACAAACCCACAAAAAAAACCACCACAACCTCCCCCCCCCCAAAAAAAAAAAAAAAAAAAAAAAAAGAGAGAGAAAACCAAAAACACCAAACCAAACCAAACCAAACCAAAAACAACACAAAAAACCCCCCAGGCCTTTTGAGTATATCCCAAACCCACAGTGATAGAAGAAATCAGACACCTTCTTGGTGACAAATTCCAAAAGCACAATGAGAAAGACAGCTATTTTCCTCAAAATTTATAGCTAAGAAAAGAGACTAGTTATTCATATCACTGTAACATCCAAGTAAAATCAGTACCTCATTATTCTGATCAAACACACAGGAATGTCTGTTCAAGGGCAGTCCTTTCCCAGACATTGCAAAGCAACTGGATAAACCAGAGAACAAGAGGAGGAAGTGTGATAAAGAGAAATCCTGGGTGAAGCCAGTCAGCAAAGAACTCAGGGGATGTCCTTTTAAGCCCTCAGATTACCTGCTATAAATTTCTGAGCATAAGAGTCAGGTGAGAATTGTCATTGTATCCAGGTCTTTTTACACTTACAGACCTGCAGTGGTGCTAATGCTTCGGCAGTTTTGCTGGATTTCTCTCCCACAGGCAGGCACTTGCAGATTTGGCATGACAGAGTGACCCAAATCATACAGCTAACAGCCAGCAGCCTAGAAGCTTTCCTTCATCCCTGCTTTGCTTTTAAAGGCATCTTGGCTGCATCAGACTCATGCCCTTTCCAAGAGAGGGACAACCCCAAATTTCAATTTCCAAATACCTTACAAGACCTCCCTCCACTGGGTCCTCCAAATTGTTGTTCCTTCACCCCAGGCCTGCACTGAATCCTTCCTGAAGACCCACTTCTCAGCAGGGTTAAGGTCTGTGACCCCAGCTGGCTCCTGACACACCCTGCTGTGTGCCCCTCCTCCCTGCAGTGCCCACCACTGCCTTCCTTGCAGGAGAGGGGAGGACACCACAGGCACCCCTCACCTCAGCCTTCTTGCGCTGTTTTGGGCTTACTCTTAAAGGAGTCAAACTGCAAGTCCATTGCTGGTGCACCCACAGACACATCCTCTTCCTGAGCAAATTCCCTCTGCATTGGCAGCGTAGTCTGAATATGTAAAAGCAAGGACATTTTTCAGATGGTGATATCTAAAAAAAGTATCTTTTGAGCCCTAATATGCTTTCATATACTTTTGGTCTCTTCAGGACTTAATGGGAAAATTAAGATTTGAGCATGGTGGGCTAAAGATAAGTTACTGACATTAAATTTGAACAACACCCTGAGTTTCTGATTTTTTTTTCTTTGGAAGCTGTTGCATTTCCACCCTGACTTCATGGAAGCTGAACATTTAAAGCGTATGGTTTGACGGGACTGTGTAGATAATTTAATTACTTTTCATTTTTCACTTTGAGTGCAGATTACAAAACTGGATATTTGCTGAAATCAAATGGACTTTTTGTTTTGGTTTGGTTTGGTTTGGTTTGGCTTGGTTTGGTTTTGCTCTGAATGGCTGATTTCAGTAACTAATCAGCAAGGCTCAAATGACAGTTTTAGCACATCTTCAGCAGTTTTAAATTTCTTCTGTATTTGAATGTGCAAGATTTCAATCTACTTCTCATTGCTATCTGTTCTTCTGAAGTTCAAATATGTCAGCATTTCCTGAAATGCATATGAGCATTACAAATAAAATCAGATTGAAGCTCACTTTCAAAAAGTTTGGCATTATTGAGATCTACTTTTAAGTGTAGGCAGATTTAATGTTCATTTGTGTCCAGGAAGTTCAGAGTGCTCCACACACACACACCTTGAAAGCAGAAACAAACCATCTGAAATTAATGAGGTAAGTGTGGATTCCATTTTTTCTATCTGGGAAAGGTGGAGTGAAAAGTTCAAAACAAAAAACTTTATAAAATCAGGACTATTAATTAGATGCTGAGCCAGAATGTATCAAAGGCAAGGAAGTAATTCCATGTGCTCCACTTGGCATGGGATCAGGCCCTTCACTTGAAATTTTGCAGAGTGAGGAATCTGGAAAACTACACAGTGTTACCTTCTGCTTTTTAAAGGGCAAAGTCTCTTGTACACCCTTCTAGAGAAAATCTCTAACCGGGAAAACAGTGAGCACATATCTCCAGATCAGAAAACTGATCCGGAATAATTGCCTAAGTAATTTGAACACATTTTCCAATGTGTTCAAATTCATTTACAGTTAGACATCCCTAGGTTCCTCCCTGCCCTGGTTGTAGAGATAACTATGCTTGGTGGTCTGTCCATGTATCTCTCCTCCCCCATGTAATTTCACCCCTCTGCTTGGTAACCACCAAGTACACTCCAGTGACCGAACAATGCAATGCCTAAGGCCTTCCTGCAACCCTACTAAAATTTCTCCACAAGGCTAGCCCAGGTCACTGCTAGTGCTCTTTGCCTTTTCACAGCTCGGATCGTTTACCACACCTTTAAAGCTATGTGTCGCTATTTGACCTACCCCAAGGATCCATCGCAGCAACATGTATATGACAGATTTTTCTCAGAATTTCAAGGCCATTCCCTTCCTTCCCATTCTATCCCTTGCCCACTTTTCTTCTCCTATAATTTCTCATATGTTTTATCATCTCTTTTCCCTTTCGTCTCTCTTCTCTCTTCTCTCTTCTCTCTTCTCTCTTCTCTCTTCTCTCTTCTCTCTTCTCTCTTCTCCTCTCTTCTCTCTCTTCCTTTTTTTTCTCGTTTATACTTTTTCCTTTCCTTTTTTATTTTCTATTTTACCTCGTCTTTATTTTTTGTACTTTTTTTGCCTTGCCTTTCTTCTATTTTTTCTCTGCCTTAGCTGTAAAACCTTCTTCTTTCAGCTTCTACTAGAGCTGTCAGTAGTTCTTCCTGGGAATATACATTGCACCTAATCTCCTTAACCTTAAACTCACTATTCCAGTCAGAAAATTATAAACTTCCTGAACTTTTTGCAGTTGCTTCCAGAAAGGCCAAATTCTAAAAGCTTGTGATCTCGTTTTTATACATAAGCAACCACTAGGTACAAAGATACAATCTGTTTATACCCAAATGATCCATGGAGGTCTTTCATAAGCCCTTTGGGAAGGCTTCTCTCTGTTTCAGTAATGGGAGATTGGGAAACTGTGGTTGTTCATATTGGCTTTACAGGAAAAATAGAATGTCCTCACTTTGCAAAAGAATTTAACTTCTCTGCTATGCTGCAACACATGCATTTTTAAATCAACATAATGCCTCTGGAAGACAGACAATGGATTCCATCTGTCTAAACAGAGATGGCCTCTGCTATCAGGTCAGTTTGCAATCTTTACTTTGTCCTTCTGAATGGAAAGTACCAAACCACAGATAACCTAAAGGAAGTGGATGGGACTTGCCTAGCATCAAACAGAACATCTGTGGCATGCAGGTTTTCTGATAGCCCTCAGTTTGCCCAACAACCACTGGACTAGTCTTCTTCATAAGAGACTAAATTCAAAAAAGCTATAGGAATCAAAAGAGCTATGATAAATTCCATCCTTCCAAGAAGTACTCCTGTATCTACTACTACTACTAATCTTCATCCCCCCTTAAGAGTTTTGTTTCTCTCTCCTTTTTCTGTGAGGAATTTGAAGGACTGTCATCGATTTCACCTGTAGAAAGAGGTGGGGAATGTAGTTAAAATTGTTTTCAGTCACACAATGCTTATTTTCATAGCACTGTAAATGTTCACATCCAACCTATTCAAGTACATGCTGCATAACATGAAAGAGAACCTTTTTCAATTTAGCTAATAGCATCAGCTTGATCCCAGCATGCAGCTGGGATGCAGCATCAACAACCAGGTATTCCAAAATCACCGTTATAATTCACTTCCAATGTTTTCCTAGAAATAACTTCTAAAAAAATCAGCTCCTTAAAGCTAAAAGAATCAAGCTGGACAAATTCCAGACCTGCAAGGAAGCCAGCAATGACCTGCATTTTGTTCCATGGACAAATATGTACAAGAGATGTTGCCAGCTCAAAAAACTTGCTATAGGTTCTTCTCAAATAGCATCTAGGTACGTTGTTCTATCATAATATTCTCTTCTGAATTTTTAAACTGTTATTGATTATTTTAGGGTCTGATTCTGGAGTTTTTTGAGTTTTCAATGCTGGCAATAGTCAACAGTTCTCACAAAAAGCTACACAAAAAAGGTCAGAATTCGTCTCTTCTTCAAACACAGGTCAGTAAATGAGTATTCTGCTGATGCCACTAACATTGCTAATAGCATGGTCATTAAGGCAAGTACAAATACATATAAAGCCTTGTGTAGCATTTGATGGAAGAAACACATCAATTTTTATATCATAATTTAAAGTGAAAGTGCAATGACCCTTCCAAAGGAATAAAACCCCTAATGATTTAAGGCTTCTGGATGAAAGCACAGAAAAGGCTGAGAGCTTTTACCATAGGAACTTAAAGCAATGAAGCTTTGTGTACCTGGAATGCACAAATTCATGGTACTGAGGTTCAGGCTACAACCCTACTGAAATCAATGTGAATGCCCCTTCATTGCCTTTAAAGGACAGTGGATTAGGTTTTTAATTGTCCCATATTATGGCATAAAATAGAACTGTAATGTATTCAAACAGTTTTCATGCTTTAGGAGAATGAACTCAACGGTCAGAGGTACAATGTTTCAGAGATCTGTGCTCTAAAATGTCACAAATGCAGCTGTAAATGCAAAGGAGAGATGACAACCAGTGCATTAGGAGGCAATTTGAAGAAAACAAGTCCTTAAAACCACACAAAATGAATCAGCAAACAGGACAGACTCTTCAAAAGTATTAACAATTGCAAATTTGTTAACAAATTAATACTTCTACCAATTCAACATAATTGACTAAAAGTAACAGTCCTCCACCAGGTCTTCAGATGAACTTCAGGTAGTTCATATTGTTTTGCAACTGCAATCTGTGGTCATTCAATTTGGTCATGTAAACTTTTGTCAGACCTGTTAAAATCAGAGCTGTTCTACAGAGGTACAGGGAGACTTGGGCTGAACTCAAGGCCATCAGGCCTACAACCATACTACAGAATTTGGAGTTTTCTGTCAGCATGGATGCAACTAAGTCTCAAGCAGTGTTTTCTCTCTTTGATCCTAGCTATTCTTAGGCTTCTTTCTCTATCTCAACCTGTTACCCATCAAACATGGAGAGTTTAGTATAGTAGCCATGATACAATGAGTGGGTAGAACTGCCTCCAAGTACAGGCAGTTGGACAATATGGTTTGTTCCTGAAGAATTCAGAAAAATGGTACCCACTCTACAAACCTGTAGAGGTTTGTAGAGTGACTGCTTCATTATCCCATTTTTCTCTGACTAAGCGGTATTTCCCTGTTTTTTCTCTGACTAAACTGTATAAGCAGCACCACATACTCACAGGATGAACACAAGTCATATATCACTGGTGTCCCAAGGCCACCTGGCCTGAAGATGATAGGGGCATGAGACACTTAAATTGTGACTTGCAGAAAACCCTGCAGTGGCTTTCTTGAATCAGTGCTTCTGTCTTTCTGCTAAAAGTCCTTACTGTTGGCTTTGGGAGAGAGAAGGTTTTGATGAAAAGACCAAAAAAATTATCAGAGAACTGTCACTTTTCTCATATTTGCTTTAGTCAAGGCTCAATCCACCAGGAGGAGAGTCGCAGTGGGAAACATGCACACTGCTCTGTATTTTTATACACAACTTTTTAACATGAAACTACACCTTCTCCTAATATGGATCTCCAAGAAATGGGAGATACATATGCATTCCTCTACCAGGTTACTCATCTTCAAATTTCTTTTTATACTTAAAGGGTCTTTTGGCTAGTTTAGGGTATTGTTAGACAAATATTGAAATAGCTGACACACAGAAGCAATTGCAGTGAAGTGAGCTCCTCCCCAGTCTGCTTTCCTGAGTACCACCCTGAGTACTTCCCTGAGTAAATAACCAGTGTGACACTGTTCACTATAAATTAAACCATAATGAGTTTTTTTAAGGCAGGCAGTTTAAATCACACTATGATTTTTAAGAATTTCTTTATAACTAAGGACTAATTGGTACTCACTAATTCATTTTTAGTTGTAGATACAGGGAATAGAAAAAAAATCTGAAAATCAACAGCTTGTGTCCACCTTAACCTTTGCCTGGGTCTCCCTTCATTTTTTGGCACCGTCTGAGCCAAAAAATAGATCTCCTTTCAAAAGTTTAATGTGCTCTTGCCATATGTGATCCCACTCATTTTTCTCATGTCTGTTCTAAATTCCAGTCACAATAGAAACATTCAGTAATTGAATTGATTGGTTGTCAGCTTTAAAAAGGTGACTGTATTATTGTTTATCACTGTATTTTTATCACATTGGCCAGTATCACAGAGGCCTCTGTGTAGGGAGGTTACTTGATCCTACAGGAACTGCTCTAAGGTTGGTTAGGTTTTTTTCATCAGCTAATAATCTTTAGCATTTCATCAGGCCACATTAAACTCAATATACAAGCAGTTAAGAAAAGTACTCTATCTGGCACTGATTAATGTCACTGACATGAAATCTGAGCAGCTGTGCCAGCATTCTTGATCTCTGAAAGTACTTTACCTTTCCTCTGTCTTTTGGAAATTAAATACATTTTAATATGTTTTGGGGAAATAAATACATTTTAGTACACTGCTATAATGTTAGGAATGTCAAAGGATTAACTATGTCTTGTCATCTAGATAGTAAAAGAAATCAAGACCATTTTAATCACAGAGCTGTCTAGCTGCCTTTTATCTTCAGGTTCACCAGGGCTGAGGATTTACAATGCTCTCTCTGTGAGTGGCAGAGCTATATGGCAATTTAACGAAAATGCTCTCTTCAGATTTTGAAGAGTGCACAGTCCCTGGAAGAACTATTTCTGACTGCTATTTTATCCTTAACATATTGTCACTAGACATGTTTGAGACAAGCTTTAATCTCTGAAGAAGAAAACCAAAACTCCAATTAACATCATCAGGCATCAGGCATCAGGTATCAATCTATTTCAATGAACTTAAAAAAAATAATTCTCATATTTTGTGTATAAGTCAGGGATAGGAATATTTTCCCTTTCCCTGCTTTTTTTTATATTAAAAGATATAAAAAATACAAATAACCTTTTTAAAGTTTTATTTTATAGACCTAAAAAGAAAAAGAGCATTTCCCTTCATCACAATTAAGTGATCATCTTTAACAGACCATTCTTCATATCAATATGACTTCACTGGCTTTTGCACACTAGCTAGATCACTGCTGAGATTGGTGAGCTTCTGATAGTTAGCAGATTGTTCCTCCTGGCCACTAATCAAAAAAGACCTACTTTTATATGTCAGTTCCAGGGCACCCATTGCAGAAAAGCATGCAAGGACTTCCCAAGTGCATGGGGAGGTTCTGAGGAAGAGTTATCAGGAACAAGAACCATGCAAAAGCAAGAGAAATTCATTACTGTCCATTTGACTGTTATTTGATTGGAATTTTCTTTTGATGCATTAAAATATCCCTCAGTGAGATCCTCAGGCTATGCAAAATCCTCCTGATTCTGCCTGACCAGTTTTGCAGTCTTCTGGGTGATTTATACTTGGTCTAGAGTTTTACTAGCTTGCAAAAGGAAGACAGTTATATGAGGAGGGCTGAGGAAATATTTTTAATAGTGAAGATAATACAAGAACAATGGGATCCCCTAATACAGAGAATGGAGCCAAAGTGGCCATCAAGAACAGATGCCAAAATGAAAAGTTCCTTTTCCAATAGATAGCTAAAGCTTCCTGGCAAACACCTATAAGTGGGTACAGTTTGTAACTAGACAACAGGTGTGTCCTGTATCACTCTTTTGCTTTTGGGGGCTTTTTCTTCAACTTTTTTAATACACTGATGTATAAATCAAGTCAAATTAAAGCAAATACCACACACACACTCACATCATGGCAGCACCAAAAGATTATTTTCCAATTTAAGCAGAGAAAAACAAACATTCATTGCCAGAGGCAGCTGAGTATAGTCATCACAAACTACGTTTCTTCTTCAAAAGTGGAGGGATCTATTTATGAGTTCCAGAATCCCATGTGATGGTTGATTTCATGGTTTTGAGGTACAAGAGAAAACCATATTGAAATTACAATATTGTCAAAATGCAACTGAGCTCTAGAGACACCTATTCATGAAGATTTTTGGGAAGAGTGCACTAAATTTCTTTTTGAATATTTTTTTCTGCATTTATTTGTTCATTTTTAAAGGAAATGTGCTTTAAAAAGCTTAAATATTATCATGGTAATTATTTAAGTGTCTTCCAAATCATCCAAAACCAAAAGACCAAACCTCATGAAAGGGTAAAACTTCATGATCAGATGTTGGAAGCTAAAGGACTTTCTAGCTTCCAGACACCCACCTATTTAAAGGCTTCCATTTATTTCTGACTTAAAGAGTAAGCATCAGTCTGTGTATGAGTGTTTGACTTAAACACTGAGAAATGGTATCTGGATTTCTCCTATTGCAGTAACTACTGAAGGTGAGACAAAATAATGTCTCTGATTATCATTTAGGCATTTGACTGTCAACACAGCAAACTGCAAAGGAAAAACACTAATGAAAAAAAAAGAAGAGGGAATTTTGTTTGCATGTGAACTCTGCACAAAATACTTTATGGAATTTAAAGCCCAATATTCAGCTTATTTAAACCAGCAGTACTATGTTAAAGTTAAAGCAGCTCTGCCAATTTACTGTAGCTAAGGATGTGGTGATTAGCTATTTCTGCTGCTTGGAAAAGCACAGGAAAAAATACTGATTTTTTTTTTAGAAATCCTTTAACAAAACTGAGCAATATTTTACTATACATTGTGTATGTGATTCTTAGAAATGTGAAGAAAAGAACCCTTTGGAAAACAAACCCAGAAAATCTATATCTTAATGTTATCTGACAGTGTTTTTCATTAGTAAACAAAGTTTAGTTCAATATCAGATTATCCATTTTATATGAAGCAGAATTCAAATTTCTGCTTTTCTCATTAAAAAGGGGATATTCCCCTTAGATTAAAAGGAAGGTGGACTATATCAAAACCTCTTCCAATTCAGTTTCAGTTCTTCCCCTATGGTGTCCCAATTCCCAGTTCAGACTTATTTCTATATTTATTTTAGAAGTCACTCTTCCAGGATCTCATGATGTCTTTAGCACATGGATGGAGTATGGTGTTTGGTGCCAGGAATGCAGTGCAGAAAAAAAAAATTAGAAGAATGCAAAAAACAGAGAAAACAAGTAAAAAACTGAATGAAAACACTGGCCTTCAAAAATGAGCAACCACGGTGGGGATCCACTGAAATTTGATCATGTAATAACCTCTTTTCTTCCCCCACAAGGTAATGCAGAGTTGTGAAGTTCAAATGTAGTACAGATGATCTTGTTTGTTAGAGTGGAAACAACGTGACAAGCTAGTTATAATGCCAGGGCTGTTTCTGATACTTAGAGAGAAACATGGATATTGTGTGTTGAGTGTTGATTTTAGTTTTATTCAGTTCTAGGAATAGAAAGGCTTTGCCTCACTCCCAGTGTGCACAAAACAAAGGTTAAACCCTTTCTATACACTGAGTTTACTTTAGCTGTAAATTACATACCGCCACAGAAGAGCCTGGGATATCTTCTGTAAGTAAAGAACTGTCAATTTGGTTTCTAGAGAAGAAACAGCTCTCCAATTTTTCCTTAGTATTTCTCATGGATTAAATTCTTCTGCCTTCTTCTACTGCATGGTGCCTTACTCTCAAGAGCAACCCTACTGAAGGATACGGTATTACGAAATTTGAGGAAGAGCTTTAAACTCTCAACATGTTTTAATCATGGGGGTTGGACTGAGTCAAAAGTTTACAGATTTCAACCTGTGCTTTCTCCACAATGAATGTGGTTTGGATGGTAATTAGAGTCAGAGACAGGGATCAGTACCTACCCACAGAACCAGACTGAGCCATCTGGCAAGTTTTGGTATTTGACATTCAGCATGTGGTTTTCTGTGAACCAGTGTTTAATGAAGAGTACCCTGGGCCTTTCTGAATAAAATTATAGAAGACTATTCAGCCATAGTTTGTCTCTCAGCTGGTCTTGGAGCAGGAATTTTTGATAACTGAAGAACTGTGCTAATTTCAGCTTCTTTCCGCTAACATGTTGAGATTGTCATGACTATGCAATGTAATATAAAGACACATTAGTAATTTGGAATTCCAGGGAATAGAGGTAAATTTTGCAATGGTTACTCTTGATCTAAAATACAGATTAACAAAGTTTTCAGGATGGATAATCCTGTTCAAAATCTACCACACCAACTACCAATTTGTAAAAAAACTACTTTATATTAAAAGACAAAGCAGCTTTCTGTGAATGGAGAGTCTAGTATACAGATTTTAAAGGTTCTGCTTCTTTTCACTAACATCATGTCTTTCTGGGGGCAAATGTTTAGGCAATTACTGTAATTATGATAAGGACTCCATTTTCCATGTGAAGTACAGAGAATGAGTAGTCGCACAGGACTGTATAATTACATTGATTCCCAACCCCCCCAAGTAAATCTTTCACTCAGACAGCATGAGATTGTTTATTTGATACATCAGTGTTAAAATCATACAAACATACGTGGAAGAAAATTAGGGATTAAATTATGTCTTCTCTTTGAGTCCCATTAGGGAAACTGAAGGCAGCAAAGAGAGGACAAAGTAATGTGAACTCAGTGTGAAGGAATGTAACTAATGTTCCTTATCTGACCTCATGCTGAGCCACAGCACCAGTACGAAGTAGTTCTTCTATAGCATCATCATTGTACCCCAGCATGCTCTTCAGTATCTCCACTGTGTGTTGTCCAACAAGTGGAGGTGGTTTTGGATGTGACACAGCAAATTCACTGTATCTGACACCTGGTCCTGAAAAAAAAAAAAAAATAGGAGGGAAATTATTTTCCAGAGTCACTACCCATTTTCACACCAGTTCTGATCACAGTCCTTATCATAGAAACGTTATATTCACAGAATTCACAGAATTCTGAAATTACAGACTAAAAAAAGATTCCAGTTTGCAATATGTCTTGGGTTGTGGAACCTAGGATGTGTATTCTATTTTCATCTGCTGAAAGCAGTTGGGGAGCTGTTTTGTTTTATCTCTTGTTTACTCTGGAAGGAGTGGGGCGGGTGCCTTTTGATAATGGCCCAACTGTTAAAACCAGGTAGGGCATTGTTTCTTATCTTTTTTCTGCTAATGGACCATTTAAACACCCCTAAAAGCACACATCCCAAAACTTACCCTCCCCAAGATAGTACATTCACATTCCATCATTCTATTGTGAGATGCTCCACCCAGTGGGGGGAGCCAACCATTCCTACCTGGATAAAACTGGGACTATGGAACAGGATATTGCTCTTGCTTCACCCAATTACCGGAGGAAGACAGGACCCTTCTCACCATCACCGGACTCCCTCTCACCACCTCTGGACCCTTTTGGCTACAGGATCATCTCCACTCCAACAGAACCACATCTGCCACCCCAGGAGGACTTTTTGGACTGCTACCAACGTCCTGACCAACAGGGCATCAGGTTGTAGCTGACTCTGTCAGGGCTTTCCAAAATTGTTGTTTGTTTGTTTGCTGGTTTGGTGGGGTGGTTTTGTGTTTCTACCACATTTGTATTATTGATATTACTAGTAAAGAACTGTTATTCCTATTCCCAAATCTTTGCCTGAGAGCCCTTAATTGCAAAATTATAATTTGGCAGGGGTGGGGGATTCGCATTCTCTATTCTAAGGGAAACCCCAGTTCCCCTGGCAGATACCTGTCTTGTCAAACCAAGACAGATTTTGGCGCCCAATGTGGGGCACGAGGGCATTGAGAGAAAGGAATAACAATTCTTGTAGTAGATAGAAACCCACTGGACAAAATCATGTGGTCTAGCTTTCCCTGGTTTGGGTGGCACGTGGTCGTGGCTGTATTTCTGCCATTGGCTGGCCCTTATTTAAACATGGGCCCTATAACTAAGGCTACTGTAGCTGGCATCCAGTTCATTTTGTGGGTTAGTAAGGTGAGGAATTCATGGATTTTTAACTTCCTTTGGAAGGCAGGCACATGGATTCAGGGCTACCATACACTAACTCTGTGTTTCTGGGGTTACTTTAATAATGGTACCTATTGTGAGGAAATGGCACCGGGAGAAATTTTCTCTCAACCCCTCACCCAGCTCTTCGGATCTACTCCACCAGTTTTTCAGGGGTTCAAATTTCCTCTGAATGCTAATGATATCATACAGTGGCTGGTGTTGCTGGTGTGCCTGTTCTGTTTGGCATTCAGAGATAAGGGGAGAATGGCCTGGGTAAGCACCTTGATAAGTACCCCAGAAAATAAGGATGTTGCTCCAGAGTCCACCCCTGCCCCACAGCCTGCCTCAGAGATAAACCACCCAGTTTGGGTGGGGGCTCTGATAAAGGAAATACATGAGACGGGCCAGATGCTGAGGGAGTACATTTCCCCAGCTGGTGGGAAACCCTCGCCCTGCCCTGACAAAAGAGAATCTGATATAGAACCCACAGACATTACAACTGTCCAGGTCCCAGCTGAGCCACAGGGGCAGTCACAGCCAGCAGCAGTTGCCCCTGTGGAAACTAAGAAATCTAAGGTGAAAACAGCGAACCCAGACAACAAGGATAAGAAAGGAGGACCCTCACAAGCTGCAGGGGAATCACATGTTCAGGTCATCACTGAGTCCCTGTCATATGAAAGTCTCCGTAATTTGCAAAAAGATATTGTACGACGGGGACGTGAGGCTTACACTGCCTGGCTGCTTCGGGTTTGGGATCTTATGGGCACAGGTGTGCAACTAGATGGTGGGGAGGCAAGGAATTTGGGACCCCTGACCCAGGACTCGGGTATAAATCAAGTATTTGTAAGGGAGCCTGGACCCCTTTCCCTCTGGCAGCGGCTTTTAATGAGTGTGAGAGAAAGATTTGTCCACAGAGAAAGAATGCAGGAGCACCACCATAGAATGCGCTGGAAAACTCTGGAGGAAGGAATCCAACAGCTGAGGGAAGTGGCAGTACTGGAGGTACTTTTTGGGAGGAGTGGACAGCATGATAATGACCCTGACAAGGTTAGATGCACAGCGCAGATGTTATGGAACCTGGCAAATCTGGGGCCATCTCAGTATACTACATTTATTGCAACCATTAATGCTGAGGACAACCGAGAGACCGTGGGGTCCGTTGCAAATAAGCTTAGGAACTATGAGAGTATGATCAATGGCCCGATGCAGGCTCATATCTCCGCCGTTGTGAAAGAACTCAAAGAGGAAATGAGGGAGGTGAGGGAGAAGATGAGGAAGAACATTTCCAGTGTGGCACCAGTACGAGTCACAGGCCCCAGAGTTAGAACCCAATGACTCCCAGCTAGAGAGAGAGGGTACACCCCAAGAGCTGACCTGTGGTTTTATCTACGTGACCATGGGGAAGACATGGGAGTGTGGGATGGGAAACCCACTTCTGTCCTGGCAGCACGGGTGCGTGAGCTCAAGGAGAGGAACACTCACCAAGGGGGTGCCACCAAAATAAAAGTAGCCTCAACCTCCTATGCCCAGGCTGCCAGTAGTCAGGATGCTGGAACCTCTAGTATGTATGCTCAGGGAGGGAATAACCAGTGCTAGAGGGGCCCTGCCTCTAGCCAGGTAGAGGAGAGGGACAATCGGATCTATTGGACTGTGTGGATCCGATGGCCTGGCACATCTGACCCACAGAAATACACGGCTTTGGTTGACACTGGCTCCCAATGCACCCTGATGCCATCGGGGTATGTGGGAGCAGAGCCCATTTCTATTTCTGGAGTGACAGGAGGGTCCCAGCAGCTGACTGTATTGGAGGCCGAAGTGAGTTTAACCGGGAATGGGTGGCAGAAACACCCCATCGTGACTGGCCCAGAGGCCCCGTGCATCCTTGGCATAGACTATCTCAAAAATGGACATTTCAAAGACCCAAAAGGATATCGTTGGGCTATCGTTGGAGTAGCTGCTGTAGAGACGGAAGCCATCAGACAACTAAATACCCTGCCTGGTCTCTCCGACGACCCCTCTGCTGTGGGACTGCTGAAAGTTAAAGAACAACAGGTGCCAATCGCCACAGCAACAGTGCACCGTCGGCAATACCGTACTGACAGAGACTCTGTGACTCCGATCCATGAGATGATTCGTAAACTGGAGAGCCAAGGGGTGGTCAGCAGGGCTCATTCACCATTCAACAGCCCTATATGGCCAGTGCGTAAATCCAATGGAGAATGGAGACTGACTGTGGATTATTGTGGTCTGAATGAGGTCACGCCACCACTGAGTGCTGCTGTACCAGACATGTTGGAGCTTCAGTACAAGCTGGAGTCCAAGGCAGCAAAGTGGTATGCGACCATCGATATTGCCAATGCCTTCTTCTCCATTCCATTGGCAGCAGAGTGCAGGCCCCAGTTTGCTTTCACCTGGAGGGGCGTGCAGTACACCTGGAACCAACTGCCCCAGGGGTGGAAGCACAGTCCCACCATCTGCCATGGACTGATCCAGGCTGCACTGGAAAAGGGCGAGGCTCCTGAACATCTACAGTACATCGACGACATCATCGTACGGGGGAACACAGCAAGGGAAGTCTTCGAGAAAGGAGAGAGAATTATGCAGATTCTGCTGAAAGCTGGTTTTGCCATTAAGCGAAGTAAGGTTAAGGGACCGGCTCAAAAAATCCAGTTCCTGGGAGTGAAGTGGCAAGATGGGCGTCGCCAGATACCCACAGAAGTAATCAACAAGATCACCGCAATGTCTCCGCCAACGAGCAAGAAAGAAACACAAGCTTTCCTAGGTGCCATAGGCTTTTGGAGAATGCACATTCCTGAGTATAGCCAGATTGTGAGACCTCTCTACCTGGTTACCCGCAAGAAGAATGATTTCCACTGGGGCCCTGAACAGCAACACGCCTTCGCCCAGATCAAACAGGAAATCGCTCATGCGGTGGCCCTTGGCCCAGTCAGGACAGGACCAGAGGTAAAGAATGTGCTTTACTCTGCAGCCGGGAGCCATGGTTTGTCCTGGAGCCTTTGGCAGAAGGTGCCTGGTGAGACTTGAGGCCGACCACTGGGATTCTGGAGCCGAAGCTACAGAGGGTCCGAAGCCAATTACACTCCCACGGAGAAGGAGATCTTGGCCGCCCATGAAGGAGTTCAAGCTGCCTCAGAGGTGATTGGCACGGAAGCACAGCTCCTCCTGGCACCCCGACTACCGGTGCTGGGATGGATGTTTAAGGGAAAGGTTCCTTCTACCTATCACGCCGCTGATGCCACATGGAGCAAATGGATCGCCCTCCTTACTCAGCGCGCCCGTATTGGAAACCCGAATCGCCCTGGGATTCTGGAAGTGATCACCAACTGGCCAGAAGCTGAGAACTTCAGTCTCACCGAGGAAGAAGAACAAGAGCAAGTAACCCGGGCTGAAGAAGCTCCACCATATAACCAACTGCCAGCAGAAGAAGCACGCTACGCTCTTTTCACTGATGGTTCCTGCCACATCGTAGGGATGAACCGGAAGTGGAAAGCAGCTGTGTGGAGCCCCACAAGACAGGTTGCACAAGCCACTGAAGGAGAAGGTGGGTCAAGCCAGCTTGCTGAACTCAAAGCTGTTCAATTGGCCCTGGACATTGCTGAAAGAGAGAGGTGGCCAAAGCTCTACCTCTACACTGATTCGTGGATGGTAGCTAATGCTCTGTGGGGCTGGCTGGAAAGGTGGAAAAAGGCCAACTGGCAGCGTAAGGGAAAACCAATCTGGGCTGCTGATGAGTGGAAGGACATTGCCACCAGAGTAGGGAAACTACCTGTGAAAGTCCGTCATGTGGATGCCCATGTTCCCAAGAGTCGGGCCAATGAAGAACACCGGAACAACAAGCAAGTAGATCAAGCCACGAGGATAGAGGTGTCCAAGATAGACTTGGATTGGCAACATAAGGGAGAGTTGTTCCTAGCTCGGTGGGCCCATGATGCCTCAGGTCATCAGGGCAGAGATGCCACCTATAAGTGGGCACGAGACCAAGGGGTGGATCTAACCATGGACAGTATTTCTCAGGTCATCCATGACTGTGAGACGTGCTGCCATCAAGCAGGCCAAGCGGGTGAAGCCCCTCTGGTACGGTGGACGGTGGTCTAAATATAAGTATGGGGAGCCCTGGCAGATTGACTATATCACCCTGCCCCAAACCCACCAAGGCAAGCGCTACGTGCTGACCATGGTGGAAGCCACCACTGGGTGGCTGGAGACCTACCCAGTGCCTCATGCCACTGCCTGGAACACCATCCTGGGCCTGGAAAAACAAGTCCTGTGGAGACATGGCACCCCTGAGAGAATCGAGTCGGACAACAGGACCCATTTCAGGAACAGCCTTATAAACACCTGGGCTAAAGAACACGGCATTGAATGGATCTATCACATCCCTTATCATGCACCAGCTGCCGGGAAAGTGGAACGGTGCAACGGACTACTTAAGACCACTCTGAAGGCACTTTGCGGAGGGACTTTCAAGAACTGGGAAGTGAACTTAGCAAAGGCCACCCCGATGGTCAACACCCGAGGCTCCATCAATCGAGCTGGTCCTGCCCAGTCTGAACCCTTGCACACAGTGGATGGAGATAAAGTCCCTGTGGTGAACATGAGAGGTATTTTAGGAAAGACTGTTTGGATTAACCCCACCTCAGGCAAAGGCGAACCCATCCGTGGGATTGTTTTTGCTCAAGGACCTGGTTACACTTGGTGGGTAATGCAGAAAGATGGAAAAACCAGTTGTGTACCACAGGAAAACCTAATCCTAAGTGAGAACTGAGTGTAAGGATTCATTCTGTATAGTAGTTCATTGATTTAGGTATGATGCAGATGATAATAGAATAAGGGGTGGATAATGTCTTGGGTTGTGGAACCTAGGATGTGTATTCTATTTTCATCTGCTGAAAGCAGTTGGGGAGCTGTTTTGTTTTATCTCTTGTTTACTCTGGAAGGAGTGGGGCGGGTGCCTTTTGATAATGGCCCAACTGTTAAAACCAGGTAGGACATTGTTTCTTATCTTTTTTCTGCTAATGGACCATTTAAACACCCCTAAAAGCACACATCCCAAAACTTACCCTCCCCAAGATAGTACATTCACATTCCATCATTCTATTGTGAGATGCTCCACCCAGTGGGGGGAGCCAACCATTCCTACCTGGATAAAACTGGGACTACGGAACAGGATATTGCTCTTGCTTCACCCGATTACCGGAGGAAGACAGGACCCTTCTCACCATCACCGGACTCCCTCTCACCACCTCTGGACCCTTTTGGCTACAGGATCATCTCCACTCCAACAGAACCACATCTGCCACCCCAGGAGGACTTTTTGGACTGCTACCAACGTCCTGACCAACAGGGCATCAGGTTGTAGCTGACTCTGTCAGGGCTTTCCAAAATTGTTGTTTGTTTGTTTGCTGGTTTGGTGGGGTGGTTTTGTGTTTCTACCACATTTGTATTATTGATATTACTAGTAAAGAACTGTTATTCCTATTCCCAAATCTTTGCCTGAGAGCCCTTAATTGCAAAATTATAATTTGGCAGGGGTGGGGGGTTCGCATTCTCTATTCTAAGGGAAACGCCAGTTTCCCTGGCAGATACCTGTCTTGTCAAACCAAGACACAATAATATACCAATAAGCCAGTTTAAAATAGTTCGCTCAAATGCAGAATTGCTGGATAGTCACCCAATGTTAAGAAAGTTTTCCCATTTTTTCCAGTGATATGTATATCAGGGTGCTTTGAGTCATATTATGTCACTGGTCTTCCACTCTCTGCTACCTGAACAACAATGCCCAGCCGACTCAGGACGCAATGCAGAAATCCCCACATTTCTACAACATGAGGCAGCACAAGCATAAGGACACAATGAAATGTCACATTAATACACTTTTACTGATGCCAGAGCAGCGCACAGACAATGGGTAGCACCATCTCCAGTTGGCTGCAGCTCAAGTACCTCTGTAGTGTACTCCATTATCCTGCAGTGACACAGAACTGTCAGCATGAGTAGACATGGTATTTCCCAGCTTGGTTCACACTTTTTATCAAAAGTACAAGTAACAATAGCCATAAGAAAATCAACAAGGATTTATTTGCTCTGACAGGAATATTTTCAAAAGTGAAAATCTGGAAGCTGGCAATGATATGAAGACTTCTGTGTCTTCTTCCATTGCAGGAAGTCAGATCTCATGTTTTACTGATGCTCTGTAATGAACTAATTTCAGTGTAGTTCCCTGCAGACTAGCAGCCATACCCTTACTATCAGACTCAAAAAGGAGAATGAGCCACAATTTTACCGTGGGATCAGAAGTGAGGTATGTACTCAGCACATGCATAGACAGATTACCTGCCTCATGGCGAAAGAGATGACAATAGTTTCCTTAACTGCTAATTGAAAACTCTTCTTTAATAGAAAACTGAAAAACCTTTGAGGCTATTGGCAAAAGGATTCCTCTATTAATAGTAATGGCTGTTATTAAATAATAAAAAGAATTTACAAAATGGTTATATTTCATTATATCTTTGTCTATGAAACTACAGCTTTACTTCAAAATGCAAAGAAATACAAAGAACATTCCAAATGTCAGAACATTGTTTGTTTTATTTCTGAAGAAATAGAATATTGATCAACAAGGGAAGTGAACCACAGCATGAATTGATAAATTTACTACATGAAGCTACTACTTATTTGAGGAGAGGTACTGCCAAAGGTCAGTCAGGATGCCAAAACATGACATTTTATTATTTTTTGCCCGTCTTCATGAACTGTAATCCACTGTTTAATACAGTAAATTATCCACCTTCAGGAAAGACAAAATAAGACAAAAGGTGCCTAGAAAAACTTCTTTTTCAAGATGATTTGGTATATTTCTCTCAAGTATGCTCCTGGAAGAAGTAATGGTTGAACTTGATAATCTTAAAGGTCTTTTCCAACCCAGATGATTCCAGGATTATATGTATGGTTTCTGAGCTTAAAAAGGAAAGCAGTTAGAATTGGGGAATTGCAGACCAAATAATTTAACTTCAAGTTCCATTCAATACTGGAAAAAATAATTACAATGAAAACAGCAGGTGAGTAACAGCCAGCATGTACCTGTTAAGAACAAATGGTGTATGTGATCCCTTGTCTTTCTACCAGGAAAAGGGCTGGAGGTGAGATACATCCCATCTAAAGTTAGATATCAATAATCTAGGTATAGAAAGTTTAGTTCTTCAGACATTCTTTGGAGACACAGAAGATAAAAGTACATACAATGTCTTCTAAGATATCGGTAAATGGTAAATTTGGCTAAGATGAATTGTGATCACCAGTGTTTCTCCAAAAAGGAAAGGGTAGACAAGTGCCCTAGATGGGGAGCTTTACCATCCAGACATCATGTCAGGTGAGACGACCTCTGTCATGGTTTAACTCCAGCCAGCAGCCAAGCCCCATACAGCCACTTGCTCACTCACTCACCAGTGGGATCAGAGGGACAATCAGAACAGGTAAAGGTAGAAAGCTCACATGTTGAGATAAAGAAAGTTTAATAGGGAAAGTAAAAGCCTTGCACACAAACAACAGGAATTCTCTACTTCCCATGGGAAGGCAGGTGTTTAGCCACCCTCAGGAGAGCAGGGCCATTTAAGAGTGACTTGGGAAGATAAATGCCAACACTCCAAAAGTTCTCCACCTTCATCCTTCTTTACCCCACTTTATATACTGAGCTTGATGTCATACAATCTGGAATGTCGCTTTGGTCAGCTGTGGTCACCTGTCCTGCTCGTGTCTCCTCCCAATCTCCCATGTGCCCCCAGTCTTACTGTTGTCCTGTTTTTCTAAAGTTTTTCTAAAATTCTTTCAGCCTTCTGATGTTTAATTTTTGAGATGGAGTTTTTCATGCATTTTTCATGTAAATAATGATTGTTTTGCATTCCTTTATGGAGGAGGAGAGAATTGATGGACTGTTGGTTTGACCAGTGTGGTTGGAGAGGACAATTTTCTTCCTCCAATCCATGGTCACTGTTGGAATTCTATAAATGTCAAGGTCTGTAAATAAACTGACTTTTTTGCCTTGGACATCTTAGTGCGTGAGTGTCATTTTTTTGTGTCGTACTGCGACATCTTACCAGTGTGGCAATATGAAAAGCAGGAAAGGTTTTGTGAAAGCCCTGCTCAACAATTAAAAAAACAACTATATTATCAATCCTGTGTTCAGCATAAATCTGAAACACAGTCCCATACCAGTCACTGTAAAGAAAATTGCCTCTACCCCAGAAAAGACCAGCACACCCTTCAACCAGTTGGATGCCAAATCAAGATTTGACTTTCAGAAAAAATTTCTCTGCTATTTTCCATAAACTGACTAAAGAAACAAGGTCTAGATAAATCCAAAGCCAGGTGCAATACTGAGAGGGAAATCATATTCAGAGAATTGCTTCTCGGGATCTTCTCAAACAGAACATTTTAAGTGAGCTCCAGGGGAATCTGTTCAGCATGAAGCACTTATCAGTTTATTTTTACCTGGATAGCTGATGGAACTCAGATCTCAACCTGCTCAGCTTTCTAAGGACTTCAAAAGCTAAAACTTCTTGTGAAGCACATTTCACAATAACCTGGCTACACTGGAGAAATGGTCTGATAAAAGAGGGTGAAATTCAATATTGTCAAGGGGAAGGAATTATGTTTCATCACATAAATACAGGGCAGGGGACAAGCAGGAAAGTAGGAATAGTCAGGGGTTATTCTAGATCATGAAGTGAAGATGAGTCAACAACATCATGCTGTTGCAAAAAAGGCAAGCATCATACAGGGGTGTACAAACAAGAGATATGCCTGCAGGACACATGAAATCATCTTTTTGCTCTGGTTAGAGCTGGCAAGTCACAGCTGCAGCAGTGTCTGGTGTGGGGCCCCCACTGCACAGCCATCTGGAACACCTGAGAGATTCCACAAGACAGCAACTGAAATTTTCACATGAAACATGACAGATTGAGCCAAGTGGGACCATGGACCTAAAGAGAATGGCTGGAGAGAAACACTTTCAAAACTGTTTTCAAAAAATGTAAAAAACCCCTCACTATTACCACTAAAATAAACCCCAACCACCTCCCCCCCCACGCTCCCCCCTCAATCCATGCAAACTTCCTGGAAGGAGGAAAGAAATCCTTTTTCATGTCCATGATGAGAAATACTTGCCTTAAATTTCAACAAAGGAAAATGTAGGAAACAAAATATAAACATTTATAATGGCAGGGGTAACAAAATGCTGAAACAAGCCATGGGAGGAGGCTGTGGAGTTTGTATCAATCTGGTCTTTAGGAAGGAGATTTATTCTAGAATAGTTGATCCCATAGCTGATCCCTGGGGCTTGCTGATGGATTAGATCTCTCACAGACCCTTTCACCCACTAATATATGTCCCTTTCACCCACTATAACATGAAAGCTAAGAAACAGCTCACATCACAGATACATTTTCTGTTAACTTGTTCCTCTGATTCTACTCACTTCAAACACATGGAGTTAAATTTCCAGAGGAAACCTTCAGTGAGAGATCAGTATATTTTAAAGGGAAAGGTGACATCACTGGGCAATATTTGTATTAATTCCTCTTCTTAGGCATGAGTAGGAGCCATAGAGGGCAGAACTGGCATTAGTGCAAGCCACAGGAATGATCTCTGTGCCAACTGAAATGCTTGTGATGATAATTTCAAAGTAAAAATGCCCTTTAGAGATTTATTAGTCTAGAAATTCAACATAGCCACAAAACTACTATGCAATTACTATTAAAAAGAAAAGATACAAAGCAATTTTATTTCAGGTATGTGTATCTGGGAACTCTTTACACGAGAAATCAGCAAATCCTCAAAGGTTTATGCCCCATAGCACCCACAGGTAACATCATCTATGGGGTTTGTGGGGTTTGGGATGGCCCTGCCCCATAGCACCCACAGGTATGGGGGGTTTGTGTGGTTTGGGATGGCCCTGTCCCATAGCACCCACAGGTAACAAAATCTATGGGGTTTGTGGGGTTTGGGATGGCCCTGCCCTATAGCACCCACAGGTATGGGGTGTTTTAGCAGCTATAGACTTTTCATTTGCTTGTGCAAATTTTTGCTAACATAAAGATTGTGCATCTCAAACCCTGGGAGTTTTTGCAGTGATATTGAAAGATGCAGAATAAAATCTCTAAAGAGAGAAAACCAAAACTGACATTGTGTGCAACAGACAGAATGCTTCATGCTTCCCGAAGAAAATTAATCTTACAAACTAGAGCATGCTAGAAAATTGCACAGCAATTATAAAACCAATGTCTTCCTTGAGCTTTTATTGTCTGATGCATAATTCATCATGCTGCTTTTCAGTTTGATAGAGTTATAAAGTTATCTACATTCATTCAAAGGAGCTACTTGCTAATGATCCATCATTAACGATTCTCTGTTCTTTCCTTGTGTAACTTCTACTTGGCTTCTGTGTCAATTAGGAGGGTGCAAAGCTTGCCAGTCAGGCTTCAGCAATCCCACGCTCCTACTGAACAACGCTCCAGGAAAGCAACCAGCAGAATGCTATGCAAATGCTAATTAAACACAACTGCCTTATGAGGAAACCATCCCTAGAGGCAGAGAGAGGTGAACTGCTTTAATTAAGGTCAAAAGCATTTGCATGTGGGTGAGTTACAGAAGCCTTGCAAATGAAAACCGGCCTTTGCTAGGGCAGAAGCAGGATGAATGGTGAGAGGGTGTAAGGTGGTGGTCACCTGTGCATCCCTGCTGTCAGCAGGACACTATACTCCATTCAGACATGAAGTTAAGGGGGCATTTATTATCACCTGAAAAAAGCAACGAAAGAATGAGTGGTAGCCATAATTTACCTTTGTCCTGTCAAATTAAAAGGAGTCTGTTTCTCTTTTTGCTATGATCATCGCTGCTAGTAAAACAAAGAGCTCTTTCACCACATTTAAATTCAAAGCTAATATTTTATTATTATTATCATCATTTTGATTTTGACATATTGCTAAAATACATGCTGTGCACACCGCATAAACTACAAGAATTAATACTGTGACAAGAAATAAAAATTTTTATCAGTTGCAACCACAATGACAATTGTACCAAGACATCCTGAATACTTGAACTGAGCCTCATCATAATAAGTTCTTTTTCTTTGGGGCCTATACACTATGGCACTGCAAAGCATCACACTAAGCTGTTAGTTAAAGACATACCAAACACATTAAAGCAAAAGAGAAAAATGAGATAAAACCACTGAAACAGGTCCAGAGGAAGGATCCTGCAAGAATGAAATGCCTTTAAACATTCACCCTAAACAGGTGAAATACACAGCAGTCTTTGGAACATGTTTCTGGGCAATGCTGAGATTTGGGGCTGCAGAAGCAAAATCAGTTTCACTCTACAAGCAGCAGAAATTAAAGTTGACTTTGAACAATATTAAATGTACAAAGCATAATATATAAAAGTGGATAAAGGTAAAAATCTTTGCTTTGTCCTGACAAATAGCAGTCCTGCAGCATTGTACAGCAGGCACCAGACAACACATTTTCTACAGCACAGGTTAGAGCATATTGAAGCAATTTAACTCTCAAACTATGTAGACAAAATCAGGCCTGGGGAGAGCCAAGCTCAGGAGAAGTCACGATTATGTGTTATTATTCAAGTGGGAAAGGGGAAAAAGGGAAAATTTGAGCTAATGGATGTGTATATGTTCTGCTTAAAACATATCATCTACCTTTGCAAAAAAAGACCAATGAGAAACACAGCACCACACTTGTTAGTTAGTTCTACCCTAGCATACAGTGTATTTTTATACAGATGTAGAAATCACATGAAAACAAACAGCATTTGGTTTGCATTGCAAGGTTTTGGCTACAGGGGCAGCTTCTGGCAGCTGCCAAAAATTTTCCCTATGTCCCATGAAGCCCATGCCAGCCAGATCCAAGACAGACTCCCTGCTGAACAAGGCCAAGCCAGTCAGGGGCAGTGGTAGTAGCTCTGGGGCTACATATTTAAGAAGGGGAAAAAAACTACAGAACAGTAACCAGAAGATAAAATTCATAATGTGTGAGAGAAATAGCTCTGCAGATCGAGCAAGGTCACTGAGGAAGGAGGGGGAGGAGGTGCTCCAGGTATCAGAGTAGAAATTTCCTTGAAGCCCACAGTGAAGACCGTGGGGAGGCAGCTGTGCCCCTGCAGCCCATGGGGGTCCTCCACAGTGGAGCAGAGACCAATCTGCAGCCTCTGGGGGACTGAGCAGATGAATGTCCGAAGGAGGCTGTGACCCCATTGGAAACCCACACTGGAGCAGGCTCCGGGTGGGACCTGGGGACCAGTGGAGAGAGGAGCCCATGCTGGAGCAGGTTTGATGGCAGGACCTGTGACCCTCTGGACATCCACACTGTACCAAACTGTTTGAAAGGCTTCAAGGGTTGGAGCAGTTCATGAAGAACTACAGCCTTTGGGAAGGACTCATGTTGGAGAAGTTCACAGAGGACTGTATCCCGTGAGAAGAACCCCACACTGGAGCAGGGAAGAGTGTGAGTCCTCCCACTAAGGAGGAAGGAGCAGCAGAAATTTGTGAAGAACTGTTCACAACCCCCCATTCCCCACTCTCCTGCACCACTGTGGGAGAGAAGGTAGAGAATCAGGAGCAAAGTTAAGGCCAGGAAGAAGGGAAGGGTAGGGAGAAGGTGTTCTTAATTATAGTTTTGTTTTTCATTATCCTACTGTGACTTGATTGGAAATAGATTAATTATTCCCCAAGTTGAGTTTGTTTTGCTCATGAGACTGATTTTTCTGTGTCCTTATCTCAACTCCTTCCACTGACCAGCAGAGGAGGTGAGTGCTAAAGCTGCTTTGCTAGGCAGCTGGTGTGCAGCCAGGGTCAACCCACCACACAAACCAAACATATATGCCTCATTCAATAACATGGTGTTGCTACACAACAGTTTTGCAATTCTGATGAAATATCATCAACAGTTAAGAATGATGGCCCAGAGCCAACACATTTGCACTCAAATCCCTTATATGCTACAGGTCAAGTGTTTGGAGCATGCAATCAGCTGGTTATGAAACCAGCCTGAAGGAGATCAGCACAAAAAAAGCAGTGATTTTTAAGGCAATGAAAAGGAAAGCCATACAAAATAAGTCCATGAGAGGGGCTTCATGGCAACTATGAAGAACATATGGGTGTTGGAAATGATGTGTGCAGGGATATAATATGAGGAGTAGACCAGGGCAACTGCATTTTGAGTGTATGGTTTCTTCCCATTGGTCCCAGCCATGACTTCTGTCAATCTGTTATTCCCAGCTGAGAAAATGGTGTGCCCAAGCACACAGCACAGCACAGCTTGGCTTCTTCCCCTTGATGAAACTCAAAGCAGAAAAGTACACAAGACAAAAAAACTCATTATGAAGTACTTGCTAGTATGAGTAGTACACACAGGCCTTGAAATAATCTCCAGAATTAATGACCTGCTCCATCTTAACTGGAAGATTCTCATATTTTTCTTTTTCTTACCATAGATCTGAAAGTTTAGGAGCTTGGGAGACTTTTTGGGAACCTATTTAATTGCTGTGAAAAATATTTTCTTTTTGCATTACATTAGAGCAGGTGGTCTACCTTTTAAGGACAACTCACAATAGACTGGAAAAAAAGTAACTAAGGAAGTAACATTCAAAGTCTTGCTCCTCCTTCCTTACTGCTGCTTCCACTTCCTCCCCCAGTTAGAGCACAGTCACACAAAGTGTTCACGGCATCCAGCAGAGCTGAGAGGGTGGAAAACTTTGGTAGGATTAGTAGGAATCAGTAACTGAGACTGGAGAGGATGGACAAACTTACAAATGGTAATAAAAAACTAAACCTTTTTCTAGGTGCCATAGAAACACGCATATAAATCATCAGTAAATACTAGACAGTAAAATTAGTAGGGCCATAAATAGCGTCAATACTAGAAATATCTACAAGCCACTTTTCTCATTTGGACAATTCCGACTTCTGTGGAAGAGGTATGAGGACAGTCCAACTGCACACAAGTCAAGAATTTTAAAATAGAAGCATTGTGAGAAGAATGACTTGACAGGTAGAATGTAAATATATATTATCTGTGATAGCCATGATGAGTGTTTAAAAATGAGACCACTTTTAAACCAACACTTAGGCATTCAAAGTGTCCCCTACACAATTCTGAAAATACTTTGCCAAGTACATTTATTAAAGTACTTTCTCACCTGAAGTTGCATGTAAAGAAATGCATTTATAAAACCATTTTATTTAATTCCTATCAACCAACATCCTGGAAATAATCCGTATAGATTCCACTCAACATTTTTATAACTCTTTACATTTTCAAAGAGTCACAAAACTAACTGCTGGAGTAAAGGAAATAATTTATCAGTCACTCTGGTTGCATACTTGAGAGTAATCCCACATAATTTTGCAATCCAAGTAACACAATTTTGTGATAGCACTCTTGGCACCCAGAAGCTTTAAAAAAAGTTGCAGTATGGTGGTGTCTATTCTTCCCATGTGCATCGCCTCGCAAAGCTGAAAATTTGCCCCAACTTTTTGTATAGACTCACATGGTCCCACTACCTCCTGAAACCCCCAAAGACTTCAAGAGAAGATTTAAAGAAAGACAGGAAGGAAGGTGACCAGTAAGAATACCCAGAGGTAGCAATTTTAAAGAACCATAAATTCCCTGGGCAGTAATCTGTAGCTCCATTTCCTAAGGAAACAAGTTTATGTGTCTGTGTTGTCTTTCTAATCATCTGTTTGTCTGCCTTGTCCCTGCCACACACAGTAACTTCTGAATCTGTCAATCTTGACAAAAGTGTAGAAATCACAAGGTACATGTCTCAGTTTGGAAAGACAGGTATCTGCCAGGGAAATCTGGAGTTTCTTTTGGAACGGAGAATGTAAACCCCTCACCCCTGCCAATTACAATTTTGCAATTAAGGGCTTTCAGGCAAAGATTTGGGAATTGGAATAACAGTTCTTTACTAGGAATATTAACAATACAAATGTAGTAGACAACAAAACCACCCAATCAAACAAGCAAACAAACAAACAACAATTTTGGAGAACCCTGACAGAGTCAGAGCTACAACTTGGCACCCTGTTGGTCAGAGTGTTGGAAGCAGTCTACAAGTGAGTCTTCCTGGAGTGGCAGATGTGGTTCTGTTGAAGTAGAGATGATCCTGAAGAAAAGGGGTCTAGTGATGGTGAGAAGGGGTCCAGTGATGGTGAGAAGGGGTCTAGTGACAGTGGGAGGGTGTCCAGTATTCCTCCGGGAACCAGGTGAAGCTAGATGCCTTCTGTGTTCCTGAGTCTCAGTTTTATCCAGGTAGGAATGGTTGGCTCCCCCCACTGGGTGGAGCATCTCACAATAGGATGATGGAATGTGGATGTTCTATTTTGGGGAGGGTATAGCTTGGGGAGGGGATTGTGGATGTGTGTGCTTTGGGGATGTCTTAATGGTCCATTAGCAGAAAATATTCCCCTGGAGGGAAGATGGGCGGTGAAAGAGATAAGAAACAATGCCCTACCTGGTTTTGACAGTTGGCCCGTTATCAAAAGGCACCCGCCCCTCTCCTCCCAGAGTTACAAGAGATAAAGAAGAACAATTCCCCAACTGCTTTCAGCAGATGAAATAGAATACACATTTTAGGTTCCATAACCCAAGACAGTAAATAAAGTTCTTAACAGTGCTGTAAAAATGGCAGCTGCTGAAGGACAGGTGCCCAAATTACTGCCCTGATGACATTAAAAATAAAACAAACCAAAACCCAATAAATGCAGCTGTTACATATTCTGTTTGGTGGCAAATGGCTTATCAGTAAGTACAGACACAGCTCTGTCAGATACATCTAGCACATACTGTACTCCTCTGGGAAGACAAGGCTTAAAGGACTTGAGAATAATTCAGGTCATCATAAGGATTACACATAGAGTTTATCAAGGATATAGGTTTGAAGGAAAATAATATTTAGTTCCAGAACTTCTTCTAAGCATCTTTTCTACAGTACTGTGGAAGGTGTGTTCTAGGGGTTTTTATTGTTCTTGCAAGAAGGAGCTGAAGAACTACGTGGCAAAGACGAGTTACTGGGAGAAACCCTGAAAACCTCTGAAAGGAAAATCCTGCAGGCACAAGCCTAAACTACTGAAAATCCAAGCTAAAAACATAATTTGTCTCAAATCATAACCTAATCAACACAAAATGCAATACATAGTCCCACCACAGGATGCTTGTTAACCACAGGCTGTGTAGCTAAAACAGAAATTACAGAGTGAAGCTGAACTTGAACTACACAGGAGGTCAGATCATAGTATAATCACAATGGTCATTTCTAAGCAAAAAAGTATGAATTTCTGAAATGCTCTTAAGCAAAACTGTTTCCACTCAACAGGGTTGAGGTTAAAATGGCCTATCTGAATCTCCTGTGATACTTAGAAGGTCAAGCCACACACAGTTCCATGTTGCGTCTTTACTGTAAGCCCAAAGGCCTTAACTACCGTATCGTACGGAGAGTAATTAGAGAGAAGTATGCTTACATGCATGGAACAAGAAAAATCAAAATGCTACCCGAAATGAGCCTCTTGTAAGGACAGAGCATTGCCTAGTTGCAACACATTCACATGATCTGGAAGGTGAATCATGCCCCCAGCTGAACGGGAAGGCAAGCAGCTCCTGGAGGCTCTCCTACTGAGCCTGGTGAAAACTATTTCCAAGTCCCATGCCTTGTGGTTAGAGCAAGCCTGCATGTTGGAGTAAGACATGCCAGCCAACCCAGAAAGTGTCTGTATCTCCTCAGTACACCAATTTGTGCTTTCCTATGTCCTGTCTCCTGCTATAAGTTAGATTCTTTGGCTCTTTAGAGACCCAAAAATTAATCCTCTTGGCCAGCTGTGCATCATCAGAGTGGGAGCAGATGAGCTCTTCCTTGTAGATAAGCTTTTCTGTCCTCTTTAGGCAACCAGCTGAAGCCCAGATACGTGAAGCTGATAATTCAGGGTTGCAAGACAATGCACACTGAAGGACATGCATAGCCTAATCCAAAGTCTGGATATAATATGTCTTGCTTACTCAAGGGGCACTTTTTTGGGATAGGAGGCTTTAAGCTTTCTCCAAACAACGGGTGAAAATAACTAAAAAATAAAAACATTTGAGCCTCCCATTAACACAAATTCAAAATACCCAAAAAGGTCTCCTAAGCAACTTTTGAAAATGCATTTCTTGTTCCCAAATGCCCTGACAAGATTCACAAGCCTGATATTACAGCTCCTAGGGAACATTTTTCTGTGGCCTGTCCTTTAAGTATTTCTTTAGTTATTTCCATACCCTTCTGTAAGCCTGAACATCAGAACACAGCACAGATTATTTTGCAGAAGATAAGTAATTTTTATATGTCCCTTTTCTATGCCCTCAAAGAGCAGACCAGCTCTTTTCAGAACACCTTGTAATGGCAAATTGTCAAAATGATTATTTTTGATGGCGCCCATCAAGCTTCTTTAAGTCTCTCTTCATAACCAAACTGTGTTTGTTACACAGTCCTATTCTGGCCTTCCTGTCTGATAGTATTAAACCCCACTGTAACATCTCCTTTGACAGCAATGGTTGGCCACCAGAATAGAAAGTGAACTGGATGGCAAATGGTTTGTGGCAGGAGCTGTCTACCAAGTTGCTCTGCTTAAGTTCTCTAACCTCACCACAACTCACTTGTATATTAGTACAGGTTACTTATTAATTTATATAGGATGATTAATGTCTTGCAACATCTATCTTAGCCCATCAAGAGAAAGAAACTGAAAAATAAAAGCCTTTTGCAGTCCACCTGTAGCAGAACTGGTTTCAGTCGCTTTTTAAGATTTTTACATTGATTAATTTTTCCTCAACAATCCCTTGTTTTAGCCAAAAGTTTAACTCTCAGAAGGAGTATACGATTTTTAAAAGGCAAAGATTAAACATTTAGATAGATGTCAATTCATGTGTCTGTCATGTGCTGTATGGATATTGCCACACTCCTTTATTCTATATGTCTTCAGATTGTTCCTCTGTGGCCACAGTACACAGGCATATAAACCTCCACATTTGGAAAATTCAACAGTCAATACTTTCTTGCTTGGTTGGTGACCCACACAGAATAAGTGTCTTCAGGGTGAGTATTAATACAATAGGAAAAGCCAACAGTTGCAGCACAGCCAAGGAAATTCTGTTTGTTGAAATTCTTCAGCAGAGACGAGAACCGGGTAACTCTATGTTTGAGCGCCATGGAAATATTTGGAACTCAATTTTCAAGTAAGGCATCTATGATTAAGTAGGGCTGAGCACTGTGCACAGCCTGATCATTCTTCCAAAACTCTCCCACTCCACCCTCCGTTTACTTCTGCTGTCCCCTGTGTAGCAGAATGAGGCCCCTTCCAGTGCACAGGCACTTTCCCTGGCAAAGGAAGATGGGAAAGGATTTGATACTTTGTTTTGGATTACTTGAAGAACTGCAAATTACATTTTTAGCTCTTTTTGGGTAAGGTGCCCAGACTCCTTGAGGCATAGGCTACTAAAAATGCTTGCTGAGTTTTGAAGAGCTCTGCGAAATCTGGGATGATTCTTTGAGTGTCATACTCGAGACATCTTTAAAGGGGCCCAGTTTCCAGTAAAAGCTGAGGACATTTGAAAATCTTTCCCTTTCAGGATGCCTCAATTTGACTGTGCAGAGACATCTGGTATTCAAAGTAGACAAGAAGAGAGAGTATCCTTCCTTGAGCAGAGGAAAGTAAAATTCTAGACATATAACTCCTCTCGGCCATTTCTTTTTTGTTTTCCAATTTCATATTTAAAAGAAATCATCAGGGTAATCTTAAGTTTTTTAAAAGGAAGCAGTGTGCTTAAATCAGTCTGTAAATGAGGTTGGAGAGAGAGCATACTGCCGATTAGGCTGGGTTTTTCCATTGATTTGTAATTTGTAAGTGATGACTTGATCAATTCTGTCTCCGTGTGGAGGGGTGGGAACAGTTTTTCTTGCTTTCCATTGTCTGCTGCCAATCCCTGACATGTGATATTCAACTCCTCTTCTTGCAAATATCAAAGCAGTACGGGCAGGAGAAACAACCATGTCAAACCAAACAGCCTTCAGTATGGTTTTGGTTCTGTGGGTGTGCCAGTGCGATCGTGTGAATGTCACTTAAATATAGGCTGGTTCTCTGTCAAAGTTCTTGTGGTTTCTAACATTTGCCAGCCTTTACTCCACCAGAATGATTTCAGTTTTGTGTTCTACCCTACAGTGGGCAAAAAAGTGAGAAATAATCTCTCCTCCCCTGCAAAGACTAGAGCAGGATTAAGAACCAGAAACTTAAGTCAGACACATGAAGAGGAATGAGGCACAAGGTTAGGAAGCCATCCAAAGAACAGTTGCCTACGTCCTTACTAAACTAAATTGAACTAAAGTCTCTTTTTGCTCAAGAAGGCAGCTGAAAAGCTGGGGAATAAAAATTAAAATCAAATTGAAACCAGCCATGCCTAACCAATACCCCACCTTAAATGTGCACAGATCTGTTTCATAAAATATTTCCCCATTCTCTCTTTTTCCTTCTCATAATACTTTGACTGTTTCCTTCAGTTGGCCCTTAAACTGCAAAGAAAATGCTTTTACTGACATGGTTTGTAATTTTAAAGCCTAAATCTTAAGCAGTAGGTGCTTAGTTTTAACGGAGTTTTTCCATCACCAAATGTCTGGGATCATCAGCTGCACCTCCCTCCTACACAGCCCCTCACCTTTTATCCTTTGCCATTTGTTTTTGTGGATTTTCATTTAATGTATTCTGCTTTCAGCAATCTGTTTTTTCACTGCAAACCCTTCAACCTCTCTTCTTTATTTTACCTCATACAATTGGCAAGTGCTGTCTCTGAAAAATCCATATAAAATATGAAAGGCCTTGCTGCCTCTGGTCTTGCTATCTCTGACTTCATTTTCAGTAATGCTGCATCTCCTTTACACTGCACTGGCAATTTGAAAGGGCCTTAGACTGATTGTAAATATTTGCACTGCAGGAACAATTGCATTTTAATTGCCAGAGGTTCTATGGCTTCTCTGCACACACAGACACACAGACACAGACACAACCCACAAAACAAAACAAAACAAAACAAAACAAAAAAACACAAAACAAAACAAAACAGAACAAAACAAAACAAAACAAAACAAAACAGAACAAAACAAAACAACCAAACCAAAACAAAAAGAAACAAACAAAAAACCAAAACAACAACAACAACAACAAAAAAACCCCACCAAAAAACAGCAAAGCAAGAAAAAAAAAGAACAACAAAAAAATCAACCTGAACCAAAATAACAGTTGGATTTAGTTCATGTAATTATTTTAAGCAAGTCTGTGTGTGGGCACATTTGTTCCATACTAACAGGTTTCTTTTCCATTTAATTTTAGCTTTTTGGTTGATTTTCTTTTAGTCAATTTTCTCTTATAATTTCCTTTTTTTGAGGTGATGTAAATTATTTTTTACAGGCCCAATCTTAAGGAAAATCCAAGGAAAAAGCATCCATACTCAGGTTGCAATGGCATATATAAAAGCATGGATTAAAAGTAGCTGTGTTGATGGCAGTTTGTTGAAAAGTTTGGATTCACATACTAACATTGGAACTAGAGATGCTGAAGTAAGTGAATGCCTGCTCTGCCATGGTGCTGGTAGATTGCTCCTGAACACAGTACAATTTAACAAAATCTAATCATCAGATTACAATTCCAGTATAAGGAACTGATTCCTTGTATCCAGAAATACCTTTCCAAAGTGTGTGTTTTAGTCAGTCTTCCAATTTTATTTGTATTTGACTATAAAAGAACAGTTTATTTTTTTATTTGCCTTGCTATTGCTAATCAGATACACTTACATATCAGTATATAGCTCTTGCCCAAAAAGAAATGATGTGCTGCAGAAATGACCAGAACCTTATTGGCTAATAACTTTGACATGGATTTGACTGAAAACTCTGCCTTTTAAATTATGAACTTGCATTGCTCAGCAGTAAATCACAAGGGCTCGCATAGGTTTCTCACAACTAAATTTTAACTGAGCTTTCCATTCTTAACAAGACAGCCCAGTTTCAGAAAGCCGTACCAGCCACTTCCTAATCCACAAAGCTTAGAAGTGATCTTCTATACTGAGCATGCAAAAATGTTTAATACTAATACAAATACTTTTCATAGATTATTCTGATTCTCAGGCTGATTTCTAAGACAGCTGTTCTCAGACTGATTCAATGTGCAGATTTCATTTTAAACCAGAGTAATTCCCTAGTTACCTGCCCTATAACTAGATCTTACAGGTGTAAGACCTGTTTGTAATGCTTGTTCATCTAGTTGCAGGGAAAAAAATCATAAAATCAAATAATTTCTGTAGCTTTCTTGGATTCTAATGTGTTCTTCCCAACTTTCAGATACTCTATCAACATATGAATGCCAGGAATTACTTCATGCTTTATATATGTACCTGTTACAGATTAAATTCATTAATTTCAAAGCCAGATGCTATTTTTGTTTAAAAGAATCCTTGATAGTACACTTTTTAAACATATATACTATATATGTATTACATTCCGGTAAGAATAACTGCTTGCTATGAGATACAAAGATTTAAATCTACCTTGATTATAGATCTATTACAGATTTATTCTTTTCCACATAAGAAATGCAATTAGCTTCCTGCTCCTCCCAGGGCTTATTCTCTGTAGGGCAATTTTCATAAAGAAACAACACCAAATACAAAGGAAAATGACGAAAAATATATGAAACTCATCAGAAGAAACTAATCATCATCTAATAGTAAGGTCAACCATAGTACAGACTGTTGAGCTGGGAATTCAAACAATTGGATTTTAACCAATCAAATCTGTGATCACAGGCAAATCATATTCCATCGCCATATCTATGTATTTCCTGTAAAGTTGTGATAGACTTGTCTATTTCGATTATGAAATGTTAGGAACTCCAGTCACTGCTTACTATTTGTTTATACAGTGACTGAGAGAATGGCACTATTTTGTATTGGAATGAAACACAAATAATTTTCTGATATTATGTCTCCCAGAGGTGCTTCAGGGGAATATGAACCACTGTCTCAAGTTTTATCTGAATAATTGTGCATTACTCTGTGGTGAGAAAGATTTCTTTCTAATCCTAAATACATCTGTCTTGCTGTGCTGCAAGTGGTAGTTTCTGGGCAGAGAGCATACTAATTGCAGGATTAAAATTCTTAGCTAACTCTTGGGTGGAAACAGTTTCCCATAATGTGGTAGGAAACACATGCTGGCCTCTGTCTAGAAACTCTTGAACATCACAGCCCTGATATTGATCGGGATATTTAGGTACCCTATTGAACTATGTCTTTGCAATATAATGCTATCAAAATTAAATAATAACTAGCTATGAAAAAAATATTATTGAGACTTTAGTGGCTCCAGTACTGCTTAGCCTGGCTTAGTTACTCTTTGAAGGCAGAGACAATTGTGCTGAATGTAATGAATTCTGCACCTCCTTCAAAGAAATAGAATACAAACTTAGAGCTGAAAAATTAACTGTAATTTCTGCCAAGCATCTTAGGATCATTTTAACTTTACAAAGACACAGAGATTTGAAACATTTTTAATCTAAAGTGTATCTTTGCATATTTTCCACTAATATTTCTCATTTCTGTGGATGTACACATTATATACTATTCTCAAAGGTGAATGACTGACACTGCTGATATGACACAGACCCCATTGGCAAGCTTCTAGAAACAGTTGGCCCTCAACATATTTTCTTCCCATGGGTACATAGAGCAGGCAGATACCAGACTGCCAAACACAAATGTGGAGGAAATATTTCAGAAATTATTCTGCATACATCTCATCTTCTTAAGGCTCTCCAGTCAAAAGACATCTTGCTAACATACTAAAATCCCATACTGTTAAAATGTACTCAAAATGCTGGAGGCAAACACACTTTTCAAGAAAAGCTAGATTGTTTGATGAAGTTACTTCTTGTTTCAATCTAATTTCTATGGTTGTGCTTACAGTGTTAACACAAGCAGCACCACTCAATCAAGAGTTCTCTATTTTGAAATACTGAAGCAAATCCCTATGCCAGAAAGCATTAGTAAATCTAAGAGCAAAGTTAGCTGGGTGAAGGGGGTGAATGGAGTAGGATCAGGTGCACAGTGGGCTGTGGTAAGAAATGTTCTTTATGTTCAGGAGATCACAAAAACAGATTTGTGTTTGGGAAAACAACTCTTCTAGAGAACAGGATTAAGGATTCTAGAGCAGAAGGTAATGACTCTCATCCTCCGCTTCTAATCCCAGCACCTTATAACTCCTCTCTGCCCTTACCCTAAGGTGGCCTAACCAATTGCCTGTTACCACAGAGTGGTCTGCTTTTGCAGCTAAGCCATTTCCGTATTTCTCTGCTTAGCACTACTCTTTGGCCACATTTGCCAGCTATAACCACAGGTGGACAAACCTTCTCCCTTTACACAGAGATCATAAAAGCTAACATAAAAGCAGAAAAACATTCATAGCGGCTCAGTACACAAGACTGGTCTCTGAAAATGGTTAGAAGTAGATGCTCTTGAAGGCACGTGAGAATACAGGAGGAACATCCAATATTTCCCCATGATAGTTTTACAGCCTATAGCAATTCACCATCTAGCTCCAGTATCCCACCCTTTTCTTATGCATACTGCCCCATTCTTCCCAAATCTCTCTCCCTAGTCTCCTATTAACCAGCGCCTACTTAAACATCCTGAGGTTAATCAACACAAGGAACTTAATACATCATGAGATAATCTATCCCATACGGCTCAATTACGCGTCAACTTTTAATGTTCTTTTTTGTTCCCAAAGCCCACAATTCCCCACAGCATTTTCCACTGAAGCCTAAACCTTATTCTCGCTCCTTTTACCACCCTTTCTCCAAAATCTTCTACTGACCTTAAATATAGAATACTCTAAATATCTTCTATTCCTCACTATTTACATTTTTCCAGTTTGTTCCTTAATCAATGTACTCCCTCACCTATTTCTTCCCTAAAGCTGACCAGTTGCACATTGTACAGTGAAAGCAATGCTTGAGACAGAAAGATTAGCAAGTGTTTCTGACTAAATTTACCACATTTGTGGAATTCTTCTCCTAGATTTCTTAGATCTCTACAGCTGGGATTTATCCTTAATGTTAAGCCAAGTAACCCCACTTTACAGCATGCACTGCACCAATATGTTTTAAGAAGGTGTAGGAAAATTCAGCAAAGCACTAATGACTCCTAAAAGCACTAACAGAACCTCAATTCATGATGAAAGATGTAATGCAAATTTAATACATAGAGAGAATTTTTTTGTAATTTTTGTCCAGTCTTCTTTAGAGGCTGACCACAAACCAAATGAAACCAGAATCAGATCAATCTTAGGGTACCACAGATTTCTATACCAGATATGAAAAACAGCCTTTCTTGTTAAGGAAATCCAAATGCTGTTTTCTTGAGTGACTCAAAGGAAGAACATGGCCAATGCATCTTTATTCACTCTCCTAGGTCAACCAACAGAAGTGGACTCTTTTAAGTAAAACGTCTATATACTCAGCTTCATGAGCATGGCACTGCAACAGGAGAGCAATCCAGGAGAGCAAATGCGTCCTCTCCATCTTTATTCTCAATCAACTTCAACTCATAGTACGACTAGAGAGAAATAGGACCACAGTTTTCGCAAATGACTGCGTAGGAGCTCAGGATGCTTTTCCTATTAGATCTGAGCTGCTTGTGGTAGCCCTAATTGAAAGAAAGTGCATTCTCTGAAGCTCAGTCCTTAATATAGCTTCAGCCAGGTAACCAAAATCAAAAAACCAAATCACTTATCAACTTTGAAAATTTTGTCCCAATTAGCATTTTCATGCTCTAGCTGATCTCTTTTGTAAGGACTTATGAATCATTTTGAAAATATTATAAAATATCAGTCCAAATTATGTTAAAATAACTGTATTCTGCTTGGTTTAGAGATGCAGACATGTATGTTCTACACACGTGGAGAACACATCTGAGTTATATGGCGTATTTCCCATGACGTGGAAACTGCTGTTGAAATCTATAGCAAACAACAGCATGCAAATAACCCTTACATCTGTATGCAAGCAAACCCACAAGTTTCACAGAAGTTGCTCACATTGAATGTTTTTAGATTGAGAAAGACATAAAAAAATATCCTGATTTCTTTCATTATTTTTAATGAAAGCAGTGATGATTTCCTTAATCCCACTCATACCAACTTATATTTTACAGCAAGGACAGTTTTTGATGGGGCTCAGATCTGAATTTTTAAATTAAGCCTTGACACTCACTATCCACATTTAACGACCACGAATAGTGATGCTTTGAAATAAACAATTTAGAACCAGATTCAAGAAATATTTAGTTTTTTAAGCGTAATGTAAAATCAATTTAAAGGATTGCAAAAATAACTTAGTAACCAACATATTTTGGTAAATCTGGGCTTTCAGGTCTTCTGAGCACAGAAATAAGGTCCCTTTCTCAGAGGCCACAAACTGATAATGTCAGGAAATAAAATCACTGATGACTTAAAATCCTTTATTTGTATTCTGGATGAAAATGATAATGAAGACATACAAATAATGTGCTATTTTCATTACAAACTAGTACCAAGTTGAAAATAACATTTCGGGGAGAAAAATGCAGCTAAAGGAAAATTCTTAAGAAAGGAAGGAAAAAGAAGGGGAAAAAAAGAAAGCAACTGTGGATGTGGAAAAATAATGGAAGAAAATGCTATTGTCATCCACATCTGAATCCTCATCCAGATACATCAAAATCAATCATAATAATAGTAACATGACCATATGGAAAAATTCCTTGACTGCACTATAGTACTGTAACATAGAAATGGGAATACATTAAAATCAACATCTTTCCAATATTTGAAAAATTTAAATTAAGTGGTAGAAACAGTGCAGGTCTATTAGCAGACTCATCTACAAGGTGTGATGTTTCCCTTAAGTGCAAATCAAATATTGCCTGTGAAATAGGAATAAGTTCTTCAGAACTGTTAAAAAAGAGAGGGAAAAGGATGAAGAACTCTACACAGTTGTAAGGCATTGTGCATAAGAATGAATGCATGTAGAAACCCCAGTATTTATCATGGGATGAATTCAGTATAAGTTTTTGATCTTACACTCCAGTATAACTATGAGTAATTTACATTAATTAGTGGTATAAGGAGTTTGAAGAAGAAATAGATTCCATACCAGAACATCTAGATTTCCATTTCAGCTGGTTACATGCAGAAAAGCATCCTAAGCATCCTAGTTATATACACAGATGTACGGGTATTATATAGATGCATGTACACTTGCACTTACAATGAGATGATTACAAGATAGATAGATAGATAGATATAGATATATACAGCAAACATACTTCCATTCCAAGTCACTTCTATTTCTAAGACACTAAGATTCTCAGGTGCTTACTGTCCACATGAAGGATATTAACAACAGGAGGTGCATGGTTTCAAGTTGCTACCTTCTCAAAATACTCTGATCCTTATCGAATAACATCTTTGACATTCCCAGTACAAATCTGACAGGAAGCAACCACTGGATAGAGACATAAAATTCTAGCATTTGTACTCACTTGCTGTATAGCTTTACGTAAACTCTTTGTGGTTGTGATCACCAAACCATTTCAGCATGTGCTGAAACAACCCAGCCTCCTCAGCTGCAATGAGTGATGATGCTATTTGCTGACTTAACTCTTAGGTTATTGTGAAGATCTCAGAAACACTAGCATGGCGAGAAGTTTTTAGAGCAGCTACAACATTGTAACCAATATGACGAATGAACTTTCCTTAGAAGGACAATAAACTTTTGCTATGACCCGTGCCAATCTGCCTGGCTGCAACAGGCTTCAGAACTTTACATTTAGTGAACACCTTCCCTTCATGGTGTGTGTCCCACTCAGCCCTAATCTCCATACTGTCAACAGTCTGGCTAGGCATGCCATTGTCTCATTTGCACTAGTATATCCTGTTTTCTTTCCAAAACAAACTAGGGCAGATGAGAGCAAGGTGCAATGAAAGCACAGACCACAGAGAGTGGACGTTTAGCCGGCTGCATCTGAGCTGTGACTGTCCCTGGGTTGCAGAGAACAGGCTCCTAGAGATCAGACATAAAGAGCAGGAGAAGACGCAGGGATAAACCAGAGCCTGGAACACGTCATTTCTCTTCTGCAGGGAAGAAAGTATGGCTCAATGATGAGTAGGTATTCAAGGACAAAAAAAATCATTTATTGTGACATTAGGGAAATTGTTCTTTGTCCCCATGAAATGGGGATAACAGTTCTTAATGGTTCCCAAGACGAGGCTTATGATTTTATCCGTGGCTTTGATGAAATAATAATAGGTCTGTTTAAGTATTTTAGGCAAAATGGACCTGTATTTTACAATTAAGTTTATGCAAAAAAAAAGTTTAACATTGGTACAAATGAAAAGCCAAACTTATTTTTAAATTTTGTATGAGTTAAAGTAATTACTGCTTGTGACAAAGATGAAATAGACTGCTATGATTACTAAGGGCTGCATACTGCAGTACCAGAATGGACACTTCCTTGCTTACTTCAAAGAGAAAAGCAAGATCACTTAGAGCATTTTGCCCAGGTATTAGCCTTCCCCTGTGGAGAACCAGTTCTAAGAAAAACCAGAACTTTATTACCAATGCTGACTGAAAGTGCTGAATTATTTAGAGACAAGTGAAACTGCTATCTTTTTGATGCAGGTACCTAGTCACGAATGTGCCTACTACCTGCCTACTAGATCAGAATGGAGTCCTTGAAGTCATTTTATGCAAGTAGCTTACAACTGCTTTCAGATGGATATGATTTATTAATTTCGAGAAAAGTCTTTTGGCAATTCAGATCTCAATGGCTGTATTTTTGTCATACATGAAAATGGTCTAATCATGATGTTTCAATTAACACCTCTTACAGCACAACTTACTGTCCTTATCTCAGTTTCCTCTCAACATACAGATTGCAGATTCTGAAAAGGATCAAATATTATGAAGTCTTCTATTATGAACACCTTGTACAAAGGATGAGATACTGAAAGCAAAGAAAATGAACCTTCATTTTAGCAGTGTGCCTTTAAGGCATTAATAACAAAGGCTAAAACAGGAACAGGAAACTTTTCCAAACTGGTTATGTTTAGCTGTTCTAATTCTGTATACTGCCCCAAGGAATTTGAACACCTATTGAAACCAAGGACCTTCCTTTACACAGGGAGACTTAAAACATAATCCCATCGACTGTAAGGCGAGTTACTTCCAAGACATTAGCTAGAGCAATTTATTTGCAACAGGTTTTCTGCAATAACTTTTCAGTACAAGTACACAATGTTTGTCTTTCGCAAAACAGTTTCACTTCATTTTCTATCAGAGGGCCACCAATCCTTTGTGCCAGGATTTCATAAAATTAATAAATCTACTTCCATAATCCTTGCTGCTTTTATTGACAAATGTAATAAACTACAGGATGCAAAACTCTATTGGGATTAGTTTTATTTTTTTTCCCTCAACAAGTTTTACAGAGTAGCACTTCTGAGATATGGTCATGTGCTGTAAATCTAATCCTTAGCAATTTCCCCTTTTCCCAAATAACCCAAGTATTTTATGAATAGTGAAGGATTTCCTTTATCAGACAACACTTGTTTGTTTTGGGGGTTTTTTTCCCTATTGAGTTCTTCTCAAGGAAATACACTTTGAAACGATTGGATGTTCTCAGGTAGACTTTCAAAAGATACACTGCTAAGGAAACAAGTAAAACTTGACTAAAAAGAAGGTATCCTACACTTTAAAGAGAACTGAAAAGAAACGAGAGAGAGAACTGAGAGAACTGAGGCAAAACCTGATGGGACCTACAACCTCGGGAGTCTTTCCAACCCTCTCACAGCAGGCATTTCAGTGCCACTTTTTATGCTTTTATCTCTGTAAAATATTTGCCTTTTTTGTTGTTGCAAATCACACATATATTGATTTTTCAGCATTGATGAGCCAGCGAGGTCACATAGATTCCTAATATTTTCTGTTCCTAGTCCTCCCCAAAATCTGGGTGATGTCCACCACTCCATTTGTAACAGAAGGTGTTGCCTTACTCACAGAACAACCACGCTTACATGGCTGTCTTCTGCAGCTAGGCCTGCACCTCTGCCTCTGACCCATCCTTTGCCTTCTGTAATTTTAGTTGGCAAGCTTGTTAGTGTGCGCACACAGGCCCACAGTGATGTGATGTCCAGTAATCTTGTAGAAACAATGCCAACACAATGGAAATCAAAGTATACTATAGCATTGACCCATCTGCTAAAAAACTCTGACTATTTACTACAGAAAGAGCAGTCTGAAATACAGCTCTTCAGGAAAAAACACACTGGTTCTTAGCACCTTCCTACTACCGCACATAATGGCTCTAGCCACTTTACCTTATCCTTCTGCTGCAGAGAGGCACCCTTGATTTGCCTGGGAAGTGAGGAATAGGGCACTGGAAGCACAACTATTCCATTATTTCTTGTTTATTCTGAACGGACCAATAAAGTGATAAACACAAATCTTGGCTGGAATAACTGTAGCAAAAACCGGTTGAGTATGTTTTTTGACAGTTGGTTACCTTCAGAAAGTCCTTAGATAGTCTAAAACTCCCTCTTCATCAAGAAGAAAGACTGCTCAAAATTTCTTTAAACTGACAAGCAACACTTAAGAAATTAATCCACTTGAAACAATTTTCATTTTTCTACACATCCAGCTCCAAATTAAATATTACAGGAGCACTGGAAATCTGAAGAAAATGCCCCATAAGGCATAGAAAACAATTAGTGGGCAAAAAAAGGAGATGTATTCAGTGCACCACTCACTCTAGAAGTCCAAGCCAATTACTGTAGAAATAGTCAGTGATTCAGCACAAAGGTTCCTTGGCAGCCTAGTGAGGAAAAGGCACAACTCCAGCTGGGTCACTCAGAGAAAAAAAAAAATGCAATAGTGCATCATAAGGGCAGGATTTGAGTTTGCAGCCCTTAAAAAGGGGGACATATAATTCAATTCATATAATTTCTAAGAGGACCTCCTTAATTTATATTTGCTCTCAAAACATAAGAGTCATTTGTTACAGTCACAGGGTCAAAAAATCCTGCAACTATCAAGGGTCTCTCCCATAGCTTAGCTCAAAGAATGATGCATTTCTGGAGGGGCATACTCTGATACTTCTGGGAAGAACACAGTGCAACCCAAAATCTAACTATCAGAGATTTTGTCATCCTTTTTCCTGAAAAAAAGAGAGGGCCAGAAAGAGGAGCTTCAGGTAGTTGCTCTGAAGACAAGTTGAAGTAGCCTTGATTTCAACTGATTACAGAAATAATCAGAAAAGGAAGCTTGGGGGTTGTTTGGGCTTTGGGTTTTTTCCCTTTTTTTTTTTTTCTGACAAGGGAGCCAAAATTTTGGTCATTGTCAGAGGCAAGACAAGATGCAGACCTTCTATCTGGCATAGGCTGAGAACTCCAGTACTTGAGTATGCATGAAATATTTGTAAAATTAATCTTGGAAGAGCTGTAGATTAGAAAAATTATAATGGAGAAGATAAAATCAAGGAAGGAATCACAAAAAGTGGAGAGAGTACACAGCTATGGAGGGGAAAAAACGTGTTAACTATTTAGGGCCCAAAATACTAGAAAGAGCAGGAGGAGGAGAGGAGAGTTTGATGTTAAAAGTGATGAAAAGGTGACTGATATGTTTGCCATTGAGATTCAGAAAAAATGCTGGAGCGAGACGACGGGAGCTATGAAGCAGAGTTGTCACCTGCAGCTGAAGAAGTTCTTATGATCACAAGAATTTTTCATAATGTGCTCAGCCAACTGTGGTTGACTCAGTGAATAATGCAGTTAGGAACAGGAGTGAGCTAAGGGGCGGTGTGGTAGAGGCCAACAGCTGATTTGACAAAAGACAGCAAAAAAGAAAAAAGCTAATTTGACTGTGTCTGAAAAAATTGAACTGCATGGGCTTAAGCTTCACACAGAAAGAAAAAGAAAGCAACTTCAAGATACATTCTCAACTTTTGCAGTTGTCCAAGAACTGTCCAAGTTGTCATTGTTTTTAGCAATGAATTTATCTTGAAGATAAAGCTGTAGACAGAAAAAAAATATTTATCTTTTAGGAATGTTTTAAAAGAATATGAATGTATGATCTTATTTGCCTAAAAATAAAAAGATAATGTTAAAATAAAAGCATTTACTGTTTAAAAAAATATCCCAAACAAACTCCATTTCTTCTTACTCTTCTAATAATAGAACCACAAAATACCACAATACAAATACTGTTCTTGTAAAACTATTGTCCTTACAGCGATACCAGTGGTTCCACAAGTGTGAGGTTCATAAATTTTACAGTCCAGCTGGAAGAGTATGTGCGTGTGTTCCTGTTCCACAGCACACATATAAAACATTTAGAACATAACCATTTTAAGATGATACTGTCAATATTTAAATAATGTTAGATCTCTTATTTTTTTTCAATACTATGGTGTCAAGTAACACTTGGCAATTTTGTAACTAAAAGAGAACAAGGGTTTAATTTCCTACTGCTCCAACATGGACTACCTGTAGAAGGCAGGCTTCACAAAAGTTTTCATATGAGGCTGTGGAATCTCCATTCTTGAGGTTTTCAAGGCTCGATAGATCAAGCCCCAAGCAACCTGGTCTGAATCCAACATTTAGCCTGTTCTGTCCAGCAGGATTCTGGAACGCAGAACACCCATTATGAACATTTCCAGCATTTATCTCCTGGAAGACCATCTTGGTAATGGATCCCTAGTCAAGCATGACTCACTTGAGCAAATAAGATTAAAGAACGTGCAAAGGTAAACATGGTATTTGAACAACTTCATTTGATGAGGAAGTGAGAACGATAAACTCAATGTCTGACACAGGCAAATAGGGTAAAATCTGACAAAGAAATAGCAAGAGGATCACAAGTAGTCTCCATCAATGTTGTCTTCTGTATTGCTCTGTACTGAACTTGTGTATCACATAAAAGATTTAAAATATGGTGTTACATGACTTTTAATAAAATTCAGTTCTACCTGTGTTCTGGTTCTGGCCAGAACAGGGTTAATTTTGCAGTACCCTGGAGGGGGCATGGCTAGGACCTGGAGGTTATTATATACCACCTCTGGCCATAGCCAGGGACAGGGGAAAGGGACTCTGTTCAAGGGAGAAGGGGTTCCTTCCAGTTGAGAGAATGTGGCAGAGGGAGCTGTCTGGTATTGTCTATTATTGAGGGTATTTTCCATGTGAATAATTTCTTTTCTTATACTCTCTGTCATTAGCATTGTTGCTGTTAATGTTCGTTTTCTTATCTCATTGCTGTTTCAGTGAATTCTTCTAAATCTCAGCCTGTGAGCTTTACCCTTTGTGCCTCAAATTGGAGGGAGAGAGCATGGTTTTAGTGGGAGTAATTAAATTGGAGATTACCATTCCTAAACCAAAACAACCTGCAATGTATGAGATTAACTGACTAGGCTTCAAATTAGGTTCTTTTCAATCAAAAAAGGCTCTTCCTGCTTTCATTGCAGGAAAATGTGAAATATGGCTTAAGGTTTCCCAAGGTGTCATGCAAAGTTGCTATCTTGAATCTCAAAAGGCTTATGGGGCCCGCAGTCCTCTCCCTCTTGCATGGGGGAAATCAGAGTGTGTGAAGCATCTTGTTAGCAGTAAACTGTGATTCTGAAGACCTCCTGGATGTCCCTGTCTCAGCCTTCATTTTATGGTTGAGGCCTGTTCCAACAGACTTGGTTTCAATCAGGCCAGTAAGCAGTGCCTAAAAATCAATACGCTTCTCAGAAGCACCTCAATCATGGCATGCAAAAATCACTTCTTAAAAACTCATGTTTTAAATATACTAAATACTTGCAAACCCGAGAAAACAGAAACACATAAGCCTTCAAAAATTACGATTTTTCAGATTTTCTCTCTGCCTATGGATATACATTGCCCTTGTCATATGCCACAAACATGAAACTTTCAATCGGGAGAACAATTCTCAGCCACCTCTTTCATAAAAACCTGTCAATCATTTGTAATGTTTTTTGACCAATAAATAGTAGAGCTGCTTCACTGAGCTATTTAAACCATATTATTTACAGCTGGAGAAAAATGTGGAACAGCCTAGGGAGGCCAAAAAATATGATACATTCATGCAAGCTAAATTAGATTTGTATTTTTTTTTTTGCCATTAGTTTGAGAAGATAAAGGATAACCTTTTCAAGTTTTACTTTGCTTGGCATTGCATTTATATTTTCAAATGAAAGATCTTGAACACAGAACTTCACGAGTGTTAATAAGTTTCAGTACTGTTGCTGATGTGCTGAAACTAAATCCAGATGGAACTACTGAAGTATTGCTGTATTTGGAATATCTATGCAGAGTTTTTTAAAACAACATTTAGTTGCACTTAATTTTTTTTAATCATATGGTGTCAAATTATACACCACTGCGCAAACATTGTTGAGTAGACTCTTGAGAAAGCATTTTTGCAGGTTTTGGGGTGCTTTTGTTTTATTCACGTTTGGTTTGGTTTGGTTTGGTTTGGTTTGGTTTTTTTTTTTTAACAGGGATTGGTGGGAAGAAAGTAAATCTGCAACTCTGACATTTTCCTCTACAGTCTCACTGCTGTCCTCCTGTTTGCACCAGACACCTTTGCAGTCTCGGTGGCTGCATAATGACTGTACACAGACATGGAGAGGAGCTGGCAGGTAGGACTAGGCAAAAGACCATTCCTCATGTTGGCCTTGCACATACAGCTCTTCTTAGAGAGCACGAGGCAGAGAGATAATGCAGCTATCTGTTTGTACAGTTATAATTGGTTTTCAAATCCTGTATTTTGACCTGAGACTTACATTGGACTAAATCTGGCCAACTGTATAGCATGTCTCAGCAAATATTCCCCACAGGCAGTGGAGCCCTTCTAAAGAACAAACAGGGCTACTCACCAGTAGCAGTCAATTCCTACGCTGTAATGCTTCCAGAATCATCACCAAGGCGTTCAAGAAGAAAAAAAGTTAAATAAGGGAAGAATAGTGGATCCATTGTATCATGAACCTCCTGCCATTTTCCATCACTTTCCCATTAAAAATGGAACATTTGAAGGCATCTTCAGGGTGCATACTTATTTTGAGTTATTGCTATTGTTTTTGAACTAGACAAAGGCTCAGCTGAACCAAGAAGTGCACAGACAATTGGAAGAAAACTACCCTTAATCTAAAGAGTTTACAGATCGAGTTTACACTACTGAACCGGGCAGCAGTAGAGTTTCAAAATATGGCAAGAGATATCAAAATACTGTATTAAAATGAAAGATGAAATTAATAGAGAGAAAATTCTCAGCTTTTCCGCATAATCCAAGATTTATGTTAAACTCCTAGCAGACAGAACTTGTTCTTTTGCATCTCACACTGTTCCTTAAGAGAGAGATAGTTTTATGGGAGAAGAATATATTGTCAAATCACCCATGATGTATGTAATCTCTTCTGTACCTTTTACCTTCACTGCCAGAAGCAACTCAGGAGCTTCTTAGAAAACTAATCTTCAGTGAGTAACTAAAATATCCATAAGAGCGGCAACCATTTGCTGGATGCTGACTTGTACTATTTCAATGCTTCTTCATGATCTTTATCAATTTTTGCTCCTGTATTACACTTAAGATTACAGACTTCATGGGGAAGAGGCCACTTTTTATTTTATGTATGCTGAGGGAACAGCACATATGGGGCTATGTTCTCCAAACGTATATGTTATAATAAATAGATTAGGAACTTCACTACTACCACTAATTTGTCCTATATAGAATTCAGATTTCTAAGTTAACTTCCTCACCAATTTCATGTCAATAAATTAAACAGAAATGTTTAATCTAATTGTATTTAAGAACAGCAAGAAACTTTGAAGAGTTTAAGTAATAAGAAAAAGAATTCAGAGACGCTACTTATTGCATTGTACAAATAAGCTGACACATTACAAGAACCATCCATCTTGCATTAACAATAGGTATTTGGATCCTTCTTCTGAGTCTTCTATCTTTTAGAAACTCAAAGCAAAATAAAAGTATAAATTCATTAATCATCTGTGTGCTGGAGGACATTAAAGAAGTAATGCTTGCCCCATTATATCTTGAACTAAAAATTATGATGTTTTTCCAAGAGCAGGAAAAGCCAAGAATACCAATTATGGTCCTCTCATTTAAACAAGATAGCATCTTTCTCTGTGTAACACAAATGTATGCATGAAACCATTCTGTAACAGTTACAGTGAGTGCCAGTAATTCTGATTTCCATGTATGAAAAATGTAAGTTAGTTAATAATGCATATTGTAGATGCAACATCAAACAATTGTTTGCTTAGTAAAAGTTTAGAATATGAGGAAAAATAATATTTCTCAGCTGTGGTGCTGGCTGTGGTTTTAATTTATTTTGCTTTTCCATTAGGAATCTGGTATTTGTGGCTGACATTTTTATTGCATTAATGGCAGGAAACAATATGAAAAGAATGCAGACAGAAGTGGAAAACATTAGCAGAAACATTTATACCCATTGCAGGAACATTCTAATTATGATGGTGAGTAATAGACATGTAGCAGAAAAGGCCAGGTTCAGTAAGTATTCATGGAATGAGCTTCACATTTTAAACTTGAGTTTCACATCTAAAAAGCTGAAGACTTGCAAAATGTTAGAGAACTTTTGTTCTCCATTTTACTAGATATGGGTCCCTTCAGTTCTGCAAACTACGAAGAACAATAGCACAAGACAGCAAAAACTTAAAGCCATAATCTAAGTTGTATCAGCACACAGCTTCCCTGAAAGTCTGATTATTAATAAACATCTAGGGTTTAGTCTTTAATTTAAGGTGCTATTGGCTGTTTTGGTTATCTTTGAAAAGGTAGTCTGAGTTTCCGGCATTTGCAGTTAAAGGCTGAGGCAGGATGAAAATTTGGGGTCAATGTGTCATGCTTAATTTGTTGTTATAAGAAGCACAGTATATTCTGTACTAATTGTATTTATTCACTGCCATATTTACTTTCATTAAAAAGGAACAACAAAACCAACATCACTGTTTAGTTTTACTCGACAATGTAATGGATCTTGCCATTTGCTGAGAAACTGAAAACCCTTATCACATAATTTATGTACAATTGGAGATGCATCTAGCTTTGTCTTGTTAAATGAGGACAAGATCTAAACACAAGTGAAGTTAACAGAAGACTTCCCCTTACATTTCAGCAGGCATTGGATTAAAGCATTGGTTTTTGGTGAGTCACAATTTGCTACAGCTGTCATTTTATCAGTGTTGCAGACCTTATTTGTGTGTTTCAATGCACACGTTTTTCTTATTTTGAGCTTTGGATGGTCTCTGGTGGGCGAGGAAGGATGGCTTTTTCAGGAACTGATATATTTGTTTTTTGAAGACAACTGAATGTGAAATGTATTGAACTAAATATAAGTTAGTTCAGCTGCAAAGGTTAGCAGCTAAACTTTGTAGAGTGGCTGCAGTTGGGTCCTACAAATGTAGAAGTTATTAACTGTTCCTATTGACCAGTCCCCTAGGTTCAATGGGACTAGTTACTTCAGGAGTTACTGATGCACATGGCTGTTTGCAGTATCAAAGTCCCATTATGAAGCAGAAAGAAAACATCCCCTTGGAGTGAGCTACCAAACATAAAATACCTGAGTGGTAAGGAACAAAGAGATATTTCAAGATGAGGTACTGCACTGAGAATAGATGAGTCATGGCAAAGATGCTAAGTGATTCATTAATAACGAGAAGCTTAGCCAATAAGGAATGTACAAGTATGAAACTAATGACTGTGCTTTTACAATACTACCAAACTATTTGCTTTTGTAAACTTAACATAAGAATAATTGTCTCCCATTGTGAAAATTTATTATGCAATTAGTTGTCACTTTAATAAACTATATGTACGGCTGTGATAACGGTTGCTTAAAATACGAAGGAGTTTTCAGTTTTTGTTTTAAAAAAGAAGAACACTAGGAACTTCAAGTCCTGCCAATTTTTCCTCCCTGCCAAGTCCTATTAGCATAAATGAACAGTTTATTTTAAGAAATGCCTGATAAATTACTCTACACAATCAGTAATGAGGGTACTGTCAGCAAAGGAGAATCATTTCCAAAATTTACTTGGCACAAATGAGTGGCTGACTAGCTCACAATCATGTTACATGGCCTGAGGCCTTGTTCAATTCCATAAATCTCCCTGACCTCTTCAGGGTGAAAATTAGTGATTCTATAGAACAGGTAGCTGGGCAAACCTGGTCTGTTTGTGCATTTTCTCCTTTTTAAGAAAAACTAACACGTTCAAACTATTTATAGGACTATTTTGATAGCTTCCTCTTTTTTGGCATACTGAAGCTCCAAATTAAAGTTACTCCCATAGGTTGTGTGTTAAAAATGCACATCTTTTTTATCACAAATTACAAGAAACAAAAACATAAAGACATGACTTATACCATTTCTTAAGAAAAAAATTAAAAGCATGAGTCTCCATCATGCTTCAATTAATCTCAACATCAGTGTGTTATCTAACAAATCAATTCTTTTTTCATTTTAGAATATAGTTTCAAAACTAGAGAGGAATCCCTTGGCACAGATTATTGTGTCAATTAGCAACTGAAGCCAATAATCATTCATCATCTCTTCTAAATAATCCCTGGTAAAAATCCCTAAATACTTAATCATCATTGCTATGGAATTCATTACATTAAAGCAGGGAGAAAACCTTTCAAATAAATTTAAGATAATAAGATTTAAAAAAAAAGTCTAAGAAGTCACTTATGCTCTGCTCTCCTACCACTGCAAATTACTTCCAATTGTTATTCCTCTTTTTAAAAGGTTTGATTGTACTGCTTTGTCCAGTCTAATCTTCCAAGTCCCAAATGATAGTCTTCCCATACTCCCTTGCAGACTGCTTGACTATTTCAATTTTTTTTAGTCCAATTTTCAGAATATTTTTAAAATAATTTAATCTGCACATACTTTGTGTATCATGTGCCAAGTTCTTCACGTCTAACAATATGTAACATATGTAGTTAAACATTTGTATCCAAATACAATGTCTAACACAAAATGAATAAACTGGCAGTCTGTATAAACTACAGACAAAAATAAAAGGTCCCACAAGTCTCGTGAAGTTTCATAGAAAAGAATACACACCAATACCCTCCCAAGAGGTCTGATGTGAACCCCAGTCTGCTTGTCAGTGCACAGCTGTGGTGCTGTTAGTGAGATGTTGCACTACCTGCCATTTGACAAGGAAGCAAAGGGTCTGGAGAGCTGAGGAAAACACCCTGAGTGCAGCAGAGTGCTGTGCAGACTCACTTCAGGGGCTGAACCCACACACTGGCAGACAGATCTAGAGTAAAAGTTCTCCATGACACATCCAAAGGTATCCATAACTACTATTAAATAGAGTGGGCTAACAGTCATGACACTTCGAGGCTTTTGTTCAACAAGGAGTTTCAGTCCTGAGATGACTGTGACAAAACCACTCTCTAGCAAGGTTTGCAAGGACAGTTTCTCTTCTCTGGAAGAAGGATTTTAGCCACGGTAAAGTTCTGATTCTAAGAAACATATGCATGTTAAAATGTAGCCTGAAATTTCAGAGAAGTTTATCTCTGCATAAGTGTAACTGTGTGAAACAGCAAGAAATTATGTACTCAGAGACTCGAAAACCTTTCAAGCTTTCTCACTTTTCTATTTTGATTCCAGGCAGCTCTCTAATGAAATAATTCTTTTCCAGAGTGAGGTTCAGAACACAAACCTTTACTTAACCTGTGTAAAGTACATACACACACTTTCTCAGAGCACTGAGGAGCAACAGAACAAACCTTTTTGCATGGTAGACTTGGTTTATCTGTGTCAAGGTAAAAATCAGAAATGGAGACAGTAGAGTGAAGGGAAAAAGATGCAGGAATGTGAAAGCTGAACAATGCAAAGTGAGAACTACTCACTAGTACTGTTCTTGCTCATAAGCTCTTCATTGCCAGATTGACTCTCCTGTTTCCCTTTGACCATCCAGGGAAATGTGACCTATTTTGAGCTGATTTTGAAGTCTATTGCCAGGCATCCTAAGTTTTCAGACAGTCTGGTACTTCAGGCCTTGAAAAATATGCTTTCACATATGCCCTAGCTCCTGTTACCCTCTTTGTTTAAATGTCCTCCGAAAAGTCTTACAGCAGCTGCAGCAGAAAGTTTGTCTCTTGGTTTTATTCTTTTATTTTTCTTTGTTTTCCTCTTTGAATTTTTACCAGGGCTGATATTTCATGAATCTGTGCAATCTCCTGTGGTCAGCCAGAAGTCTGAACATCTCAGATTGCTATTTCTTTGCTCCTATCTGGGCATACAGTCTTGGTTGACATTTCAGTCAGATCTGTATTAGTAAGTCTGAAGCATATTTCAGGCACACTGTAGCACCCTCTAAATCTGCTAGGATTGCTGTTAGGTCTCCTTCAATAAAAAACCAACAGTATATTCCTCACAGACTAAAACAGAGTAACTTCCTGTGATAAGTGCCCCTTCAGACCGTCATGGTTAGTACAAAAGCTGATTTACTACTGCCTGGTCTTCAGGGGGCTGTGTGAAGTCCACCATTGGAGATGCAGCTTTTGTCTTATAAAATCATGTCTAGAGTTCTGGAAGGCATGTCTTGTTGAATGCATCTATCATATGCAGGGATTTTCTGGGGAAGTGCCTTATTTTCATATTGTACTGCTGAAGTTTTATGAAGAAACAAACCCGAGTACAAACCCACAGTTTTGTCCAGTTCCTTCTATCAGATTTTGGACTGCTGCTGAAAGGTGAATTGAGGGAACTGCATTTCAGAAAGCATGTCTTTGTGTTTCCTTTTTATTTCCTATCTTCAGTAAATGTTCTGGGCTGCTGGGTGTGCATTAGCACTGTGCCTAAGCTCCTTCAGAACAAAATAATTTTGCTTTAGCTACCCAACAGAGTCTTAGGAGCAGTACCTCCTCTTTGTTTTGAAGACCTTGGGTAATTCCAGAAAAAAAATCACTATGTCTAATACACATTGGACTGCTTTCATTTTGAGTGCTTTCCTAATTGCACTGACTTTTCCAGGATCTTGCTGACATCTCTCCAGATGTCAGGTAACAGAGAAAACAGTTTTACTCAAGTTCTACATGTCTACATTCAACTTCATATTTTTCTTATAACATAGTGACATTGACTGTCTCTTTTGTCAGATCATTAATTTTTAATAGCTCTGTCATCAGCTTCAAGCCACATGTTTGGGAATCCTTTCCAGCTTCAATTTACATTGCAACACCTTAGGAGCTGGGCACAGGTCAAAAGCATTTACACCAGGCCATTATCTTCCAAAAGGTGTAGTCAGTGTTGTCACATAGCTCAAATCACAGAGTGGTAAAGGTTTTAGCCTGTGTCTTGGTTTGGAAAGACAGGTAACTGCCAGGGAAAGCTGGAATTTCCCTTGGAATGGAGAACGCAAACCCCTCACTCCCTCCAAATTATTATAATTTTGCAATTAAGGGCTTTCAGGCAAAGATTTGGGAATAGGAATAACAGTTCTTTACTAGGAATATTAAAAAAATACAAATGTAGTAGTACAAAAAATGAGCAACCAAACAAACAAAAATCCTAGAAACCCTGACAGAGTCAGAGATATAACCTGACACGCTGTTGATCAGGGTGTTGGAAACAGTCCAAAATAAATCCTCCTGGAGTGGCAGATGTGGTTCTGTTGGAGCAGAGATGATCCTGTAGAAAAGGGTCCACTGATGGTGAGAAGGGTCTAGTCTTCCTCTGGGAATCCAGTGAAACCAGACACCTTGTGTCTCAGTTTTTATCTAGGTAGAAATGTTTGGCTTCCCCCCACTGGGTGGAGCATCTCACAATGGGATTATGGAATGTGTCCTGTCATTGGCGAGCCTTAATGGCCCATTAGCAGAAGATATCCCCCAGAGGGAGGACAGGTGGTGAAAGAGATAAGAAACACTGCCCCAGCTGGTTTTAACAGCTGGCCCATTATCAGGAGGCATCCGCCCCCCTCCCTCCAGAATTACAAGAGATAAAAACATTTCCCCAACTGCTTTCAACAGATGAAATAAAATGCACATTTTTGGTTCCATAACCCAAGACACCTGACAAACAGAGGTGTTAAACAGATGATAGCTTATAGAATCTAGTGTCTATTAGTGCTGACACACATACATGCATTTATATGTTTCGGAGTTTGGCTAAAAGAAGATCCTCAGTTTACTCCAAATTTCCCTTAACAATTAGGCACCTGAGTAATTCTCTGAAAGTTTCAATAGACATAATAATTTAAATTATTCTAGAGTTATCAACTATTTGTTATTATTCTGCCATTACCAAAAACTGAATTTTAGTCATCTCACTGCATTGAGGCTTATTTCTGAGTTCCACTTCATTTTTGTGTGTCTGACTCCCTGAAGTTTAACCTTACATTTTCTGAAAAGGAGTACATGCACAGAGAACACTCTCTCCCCTACCATGCTCAGGAAACTAACACATTGTGTATGTAACATCTCTTGATTGTCAAACTTTTTCTCCACAGGCTGCATTTGCTCTTTGGCTTCAAATACCTGCACCATGAATTCTAATTCTCCTGATTAAACCCGTCCAGTTTGGTAGGATTAGGCTGCTAATGGCTTCACCATCCAACTGGAGTCGATTAAGACCTGATAGAACAGTTCTGAAAATAAACAGGCTGACATTGTTTTTCTGCATCCTTCTGTGCAACTGATTTATCTGGACTCTTGCAAAACAACCAGAAGACATCTTTCTTTTAACTGCAGTCTCTATGTCCTCCATACCTATAACCACTTTCTCTATTTCCTGAGCTACAATACACTGGACAGAAAGCATCTTGCTGTGCTCTCTGCTTTTTCCATTTTTTGCTGGGAACCAGCCCGGGTTAGTACTGTCTTGTGTATTGCTTCACTCAGTACATACCCTGCAACACACCACTTGCATTCCAGTTCAGTCTGTCTCTGTCTTGTGTCCAAATTTCCTTTAATTTGTCCCTGTTCTGAAAGGACAACACTGTTTTGATCCTCTTGCTAGACAGCTCAGCTGCCCTTGCCATTTGAAGAAATTTATCTGTTTCTTTCAGCACCATCCCCTATATGCTGGAATCATTTGCCACATATATGTTTCTGTCTCTCATTAAGTGATCTTTTATATCTCCAAAAGTACATATGGATGCCAGATTATGTGACTGTGAGGCAAGCATATATTGCCCCTTATGTTTCTTGGGTTCAGATAAAAACACAGACACATTCCTTCTAGGGTTACACTATATCATATACTTTTATTAGCTGCTACGATGTTTTAGGTATTATTTGTACCAATTATGTCTCATTCACTTCTCCTTTTCACCAGAAGTGGTAGTAGAAATGTTTTATTATACCTTTCTGATCATTACACTCCCCAGCCAATGCTTTATTCACTATATATTAGTACTATTATGCTTGAGTAAGGATTTTTATATGGGAATTCAGTTTTATTAGTGGACTTAAAGTCTCATGGCTGTTCATTGCCTCATGGCTGCTTCTTTTCTCTCTTTAAAGCTCCTGTTTTGTCTTTCAGTGCTTTATTCTTGTTAGTGTCACCTGACTATTGTATCACACTGTTCTTTACAGAGAGTGAAGATGAGAGTGTCCCACTCTCTTATAGAGAGTGCCTCACATCTGAGAAGTCCAATGTACTCTATTACATTACTTGCAGAGATCATTCAATTGCCATTAACATCCCAGCCACAAGCACACAAACTAGCTCTTTGGTGACTTCTCCATATCCATTTTTCCTCTTAAAGTCAATGGTTCTCTGTTCCAGCTCCATGTCTTGTCAGCAAGGATAAACTTTTGAGAAGACCAGAAAATAAGAATCGAATGAGTTTCTCTATACTGGTAAAGTAACAGATGACTTCTCTACACCCCATGCTGTCTCACAATAACTGCTATCTTTATTCCATGGCAGCTCCCCATTCTCTCTTAAGAAGCATTCCAACAATTTATTTTAAACTAGTTGCTGAGAAAAATGTTTTAATACTTATACAAAGGACTGAAAGCTGAGTATAAGACAAAATGTAGAAGAGTATCTCCACTGAAACAATAAAACAGAGGTTTAGCCATTCAGGACCTTGAACACTGCAGCCATATCCAAGGGGTGAAGCCAATGTACAATGTCACTGACTGATGACAGCCCCTAGGACAAGCAGAATAAAAGGGGTGGGGGGGAATCCCCAAAAGATCACTTTCTTTTTCAGCTATTTGTGCATTAGCTATTCTGCCTGCCCTGTAATTTCTATGCCCTCCAAGGATTATGAATACCTATTGTTGACTTAATTGTCAGAATAACAAAAAACATCTGCCAAACAAACCCAGTTTCTTAACCTCTGATGATCTTGGACACACTATGACCATGAGAGAGAATAATGCATTTTGTCTCTCTGAAAAAGCCTGTAACAGATCTTTCCATAGTTCAGGGAGACACTCCCAGTGTAGATCAGAGAACCAATATACAACAGAAACTTCATAAAGGCTGTCTTGTTGTCAGGTGCCCATCTAATATGGTCTTTGGAATATATCCATAATACTAATGCTTGGCTGGAAGGGAAGGGTAAAATTAAATTGGCGAAATAAAAAGGTCTTTCTTGCTAGAAAATAAGTTTTGACAGAGGTGGGTAGACACACAGGTAGACAGAAGGTCTAAGGAAGATGTAAATAAAGAGATTTTTAAAATAGAATAGAACAAAATGGGATAGTTGAGTTGGAAGGGACATATAGATATCTAGTCTAACTGCCTCACCACTTCAGCTGCCTAGTGGAGGGCTGGATCTGCTGGTTGTGACTGCGTGGAGCTAACTCCAGCAAGGTACTCATGTGTAGAAGCCTCATTAAAGCTTTCCAGGGTCCATCCTTCATGCTTTGCTGTCATCAAATGTAGGAAACAGGGAAGTTCATGGTCAGATCTTTTGAATTTAGATTTCAGAAAACCATGAAGAAATGTAGGTTTCACTGTCCACATCATGTTCCGGAGTTCATGGCATTCATGAGGCAGAAGAAGCTCTGTCTCATGGTATAGTTCTACAGCCCCCATCCTCCCCACCCGCTGAAGCTCTGACAGAAGAGGTATCCCTTACATAAATAAATGCTCCTTGCATGAAGAACTGCAGACCAGAAATAGGTACCTCCATATCAGGTGGAGTGCCATGGCTCTACTTTAGAACTATTGGAGTAGGAAAATATTCCCAGAGGCATGAATAGATCACAGGATGACTGTAGGTTATGAATGTGATACAAGCAAATACATTCTTGTGTGTCAGGCAAAATATTTCCATAGGAAAGGCAGATATTGTGCAAAGCCCTGATGAGAGCTCACCTGTACCACTATGGACATTTCTCATTTCTCAGGTTCAAGAAAGATAACTTCTCTCTGGAGTGAATGAATGCAAAAACTAAGGCCCCTCACTTATGGTCTACAGAAAAAAATGGCAATTGGAAGGAGCAATACAAATGCTTGGAGGCCTACCATCACTTTCAAGAAAGGGATAAATGATTAAGGCCAAGGAAGAAAAAGACCTATTGAAGTAAAGAAGAAATATATAAAGAACACAAAACATTTGGGACTTCTTTCCCAGAAGGCAATCCCATCAGAAACAGCGTAGTGGCAAATGTTCATTGGTGAATTGGTGGGAAATCATTCATGCTCTTTATATCCCTGCATGCCCGGGGAACCAAACTCCTGCCTTTCATCTCTTGTGGCATCACCACAATAAAAATATTTATATATTATATAAATGCACTTATTTGCATAGTTTGAAATTGCATACTAATTTTGGCACCAAGGTACAAGATTACAAGAATGATACCTTCCTCTGTCTTTCATTACTTCAAATCTTAAATACTAAAGGCAAAAAAGATTTGACAGGATTATAGCTAAGACCTGAACATCTTCCTGCAATACAAGGTAGGCAAATAACCCTTAGAAAGGCTAAAGGGAGAAATTAACTCTGAAAGTTTTACCCTGTGGCTGAAGGGTGTTTTACATAATTTATAAGCATGGCCAGTGGTTGTGTTAAGCATAGAAGCTGTGCAGCTAGTTTTAGTGGGACAGGGGAACATGATGGCAATAGCAGCAGGGAGCTAAATTCCCAGTTTCTGACAATCATCTTCATCAGACAACAAGCCCCTCAGGTGATGAGATGACCCACCAAACCCTGGAGGTGCCTGAGGCTGTCAGGCCTTTTCAGCTTGATAGCAGTGGCAAGACCAAGGGAACCCTCTCTTGAGGATCACTGCAGAGCTTGCCATCCTCATCCCCTGGGGAACCTGGGACAGCAGTCATATGAAATGGAATGCAGAGATGTTGCCAGGGGTCCCAGTGCTTTGAAGCACTCACTGGTGCCCTGTTAGACATGGAAAGGATTTTTGCCCCCAAGGTAGATCAGACCAGAGGCATTTGGCCACTCTTGGAAGCCTCTGAGATGGCTCCAAGTAGGGCAGATTAGGCTTTGGGTATCTCCTTGAAGGTGTGAACAGTCTCTGGGGCAGAGAGGTGAGAGGTTTTGCTCACGTGCTCAGGCAATAGCCAATCACCAGCATTGGGATCAGGAAGGACTCTTCCCCTAGAAGAGATTGGCACTGGTTAGGGCTCCTTCAGTTCCTTTTGGCTCAGTCACTGCCAGCTGCTCACACTCCATGAAGATGGCCTCTCATGCCCTGCAGCCTTGGGAAGAATGGCTTTTTTTTGCCCATGATGGACTAGAAAGTGTGCCTGAGATTTATTTTATCTTCCTCTGCAGCACTGATCACAGCCTGTTGTCAGAGCTCCTTTGGCCATTTTGGCCACGCTGCTGGTCATGTTCCACAAAGGCAGCCCTCATGCCCCTCATCTGCTGAATAAAGCTTTCTAGACTCCCAGGACAGGCCTCAAGAGGGGCTCCCAGAGGTTGGCAATCATTCATTTGATGAGCACATCCTGCTTCAGGAAGAAGAATAGAATGGAATGGAATAAAACCAGAATTGAATATAGTTCAATTGGAAGGGACCTACAGTGATCATCTAGTCTCTCTGCCTGACACTTCAGAGATGATAAAAGTTAATGCATGGCTTTAAGGGCAGTGCCCGAAAGTCTTTTCAACACTGACAGGCATGGAGCACTGACCACTTCTCCTGGAAGCATTTTTCAGGGTTTGACCACCTTCTGGGTAAAGAAAAGTTTCTTCATGTCACGTCTGAACTTTCCCTGATGGATGCAGATTTCAGCCATTTCTACGTGTCCTATCACTGTGAGGCCGAGAAGGGCTCAGCCCCTCCCTGTCTATTTCCCCTCCTCAGGAAGCTGTAGGCAGCAGTGAGGTCACCCCTCAGCCACCTCCTCTCCAAGCCAGACAAGCCCAGTGCCCTCAGCCACCCCCAGAGCACATTCCTGCCAGCCCCTTCCCCTTCTTTGGTGCCCTTCTCAGGACATGTTCAAGTACCTTCACATCCTTTTTAAATGGTGAGGCCCAGAACTGCTCACAGTCCGCAAGGTGAGGCTGCACCAGTGCTGAATTCAGCAGGATAATCCCCTCTCTTGGCTGGCTGGTGATGCTGTGTTTGATGCACCCCAGGATGAGGTTTGCCCCCTTCGCTGCCAGGGCACACACACAGCTGATCCCATTGAGATTCCTGCCAACCAGCACTCCCAAATCCCTTTCTGCAGGGCTGCTCTCCAGCCATCCCTCTCCCAGTTCAGACTCATGTCTACTCCACCCCAGGTGCAGAATCTGGCATCTAGTCAGTCTTGTTTTGTTTCATGTCATTGTTGATTTCCCAGTGCTGCAATCTCTCCAGATCCCTCTGCGAGGCCTTTTGTCCCACAGTAGAGTCGACAGCCCATCCTAGCTAGGTAGAACCACCAAACTTACTCAGCATGCATCAACTGCAGCCTTCAGATCACTGGCAAAAAGATTGAACAAAACTGACCCTAGAATTGAACCTGCTACCACCACTGGTAGCAGGTCATCTGAGACCTTGTCCTGTTCATTGTAACCCTTTGAACCCTGCCATTCAGCCTGTCACTTCACCAAGTGCACATACATTAGTGTTAGTCTACACAATAAAGGAAGGAACACTCAAGGGATAACATACCTTCATATTAAATTACTTAATCCCTTCTAAGCCAAATGGACAGTGTAAATGGCACTCTCAGCATATCCTGTTGTGCAGGATCTCCTTCAGTATACAATACACAGAGAGTGTATGTGTCCATATTATAGATGTCTGGGACAAATTAAATTAGTGAAAAAAAAAAAAAAAAAACCAAGCCAAAGAAACTAGGGTGGATGTGGAGGCAGTAAATCCTAATACACAATATTAGAAAAATACGGAAAAACCCCATAAATTTAAACTTACTTACTTTTTTACACAGAAAATTAAATTTCAGTATCATATAGATAACAGAACTACAATACACAATATGTATGGCTTATATTCATCCTTTAAGCCTTTGAAACAGAAGTACAAAGAAAAAAAAAAACTAATTGGCTATATTTTCTCTTTTTTTTGCAATACATGCAATAGCATTACAAAAGATAATTTACGTCATATCCTGTATGGTGAGTGGTTATATAAGAGTGTACATGCATGTTGTGTAATTTGCTTTTTCCTATTATATAGCTTCTTACAGCTACATAGATGTGAATCCATTTGATCACCTGGGGTTTTATTGTAGGCTGAATGTTACCAGTGGAAGAAGATCACTTGTAAGTGAATTTTATATTTATTGTATCATAGAATTAAGGCAAAGTTGTTTATGTCTCATTATTTTCCAGTTTCAGTATTTAGGAAAGACTGGAAATACGAGACCTGTGGAAGAAACCAATCTATAATTAAAAGTTATAAGTCTTTCAAAGGCTGAGTTGTACACCAATAAGTTCTGCATCCAGAAATAACTCTGGAATTAAGCATAATCACATTCCTGTCTGAATTGGTATCTTTGGGTAGGAATTGTTAGTTAACTAGCTAAAAGCTGCAAGTAGAAATCAGCTATTATCCCAGAATGATGAGCAAACCAAAACACAGTCCTTCTTCCTCAAAGTGGGGTTCAAATGTCCTGGTTACTAGGAGCAGGACTTCTTTTAAAAAATAGGAGATGGTAATGGTTACATTATTCATTGTGGGGTGGGCAGAGCCCCAATGACCTTGCCTTGGAGGCAGCCCTATCTGAGGAGTTAAGAAGATATTGTGCAACCCCACCCAGACCCTGAGATAACAAAGCTACCCCCAGCTCACGGCGACTTTCCAGGGACTCTCACAAACACCCTCGGGATCTTATGTAGATTCATTGTAACTGATTGGTTTTGTACCCTTCCCCCCTCCCACCTAGCCCCCTATAAAACCCCCTAGAAAATCATCCTGAGCAGGGTCTTTCCCTCAGCCCCCTTCGCAGAAGCCCCCACAATAAAGCTGCTTCTGTGGAATCTGCTGAGACGGGCCCTCACTCTCTCTACACCCGAAGCCGGCTACAAGGGGAAAGCGAAGCTGCACAGGAGGCAAAGGCTGGAATCACGAGCTGAAATCACTAAGAGCTGGATACTTGCCTTCCTGTGAGCTAGCAACCCCCAGCTGAGAGGAGCGCCTTCGACCCCCTAGGGGGTGTCTCAGAGGAGATACTTTCTGGGGTGGCTCGGCTCTCCTTGGGGGTCCAAGCTCTACGGACCCCCCTTCACCAGCTGAGGACAACAACTGGCGCCCGAACTGCCTCTAGATTCTGGACCCCACAGCCCAGGGGAAGAGCTGCGCCCTTTCTCAAGGGCCGAATCAGCCAGTCCGCGTGCCTCCCTCGACCAGAGATTGCTCCGTTTTTAGCAGCAAGCCTCGGCCACGAGGACAAATCCCGACCCTCACCCGACAGCTTCCCTGAGGAGGGATTTTGACCGGCCAAAACCCCCCAGCAGACCCCGGACGCCAAGTTGGAGGTGTAAGTATAAAGCGCTACTTTGTTTCCTTTTTCGCATCCTTTTTATATTTTTTTTCTCCCCTTTTTCTTTCTCTTTTTTCTGCTGGGTGGGACAAGGAAACTTCTAAAGCATGGGGAATAGGCTTGCTAAACCCTCCCCTGCTGAGAGAGAGATATACCCCTCCCTTAAAAGCATGCTCCTTCAAAACCTACCTAAGAAAGACTTTCCAAAAAAAACTTTAAGGCGTTTTACCTTGTGGTTAACTAGCTCTTTTCCTAATTTAATGATAGATTCTCTATCCTCTAATTCCTTCTGGGATGAGGTTGGAAAACTTCTTTATAAAACACAGGCAGCTGGAAATCTTTCTGTTGCTATTTTCTACCCTCTTTTCCATACTATTGTAAAAACAGTAGCAATTCAAAAAGACCGCGCCGAGACCACGCGCCCCCTTCCCCCCGGCCAAACTGGTAAAACCCGTTTTCCCTGCTCTGAGGAGCAGGCACACAATCAACACCACCCCCCGGTCTTTTCATATGCTAACGACCCACCCATTAGCACCTTCAGCGGTACCGCGGCACCTCCCCCGCCACCCCCCGCCTACGGCTCGGAGCTGACGCCCCCGCGTGGCCCCGCCCCCATGCTCGAGCCTCCGCGCCGCCCACCGGCAGTCCCAAACCCCGCCCCCACCCCCGCAGTGGCCGACGCATGTGTCCCACCCCTCCCGCCCCCCCCCGCTCGCCACCGCCCCCCCTCCCACGTCGGCGCCGCCCATTCCCAGGACCCAGCCCCTCCCCACCGCCCCCCCGTTCCCCCCCCACCCCGCGGCCACGGCGCTGCCGGACGGCGCCGCCCCTGCGACAACCGAACCACCCCCGCTGCCCCCCCCGCTGCCCCCGAACCCCCCGAGCGCGGCACCCACGTCGTTCCCCAGCGTCGCCCCGCACGCACCCATCCCCCTCCCGCCCTCCCCGGAGACCGCGGCGGCTGCAGACGGTTGCTGCCACCCCCTTCCCCCCTCTCCCCCTCGACATCCAACATGCTGCTGCTCCACAGACCTCCCCCACCGCCCCGACACCCTCCCTTCCCATCCCCCCCAACACCCCCGACCCTCCACCCCGCCTCCCCTGCCTAAAGCAAAGCCGGCATCCCGAAATCGCTGTGCAAAGGTCCCTCCCGCCCAATATCACCCTTCTACAGTTTATTCAGCTACAGACAGCAGCAGCACATCTGATTCAGACCCAGAATTTGACGACCAATGGGTACAAACACGCAGACAGGCAACACAAGCAGGTGATTGGGAGATAGCTCAAAATATCACAGCCTTCCCAGTCATGATATGAAAAGGCAGAAGAGGAGGTTCTTCAAACATAAAGACATGGGAGGCGATCCCATACAAAGAACTTAAAGAACTCTGTAGAGCAGCAAAAGACCACGGTAGGAGCTCACACTTTTTTAAGAATCTACTCGATGCTACCTTCTCTGCTTACACTCTTGTTCCCCATGACATCAAAAATATTGTCACCTGCCTGCTTACCCCTGCTGAGTAAATGCTATGGGAGAGACTGTGGAAAAAACATTTAAAAACACTATCAGATACCTATATTAATGACCCAAATCAGAGAAATCTGACAATTCTACAACTTGTTGGAGAAAGTGACCTCCAAAAACCCCTAGACCAGGCAAACACCTTACCTGAAGGGGTACTACATGACATAGCTAATGCAGCAAAAACATCATTGCTTCTTACACCTGATGATTCTGTCCCTACACAGCATTTTTCTAATATCAAACAGGCGGTAAACGAAAGCTTTGTCCAATTTATAGACAGACTTAAACTGAGCCTGGAGAAACAGATTGAAAGTCCAGAAGGGCGGAAAGAACTTTTAACAAAACTTGCGATGACTAATGCAAATGAACAATGTAAAAATGTTTTAAGAGCCCTACCTCTAGACCCTGAACCTACAATCGAGCAGATGGTAGAAAGCTGCGCACGCTACGCGTCCACAGAGAACACCATGACCCAGGCCGTTGTCAAAGGTATTATAGATGGAGTTTCTGGTGCCTTCGCAGTAGCAATGTCAAAAGAGAATTCCCGTTGTTTTCAGTGTGGACAATTTGGACATTTTATGAATATGTGCCCTGAGATATCGCCCATCCAGGACCGCCGCACCTCTTATCAAAGGCACCAGAGACCTCAGCAGTACCAGCAGCGTTCGGGAAACTTCCAGCAGGGTGCGGTCTGGCCCCGCGTCCGAACATCAAATCAAAGGCCATACCGTCCCACCCAGGAGCCGAGAGAGTGGAGACATTGCAGCACAGCACCTCAAGGGATCCCAGAACATATGACAAAGACCCAACACACGGAGCCATATCGACCGGGACTCGCCGCCAGTTGGTAACATCGCTGTCTCTTAACCTTGTCGACAATCGTTTTTATCGTGTCCCCACAGGAAAATTTGGACCACCAGGAGGCCCGTCGGACATCCTTATCCTGAGTGACACCTTCCGAGGCCCAGAGCAGATTTCTGTATTGCCCGAAATACAGACTGTACTTCCTGGACAGGAAATTCTTGTTCAGCTTTACTGCGCAGACCCTCCCTTTTATCTTTCACAGGGAACACCGATAGCACAAGCCTTCTTGCTCCCACAGAATCATCCGGATCAGCTCCCTCTCAACCCGACAGTGATGCGGGCACACTGTGGGTCCGAACAGGCCAATCATCGAATGCACCCTGCTCTGCAAAGGAGAAAGAGTCCAGCGACCAGGTCTGGTGGACACGGGCGCAGACATTAGCATCTTGCCCCGCTCTGAATGGCCAGACACCTGGGAACTGGAGCCAGTGGCAGATGTGATCTCCGGGATTGGTGGAGCTGCTGTTTCCATGAGAAGCAAACATAATGTTCTCATCGAAGGACCCGAGGGCAAGATGGCCACTGCCCGGCCATACGTAATAAGGGCCCCCATCACCCTATGGGGCCGAGACCTCCTATCCCAATGGGGAGCTTCCATCCGGATCTCTGGCAACGATTTCTGATCGGGGCCACTGAGAGAAGCACGCCACCAGCCACTCCCCAGCTTACCTGGAAGAGTGACACACCAACCTGGACTGAGCAGTGGCCCCTGTCAAAAGAAAAACTGCGCGCACTGGAGATTCTGGTGGAGGAGCAGCTTGCCAAAGGACATATCACCGAAACCACTAGCCCCTGGAACTCTCCTGTTTTTGTACTAAAAAAGCCCGGCAAAGACAAATGGAGATTACTCCATGACCTACGTAAGATCAATGAACTCATTGAGGATATGGGACCCCTACAACTTGGCCTGCCATCACCATCAATGCTGCCCCGAGATTAGATGCTTACCATCATCGATATAAAGGACTGTTTTTTCCATATTCCGCTTCATCCACAAAATGCCCCGCGATTTGCCTTCTCCGTCCCGTCTCCTAATAGACAGGCACTGCTCAAAAGATACCACTGGCTTGTGCTTCCCCAAGGTTTGAAATCGTCTCCCTCGATTTGCCAATGGTACGTTGCAAAAATCCTGTCCTCCATAAGGACCCTATTCCCAGACGCAATAATTCATCACTATATCGACGATATCCTAATCTGTGCGGCAGAGAAAACCTACCTAGACCAAACTGTTAAAAAGACTATTGAGGCCATAGAAGAAGCAGGCTTTGAGATTCGTGAGGACAAAGTACAGCACACCAGCCCATGGACTTACCTCGGTCTCCTGATCCGCGAGAAGACCATCGTACCCCAGCAGCTCACGATCCGAGACGACCCAAAGACTCTAAGGGATTTGCACAGTTTGTGTGGATCTATAAATTGGATACGCCCCTTGCTAGGGGTCACAACAGAAGACCTTGCCCCCCTCTTTAATCTCCTCCGGGGCAATGAAAGCTTGAACTCTCCCTGTACCCTCACGCCGGAAGCCCAAGACTCCATCGCCAGAGTCCAGGAAGCCCTGTCTTCACATCAAGCCCATCGCGTTGAGCCCAGCCTGCCCCTCCTGTTTGCTGTTTTGGGCAAAGCCCCTCGATTTCATGGACTGATCTTCCAATGGGACTCTCACCTCAGAGACCCTTTGCTAATACTCAAATGGATTTTTACAAGTAACCAGCCCACAAAGACAATAACCACTTTCCAAGAAATAATAGCATATTTAATAAAAAAGGCCAGGACTTGCATCCGTTCCCTTGCAGGGTGTGAGTTCAAATGCATATACTTGCCATTAACCACTGAAACTCTGGAGGATTTGCTTCAGACCAATGAAAGCTTCCAGTTCGCCCTGGATAGCTATACAAGACAGATTTCTGTTCACATGCCAAAACACAGACTTTTCAATCGTGATGTAACTTTCCATCTGACCCCAAAATTAGTACAGAGCCAGACACCCTTAGAAGCCATAACTGTCTTTACAGATGACTCTGGATCATCCCACAAGTCAGTAATGACTTGGCAAAACCCAAAAACTCTAGAATGGGAGTCAGACATACAAATAGTGGACGGATCCCCACAGATTGCAGAACTGGCAGCTGTTGTCAGAACTTTTGAAAAATTCAAAAATGAACCCCTCAATTTAGTCACAGACTCTGCCTATGTTGCCGGTATAGCTAAGAGAGCTGAACACGCTCTCCTCAAAGAAATTCCTAATCCAAAATTATACCAGTTAATTTCCACTCATTCCACTCATTCATTTAATTTCCCACAGAAAACAACCTTACCATATTGTGCACGTGAGATCCCACACTGACCTTCCAGGTGCCATCGCAGAAAGAAACAGGAGAGCAGATGCACTGGCCATGCCAGTAGAGACTGCAAACGTCCCTGACATCTTCGCCCAGGCAAAGCTGTCACACGCATTCTACCACCAAAACGTACCTGCCCTTGTCAGAATGTTCAAGCTCTCGAGAGATCAAGCAAGGGCCATCGTCGCAACGTGCCCAAACTGCCAAAATTACCAAATACCATCTATGGGTACCGGGGTTAACCCCCGTAGACTGAACAGCTGTCAACTATGGCAGACCGATGTGACCCACTTCCCATCCTTTAGAAGGTCCAAATATGTGCATGTGTCCGTTGACACATTTTCTGGGGCAGTATTTGCTTCAGCCCATGCAGGAGAGAAAGCCACACACGCTATCAAACACCTTCTCTTGGCATTTTCCACCCTGGGAGTTCCCAAAGAAATTAAGACAGATAATAGCCCAGCCTACACCTCTGACAAGTTAAAAGATTTCTTCAATCAGTGGGGAATAAAACACAAGACAGGTATACCCGGCAACCCCACAGGGCAATCCATCGTTGAAAGGACCCACCAAACCCTCAAAAGAGTCCTCCACCAACAGCGACGAGAGACAGAGATTCTGTCACCCGTAGAAAGACTCTGTAAAGCTCTCTATGTCATGAACTTCCTGAACTGTACATCATCAGAGCCTGACCCTCCTATACTCCGCCACTTCTCAAATTCATCTCAAGCAAAGCTTACAGAAAAACCACCAGTGCTGGTAAAGGATCCAGAATCGCACCAGATCTCTGGCCCTTTCCAGCTGATTGCTTGGGGGGAAAGCTATGCCTGTGTCCAACTGCCATCTGGGCCAAAATGGTTTCCAGGAAAGAACATTAAACCATACCTAAGCCCTACTAATAATGCTCCCACAAACACGGACAAGAATCCTCCCGAGTCAATTATAAGACCTCCCCAAAACCAGACCAGCTCGGCATGGAGACGGAGACGCGGCAGAATGACCACAGATCAGAAACGAAACCGTCCTGTCACCCGTCAGCAGACGAAACAGAGCCGAGCAAGACACCCAGAAAAAAATCAAACCATAAGCCAGACATAGTCTGACCAAAAGGCTGACCCTCGGTCCATGTGTTGACACCCCTTTTACCCCAATATATTCCCCTCCCTCAACCCCTGCCAACCCTTCCTAAACCCCAAAATCCCTTCCCTCTCACCACAAAGCTAATCATTCTCACTTGTGTTCCCTCTCAGAACCCCCAACCCTGTTTCAAAGATGAAATTCACCTGTGCTGATGCTGCCTTCATCGCTGCCTGGATGCTCTTCACCATGCCTCATGCCTGTGGCTGGGTCGTCCCACAGCCTAGCCACAATATTTGGGTAACCCTAGCAAAGACACTCCAACAAGAAAATCTGTGTCTGTCTATGGGAAGCGTAGATAACCCACTTTCCACATGCCTGGTAGGAATTCCCTTTGTAGCAGACGACTGGCCCATCTCTAACTCAGAAATCCTCCGCACCACAGGTAAGAGACCCAACCCGGTAGACACTTGGGATGAGTGGACCAAAATTTTGCCAGATGCCAAAGATGAACCCCAAGAATTAAACCTGCTGGGTTCCTCTAAGGCAACATATTGCATCAAATTTTATTTTAGACACCAAAACCGACACTGGCCAAGAATTGACCAGGCAAAAAACAGTTACAGAAAGGACATATTGCCAATTAATAAAGCTTACAATAACCATGATTGGTGCAACTATACCAGCCACATGCTCTCTATGTCCACTCTTCACCCCAAAGTGCTACCCAAGGGAGTGTTTTTTATCTGTGGTGACAGAGTGTGGGCTGGGATTCCCTCACGTCTTCAAGGGGGCCCCTGTAGCCTTGGTAAGCTTTCTACCCTCACTCCAAATATTACACTACTACATAACTGGAGGAAAACAAAGGTATCTACACCCCAAAAGAGATCCTTTTCAGAATACGATGAAAACTGTGACAGTCATATTTATAACTTACACTGGGTAGAGCGAATTGCAGTTTCTGTGTTCACCCCTTGGTTAGCTGCGCTTAAAGCTCTTGGTGACATAGATCACCTGGGGTGCTGGCTTAGTAAACAAGCCAATGCAACATCTGCTGCTTTAAGTGATCTCTTAAAGGATGAAGAGACTACCAGACAGGCGACCCTCCAAAACCGTGCAGCAATTGATTATCTGCTACTTGTTAACGGACACGGATGCCAAGACTTGGAAGGGGTGTGCTGCTTCAACCTTTCTTCACACTAAACATCCATCCATGTGAACATCCAAAAACTAGAAGGACTAGTGAAGGACATAAAAACAGAAAGATCTCTGGACTGGATTGACAATCTTTTCGGACAGTGGGGATTGACGGGATGGGTGGCATCTTTGGTTAAAGGTGTTTTGTGGGTTCTCATTGTAATTCTTATCGTGCTACTCATGTTCTCATGCCTACTACGCTGCTTTAAAAAAGCGGCTGGAGAGGCCTTTTTACTGAATATAAACAGGGGAGTTGTGGGGGTGGGCGGAGCCCCAATGACCTTGCCTTGGAGGCAGCCCTATCTGAGGAGTTAAGAAGATATTGTGCAACCCCACCCAGACCCTGAGATAACAAAGCTACCCCCAGCTCACGGCGACTTTCCAGGGACTCCCACAAACACCCTTATGGATCTTATGTAGATTCATTGTAACTGATTGGTTTTGTACCCTTCCCCCCTCCCACCTAGCCCCCTATAAAACCCCCTAGAAAATCATCCTGAGCAGGGTCTTTCCCTCAGCCCCCTTCGCGGAAGCCCCCACAATAAAGCTGCTTCTGTGGAATCTGCTGAGACGGGCCCTCACTCTCTCTACACCCGAAGCCAGCTACAAGGGGAAAGCGAAGCTGCACAGGAGGCAAAGGCTGGAATCACGAGCTGAAATCACTAAGAGCTGGATACTTGCCTTCCTGTGAGCTAGCAACCCCCAGCTGAGAGGAGCGCCTTCGACCCCCTAGGGGGTGTCTCAGAGGAGATACTTTCTGGGGTGGCTCGGCTCTCCTTGGGGGTCCAAGCTCTACGGACCCCCCTTCACCAGCTGAGGACAACAATTCATATATAAAACTAAATCTTGAACTACTAAAAACCTTTCTGGTAAAGACATTAGGCACTAGAAGGCAGAAATATCCAAATTATGATTGAGCTTTCCATCTTATCTCTTGTTTTTTAAAGAACCTCTCCAAATGGATCCTTTTAATATTTCTGCGTAATTATCAGTCACTATATTACAATGTGTACCATGGATTAGAATCTTTCATTTTGTTTTGCCTATATGATGTTCCCTATTTTACAGTACATTTCAGATGAATACTCAGAGTAAATTTAGAAAAATTGTATGACAAAGCTCCAAATAGAGTCTTCAGAAAAGAGCAGAGCATTTTACTGAGGACATATCATACTGCAAATAAGACAACATTTGTTTAATTCATTCATCCCGAGTTTAAAAATTATCCGCAATTTACTAAGGCATTTAATATCAACAATGTATTCACAACAAATCAGAGCATGTAAGTTCCCTGAATGTAACTAATATTTTATATATATTTTTATAATTTTTTTTCTGGCTTTAATCTTATTTTATTTTTTTTTATCCAAGATAATTAAAATTACCCATAAATACTGTTCAAAGGTGGGGAGGTAAAAATTCAGTTTGATACCAAGGATTAACTTTGTTTTCAATTACAATAATTTTCTTTATACAAGATTTTGTTTAAAAATTTTTAAAAAGGAAAAATGTTTATATAAACAAAAAATATTCAGATTTCTGAATCTTCTGAATCACCTCTACTTATAAATTATATGCCTCTAATGACCTAATTCTTCTCCCTCTACAGTTTAACACCAAACAACCTCCTTGGGTTGTCAAGTGTAGAAGAGTTTATAATATATTCACATGTGATATAAATGTAATGGAGAACTATGTTATTGAAATATATTATTATATTTCATTGTAACTGGTGCCCAGTACAAGATTAAATTCCAAGAGTAAGATAAGTCCTTAGATGTATAGCTTCTAAATACAATCAATGAAGCATTTTGATTCATGCCTGTGTACATTTAGGGAAAAGAATACCAATCTATGAACTTACCTGAAAATGAGAAATATATGCCATGCCTCAAAATATAGCAACTGAGTGAAAATTTCTTACATGTAAAAAAAAAAAAAAAACCAAAAAAAACCCAAACCAAAACAACAAATACAAAAAAATGAAAAAGTAAAAAAGTAAATTCAAATTCATGGAAATGGTAACATTGCCTCATAGATTTTGTTGGTGGGAGATGATGCTTTGAAGTGGTGAATTTCTAGCAGTGAGAATCTGAAAGTCATATTAAAGTAGTAAACAAGGTATTTCTTTATTGAAGTCAGCTGCAAGGAAGATTCCAAGGTATCATCACACTAGCTAACATTTTGAAAAGCTTAAAATCTGTCAGAATAATAATTCTTAGAAGGTGAATGGCTTAAGTGAAAGACACCAAGGGTTTTCTTTTAAATTCTGAGCTACTCCCCCAATTTATCTGGTTTTCCTCCAGTAGGTTTCTCTACATTGTCTTACAAAAGTGCTTGAAGGGTATGTTAAAGTGGTCTCTTGCAATCTAACATTGCCATGCAGCCATGTCAAAGCTACACTTTACCCATGTATTGTCACAACACTTTTAGAGGCAGTAAAAGCTAGAGCATGGTACCTGAATCTACAAGGAGCAGAAAGACAAGTCAGCATTTCTGAAGGTTTTTTCCCCAGGAAATCCAAGCAAAAATGAGGAGTAGAAAAGTAAGCCATTAAACTCTACATTCAGTTTTGAGATAAAACAACTACTAAATTATGCAGTGTGGACATTGATTTATGAGTAGTTAGTAAAAGTTGCCTTTCAGGAACTACAACACAAGTCCTTATTCCAGCCTTTTCAGAAGGTACCAAAGGTAAATACTACTAAGACAATGATCTGTGGCTCTTTTTTATATTTTCTATCCCCCTATGTATGAAAAAATGTGAAAACTAGAATGATTCAAATTACAGGAGCATTTTCATCATAGATTCACTCATAGAGGATTTATCTCATAATCAAAGCAATGCAGCTTAATTTTTTAGCACTAATTTTGTGATTTCTGTAGAATACTGTTAAATTGCTATGAGTCTATACAAGCTTGCATGTCTGTGTCTGGGCTTGAAATGGCAGATGTGTGCATGAAGTTGTGTGTTGTATAAATTGGATGACTGGAATCATCAGCCTTAAAACTTTGTTTGCCTCACATGTTTATAAATTGTACTGCTTCTTTTCACAAATGGGCTTGATTTTCTGTTCCTTGTGATATTTCTAAAAACAACCTACAAAGAATATTAAAAAGCTTGTTCTAATCTGCAAACTTCTGCTTAATTTCATCTCTGCATCTAGATGAAAACTGATGAGGAACACTCCACTTACACACAAATCAGGGGTTTTTTTGTCCTGCCAAAGGCACAATCTCTAAATAACTTTAATTCAAAGCAATGAACTCACATTAAATTTTAAAATTCATTAAGTTATCAATTCCATTTAATAGATCATTTATTTGTTTTATATGGGTAATCTCCTTTTATTTTCTCTGTTCAGTCTAGTTTCAAAGAGCCAAACAAACAGGGATTCTGTGTTTTCTTAGGGAATTCTGTTCTGTACCTTAACTGACTCTGTGTCAGGAAGATTTTTCTAATCCAGTCTCAACCCAATGCCTAGTGTTTCAACAGACCCTGGATTAAGCTAGTTCACATCTATTCTGTCTTGGTTTAAACCTTTTGCACACTGTGTCAGGATGGACACGCTAGTTTTATTTGACTAAAAAAAAGTTTATGTTTAGTAGAAAGAAAAAGCCAAAATTTGAATCAAATTTGGTGACCATGAGCAGATAAATAAAAGTCCAGTAAAAAAAAAATGGAACGTCTAGTCATAAAACATTTGAAAAAGTTCTTGGGAATTTCCTTCTCTCCCAGAATCACAAAAGAACTCCAGAATAGTTAGCAAAATGGCAGAGGGCAAAAGAGGTGGCAGCAATGGTTTTTTTTGGTTTTTTGGTGTTTTTTTTTGTTTTGTTTTGTTGGGGGTTTTTTTGTTTGTTTGGTTGGTTGGTTTTTTTGGTAGCCCAAATTATTAAGGCATCGTTTAGAATATTCAAGACTCAGGTCAAAATCATCATTTTAGTTTTTGATTCTGATGCAATATGGCATTAATTTCTGGGCTGGGGTTACTAGAAAGAGTGGTAAGTACAAGGAAGAGGAGCAAAAATAATTTCAAGTTCAGAGTGACTAAAAGGATTTAAATATTCCCTACTTCAGGAGCTACAGATAAATTTACTAATGTACAACAGGTACACATTATCTACTATTGTCAAACATATGTGAAAGAGTTAAATTGATGACATTCTATGGTCAATGTGATAAAAAGGCAAAACACATGGCCTAATGGCCATGTGCTGACCACAAAATTGTTCAGTCTAGATTCACAGAAAACAGAGTAAGTCAAATCACTCTTGCCCTTGATGGGCAGGCAGGGCTTGGGTCAAGATGATATGGAGGAAACACAAATGAGGATTAGTCTACTCAGTGTCTAGGGATTAAGTAAAATTGTCTAAATGTTTAAAACATATTTTCACATTTAATGAAACCAACCCTTTCTCGACTGACAGTAGATTCCTTTTCTTATCCAATAATTATTAAAGATCATAAAGACATATAAAAAAATTTATGGGTGTTGAAGTAATTTGGCTGTTTTACAACACACCTGAGGCATGCAGACGTATATTTATAATCACACACCCTGAACTGTGTGAGCACCTGGCTGTGCTTGTTACAGAGTGAGGGTTAAGAACTACTTTCTAAGTTATTGTTATTTATAAAGAAAGAAGTGGAAAACACATTCAAACAGAAGAAAAAACCACATCATTTTAAATAAAGTTGAATTCTAGGACAATGACATTGGTGGGAAACTCATTAGTTTATTTGGCTATTCAGTCAATACTTCAGCTTTCACCCCTTCCTCCCACTACCATGTGACAGCAATGAGTTACTCTTGAGTTAACTCTCTATCAGAATTATGTCCAGTTTAAAAAAACCTTGTATAGTTTCGGACAAGTGGAGGATGATATACAGAAAATATTCTTTGGTAACTAGAAATATAATTACCAATCAACATTCAATACTTCAACCACAACTTGACTGTATTATGTACAGAGCAGGAAAATGTCCCCACTTGTCCCCTGAAAAATTTTTATTTTTCCCCCCTATATAGCAGCGCCAGATCCTGGAAGAAAACCACGCGATGCAAGAAAAACAACTTTGATTGCCAGATCCTAAAGACTAGCAAAGAAACCTAGGGTCTGATGGGAGAAGAGTGGCTCAGAGACCTTGAACAGCAGTTCTGGAGAGCCATTGCTTGAGTGACACAGTCAGTACTGCTACTCAGTTACTCTGAGACTGATGGAAAAGTCTTCCACTATTTCTTAATTCCCTCCAACACTTGAAGTCCCAGAACTAGGTAAGAAACAGAGGCCTTTTCTTCCTAAAAAATAACTTTAAAAGTATTAATTGTGGCACTAAGACCATTCCAGAGGTATAACAAATTTTGAAATATGTGGTAGAGAAATACTGTGGAAACATATGACAGAGGAGCAATGTCTTGGGTTATGGAACCAAAACTGTGTATTCTATTTCATCTGTTGAAAGCAGTTGGGGAAATGTTTTCCTTTATCTCTTGTAATTCTGGAGGGAGGGGGGCGGATGCCTCCTGATAATGGGCTAGCTGTTAAAACCAGCTGGGGCAGTGTTTCTTATCTCTTTCACCACCTGTCCTCCCTCTGGGGGATATCTTCTGCTAATGGGCCATTAAGGCTCACCAATGACAGGACACATTCCATCATCCCATTGTGAGATGATCCACCCAGTGGGGGGAAGCCAATGATTCCTACCTAGATAAAAACTGAGACATAGGAACACAAGGTATCTGGTTCCACCGGATTCCCAAATGAAGACTAGACCCTTCTCACCATCAGTGGACCCTTTTCTACAGGATCATCTCTGCTCCAACAGAACTACATCTGCCACTCCAGGAGGATTTACTTTGGACTCTTTCCAACACCCTGATCAACAGCGTGTCAGGTTATATCTCTGACTCTGTCAGGGTTTCTAGGGTTTTTGTACATTTGTATTGTTAATATTCCTAGTAAAGAACTGTTATTCCCAAATCTTTGCCTGAAAGCCCTTAATTGCAAAATTATAATAATTTGGAGGGAGTGAGGGGTTTACATTCTCCATTCCAAGGGAAATTCTAGCTTTCCCTGGCGGTTACCTGTCTTTCCAAACCAAGACAAGCAAAAATATTAAAAGGTTTGTTATTTATGTTTTACTTCAAAATGATTCTTAAAAGATTCTGAATTAAAGCATAATTCCTTAAAAAGATGCACTAACCTTCCCATATAATCCTGAAGCAAATAACATATTCCTGGCCATTCCCACATCTCTTTTCTGCTTTTGCAATCAGCATGGATATACTGTTTATTTATTAAAATTTTTTAAAGTATTCTGAGGGTAGCTAGGTGAGATGTTATACATTATTTGTGCAAGTTCCTGTAATGGTCATGGACTCCCCAAAATTGAAATCAGCTCTGTGAATATAAAAGACATAAATAGTCAGCCCTGATGACTAAAAAAGGTGAATGAGGTAACAATAATGCTGGTGAAGCTGTTTGTCTCCAACGTACCGTAAATAGTGAAGTGAAATTAAAATTTTTCAATCAACACTGGTTATGCATATGCATGCACGCACACACACAGACACATACACACACATATGAAAAAACACCTGATGAGAAGCAGACAGGATCAGAAGTTCAAGCAAAGGAACTTGAAAAAATGTTTGAGATTTTTTATGTTGTTGCTGTTCTTATATTGACTGATCTCTTAGCTGCAGGAAATAATGGGTTGGAGTACGGACTTCTTTAATTTCCTGCAAACTTCCTCCATGAGGAAGTCACTTTGCTTTAAGTCTAGTCCTACTGAAGCTTCCTCTACTACACTTAGATTAAATGGTCAAAAAAGATAGCATGTATCACTAACAGCCATATTTGCTCCCTGTATTGAAATGCTCTGACCAAATACACACCACTGTTGTTTCCTTAACTATAACTAGTCTTCCACATACATGAAGAAAATAGGTATAAATGCATACAAAACAAATCGTAGCCCTGGTTCGTGCCTGAGATGTTTTGGTTTTCTGAAACTCTTTTCCCAGAGAGTTTTCTGTAAACAAGAGATATGTTTTTCTAACTGTAACCTTTGTTTACATTCTTTCCCTAGGAGGGACTTCTTCTTGATGTCCCTTTGGTTTGACCAATGTGATTGAAGAAGTTTGTCTTTGTTTCACCAATCAAATTGTTCTGTGTAGAACAGTATAAAAGGGAAGAGATTCCCGGAAATAAACACAGTCATTTTCAGCCTTCTGAAGTCAGAGTCTGTGTCATTGTGGTGTACAACAGCGTCAACAAATAGAAATAAATATTTAAAATAACAGAGTTTTCCCAAGAAACTCGTTCCTTGAGGAATCAAAGTAGTTTTCAATTATTAACCAAGATCCAAAAGGGTGCAAACAATTAGTTTGGTAAGACAGAGTGATTTGTCCAAGGAAGAAACCTGTAGCACAATAGGGAAGTCCTAGGAGATTTGTTGCCTCTTTGTCTTATATTTTAAAACCATTCTTCTAAGAGATTGATAGCAATTAGTCTCCATGGAACCATGGCACCATTTAATGAATCATACAACAGGAAAAGCCTACCTCTGAAAAAAATTGCTTCCTGTTTCAGTAGTGTATTTGTAATGCACAGTGACAGGAGAAGACCCGAAAAAGGGACATTTCTCCTGAGTGGGTTGATTAATTAACATAAATTGCCTGAATTCAGTCCAAGAAATCTATGTCAAGGAGAAATCCTGCACTATTTTTCCTAACTGAGCTTGGAGTAGTCCCCCAAAAGCTTCATCTCAAGAGCCAGAAGGAAATTATCAAGCCAAGTATGAAATTGGCCTTTCTGAGCAGTAAAGTCATCCTTGATGCACATCACGGGCCAAAGGACAGGCATTGTGTTTATCAGCTCAGGAACCAGGGATGAGAATAACATACAACATAAACATTATAAAAACTAAGAATATTTGTTTTGTCTGGAAGAGGTGATTTACACAATTTCTACAGTTATATTGTTTCCTGTTTGATCAGAGATTACTCCGAAGTCTAGGCTTATATCCAAATCCCCAGTTTGCTAAGGCTTGGAAGCGGTCAGAAATGAAATTTAGCTCACAAAGGTTCCTGCTAGATTATAAATGCTAAAAGTTACTTTATTAGGGACAGCTGAATACATTGTGGTTTTTTCATTAAAAAAATAACATTACAAACACTGTTTTGACTTTAAAAAACAACAGGCAGCCTTTAAAAGTCAACATTAGAGACTAGATAGTGCAGAAGCTGGGAGTATTATTATCTGAGTTTCCTAAACGCTATAAGTGGACTGTAATTGAAAAGGTTTGGGAAAGATTGTATGACATCCATTAGTTTTTTCTATGTAATCAGTATGGGTTGGGAGCACCCGTTGCGCTCCATATTGGCACTCAGAATACTCAGTGGCTTCCAGAAATCCACATATTACTTCACTTTATAGAAGTCCTTTATTTGCTGGCAAAGTAGTTCAAGACTAACCCAGATCCTAAAAACTTCTCAAAATGTCCCTTTACTTACCTGTAGTGTCTCTGTGCCATCCAGCATCATCTGCAATCTGGCAGATTGATGCCAGATGTATAAAATATTATTTTTTTGTCCCCAAGTGTACTTTCTGTGCTCTACATTTCTCATTTGATTAGAGTGTGTCATTTCTCCTACAGATCTCTGTGGAAAGGGCTAAGCACAACAAAGCTGAGGAAGAGATACTAATGCTAACCACAGATTAAGAACATAATCAAAGTTGGAAAGGACTTTGAGAGGACTCGACTCTTACTTGGATCAGGTCAGAGTCATGTCCTAGGTCAGATCAGGTTGCCTCTGGCTTTACCTAGCTGCTCCTTGAAAATGTCTAAGAACAGAGTATGCAGACCTCTCTGGGCAACCTGCTCCACTGCCCTGTAACAGTATGTCTTTCTCGGAGTGCAGCCACGGCCTAATTAGATCCCAGTCAGCCTCTTCAGTGGAGAAACTGCATGAGAAGGATGTAGGCAAACAATCAAGCTCACACATCCAAACACATTGCCAGCCAGCACAGCAAGAGAGGAAGAAGGCTCCCAGCCCCAGATCGATTCCAGCAAGCGTTTATTTCATGTGCCAAAGGTAGATCCAGGAGACCAAAGAGAGTGATCCTGTGGGTTTTCTCAGTTACATAGTGTCTCAGGTTCGTGGGTAGTACAGGGGGCAGGGCAGGGGGCAATTGACCATAGGGAAGACAGAAACTGGACACCAGACCCCCATAGCCAATGGGGAAATAGGGAAAGGGGATACCATGGGGAGGTGATGGGTTTGAGAAACCCAGGGAGAAGATTACACAATGCTTGCAGGGAACTATTGGGGAAGAAGCCATTGTTACATCTGGGAGGGGTCGCTTTTCCAGGGCAAGGCAGTTGGAAACTTCTTTAATGGTACAAGGGACTCCACACTGCCCGTCTGTTGTCACGATGAAAAAGATTTTCATGATGTACAGGCTGAATCTCTTCTGTCTGTCATCCTCCCACCATGCACTGCTATGAAGAACCCAGTTCTTCACATTGATAATCTTCCTGTAGGTACTGGAGGGCTTTTGACAGGCTGCCCTGAGGCTGTCTTTTCCCCTGGCTCTAGATTTCCAGCTGAGGTGCTCCAGCTTCTGATCATCTTTGGAGCAGTGCCCTGAACTAAAAATGATTAATTTGCCTTCAGGCACAGAAACAGAAAAGATTCATTAGTTCAACCCTACAATCAGATGAACCAGTTCTGGCAAGAATGACTCAAGCAGGACTCTCTCACAGTGTTGCACATTCTATATAAGTTATGTCAAGTGTATGTATATGTCCGTTCTAGAATAACATAATGACATGAATACACAGTATATAGGTTAAGCATTACCCTAATGAAGCCACTGAACTACCAGAGAACCACATTTTTCTTTGAAATGCTCTCACAATCTTTTACAGAGTCACTCTTAGTCAGAGACAATGTACTCTCTTTTTCACATTCATTCTTGAATCCAAGATATCTTGATACTAGTAACAGCAATGCAATGTATTTGTGCATAGACATTTTTCATGAATACTTGAAACAAGAGATATCAAAATGCAAGATAGCTTTCTTTCCTACCATAAAGATACACTCTGAAAAGAAAAATTACTAGAAAAATGTTCTTTGTAGTATAACTTCTCCCACTCCCTTTTCACCAGTACCCTATCAGCACACAGTATACCTTAGGCAGGGGTAAAGGCGAGGAAAGAACCAAATTCAATAACTGTATCAAAAGAGATGTAAGCAAAGGAGGAGTATTAATTACCAAGTCCAACATTAAAAATGTAGCCTATACTAATGTCAATGGAAAAAACTCTCAGTTTCAAGCTGCAAGATCTGGAGGATTCATACACAGATTTGAATCGACTCTCAAACTGGGGACATGCCTGGAGGAGGACTACTGCAAATCAATATGCTAGACACAGAGGCCACCTGTGATACTTGGAGCTGAAATCTGCCAGCGTGCTTCAGTTAATAAGTGCCTGTCACTGCACTCACAACTTTACTTGGCAGCAAAAGTCAGACCTCTGTCAAGAGCCTCAAGTGTGATGTCAAATTCAATTACTAAAGGACATATTGAAACCCAGCTTATATGGTTAAGAAATAACAGTAATCTATTTTTATTTTGGGATTAGAATCTCTCCAGTCACTTTAAAGAATAACATTTTCAGCTTATTCAATCTCAACATTCACATTAATAACTTAATTTCCCTTAGTAAGCAATCCTGAGACAGAAACTGAAAGCTTAGTAAACCTATTCTCTACCAAATACAAAATATTAAAATATAATGACATTAAAAGAAAAACCAACTTCTATTTTTAACTGTCACTGAGAAGAAATTATCTACTGTAGGCTTTCTTTGCAAACTTTTCCCTGTACTCTTTAGATATATCATTGAGCAGGACAAATCCAGAGTACTTCTATTACCTATCATCAACAGTGGCCAAATTCACTTTAGTTTTGAGACAGAGTAATGCACTGTCTTTTCAGTGATATCAATAGATCCATTCTGGTCACACTGAATGAGTGTTCTTCCCCCTCTCCTCCCGTCTCTCCCCTCCTTATCCTCCCATGCAAGGAAAGGAAGGAATTCTACTTTTCCTGCTCAAATATCCAATAATCATTTCAGCCATCTATTTCAATACAAGAAACTCTCATAGAAGTCCATCTAAATGGCAAACCATTAGAAACTAAGATGATTTATTTTAGTTTAGTGCAGTGTCACTAGTTTAATAAAATAAAAAATAACTAAGGATTTGGGAAGTACTATGGCTTACCTATGTAAAAACTCACTCTCTTGCCAATACATTCTATCGCTGCTGACAGACATTAGAACATTCCTTTCATCTCTTTCCTCTTCTTGCAGTTTAAGCTATTCCCTTAAGGAGTATTTGCTTTCTCTAAGATAGATTATAAATTGTATGCAACATGAAAACTTTGCACACTTCCTCTACCATCTGTAAGGCTCTTATTTCTATCTCTTAAAAATGAATTAAGTCAAAAAACTTTTATTTGTCTTTTCATTTTGAGTAAATTAGTTTTCTGTAGGAAAATTTAAAAAAAATAGATTGCTATTTCCAGATATGTGCATCTAAATCAGAGAAGCATTATAGTCAACTCAATCATCATTACAATTAGAGAAGCAATACAGCTAACGAAACACTCAAATCTAGTGAGACCAAGTGTGGAATGCAAACGGTGATAAAGAGCAAATATGGACCATATACATTCACACACACAAACATGTCCTCTATTCATGAAGAAAACATGATCTAATACGGGATTGGTTTCTTTCAAATAATTCTTTCTGCATCCCAGTGTGATTCCGGGGTGTGCAATTTAAGAAAAATTTTATGGGTCAAATTTTTCTTAACACTACATGTGCTCAAGTCAACTGAAATTGATGACAACTGGATGCAGTGTGAGAGGGTGGAACTGGCACAGAAAATCACAACGTAAGGACAATGTAAGTTCTTATAAAAATAGACATGACATAGTGCTTTGAATGAAGGAGGAAATGAGGCCTTGGAGAAAGAAAAGCAGAGAGAAGCAGAAAAATTGACCCAACAGCTAACAGGTTATCAGATAAGGATCAATTATCAAAACCAAACCAACTGTGAGAATCTGTATGTTATGTATAATGACTCTGGTTGAACTCAACCCCATTACATAACTAAGTCTAATGGAAGGAAATCTATACCAGTTCCTGATCCACTTAGAGCTGTAAAGAGAAGAGACTAGGTTATTACTTTTGTATATACTTCTGCATTCTTTGGATGTACAAAGTAGCTATTTAAGACTTCATTATGGCAGAGCTTCATTAAGTAAGTCTTCAGTACAAATTTCCCTCCTCTTTTGTCTTCTTTTTTTTCTTTTAAACAGAAATATCACGAAAAGAAGTCTGGGTAACTTGCAAAATTAAACTAAATCAAAACAGATTTATATAGTCGAGTAGATGATTTAGCAGTAACATTTCTAGCAGTGGGAGTTTGCAAATATTATCAAATTCATGTTCATGTTATGACAACTGACCAATGGAAACCAGAACCTATTCTGACACACGACTTAACCCATACTTCTGCTACTGGAATGACTATGAGCACAAATGTCAGCCTAGTTAAACTTTTGTTCAAGTGAAATGTGAAGACGCGTCATGTCCTCAGCTGAGTTCCGGAACCACTCAGGATGTCATGTAGCATTTAATTTAGCAAAAAGGATTAAATATCTAACCTGGAACAGCTATCTTCCCAGCTGTTGGATGATTCATTTCCATCACAAGTCCATTGTGCAGTACCTAGGAAAACAAACCAAAACAAAACAAAACAAAACAAAACAAAACAAAACACGTATGTGATATAAAATACAATCAGTTCCTAAACTTAAGAGGGAAAAAAACGATAATCATGTTCTTTCACAGTCTCTCACAGACCTTGAAAATACAAGGAGTTACAACATAAGTAGTCTACTTAATGTGTAAAATTAAAGCTTTGATGTTTGACACTACTTTTTATTTATGCAGCTAAATAAATGCTTCACTAAGACTGCACATACTGTTGGTCTAACATATCTTTAAGATTTTATAGCCATCATCAAACATAGGAAACTGAGCTGCAAGCATGTTACAATTTCAACCACCAAGAGACAACTAGTACCAACACAGGACAACTATTAAAACCTTCATACCCTCTCATATTAACCTGCAATATGTACTAAAGGCCTATACATAAATGATGTTCTCTTGTTTGGTTTTGCACTGTTAGTTAGCTTTGAACTTGTGACGGATCATACTGCGAAATGCTGTCTTAATAGCTTTTACAAGCATTTTGGAAAGAATAAATAATTTTGATGTTTTTAATGTTCTTTTGAGTGGGTATGCCATGCTTCAGGCTCTCTGTATATCTATACGGGATGATTATTCAACACAAATTTCAGATCCTTTTTATTAACCTTAGCCAGAAAACAATGTGTGATACCAAAATTGTCAAGTAACAGAGAAAAAGATATTCATAATAGCAAACTCACTGCTCTTGTTCATATAATTCTACACCCAAAGCCACTAAACAATACTTACAATTTCTTTACCTATTATTCATATAACACTGTTATCCTAATAATATAATCAGAATTATTAAAAAAAATAGCCACCTGCTAGGCAATTATTTTCATATCCAATGTAACATGAATGTCTAGAATGTCTTGCCAAATGTATCAGCTATAGAAAATGAAACATGGGAAAAGCCTTTTAAGTGATCATGTAATACATCTGCTTATTCACCTTGCACCATGAACAACACTAGCAAACTTGACTATTAATGACAAGTGTTCATCTAATTAATCTTTAAAATTTCAAGTTAATAAGACGAGAATTTACTTATGCAGTCTGCATCTTATTCTGCATTTTTATTATGAGAAATTTTTATCCTGATACATAATTTAAGTGTCTGTCTATTAAACATCTTTATTCTTGACTTTTCCCCAACTGAACACAGAAAACCAATCATCTTTATAACATTCTTCTATGTACTGGAAGATTGTAATCACATCCTCCCTCAGTCGCTCTTTTCTAGACTAAACGAAACTAGTTCCTTTAACTGTTCTTTCCAGGTCAAATCTTGTGAACCCTGTATCTGTGTAGAATGGTCTGCTTAAACATTCCCATTCCTGAACAGGTGATGTCAAAAGGTCAGGTCAGCTTTCTCTTAGCTTAGGGGGGGCCCTATTTAGATGACATTTAGAAATCCAGATATTTCCGATAATAGATGCTGGTGGAACAATGTCTCTTCATTGGTCTAATTGCTTGGCGGTATACCAACTCATTAGTTCTATTTCTCTTTCAGAAGGTTAAAGGCAATTTTGGTAGACATTCAAATGAGACATGCAGAATTTTTTTTTCCAAGTGACAGAATTAGAAAGTATAATTGTTTGTTTTAATTCATTTTTAGAATCTTTCCAGTCATGCCCTTAATCAAACAGTATTGAAAGTTTGGCCTCCTTTCTCCACAACTTACTTAGATGAGCTTTTTTATGCATTTAATTGGTTATTTGGGACCTGAACACAAAAAAGCACACCCATTTGAACTTGAAATCCACAGCACGCTCAGGTGAAAAAGCAGTTCTTTAGAAGGCAAGTTAAAATATGTACTTAAAAGTGGCTCAATTTGGTTAAAGAATAACATACAAATTGTACAGCAGCTACTCAGGGCTCCACAAAAATCGTGGTTTTCTCTGTTCTGAGTCTCTTAATTCTTATTCTCATAAGACAGACCTAAATTGCTTTTAAAATACTTTTTTTTGTTAGACTCAAATTCCAGATCCCTTTTCTTTACAGAATGAACTACAAACCCCCTGAAGTATCTTTGAGGATCACCACAGCTCCTTTTAAAATAATTTAAGATGCAGTCAAGCTTCCTTATTATTTTCATTATTAATACAGCGTTGAATTTCCCTCTCAGATATATTCTTTACCCAAAACGACTGAAATTTCTATTAACTGTATTTTCTACAGTAATTAAGCCTATATTGATATACTCAGTTCCAACTTTTCTTTTGAAGACAACAATCACCAAGCAATGACTGGTCAACAACCATGGGGCTTTTTTCCCCTACTTGAGCAACACTGTTTAAAATAACTGTGTAATTTCCCATTCCATGCATTCCACTATTAGGATTCCCAAAAACAAATTGAAAAAAACTTCACCAAATTCTCACGTGCATTCTTAAAAAACATGAAGGATTACTGCATTCTAGCCTTGGGGGAATGCAACATTCACATCCTTTATCAAAGACAAGGAAAACTAGAGGAAAAAGTAAGAGACACAACTCAATGGCTTTCTCCTCCATTGTCTTGTATAGCTGAAATGGTTGTGATATTTCTGATGTGGTAGAGCCCTCTACTGTATTCACCTGAGTTCATAATAAGGAACTGATGAATCAAGAAAATCATGTAAAAGATGATGGCAATCAATAGATAAAATTTTAAATTTATTTTTTCCATTTGGTTTGATTTGCAGGGTAGAAATACTACATGATCTGTTACCACACGAGATTTTCTGAATCAAATAATGTTTGGGAGGCATTTTACAGTGAGATCACTGTAAAGAAATCAGAAGTACAGTCTTCAGTCTTTCAGTACAAAACTTTTAATATGTATCAGGAACAGTGTGGCCAACAGGACTAGGGTAATTATTCTTCCCCTGTACCCAGCATTGGTGAGGCTGCATCTTGAGTACTGTGTCCAGTTCTTGGCCCCTCAGTTTAGGAAGGACATTGAGGAACTGGAATGAGTCTAGAGAAGGGCAACAAGGCTGATGAAGGATCTGGAGCATAAACCCTGTGAGGAGCAGCTGAGGGAGCTGGGGCTGTCAACCCTGGAGATAAGGACACTCAGGGGAGACCTATAACTACCTGAAAAGAGTATGCAGTCAGGTAATGGTTGGCCTCTTCTCCCAGGTAACCAGCGACAGAAGAGGACAGTCTCAAGCTGCTACAGGGTAGGTTTAGATTGGACAGTGGGATGTATTTCTTCAAAGAAAGGGTGATTAGATATTGATATGGCTGCTCAGGGAGGCAGTGAAGCCGCTGTCTCTGGAGATGTTTAAGGAAAGACTGAACCTGATATGGTTGACATGATGGTCTTCAGACTTATGATCTCAGAGTTCTTTTTCAACCTAATTGATTGATTCTGTGATACCATTTTATTTGATTCCAAATACAGACATAAATTCAACTTCGATGACACATGTAACTAACCACCCATGACAACACAGTTTCCTGTTAAAACTGCCAGCAAAGTTTCAAGTCTACCCATTTCAATTCAACCTAAGGTAAGCTTCCAAATTCCTATCAAAGGAGATACTGGAATCAGAAACATATCCAACCTTGTAGCTCCCACCTCCCTCTTCCCCCGATCTAAATTTTAAAAGTTTTATTTAATGTGGAGCTATGCACTCAAAATATGCATTTGTACAGGTACTACTCTTTCACAGATTCATCTAGAGTTTAGTGAAAAAGACTTTCAGGGCCACAAAGGAAATGATGCAACCATTTTCTCCATATTTTTGTAGCCACAAGATAGCTGGCTGTTGGTAAATGTAATTACTATTCGTGCCTCCAAACCACAAAAAAGTAATAATAGTTTTCCCTGTAGATGCTTAACATAGAGCAATGGCCATAAACACCCCCTGAAGAAGTAACGGCATGTGTTGGGAAGAAAATGCTATATTGGAATTACATCCCACATCCTAAAAGTACCGCTTTCCAAATAAAAATATTTCAAGTCATTTGAAATTTGGAAAGGATATGAAATATATCCCCATCTGATGCCTGGTTCTGCTTGGTCTTGTATTCCTAGAATGTTGCTGCAGAACAGAATGGTTTGTATGTCAGCATGTTTCCCCTCCACTTTTTTTCCCAAAGCAGAAATCCCAGTATATTCTGTTGCAAAGTTTGTCTTTCATCGCTAATAACTTTACTATTCTTCTTTCCAAACACAGTTTCTAATATGCAGGGGTCACTTGGAGAAGGTATTAGCTCTCTACTGTATTAATGAATCACATCTATCTCCACTTTACCTTCATCTATCTCTGATATTTGAAGTTTCTTACCATTTCATGAGACAGGACATAATTTAAAGTTGCTTTCTTAACAAATTTTTGAATTAATAAAATCTGGCTTTGTTGTTTCCAACTGCCTATTAATTTACCTCTTTTCTCCTATTGCCTTATTCTGACACAGGGAATGCTGTGAGTATGTTATAGTCTCTTAGGTCCCTAGCACCACATCAGTGATACTATATGAATACACACAGGAAAATCACAGTTCATTGGCATGTTCATTCTCTACTGCTGCTTTCTTCTAGGCCAGTGTCTTACAGACTGTTTTCTTCACCAAACTTGTTGGGTTTTTTGTGCACGTGAGGTGATGTCTTGGACAAAGTCCTTCATATGTCACAGCTTTATAGCTATTTGCTGCTATATGTTATAGACAAAATTACTTTTTATTGACATCCCAGGGGATGGGATTTTGAGCCTTGCTGCATACATCTTTATCTTGATCCATGTCACACTATTCAAATACTTCATGCTTTTCTGCTGTGTCTCTTGTTCTACTACAGAACATCTCACCTAGATTCACTCTTGATTATCAAAATTTAATTTCCTTACTTTTTTATCTCTTGTCTAAAGAGTTTTATATTCTCTAGCCTAACAGTGGTTCTACAAACTAGCTATTGGCTAGTTTCAACATTGAATTTACGTTTTACAGTAGCCATGACTTTAATCCAAAAACGTGCATTCTGATACAGGAGTTAAGAGCTTCTTACCTGCATTCTGCTATGTCACTTAAGTCAAGAAATTCCATTTGAGTCTCTAGAACTAAATGTTTCAAAAGGCAATCACTGAGAGCGATGAGAAATTGCTTCCCTTACACTCTATCCCAATGTGACCTTTGACCAGCTGAAGGCAGTTGAATTCACCCATCACTACTACTTCATTAGGCTTAGAGGATTCTTTTATCTCCTTCAACATTTTGGACTCAATATCTCTTTCCTGGTTAGAAGGCTCAACAGTATAGCCCTAATATAGCTCCCCCAGCTCTATGACCCAATCTGTCCATCCTGTTCAGTTTATAGCAGGAATTACACATCCCGATTGATTTTTGTCATTCCAGTGTTTTTCAGTAATGGCTACTATGTCAAGATCCTTCTTCTTTGCCAAGAATTTCAAGTGACCATTCTTAATCTTACACAGCTCCTGTTGGTATAGAGATACGTATAGGTTTTGTATACATCTGGGGAAGCAGAGTTGGGCAGATCATCTTTTATTTAACTCTAAAATTTGACACTGTATTACCTTTCCAGAATTTCTTCTCTTTCCATTTTCCTGCACATTTCATTCTTGTCCTGTACACTTTTTGTATGACTGACATAATTAACAGATACCTTAAAATGCCCTCATATATCAGCCTTTTCTCAACTTCTGCATGAGATCACACTCATTAATTTCCTGCACCAGCAATCTACTCTTACTACTGTTCTAGATAAGTCCTTCTACTGAGGTTCTTTCTCCATAAAGCTCTGTGCGAGTATCCCAGTGGAGATCCTATTTATCATCCATTAACTGAAATACCAAAAAGCTGAAATTTTGAAACCTTTACATTAGACTAAAATTAGACCTCAGTTCAGAAGGGAGCATAAAGTTGGTGAAATTGGATAAGTTTCCAGGATTATTTTAGCAGTTCATAACACTGGAACAGAATATGCACACCACAGTGACCCCTTCTCAGGCACCCTATGAAAGTCTATTCTTCACAGGTTCACCTTCTTCTACCCTGAGAATCTACTCAGCAAACTGGGGGCTGAGTAGAATTGGGGTCAATATGAACAGGCAATTCTTCAATAATTCAATTTCCTAAATCATCTTTCAAATTAATAATTGAAGTTAGATATGACCCTGACACTGAGAATAGTTTTCATATAAATGTTTTTCTTCCCCTAGCACTTCCTGCTACAAAATTAAAAAGGTCCTTAGTGCTAAATCAGCCACAGTATAATGCACAAAAGAGACATTAAACAATCTAAAAAGTATTAAACAATAGAAATCTTCTCTGAAAGAGCAGAGACACTTTTGCCACTGTCTATTCATCAACACATACTTATTTTTGAGAAAAAATACTAAATTCAATTTATACCTAATAGTCTAAGTAAATATGAGAAAGCTGCTAAGTAAGTCTATATAAATCTCCTATGTCTTCATCAGATGTATTGAAAAGTAATGAGAGTAAAATAAGGTACTTATATTCTAATAGCAGACCATATTAGAGTAAAGGATCAGGTTTTTAAATCTTGTGGAGAAGGAAGTATTCCCGAGGGGTTTATTAGCATGTGATATGTTTAATATTTGTAACAAATAGCAAGGAGATTAAGAGAATAAGTATTTATAACTTGGGCCAAAATACGCAAAAATGTATGCATACAAGTCTGTATTTAATCGCATAAATTCTCTGATTTTCAAGGTTGCAGACCTGCCCCTGACTTCAAGAGGCTGTCTGCGTGCTAAAAAATCAGGTTGCTTCCCTCAGATGACCAAGTATGACCTCAGATGACCCTGACATCTTCTTACACCAGCAATCTGGAGACGTGGCAGAGGAAACAATCTGTTTGTAAAATACATATATTTTTCAGATGTGCCTTTTCCCTGAGAACAGATGAGATTGTAAAACCATACTTTTGGTGGGCTTACATTTTCTGTGTAAATTCACAGAAATTTTAGCAAAGGTGCTTGGCTGTACTGCTTCTTGGATATAAGACCTGGCTCATGCTGGTAGCAAGACAGGGTGTGGCTGTAGTCACAGCACTGGCTCTGCGATCAAAGAGTCTGTTTCCAGCTGCAGCATAGCTTTCCTGACACTGATAACTCCCCATTGATCACCTGGTGCTACAAAAACAGACAGATTTTAATATTGCAACAGTCTGAAATACTGACTGTTTTCTTCCTTGTTTCAGTCAGAATTGCCAGTAGTTTTCTGCTAGCGATGGTGTTAAAAATTAGTGGCTTTTGATAATATTTTTTCTACTTTGGTTTATTACAAATACTATATTCAGCATTTAAATGTTGTGTTTGTAGTTTCTCTGAAAAAAAAAAAAGCATGGAAAAACCTAATTACAAGTAATTTTTAAAGATTCAAGTGAATGTAAAAATTAAGAAGAGTATCCTGGACTGTACATAGATTATATTATTTTGGTGTCCAGGATGTCACATGCAAGGCTTTATTTTATTTCATTGTAATTTACCTCTTATATCAAATAACAACAAAATAAGTTTCCAGATGTTTTCTTTTGTGGAAACTGACTTGTTAACGAAATGCAAGTGTTATTTCCTAACTTATATTACACTGATAATAAGCTAGGACTGCCATGACTTCAAGCACTGTGTGCCATAAGTGGGAGACTGGTGGAGTAAAAATACCAAGAACCTTTCCACTGCCATTGTTTTCGTAACAACTCTGTGAATGTTTGTTACATTGATCAGGGATCATATACAGACCTGCCTATGGAGCTGGAGATGAAGAGAAAATTCTGATAGGGCTTTGGATAACTGAGATTTTTCAGAAGTCACTTTTTGCCATGTGTTATTGAAATAAGTTACATGCAGATGCAACTCTGAATTGAAAAATGACTGAGGTATTCGTCCACCATGTAAGGGAATTGTTATTTCAAAATGTACAATCTTCAACCAAACTGCACAGTGAACACTACTAAGAGTTGTTACAGAAATCACACATTTTTACAGATAGGCGTGCATGTCATGGCAAGAATAAACTTATAGACATAAAAGAAAGCCTCAAAAATTCACAAATCAGGCTAAGAGTGAGCATAGGAACCATTAAACAACAGCATTGTACATTATGCTAAAATATCACTTGATTTTTGATGGTCCTTGGGAGTCACACTTGTTTTGCTAAATACAATATACATAATCAGTATATATATTCTGACCTTGCACACCACACTGAGTTCCCAAGAGCCTTATTTTAAGTACTCCACCCATCTTTGACCTCCCATGTAAGTGTTATGGTTTATTTATACATCATTGTTTCATTAGAGCTGGTCTGTCAGCTCAGAGTACTTAACCCTTCCCAGGACTGCAAAACTTGCCCATCCTCAGAGGAATGCCACTTAACAGTGGCACATGCTTAGTATTATAAGGTATATCCAGATGAGACCATCTCCCTACACAGCCTCAGTCTGCTGCAGGCAGAGATTCACCACACCAGTCATAAGTGGTTTATTCCTCCTTAGTCTTGCACTGACCTCTGTAGCCCTTTAGAAAAGGAACTGTGACTGCGGTTTGAAACACGGCATTTTAAATTAAGTCAAAGGAATTCTGTATAGCAACATGTGCAGACAACACTGGTAAACTGTATAGATGCTGTTGAGTGCTGCTAGATGTCCTGGGCAGTCAAAGGAACTTTCATCAACAGAAACTCTTGGCACACAGAGATTTTTCCTGATTTATACTTTGCCTCGTTAACATTAGCCTTTGTAACAAATCCACTTAAGACAGAGAACTCCTAACCATGCCTACACCAAGGAATTGGGATTCATGAATGCTAGGTGCAAGATGTATATGGAGAAGGTGAAGAGTAAGTTCCCACTTTGCATCAGTATCTTCAACTCCTTTCCAGCAGTTCAGTACTTAACTACTGTCATCCACTCTTCCATCATTAGAATTTAGTTACTAATTTTATTACCCAACCATAAAATTTCTCTCTAAGTTCCAGTGAAGCAAAAAGAAACTAAAGCCAGGAACGTATTTCAGGGCTGTGTTTACACAAAAGAAGTGATTTCTTTCAGAAACAACCATCATTAAAAAAAAAAAACAACAAAATATATTTTTGAAAATACTACATTTCACAGTTATTTAGTCACTGATGTGCATTTGATGGTCTGTAAGAATTTAATGTAAAAAGCAATTAGGATGTGAATACTACATATGCAACTGTGAGCAAAAATACAAAGCTAATTTTTGAATATGATGCTTCCGACGAACTTTGTTGCTAGAAAAGCTGAGAGAGACCAAGATGGAAACAGAAAAAGGAAAATCCTAAGGACAGATTTTTCTACTTAAAATCTTAGACAATTTTGCATAAACACAGGCACCAAATAGCTTGCCTGGGTGTCTTAGGGATGGATCCCATACCTATTTTTTTGTTTTGTTTTTGTTTTGTGTCTGGGATGGTCGCTGCCCACCCCCCTCCCCTGCCACCCCTGACCCTGGCTCTGGGAGTTCTGCGATGGGCGAGAGCCAGCCTGGGATTTCCCATGAGAGCTGGGGTGGCAAGGGGCAGTTGCTTCCTTCTAGTGAGGTGAGTCCTCTCCACAGCCAAGCAGTGGGATCTGTCTGATGAGAGATACTTGTTGCTGTGTGGTTTTCTCCTGTTTTTTATGTTTTTATGTTATTTTCCTTTGGCACTGTGACTGGAGCTTACTGGCTTGCTTCTCTGCTGCTTGGGAGACCAGAACCAGTGCCTGATGCTCAGTGGGACCTGTGAGCATCCCATTCCCTGCCAGCAACTGCCCTCTCTGCAAAGCCAGATCCCGGGATCAGCCCTTGCAGGCAAGATACCCAGGGAAGCGATTCCCTGCTCAGCTCTGTTGTTCTCTGCTGCTGCTTCAGGTCTTCTTGCAACACTGTAACCCACAGCTTCTGGCAGGGCCCAGAGTTTTCTGCTACACTTTGTTTGTCATCCCGGATGTGTCCACCTTCCCCATTCCAGCTTGCTGCTTCTGAGGTTTCCTGCTGTAGTCCATTCCATTTCCCAAGTAGCACTGAGACTGGCTTCTCCCTGTGAGTTTGCAAAGGAAAATCCCTTCTCACTTCCTCTGTTCAGCTCACCTGCCATTACTGCCTGGAGGGAGGCTGAGCTCACACCACAGCGCCCCCTGCAGCCGCGGGGGAATCATCGCACCTGCGCCCCTGCCGGCTGTGACCGTAACTACACCAAAAGGGAAAGTGCCTGCAGCCCAGAGAAGGCTGTCACTGGGTTTCTGGTTCTGTTTGTTGTTGCTGCCGTTGTTTGGTTTTAGCCTTGTTATCCATATACATACTAGTAAAGAACTGTTGTTCCTTCTTCCATATCTTTACCTGAAAGCCCCTTAATTTAAAAGTTATAATAGTTCAGAGGAAATGGGGTCATAATTTCCATTCCAAGGGAGGTTCCCACCTTCCTTGGCAGACACCTGGGTAAATTAATATCTTCAAACATTGTAACGTACTTTGGAAGTTATATTCAACTTTGTCTCCTCTGTTTTGTGTTGAGGATTTCTTCTCAACCCCAACAGTGACACCTATTGCAAAATATTACGTAAGGCAATATTAGAATGTGATAGCAATAAAAGTGTCACGGACAGTAATGATGGAAGAGCATTTTTACATGTCTGCATTCTTAACCATTTCAGAGCCTGCACAATACCATCAATATACAACACTTCGCTATATCTGAGTTTAGTTGAAGCAGGTTGCTCAACCAGAAGAACTCTCTCATGTCAAGCCATAAGCACTTTTCTGAAACTTTGCTTTGTATAAGACCTTATATTCTATTGAATGCTATTCAAGGAGATAATTGAAGGGCAATCAAACTATAAAAGTGTAAAGAGGCGTAACATCTAATAAAATGAAATAAAAAAAATTTAATAAAAGAATTATCTTCAGTTTGCAGCTGCTTTGTGAGACTAGCTCCAACCTCAGTTAAATATAAGTAAAATAAAAAAGCTTCAAAATTTCATTTTTGTCTCATCTGATTGAAATGCTACTAGCTTATCATACAATATGTATTTCCTACAAATGGAAAATTTATTTAATAAACTCCAGTCCTACAAAAGGACTTCACTTCCAGAACAACTACTGGACACTAAATGTCTCCAAGACCATACTATTCCATGCACATCACCAGAACTTTGTGTAGATAATCCCACTTGAGTATCAAAGCGAGTATCTTCTACATTTTCCAGGAAAAAAAGGGTTCATTAAATAATTCTGTAGCAATGAAATTAAATACAATTTTGCTGGTAAATGAAACTAGTCCATTATTATCATCATGTGAAATATTCTGAAGTTATTGTCATTTTTCCAGTTGATCACCTACTGTTCAAGAAAACTGTTGGGAGAGATTATCATTAAAAAATGCTTAGTGTTTCAGACCAAAACAGAAAATACTGTAATGTTTGATGTTAAGCTAGTTTGAAAACAGTATTGTACAACAAATCAAGTGTTACATAACTGTAAGTCATATATTTTAGGAGAACATCACAGGATACTTTTAGAAAAGGAAGGCATTATTTCTTTGTATCTCATATATATGTACCTAAATGTTACATACAGTGGATTGCATAAAACTAGAGTTTCTTTTTGTTGTAATTAATTACTGCTGTTTGTTCAGGTGTTTAATTAGTCTGAAGTTTTCTTTCCCTACTATTCTGCTTATCTGAAGTCAACCAAATGCAGAGCTTCAAAGACATACTTAAAAGGCAGGTGATAAAAGGCCTTTTTTCCTTAACAACATGTGGCACATGAATGTTGAGATAAAAATAATAACTGATGTAGGCTATAAGCCCCAAACCTAGAAGAATCTAAGTAACTGTTAGAATTGTTTTTTAATATTGTGAGCTCCAATTTTGCAGTATTTGGGTTTTATGGCAACCAGAAAACAAAGCAGCAAACAAAGAATGTGGATCAGAAGTCACAAAAATTCCCTCACAATAAAGAGAAGATCAAAGGAGGTGACTACTTCTGTGCTAAATAAGAGCCATACAAGGATAGGATAGGATAGGATAGGATAGGATAGGATAGGATAGGATAGGATAGGATAGGATAGGATAGGATAGGATAGGACGGAATGGAATGGAATGGAATGGAATGGAATGGAATGGAATGGAATGGAGTAGAGTAGAGTAGAGTAGAGTAGAGTAGAGTAGACTAGACTAGACTAGACTAGACTAGACTAGACTAGAATAGAATAGAATAGAATAGCACAGCACATCTGGAAGAGATCTGCAATGACCATCTGGTCCCACTGCCTGACCATTTCAGGGCTGACCAAAGTTAAAGCATGGCTTTAGGGGCACTGTCCAAATACCTCTTCAGCACTGACAAGGGCTGGGCACGGTCAGGAGGAGACATCAACCACCTCTCCAGGAAGCTTATTCCAGGTTTTGGCCACCCTCTGGGTCATGAAATGTTTCTTCATATCAAATCCAAATCCTAATGGATGCAACTTTGAGCCATTCCCCTCATGTCCCGGCACTGAGAGACTGAGAAGAGCTCAGCACCTTCCTCTCCACTTCCCTTCCTCTGGAAGCTGTGGGGAGCAGTGGGGTCACCCCTCAGCCTCCTCCTCTCCAAACCAGACAAGCCCAGTGCCCTCGGTGGTTCCTCAGAGGACATTCCCACCAGCATCAGTGCCCTTCTCTTGATATTAGAGTCACAGAAGAAATATTTAAGCATTTTAAAATATTATTAAAATATTTAAAGAGTAGTAATAGTAACTGGTGATAAAGAACAACAAGTTAGGAAGATGCACTTGTATGGAAAACCATAAAATTTAAATAGGAAAAATTATTTTAATTTTCTGCTGCTAAGCTCTACCTGTCCTTTTTAGATGGACAGAAATTTTAAGGCTAAAACTAAGTTAAAAATTAGAAAACGCACTTCATAAAACAACCTTGTCTTATCACAGTACAGAACGATTTTTCAGTGGTGTGATCCACCTCTAGCATCTAGGTTCTGAGATTATGTAAAAGCCCAATATCATAGTATTTCCCTTGAGGACCCAATCATGTCAGAGACCTACTGGAAATTCATTCCCATAAAACTTGTAGCATAATTTCTTCATACAAATATATAAACTGGATTGCCTTAGACAGACTTTTCTTTTTTCTACAGAAATAGTATGCCTGCAAACATTTTCTCACTCATTCAATACCAGCATTTAATTTAGATAAACAGAAGAAAAAAATTATTCCAACATGTCCTTATCCTTTACTTCAATTATATATTAGAAGAAATATTCTTTTGGAAAAACTAAAATTTCTGGGCTTTTGTTCATGAGTTCCTTAGTCTCCTGAATACAGCTGCCAGTATTCAACAGAAAGCTGGTTTTTGAAAGATGATTATTGTTGACCTGACTCAGCCCATCCTTCAGTTACAGAAAACCAGAAATTATTAAAACACAGTTGCCATATAAAATTAATTGACAGTTACTACTGATATGGACTGCAATGGAATATGCAACCTGGTGAATTAGAAAAGACAGTCAGAGGAAGGATTTCTCATTTAAAAAATGGACTCACATTGTGGGATTTCTTCTCTGCCATGCATGTACAGGATGATTTTGGAAATTCGCCTACCATTAAACACTTGACTGAGGATTGCAAGACACATTTCCCTAATATAAGCAACAGAGAAAGACACATCCAGAGGATAATTATGACTCTGATAATTGACTACAATTATCATTACTGTAATTATGACATTATTCCATTAATGAGGGAGTGATCTTACAATAAGAATATAGCTGCCTCAAAAATCTCACATAAATGCTTGGTTTAGTACTGAGATGTATCCAGGACTGTATTTATCAATTCATCATCTGCAAAATGTGGAAAATAATATTTCCACAATTTTTTCAGAAGAATAAAAGGCACATGGGACACTGAAAGATACATAAAGGATACCATATTAGGCTCGTTTTAGTTCACTGGATGTTAGCCATCTGCCCTCTGATTTACAGCAGCAGAGGTGAGACAGGCCACCAAAATGAATTTTCACTATACAATAAAATCCTCAGTGTTTCTGGGATTCACTCTCATTGCTTCCATGTATCCATTGAGAGAGATGTTCTTTATCAGTTGTTTCCTTTTTATATATAAAAGAATACTCACAGGCTTAGAGTCAATATTCTGTGGGTTGAAGGAAAGAGCAGTAATGCATTCAGAAAATGTGCCCTGAATAAGTGGTGTCTAATGTGTTAAAGGATAGCTCAGATGTGTGTGTACAATCCAGTTTTCCCTTTCAGCACTGACAAATGCTCAATCTTCAGTCAAGCTCAACTTACAGGCAGTTGAGAGTTGGGACCTGCCTGCATTCTCCCTTAATCCATCAACACATACTTGAAGAGAAAAGAGATACTCCATCCCCAGAAAAAAAATCTGGAGTTTTTTCAAGTAGGCCTCATGGAGATATAGCTTACTTATTTGTCTTGCGTAAACACGTCACTCAAGAAGACATCAAAGAAAACAGAGCTGTCATAAATCTGATGCTCACTTTTTTGTTGGTATTATTATTGCTCAGCTATTCAAGATGATGAAGTCTTGGTGAACTTCATGAAACTAAATCATGCTAAGCTAGGACCGTTTTCAAACTTAAGAAACATGGTACCAACACAAAAAATTATTTAGAAATGTTCCATGTATGTAACTGACACTCAAATGAAGCTACAAGATATTTATCTTATATTTACCTTTTGTTTGATTACTAAATTGTAGGTGCTTAATTTTGATTGCAGTCTTTAAGGAAAAAAGTAAATGAGTTAGAATCCAGCCTGCTTTCTCTGAGTTAGCTCCACAATGTGAACCACAGCATAGTAAATGGAGATTTGCTTAATAGACCTAAAATGCTTAATTCCTACTGTAAGTGGGAATAATTTTACGAGAGGATATATGTTACTGGTGATCTTTACAAGGAGCTGTGTAACATTTCCTGTGGTTGTCTATGGATTAGCTAGCAAGACAGATTCTGCTTCTACTGATGCAAACAAGAGTCACAGCAAAACCCAAGACATGTTGGGAGACTGTCCAGTCAGGTTTTGCATTTTAGCCTGTTAATGACAAATTAACGGGATGGACATTTATAGTTGTCTCTTGCAAAATTGGAGTAGCAAATACATTTTGTCCATTATCATTTATCTAGTTAGATGTAAGTTCTAAGTGAAGGCTAAAGGTGTCCTTCAGGCATGTAGAATGTTTCCTTTGTACTGCTATGCTAGTGATGTTGAACCAATGTGATATTGTCATAGAAGCTAGCTGCTTGAATCTTTCTCCTGAAACTTTTCTGTTTATAAAAGCTGTCAGTGTGAAACTGGTTTTAAGTTCAGAAACAACTGATATTTCAAATTTGAAATAAAATAACAGGCTTGAAAATATTTAGTGCTTTAAAACCATCTATTTTATCTTAAAAAATATATGTAACCACAGAATTATTTGAGATGCAAATAGAGTGAACACAGAAACCCCTCCAGAACTACTTCTTAGTCCAGTTCTTGTTCTCATAGTAAATTACTAAGAGGAACCTAACAGCTAAAAAAGTCTTCTTTTTATACCAGTATAAATGGTTCCGTTTTATTTTCTAAATTTACAAAACAGCATTGTTTTTGATGGATTATGGTACAGAAAAATGTTATTGCTATATTTTGAATTATTATAGTAAATTATATATATATTAATATAGTAAATTATATAGTAAAACACACAACACACAATAGTTCATCAAACTTGTACTACTGTGCAGTACTGAGATGTCTTTAGAAGTGTGTTTCTTTTGCTCTTTAATGTCAAGATTTGCAAATTAATTTGAGAAAACAGGAGAACCATGTTAAAATTTGATGGTTGTGATCAAGTGACAATAGAGATAAGTTAGCTTTCCCTTTAACTTTGTAAATATGTCTCCAAAATGCTTCCCAAAATCATCACAAAGATTAACAAAAGTATTTATCACTTGTAAACAGAAGTCTAGAAAGCAGCAATTAAAATTACTATCAATAATGCCATCAAGGAAGAAATGTAATAAAAAAAAAAAAAACACTTAAGCTTCAACTCAAAAAAGCAATAGCATAATTCACACTTAAAAATTAAGAAAAGCTAGTTCTAATAAAAAAATATTGCTATTAGCTTTAACTTCTCTTTATTGTGACACTGAATGGAAGCTTCAGAATATGATCTTCTATTTTTAATGTTTTTCTTAATATTTAAATATTACTAAATAAACCCTAAATGCTTCACAATCCTATCTTCTGCTTGTATGGACTGGTATCTCAAAGTCATAATTCTTTTTAGTTTTACTTGATGATGATGGAAGAATCCTCTTCTTATTACTAGAGATATGATAGCAGACATAGCGTTAGATGCACGGTCCTCATGGCATAAAGTGCTTTTTGCTGTCTTGTTTTAAACTCTGGTTATAATGAAAGGCAAACACAAGCGTTGTTTTTTCATCAAGATGTTGGCAATCTGAGCAAAAAAGTTCAACTCCATAATTGTTAAATACACTGGTAGATTAAAGCATTCTAGCAGACATAAAATTGTTTCTGGATACTCTTAAAATTTCTTGAGACTTTTTCTCTTATACAATTGAGACTTTCATATATAACTAATTGTGTATCCTTGTATGCAGAGTTTCAGATACATAGTTTTATGTAAAATGTACTTTTAAGTTGCATTTCAGCCTTAAAAAAGGATTAGCAGAGCCATCATTCTCAGTATTTGTTCCCTCAGCAATCTGAAAAGTCAGTAAAAGATCTATGTCATTCAGCAGCACTGAAATGATGAGGTTTGCTGCCAGTGGTTGACCATGACATTCAGGGGCTGAGCAACTGGCTCGTGGGTCAGGCACAAAGGGTTATAGTGAATGGGGTGACATCAGACTAGTGACCTGTCACTAGTGGGGCTCCATCCTTGGCCATGTGCTCTTCAACAGGTTTATAAATGACATGGACAGGGGACTGGAAGGGATACTAAGTAACTTGGCCAATGATACTACATTGGGAGGAGGTCTTGACTCCCTCAAAGGCAGAGGCCCTGCAGAGAGACCTGGGCAAATTAGAGGGCTGGGAAATCAGTAACCACATGAACCAACACAAGTACTGGATTCTGCACCTGGAATGGGGCAACCCTCAATGTGTGGACAGACTGGGAAATGAGAGGCTGGAGAGGAAAGGGACCTGGGGGTCCTGGTTGATGGCAAATTAGATATGAGTCAGCAGTGCCCGCACAGCCAGGAGAGCCAAGCGTGTCCAGGGGTGCATCAGGCACAGCATTGCCAGCTGAGCAAGGGAGGGGATTATCCCGCTCTGCTCTGCACTTGGGGAGGCCTTGCCTTGAGTGCTGTGTGCAGTCTTGAGTGCCACAATATAACAAAGATACAAAGCTATTAGAGAGCGTCCAAAGGAGAATATGAAGATGGAGAATGGTGTAGTGGTTGAACCAATGAAGGAGTGGCTGAGGTCATTTGTATTGTTCAATTTGGAGACGAGGAGGCTGAGGGGAAACTTCATAGTAATCTACATGATTCTGTTCTCTAATTCTACATGAAATTCTCATGAGGGGAAGCAGAGAGGCAGGCACTTCTCTATAGTGACCCATGATATAACCCAAAGGAATGGCAAGAAGTTGTGTCAGGGAGGCGCAGGTTGGATATTAGGAAAAGGCTCTCTACAGAGAGGGTGGTTGGGCACTGGAATAAGCTCCCCAGGAAGCACTAAACTTGACAGATTCCAAGAAGAGTTCTGAGGCACATGGGATGTCCTGTGCAGAGCCAGGACTTGGGGTTCAATGATCCCCGTGGGTCCCTTCCAACTCAAGATATTCTATGATTCCAACAAAAGTAGCACTCTCTGAGGGACAAAACAAGGATCCAGAAGAAGGGCAGAATCCCCATGTCTTCTGATTATGCTTATGCCTGCTGATACTTAGTTTTATGTCTTAACATGATAAGGTCATGAAGAAACTCTATGGTTGTTCAGGAAATGTTTTCCTCTTAGAGAAGAAGTCTCAAATGACATAAATCAGGGGGAAAATAATCTGAAATTATTTGAACAATAAGCAATGAATGCATTATTTCTAAATGTGTTGACATTCAAATATTCTAGAAGAAAAAGCCCCAAATCAAATCTTCTTGCCCTAGATCAATTTCAATAAAATAAGTATTTATCAAATCACAGTGTTTTGTCTATTTGTTTCACTGCTTAAGTTAATTTCACTATGGAGAATGAAAGTCCTAATTTTGGAAACCCACAACAATTTGACTGCAATTCAACTTCTTTAGGAAGGACAGTACTTGTTCTAATGTGGCCTAATTAATAAGAACCAGAATTGATTTTGCTATCTTGAGTCCATCAATACTTGCAAGGTTTTCTAAAGCACTGAGGAGAGATTTGAATGGAGAGATTAAGAAAGGGGTAAAAAATTAAGCAGGCACATGGTTTTCATTTGGGGTGGAGGGAGACTTATGAAATTTACTTGACTGCTGCAGGCAATACTGGAGGATTAAATGGAAACTGGCTGAACCTTAGTTTCCAGTTTATAAAGAGCATTCACTCTATAAAGTTTCCTTAAAGCACCTTTTTACATAATGAGCTTTAACTGAATTATGTCAGCACGGAAAGTGGTTCATATGGTTTAAGATGTGTCTTACTTAAGGAATTCAGAAGATTTTCCTTTCAAAGGCAGAGAACAGCTTTAAATGATGGCTTGACTTTTGAAGTGGTAGATGATGTTGTACCTATCCCATTTCTTATGTTTTCAACCACAGGTTTGAAAAAGTCTATGACAGGATGTTGATCTTGTGAGCTGCAATTATCTTTCACTTGATTGTTCCTATGCTATTTTACGTAACTCTCAGCCCTTGAAAAAGTGTGAATTTTCCCAATAGCTTTGCAATTGCTAAGGAAAAGAGGAAGGACAAAATATATAAACTGATGTCATTTACATTTAATTTTCTTCATTTTCAAGATTTTCTTTTACTTCTGTTCTGGGCTTAGAAAAAAATTATCAATAATGGTAATTTCTGATTTCTAGTTTACTTATCAAGACAGCTACCCCTCCTTTTCTTTCTGCATTCTTGACCTTCAAGAACTTCCAGCAGCCTCAATGCAGCAAAAGTATTAGTTATGAGGAAAAGAACACAAGAAGCATCAGGATTTATCTGCCCTGGGAAAATCAAGTATCGATTTGAACTTTTCAAAGGATTTTCCTTGTAAGTACTAGCCAAATTAAATACTTTATAAAGATTTGGGACTTAATGTAATTTGATTGAAGAATTTATTAAGGTCTTTAGAAAGGCAAGGAAAGGCTACAGAAATGTAAAATATAGACAAACGTATAATTTGATTTGTATTTAATCAATACATATGTCATAATGTAGTTAAAAGAAATAGAAGTTGATACTCTATTTGTACAAAGGAGTTGCCCAATGCAAACAGGTGACAAGTGAAGAAAGCATCAGCCAAAGAACATGATATATATATATGTATATATACCTGAACATGTATTTGTTTGTTTGTTCATTCATAATTCTGCAGCCAGAATTATCCCCTTGAACTCCATACACAATGAGAAATTTTTCTGGTATACTAACTCAAAGATGAAAGAATCATTTTTACAAGTGAAATATAAAATGTGATATTTATACTGTTTTCTGATTGTAATCAGCACTATCTGATGTGCAAGTAATTTGTTGAATGCCAAAGGCATTTATGTCTGGCTAACAGTTGTTGGCTGATTTTGCTGAAAGCTGTGTGTCAGAACAGGAATCTGTTTGTGGTAAAACGGTTTGTGCAGGAAGGTAGGCAGCCTGCTTCCACATACTGCTCTAATGATGCCTCTTCACAGCAACCACATTTTCCATTTTGGAGTCTTGCTCTAAATCATCTTGAAGTCCCCACTGGGAGAACATGGGGGAAAGAGGGTATATCCTCGCCTCAAAGCCTCAGTTTCCAAATTTATTTATTTGCCAAAATGAAAACAACATGAAAATAGCTCTCTCAGCTAAATTAGTAATTGTTTATTTTAAGCAAACTAATAGTCATATTCTACCTTTCTTTCCCAAAGATCTCAATATTCTTTGCACTAGATAAACAAGCCTCAGATGATGTTAAGTATTACCTTTTCCAAATATTCTATTGGGTTATGAAGAGACAGTGAAAGGAAGGTATGTGAAACAGAAGGCGGTGCTGCCATGTGTGCTGCTTTACAGAAACCCTGAATAAGAGGTATAGCACTAGTTGAATCACAGCTCCTCCTGGAAGCCCTTTAACTGAGGTGGGGGTCAGCATTCAGGATGGAAAAACTCAGTAAAGATGAGCTTGACCACTTCCCAGCTCAATTCCACCTGCTGAAATTGGAAGAGAAGCACCAACAACAAACCCACTTATGCTTTTGTCTACCCCTTTCCCCTGATGGCCAACCTGGACCAGTGATGAAGGGAACACTAATGTAATCATCCTGGTAGGGGAGCTGCTTTTTGTCTCTCAAAATGTCCCTGTAAAATAGTACAATCCATCCCTTAGCTCCATGCCAGAGGAACTACAGGAACACACAGGAACTACATGGCACAAGCTGGGAACAATCCCAGGTTTCTCAGTAGAGAGACCTAAGTCTTGATCATAACATTATGCTGTCTTTCTCCTCAGCAACTGCAATTGCAATTGCAAAAAATCCTTTATTTTCATTAATGTAATAGATTCTAATCCCATCATAAGCCCATTAAAGTGCTGCATGCCAGTCCCTTGCCCATCAGGCCCTGCAGGCCTGAAACCACTTCAGATGGCAATTTTTCAAGCCACTCTAATCAAAATGAAATATCTCTCAATTAATTATCCCTCTACAACCTGCATTCCAATCCCACTCCATAATTGACAATTACTTGCCCATTCTTCCTCACAAAGCCTGGAGTAAATTGGATAATTTTAGCATTTGTTTTATTTTGACTGTTCCTAAATTTAACGTGGGAAACTCTTTGTACCCACTCCCCCTTCCTGTTTTGGTAAAACAAGTTAGTTAGAACCAATGTCTTCACAATTAAAATTTCAACAACACATCAGGAAGGGCTTTGTCTCAGCTCTTTATTGATCTCATTATTACAAAAAGCATGTGGTTATAGTTATATCTGGCACTTTGTACTTTTTCTTGTGACTTTAGGAGGTACTAAACAACATATTCAAAATATCATATTTAATATAAAAAATACATATTAAGGCTTCTGCTCCAATTTCTTCCAGACCAACATGTTGCAAAGTATTTCCCAGTTCATATTAAACACACATGAGAATATTTGCACTTATGGTTAGGAATCAGTTCTTGACCTTCTAAACTTGTATTGTTCCCTGATGAACACTCTGGTTCTAATTCCCTAAAAGGCTATGACCTGGTGTGTATCCAAGGTCAATTAAAATGAAGTCCTTAAAGCTTTTTCATATGAATTCTAACGTTTTCTAAGAATTACAGTCTCTGACTAAACCCTCTGCTGTTTAAGTTTTTTCCAATATGAGTTTCTGATTGCTCTGAGCAGCTGAGTGTGCTGTATTTTCTATCATTATTTCCCTGCACAAAACAACCCTTATGGCTTATCACCTTTTTCTTCATCACTCTCTCTTGGAATCAGAAGAATGAGAAGCATTAAAAATCTGGTCAGCCATCAAGGCCATTCTCTTACTTAGGCCCACCTATTTCTTACAGATCTGTTCCTGTTGAAGTTTTCCAGTCTCATTTGAATCTCCTATGGTTTCATTTTCAGGTATGATTGATATTCAGAAACTCTTCTCTTGCTGTTTGGTCTACATTCTCCCTTTGAAAACCCTTCTTCACCCATGACTTGACCATGTCCCATCTCACTTAGGCTGCTTCTGCCTAAAGAGTTTTGCTGTATGTGTAACATCCCTATTCATGCAACCCAAGATCACAAATAATGCAGGAGAAAGACAAAGAAAAGACACAAAAGGCAAATTATGAAACACAAAAGACAAATAAGACCCTAGAGACCTTCTAGCTGGGTGACTTCAGATGATAACAAGGGAGAGAAAACTCCCCCCACCAACAATCAGAACTCAGATTTCAGACCAGAATTAGCAAACACAGCCAAGAGGGGACTGCCAGAACTGACATACATAAATAACCCAGTTGAGATTAATCACCAACAGGGGATTAGAAAGGAAAATAGTCAGAGGACTGTGGGAATGGGTTGTGAGTCTTGAAGAAAGGCAAGTGGAGAAAAGAGCTGCACAAGTCGGGTATGTAAGGTAGAGCTAACAGAGAAGCGGAAGCAACAGCTTGGATAATTGATGTCTAATAGCAGGACTGTGGCATGATAAAAAATTTTCACCGAGCACACATGTGAAACAGCCAGACAGGTAAAACTCAATTGGAAATGTTATCAGTCCCATTTGAAAAATCAGGGGACTGGAAGAAAAGAGATTTCTATTATTCTAGTGAGATTAAAAGGCAGAAACACTGTTTTTGATTATTAGGTGCTCTTAGAATAACAATATAGAACATGGAATGGTAATTATTACATCCAGCAGGAATCAGAAAGAGAGGCAATATATTTTATTAGCTCAACTGATATAGCTAGAACACAAAATCTCACAAGCCTTTTTTAGTGGTTTCTTTTGTTGTTGTTAATTACTAGCTCTTTTTAATTGGTTTATGAATATTTTAGTACAAAGTTCTTTCTAGTGTTACAGCTATTATTTTAAAAATGGCAAGTAACTCAATAAAAGTGTTATTTGACTTATCCTCTGTAGATTTTAGTTGACATTGCAGTTAAATCTTAAGCCACTGCAATTAAATCTTAAGTCACTGGCCTGACGTAGTTTTAAACTTTTCTCTTTGTATATGGATTTTTCAGCTTACTTAAAATTTCCAAAATACAGCTTTTGACTTATGTGTGTCCTGGGCTAACTAATCATCCAGAAAAGCAGCCAGAATGGCTTTTCACAAAGTGAAATTAAGAGAATAAAGAAGATAAGTAGAAATGTGCTCTATTTATCAGTCTAAATACTACATTTTACTTGTAGTGCACTAAAGTATCAGGGATTTATTAAACTAATGATTTAATAAGTTAGTTCCTTGAATACTAGCATTTGTGAGATTCTTTTTTTTTTTTTTTTAATCTATAAATTAATAACAAGGGAGTAACTATAAACTTACTGTGCTATTACATTGCAAGTTTGTTGCAAGTCAGGCAGGCAATAACACTCCTGATATTCAGGAATGTCTGTACATACTCAGCTGGCATGCAGGTGTTCAGTTAATAAAACATAAATAGAAATTTGACAGTTAGGCAGAAAGTTACCAGATGTTTCTAAGACATAATTAGGAGAACAAAGGAGAGAGATGCACTGATATTGGTAAGAAGAAACACCAATCATCTTTGCTTGCCTGGTATTTTGAAAGTTTACATGGTAAGAAGAATTCCTCTTTGCATTTAAAAACCAAAAGACTGTATTTGCACCATATTGTATACAATTTTAGGGAAAAGAATGTAGGAGACCCATATAAAACATACAAAAATAACGCAGAATTTCAGAACTATAAGGCAAGTAATTTTAAAAATGGGCAATTAAGATGGAGGAAAGTTAATGGCTCAGTTTGAAATGTGCTGAGTAATGAAGACCAGTTGCTTTAAATATTCAGCCATGGTAACCACAAGAACACTAGTGGCTAACACAAATTTTCTTGGTAAATTGGAAAAAAAAGATTAATAACATCGGGTTGAAATCTGATCTAATATCTACTCACTCAGCACTAGAATAACTCATTTGACATTGCTGAAAAAATGTTCAGCTTTACGTTCATAAGTCCCAAAATTCTACTCCAAGTACAATTTGCAAGAACATACAGTTTCTATGCAGTGGCTTTACTAAGAAGCTCTTTAATGTTTATAACTATGGTCCCCCAAGTACGTCTGTTGTTTCAATAACCCTGCCTTTATCAGTCCCATCAAAGCTGCTATCCAGCATGAGGTTGCTAGGAACTATAATGAAGTGATGCTCCTGTGGATTTCCTTATAGCTCAAGATTTTCCACTACTAGGCAGGTGACTGCAATTTCCATCACATCAGGACAATTACTTTTAAGAAAGGAAGGAACCTTCAACCTCACTCCTTTTCCTTTACCCCTCCCAGCTTAGGTTTCATATCACGATCCACTACCTTTCAGAGAATACTTTGCTTGTGATTCTCAACTTAATCAGTACTACAGGAAATTGAACTGCAAGACAGAAAAGTATTTTTTAAAGGAAATTCTCTTTGTAAACCAAAGGCTGGGAAACAGATCATGGAAAATACTATGAATAAGCTTTTTGATTTTAGCTTTTGAACAGATGATACTGTGGGTCCCTATAAAAACAGGTTTTCAAAAACAATCCTTAGAGCATACACAAAAAAATCATGGTTTTATTTTAGTACCGGAAAAGGTTGAGAAACATATTTTAATTTGTGGACAACTGCAAATCTCCAGAACACCACAAAGTTTTAATTCTTATGACAACCTTAAAAATACAGAAGATTTCTATTTTATATTGTGAACTCTCTACAAAAAAAAAGTTGAAACTGCAAATCCACAACTGAAATAATTTCCTTCACGAAACAGAAATCTAAGTCAAACCGTAAAAGCTTAGGAGTACAAACTTAGGAGTCCAAGCCAGGCACAAAGGTGTTCAGACTATCAGATGTAACTACTTTTTTCTTTGACTTTCTGAACCACATCATGACTTTACAGATTATAATGATGCCTATCCAACAATGGTAAGAGCAAATATGGTGTCATTCATCTGCTCTGTTCTCATATTTTTTCTAAAGAAAAGGAATTACAACCCTTTACATTAGCATAAGTGATACATAAAGGGCAATACAGCAATGCAAAATATGAACACTACTGCATTGTAATATTGCAAAAGCAACACAGCTTCAATAAACTGTTGCCATTATCTGACTCTATATCATTTATTTATCTTGTGATTTCTTTAAAGGCTAAATACAACACCTAAATTGTAGAGCACAGTAACCTGGCAAAAGAATGTGGTAATACCCTGAAAACCTGTCTACATCAATGATTTTTTTCTGGAAGTCAACCTACAGCACAGTTATCTGACACTAGGTTATCACTGAAGCAGTGATAGAATCACTCCTACCTCAGCTAATGACAGCATGTATCTCCACACATCCTGCTGAATCACTTGAAGAATAAGTTACTCTTACATTGCAGACTTACACAGAATAGTAAGAGGAATTTGAATTAGCAGCTCCACTTTGAACAGCAAAGAGGAGCTGCTAATTTTAAGCTAAAATGTGGTTTTAATGTAAGGCCAAAGAGAAGGAGCAGAAAGTGTCTATGTCATATCTGGCAAAAGTACTGGACTCTGATCAATTACTAATGATGTCAACGAACTTCAGGAAAACAGGCCAGACTAAGAAACTGGTACAGTAAGCTGTCACAAGAGAGATGTTAGGTTCCTGAGATGCATGTCCTTGAGATGGGCTTTATTCCTTCTGGAAGCAAGTCTCACTGAAAAAGTTTCTCATTTATTTGGCTGCTACATCATGTTGTATGCAAACAGGACCTTTCTACCAAGTACTCACTGCATCTTAGACTCTAAATTCTTTACTTTGAAGAATGGCTAAATACACGGGGCTTAAACATTTCCCTTTGATGTACAATGGGAATCTGGTAGACATAACTAGAAAATACTATTTTTTATCAGTTAACTGCAATGTTTGAGTGAATTCTTTGCAAACTGATTTAGTTCACTGTTTTATTAAAAGTTATTGGAGAACATTTTCAAATATTACTTAGAGAGCTGAGATATCCAAAATGAGGTGCCATAAAGGGGACCATACCCCAGAAAGCAGTTCCTTAGCATTTTCTCAGTATTTTTAACAAGAGTAACATACACTATCATACTTTTGTTTCTTTCTTTTTTCAAAGCATTATTTTTATTTACTGAAAGTGTTAATTCCTTTACATTTATGATACAATTATCAGGATGAAATTAAAGAGGAAAACATAAACATAAGTGTAACTCACAGCATATAGTTCTAAAGTAACCAGGTTCAGCCATTTTTAAAGGGAAAAACATTAAATACCAAGATCATCTAAAATTATGTTCTTCAATACTACTTTTAGAACAGACAAGGTTTATTTTTCTAGATGTTAAACAAAAATTCTTAACAGCATCTCAGGGTATCTTCTTGCCAGCTATTGAATTAATCTTGCTTTGGTTAAACTGTAACCTCAAATAATTACTCTTCAAAACTGTAAAATGTTAGACCCTGGAATTCAACAGCGAAATCTCCAATGACTTCAATGAAGTCAGGTTTTCACCTTCATTTTTACTTCATACTACATGCTGCATTTCTAGAGGCTTGTACTTCTGATAAGTCTACTGAGACCTAGTTTTTAAATATATTTCACTTGTATTAACCCAGTAGTTTAGAACAAGATTACTACATCTTGAAATGAAATTTTCCTTCCTGTTTTCTTTCCTTCTCCTAGTTTTTGTGATTGCATAGTTAGGGAATGCTTGAGCTATTCAGGACGTTTTGCTGCTAAACAGAGCGTATCAGCTCCTCTGACGTTAAAAAGGAATAAAAACTTTCTTCTTTATGTGGCAACTCTGGTTAATCCATTATGAATCTACTTAAAAAATTACTTGAATCCTGTTTTTCTGGAAAGTGATCAATCAGACTATGACAGATTTTAAAGCCAACATTTGCCTAGAGGCTGAAATAAAAGTAATAGGCAGAACACCTATGTCTACACAAAAAAATGCTTAAAGGTTGTTTTGTTTTGTCATCACAGTGATAATGTTTGAAAAAAGTTCAGAGGACATTAGGAATATCTTTTTTATAATGGAACGACCATAAGTGTGAAGATTAAAATAATGTAAAGTTTATGTCAAACAGCCAGTGTTATAATAATGAACATTAAAGCTGAAGCAAGCAAAAGTATGAATCCTCTGAACTTGGATCCTTTTTGAAGGATGGACATAAGAATTGCTATTTTGGTAAATCAGAGATTTATACTCCAACAGTAATCCACTCCTTAAAGCATGAAAAAACAAACCAAAAAGATTTCTACCAGCATGGGCTAGAACAAGCCTTTAGAAGACTTAAATCTCAGAAAGCAATAAGACATTTTCTATTGTGTTGTGGTGGACAATACCCACTAAGCTTGGTTCACACCTTTTACTTCTTATTCAAGCAAACATCCACTGAAAGCAAATAGAAAGCACATGTGGGAACATAACTCAGGTACTGACCTCAGACCTAACCTTTTGAAAAAATGATTCAGGATTCCAGACTCAGGGTAATGAAAAAAACCATTATTTGAATCTTAGTCCTTTCAGTATTTAAATATGATAATAGCATTTGAAGTACAATTTTAATATTTGATGGGTCTTTTTCACAGTGACATGATAATCTTCCATAATGCCAGAAAAAAATTAATGTGATTTCTTTTATTTGCCCTTAAGTAGGTTATTCAATAGCACAATAATAGTAGCACAGAAATATCATTATTTTAACATCAAAATTAATGGTGCTATCAACTAAAACATCTGTGGCCATAAAATATAGATAAGACTAGACGTAAATCCTCTGCCTTGAGTTATCAACTCTTCATGTTACCAAACCTACCTATAGAGGATGGGTATAGCACAGCAGGACTAGTGAAGTGTTAAGTTTATACTGGATAATCATCACCTTTCACAACAGGAATTAACAGACGTAAAGCACACAAGTACAAGAAGCTATAAGTAGCTATCAGTTGCAAGCCTACAAAAGGCTACAGCTTTTAGCAGATCAATTTGCTTTGACACATATGTGAGAGCAAGATTATTATACTAGTACAGTATCGGTCCCTTCAGTACAACTTCCTGTGTTTACAATGAAAACTTCAGTTTCAACTGTTCCATTTTTAGAGAAAGCTAGTGCTGAAAACTTAGATTAAGTTCAAGACTCACTGTTCATCGCAGTTAAGTGAAACTCAGTTTTAGAGTCAGAATTCCACAATTCTTGGTATTAGTATGTACATGAATCAAGCATAAGGATAAACTAAACAGCATCCTAAACACTGAATCAATTCTGCAAGTACAGCTGAATATGGGCTGAAGGTTAGGTATAAGATCAGGTACTCTCATACCTAACAATTACAAAACACCAATCAGAACCTGCATTTTAGCTGCAAATACTGTCAAGTGCACTTGTTAAACAAAACTAAAAGATTCTGCTATAACAAGAGAACGAGTGAAGACAAAAGAGATTTCACCAACACTGAAAGAGATACAATTACAGTAGAAGTACTAGCATTCATGAACTTAAATTCATCATACACAGATATTGCAGGATCAAAGCAGGGTGCAGAAATTCAGTACAAATACATATAAACAGTCAACTAGATAAGTCAGCTGAAATACTGCAGCTGAAGACATGCATTAGTTACTGATAGGCTGGAAAATACAAATATTGCTTAAATCTCTGTAATGAAAAAAATCACCTTTGATCACCCCAAGTTAATTGAGCACTGGCAGAAGATGCCAAACTCCTATTCCTGAATATACACATGCTCTATTTATCCACAGAAAGGAAATCCACCCTGGATAAGTTGATCCTAGCCAACTACCGCCCAGTATCAAATTTCCCATGAGCAAGTCCACAGAGAAGCTAATCGAAGGCCAAGGACATTCTAATCTGGTAGAAATTAACCTTTTAGACAGAGCATAGTCTGGAGTCAAGCCAGGACACACAACTGACACCACCTAGGAGACTGATGAATATTCTCCACCCATCAGTGGGCAAAGGACTGATATCCGTTCCCATCATCTTGGACCTCTGCTGTGAGAGTAGAGCTCTAAAATTACAGGTCCTTCCTGAAGAGGTACGCCCAGTAAGTAGTGACAGGAAACTACCTCCACCAATGGACTCCTCAAACTGTGTGGGCAGTCACAGAAGCCAAGAACTGTGGAAATTACAATTATCCTAAATATCCCATTGTTCACACAGCTTTTGTCTCATACCTCTACCCCACCCTACTCTTGCTTTATTTGGACTGTGAGTTCCTTGGCTACTGATGATCGACATCTCTTTGTTTACCCAGCATCTAGCACAAAGAAGGACTTTGGTGACAGTCCTTTGCATAACCTAAAAAACACTCTTAATAATAACACTATTTGCGAGGTTTCAAAACTATTTATCTCCCCTCAGTTTATTTTCCATATCTACATAGAACAACAAGCTGAAGCAGTGCTAAATCAAGTCCTAGCAATATGTAGACAGTGAAGAACTTTATCAGTAACCTCCCAGATATATAACTACTGCCACAACAAACCATCATGAGCATCAGCCAACTACACTGGAAGAAAGACAGAGAAAAAACATTCAGGAGCCTGTAGCTACTTTACCATTTCTATGCATATCAATGGTTAGTCGGTGAGTACTGGAATGGTACACATTTTTAAACTCATTCCTGTTTTGGCCAGAATCACCAGAATCATAAATCTTCTGTCAGCCTAGACAAGGTACAAGACTGCGTCATAATAACTAACATTGCCAAGGCCCTTTAACTCCTCACTAAACCAACAGCAAGACATGGGTATCTCAACATGGATATTTTGGAGACTCAGGAATCCTGACTGATGTAGAACATGGCATATTCTCTAGAATCACAGCTGCTACAGTAGATGCCACTTCATTTCAAATCATGTTCAGATTGCAGTTTTATAATTGAGGCATTTAATTGCCTTTCTTTACAAGAATGAACATCTATTACATATATAAGTATACATAAAAAAACCACAGTTACACAAATTTTGTTCTCACTCATAATGGTAATAATAACAATAACAATTATGATGATGTTTAGATACCATAGATACTAATTTGTAGTGCAAGGAGTCCATGAAGGGTAAGGAAAAAAGCACTAAAAGAGAACACAGGCAGTGAGAGGAACTTTATCAATTATATAGTAGAATAGTTTTTACTACTGTATTTTAAAATTTCATTTCAGTTTTGATCCACTAATTTACATGCATTTCTTTACTCTAAGTATTTAATACTTAGTTTAGAAAACAATCACACAGCTATTTCCATGAAAGATAATACCATGTATTTTTCAGCTGACTTTTGAATAAACCCGTGAATTTTTGAAACTCCTAATTACGTCTAGATTCGTAAAATTCCTTCGCCAGTTATTTTCAGGAAATGCATAAGCTCATTTCTAAACTAAATTTCTTTGGGACTGGATGACCATGAGGATACAACAATTAAAGTGAGGAATTAGTTTGCCATTTTCAAATACAAATCACGAAACTAAAGAACAGGTAACAGATATGCAATATCTGAGCTACACAATATGAACTTCAACTGACCAATTTGGAACAGTTGTTGATAAACACTAAAATTATGCTAAGTGTTTAGAGTTGTTAATACGATATACGATACTTATATATAAGTATCATATATTCAAATAACAATATTCACTAGCAATATTCAAAACCATTGGAGATAAAACCCCATAACATTTAAAACGGAGTTTATGTAGACCTTATATTGTTTGAATCTGAAATGTTAAGCAAATCACTTTGGTTTTAATTTCAATGTGTTTTATTTTCGTAAGATACTGGAAAGAAAAATGTACAAATACCGTAAACATTAACACTAGGACTTTTTTTGTGGCTAATTTTTTTGAACACTACATACATGTGTCTGTTATGAGATCACTCCAAAATACATCAGGTAGACTCAGACAAAATGTAAACTTTTTGGCTCTGCTAGAGAAAATATTTAAGTTGTTTGTTTGTTGTTTGTTTGTTTGTTTTGTGTTTTTTTGGGGTTTTGTGGGGGTTTTTTGGTTTTTTTTTTTGTTTGGTTGGGGTTTTTTTGGTTGTTTTTGTTGTTGTTGTTGTTGTTGTTGTTGTTGTTTTGGGTTTTTTTTAATAAAGGTGACTTCTACACATAAAGCATTTATATTGGAATTTATAACATCTGGAAACACCTCCTGAGAACAAAACTTGACAGGAGGAGCTGCAATGCTGTCAGGGCTGGATGAACTTGTATGGGAATTTGGGAATTACTGGAGAATTTATCTTAGAGATTACATACATATATGTAGTGATGCAGACATCATGAATATAGCAAGAGCTGCATGAATCCTGAGGGCTGGTAAAAAGGTAATCTTACATACGATAGTGTTTGTTTGTAGTGCTCTGGAATTACAAAGGAAGGAAAGGGCTTTAAATTGTCATACTGTTTAAATCAGCAATTTATGGATCTCTTCAATAGTTGCTAGAAGTAAATGCCCAGGACTTCCAGAAAATAAAATAATAATAATAATAATTTAAAAATTAATTAAAGAATCCTGCGGTTGCATCTAAAAAAGATTGCCTTAGAGCCGTTAGAGTCACAGAAAACATTTAGAGAGATATCTGTAATGATTATATCCATCAAGGTCCGTGTATAAATTCTGTCTTAGGCCACATACAATTTGTTATCAGCAGAGTGGTAAGTGGTAAAGCACCCTTTTTTTTGGGGTGCTGTGTAATGCTACATGTCAACAAGTGCACTGACAAATAAGAAGAAAAAAAGAGAAGAGATGTGATTGTGCTGTGACTATGATGTGACTAGGAGAAACAGTTTTAAATAGTAAGCTAGAGAAAAAAATTATGACAGAATTAATGTATTTACTTCTCAAGTATTGATGCAAAGAAATTTTATGTGATTACTGATCAGTTAGGGTACAGTCCTATTCCTGTGCCAAACACAAAAACCAACAAATAAATGTCCCTGAGAAACAAATGTGATGACAGTTAAGACAGTACTGCCTTCCTCCCACGGGGACACCATATCATGATCACCTCTGAAAGTGTACCTGAATGTATTCTGTGCATATGTGAATGTAAGTGAATGCAAATATAATGAGAAAATATTGTCAAGCATGTATAATGGCTGGTTACCACAGCAGATTCAAGCAATAAACAATTTTGGTCGATGAACTTAAAGCTGATGTAAAATGCAGAAGTAAAGAGTTAACCAATCTCTCCAGACATATTAAAAAAAAACTTAGTGATGAGGAAGAGTACATGTACCAAAAAGTGATAGTGAAACATGGTTCAAATAGCTGTCCAAAATTTAGAATTATCTTGGGAGCTTGATCGCAATCCAAAGAAGCCAAAAGGCCTAGTGAATTACTGTCTCTTGAGAACTCTTCTCCAGGTAGACAGTCCCAGGATGAAACACATCTGTTTATTTTGTTTCTTGGTAACAGACAATTCAGACAACGGCCTCTGACTACTCATCCTGTTTCCAGTCCTCACAATACCTAGTAAGCTATTGGGAGAAATTTTTTTCCCTCTCAAGAAAATCATACTTTAAAATGTCAGAGTGATTATTAAGAGATTCATGGACTCAGCTCAGCACTTTGTCTGCTCAAATGTCACCTTCTGTGGTGTTTGACAGTTCTCTTTTCCTGAAGGACACAGAAGGCGACAGTCTTGATCAGACAAGAGACACCCAAGTGCACTTGTTGACACATAAATACAGACACTAACAATTTTTAATTGTAAAGTTGGCAAAAAAATGGTTTTAACTCAAGCCTTTCAGTGTTTGTGATGTTACGTTTGGCTGAACAACATTAATTTGGATGATTATATTTGTTGTGTGTTGGGTGATTAAACATACTTCTGTCAAAAGAAAATCTTGTTAGTATTATATGGAAAGACTTCCTTCTTCCTGCTGAAACCCCATCTTCATTAACCCTTCATATAAGTAAGGAGGATTTTACACATGAAAATCTGGTCAAAGTGAAAATATTTTATTTCATACAATCTGAATACATTAAGCCATCATTCTGCCTAGGCCTCAGCTCTGATCTCATATCTGATAATTTGGAAAAAGCAGACAGCTACTAGCTTTTCTGAGATCATAACCGTCTTGTAAGATGTGCCCCCAAAAAATAACGTGGCTGAACTTACCTAAAAATGGAAGGTTTTCATTCAATACTCAGTTTATTTATACTGGATACAATCCAAGTTCACAAGAGTTAAAGGCATCAGTATTTTAATACACATATTTCAAAGGGGGAGCAAATCTACCACCACCAAAGATAAAACCCAAGAACAGTCAAAATATTTTTCATGCTTTAGTATGGCATGTAAGTCAAGAGGATGGAATGAATCTACTGATGATAGAGCTTTATCATATTATCCTGAAGTCAATGGGCAAAACTGATTAGAAGGATCAGAAGTAACAGTGAAGATGACAGCTCCGTTTCATGGCAGATTTTGAGGTTTCATTAAATTCTTTTATTCTGTACTATAATGAATGCAAAATCTTTTGTGCATTTTTGTCAAAACTATGTTGTGATCACAGCCTGACTAAAATTTTAGCTTTACTATTAAAAAAGAGAAAGAAAATATGTTTCTCTTTGTGTTGTGAGGAGGCTGTTGTAAAGCATTTTTTTTTGTGTTGAAAATGAAGTTGTAATGTCAAAAGATACAGATTCAAGCTCCCCTTCTGCCTTATTTAAACATAATTTTTAATCCCCAAAGCATTAATTAAGATAAAAAGGTTTGATTGACTGACAAAACAGAGACTCAAAGGGACTGGCTTTAGTGTTCCAATTAAAATGGGACCTATAACGTAGAGCAGACATAAAAGATTGTGTCTGTTTATGCCTGGAACTCTTCTAAAAGACATTAAATTATTATTCTGACAATAATTTACATTTGCATAGTCTATATAATTTCCACGTTCATTTGCATCCATAATAGGATTGCTGGGGAAACCATAACAGGAAAAAAAAAGATGTCTAGTTTGAGATTCACAAAGCTGCATCGTTTGTAACTTTACCTGGTAGGATCCATGTCTTCTGCTATGGATGGTCATATGTTCTAGTATAGAGTACAATTCTGACACAGTAATTCTCAACTACAGAATAAATTATTAAAAAAATAAAGCCTAAATTTGAACATAAAATCCTGTATAGAAGAGATACTTTTGTCAAAGCAATGCAGGTCTCCTCTCAACAACAAGGATGAATGGTCATAGCCTGCTCCATTAAAATGATTTATAATATATATAAAGTGTGCTGCATTCATAAAAATACTTTGTTAACATAAGGAAAAGACTTATGAAAAATGTGATCAAGGAAGAAGGACAAGGAAGAATAAGGGGAGACACATTAACAAAAAAACCTTTATATTTCTGTGTGAAAAACGCATATTAAACTCCAGGACTAAAGAAACTTGTAGAAAGAGGTCGAATTCTTCCTAAGTGGAATCTTTCAATTTCTCAGTTGTATCTTTGTGTATGTATGAGAGGCCAGACTGGAAAAAGAAACAGAATATGTTTTAATATAATAATTAGAATGATGGCCAAAAGGGAATTATTCCACTGAATTAACTAGATGGGTTTCCATGCCAAGCTATGATGCTTTTTTATTTCCATCCCTCAACACAAGCATCAAATAAAATGTTCGTTTTATTTCCCCCATAGCTATTCCAAATAAGCAGAAGTACAAAGTTATTCATTAAACATTTAAATAAAATATTAACACTGGAATTGCTATTAAATATGGTGACCATATGTATTAATTCTCAAAAAGCAAAACATAAAGCAAAATATAAATTTCCTTCTCTTATTGGAAAAATTTTGATTGCTGACATAAGCAACTATTGCTGTTAAGTTGTAAATTATAGTGACTATTTTTTAAATATGGAAAACTATGGATACAATAGATGACAGATGGAAGAAAACAGTCTGCAGATGGAGTTCAAAAATTGTGAAAGCTTGTTTCTTTGGGGAAGGGTTAGATTTGGTTTGTTTTTTTGTTTTTTTTTTACAGTTCCACAGGCATGTCATGTGAGATTTTTGGGAAGGATACTAAATTCTTGTCACAGAATTTATCAAAGAGAAAGAAACAATTTTTTGACTCATTCCAGAGTGCTAGTAACTACTGCTTTAGGCAACTGAAAGTCTTTGCTAGACAGTGTCCTTTTTCTAACATGAGGGAATGAAGTGTTCTGTCATTTGAGGATTCAATCTTTATTATAGGCCAGGAGGTTGTGCCAATAAGAATGTTATTTTTTAAAAATAGTTCTTTTGCAGAGATTCCTACACAAATCACTTTTTCTTATTTCCTACTTTTCCTTCATTGTTGACACTTTTCACAGAAGCCAATCTTTTATTTTGCAAGAGAGCAGAGTTCTTGGAAAGACCATGCAGCTCTTTCACTAGGAAATTTGTTTTCAGGCTGACTAGAGACATAAAACAGATATAAGGAATTAAGTATTCATCCAACTACCCTGGCCCTTCTCTTCCTTTAGACAGCATTAAGTTTTCTGGGTTCACCACTTGCCATTCAGTGCACATCTAAGGCTTCAGCTCCAACACTGAAGCCTATGCTAGCTGTAGCTGGATTTTCAATCATTCAGTATGATAAAGTGAATAATAACAAGAAAAAAAATACAACCCAGAATGATGGAATATGTATTAAAGTAGTTCATGGCCTCCACCAAATACCCCATTTACAATGAGTTTTAAGGAAAACTTGAATTTCGGTCTCAGCACCCTGAAATAAAAATAGCTTCTTTTTTTTTGCCTTCTGGTAGCCAAATGAGAATTTTAAAAATCCTACATAAAAAACCACATTTTAAGATTACTATTGTTCATGCTGATTTGTTCATGGCAGCTTTAAAAAAATAAATTGTCTCATCTATCATGGCAGAAATATACAGACTGTTCAATAACATGGCTCTAAAATTTTTGTCTTGGGGCTTGGGGAACTTTTCCTTGCTTATCTTTTAAATATCTGTTTCTACACAGGCCCCATAACGTTAGATTTTAATTCAGTTAAAGAAGTCAATATATCACATTAAAAAATAGATCATATTTCATTTTGTGATGTGAGAAATTCATGAGGCTGAAAAAGGCCACTGAAGGACTGGACACATCTATTTTAAAGACTCCATTTGCTTCCATATTAAAAATCATCTTTCTTTTGCCAAGTAAAGACAGAAATATTCTGTTTACATGACAATCTTATAATGAGGATTTTTAAAAGATAAGTTAAAATTTAAAATCACTGAGAGCAAATGAAGATTTTTAATTATTTTTATAAACTCCATGCCAAGTTAATAAACATTATTTACTTGATTTATCTGTCAAGAGGAGAAACAAGAAAGCTGATGTCAAAAAATCCAAACCTTGTTCATATCTATATCGGGCTACTTTAAAGACAGGCTATCTCTTTAAAGGCTTTTCCTTTTTATATCGGGCTAAATGAAAAGACTTTTCCACTAGGTGAGGAACTGCACAAAGCTGACACATAGTTTTTTGAAAAAAATAGATGAAAACCATTCCCAGATTCAAAGAAAACTCTTGTTTTTCCCGTTAGGCTAAGCTCTTATGCCCTGCTCTATTGTTGCATTGCATTGGCAGTATTTTTTGTTCTGATGCAACAGTCTAATTCAGATGTAGATCCTTTTCCCTCTCATATATATACAGATACGTACATAAACATACAAGCAAACACGTACAAGGTGCTCAGAATATTTGGCCTCTTACCAAAACCCTTCTCTCTAGGATTCCTAGAATTTTATACCTTTGACATTCCAGAAAGTACTTCCAATATAATTACTTAAAAATTAGATTTGCGTAAGTTAATTATGGAAAAAGGGATGTGGTCTTTTTGAGGTAATGCATAATTTTCAATCCACATATTACTTCAGGCAAAATATGCTGTTCCCTGATGTGTTGACAAGATTGCTCAGAATGCGATACCATCTGACACTGTAAATCTGCATTTCAAATATATATTGGTCTGTTCACACTGGCCACTTATTTAACAACCAAAAATGCAAACAGCTTCTATGGAGGCAACAACTACATTTCTGGGTTTTTCCACATTATTGGAATTGAAAGATAGACTATTTTTATGTGGGATTCTTTGCAGCTCAATACACAGAAGACTTGAAATTATTGCTACTGTGAGACCGTTAACTATGAAAAAAACATTGGAACGTGACCAAAATCTTTGTTAGCAGTTAGGAATAGCCAACAGCATGGAAAACCAGTGTTCCATATACAGCTTATGATAAACAGTCAATGCCAATGTTGTTCATTGTACCCACTTCCATCAGTAAGAACTTCCTACGGTGATCTATCATTTCTCTGCCTGTGAGTTATAATCTTTTAGCCATCCCAGATTTTCTTTTCCTAAACAAGCTGATTTATGTATTTTATAAAAGATCATCATGACATAACTGCTTTAAGTACTATATGATATGGATTAAGTATTTTAATGAATATCCCATGAACCTCCACCAACATATTGACTCTCTTCACTGAAAGAATATATTAAATCAGTTTAAAATATAATTTCTTTGTTCTATCCACAGTGCACAATGTAAATAATGCATCAGTGATTGCATATGACCCATCACTTTTTCTTGAGTGTGAAAATGATGCTGATAAATTTTTCCCTGCCAAATCTCTTCCTGAAATAGGTCAGTTTGCCCCCAGTTAACCTTTAGCAGATAACAGTTTTACACATCTAAACGACAAAATATGCAAGTATACTTCATATATCTATAGTGAGGCCATGCATTTGTTCTGTACATGTAGAAAGTCCTGACTGTGCTTAAGAGCTATAATAAAGTCACAGAGATGCTGTAAGAAGAGATAGCTGCTTTGTCAGTTCTAAAAATACCTAAAACTTGGTCTTGAAATACACTTTCCCACCACATTTAATGCTGCTGATGACCAGTGGAGTCTTGGATCAGAATCACTATCGCCCACTGTAACAAAAACCAAACCCATTACCAGCACACAGAAGAGGACAAACAAAAGTTGAAAGGGAAAAGTCTTTTTCCCAATTTTAAAGTGTTAGAAATTTTAAGTGATACAATTTTATAATGGCTGTGATTATTTCAGCAACAGTGGACTTCTTTCCTTCATTTTGAGTACATGTACTAACCCCCTATTTAAATTCAGATCTATTTCTGATCAATAATAATAATAATAAACCTGCATTACTAACAGGTGGTTTAAATCTTTAGGTCAATCATAACAAAGTAACAACTTTTTCCAAGGATGTGAAATATCCCCATATCCAAAATTTACTCTTGCATTCCCTTTGAACAAGAGGGTGTTGCTGAATCTTTCATATATCTTTTGTTCTTGGGGCATGGACAGCAGATGCACATTCTCCATTATCTCCACACTGAATGAGCGTTACAAAGATAACTGAGGAGCAAGATATACCAAACAGCTGATGAACTAGCACATAAACTGACAAGTATTCTTTTTCATTTCAGTTGGTGGAAAATTGACTGTAAACATAGTAAGGGTTTGTATTTTCCTCACTACCTGAGCAGTGCCAGACAACAGAATTGCGAAACGCCAACACAGCCCTTCTGCATAGTCAGGTTTTCTAGACAAAAATTGTTCCAAGTCAGAAATAAGGCTGTTCAGAACCTCATCCATAACACAGTTCTTGTTCTAGTCCCTGAAAAGATACAAATTTGTTTGCATATTTGAGGTAAATTCAATTTAATTTTTTAATGCTGCTAACTAGTAAGTGAGTGAGTATGTAAACCAAAATTTATTATTTTCTACATTAATTGTTCACATTTGTTATTTTTACCTGAAGGCTGTTTCACAAGAAATACAAACTTTATGTTCAGGTAAAAGCCTACATTTTGGATAAATTATTTTACCAGCACAGAAGAGGGAGAACAGGTTCTATATTCATACTCAAATTTTAATTGGAAGCAAATCTTGAAATATGGTAAAAGTTTATACAGTGCATGTGAGTACACCATGCACGTATGCACACAAGTGGCACAACTGCCACCCAATTTGCTCTGTTTTATATCATGGCAATCTGCAGAAGTGATATGGCACAGCAAAGAGGGGTTCAGTGGGGAATCCAGGAAAGAACTTGCTGTGTTCAGTAGCACTGGCATTCACTCATACCAGATTCTTCTTTCTCAGATTACAGGAACTAAGTCCAAGTTAGCCATAAAATTTCAATGCAAGTACAATGCTATGTCACCAACAACTTGTCCTACTCTAACAACTATCACAAATAGTTCCTCCCATAATTCCTACAGGCAATGGTCTTACAGATAAACACCATTTCCCAAGTGGCTCCAATTTGCCTGTGAATGACAACACGGTCTTGGTGAAGAAGTGTACCATAGAGAAATCAGAATTCTCTCCTAACTTCATACAACATTTATGAATATCTGACAACTTGCTTTTGCTCTGACACTCCTTCCTGTACCACACCCTACTAATTTTTCCTCTTAGCATTTGCCCTTTAAGGATACCTGTGGATGTTTTAAAGCCTTTGAGAGAGTGTGCACACATGAACTTTCAGTACTTTCTGTAACATGTGGTCTGCACATGGAGAAATCTGTGATTTAAAACTACCTAAAGATTATCAGACAGGCCTCTAAGCAGCACACAGTGATGAATGTGCCAAGGGACAATTATTAGAAAAGAGAAGGATGCTACCAGCACTCAGCATCATGCATCATTTATCACTAAAATCAGCTTTTGTTTGTTTGTTTGGAAGACTCACATTCTTTCATGATTTTAAGCAAAACAAACAGATAAAAAAAGATTATTTCTATTTTCTCATCATTTGATCAAGCCAAAGAAATGTAGACATTTTTCGTAAATAACTAGGAATGCTTCTATTGTAAAGAGCCTCATTTTACGAAGACCCTCTCTTAGAAGAGTATTTTCAACAAATACAGGGTTTATGACCCAGCACTTATAACAAATAAAATTGATTCTGGAAGATCTCTCATGATCTCTGGCACAGTGTGAGCTGGCACTCTTTTCTTGACTATGAACGAACAACCTGAACTCTGAAATCATACAGGTATTTGGCATGCAACTAGGGGCTGAGAACTGCAGGTTGGATTCAAGACCACTTGTATTAGACAGCATCTACAGGATTTGAAAGCAATTATCCATTCACACACCTTTATCATCTGAAAAAAGACCCAAGATATCTCATGATTTATACAGCTGGGTAGTGCTTTCAGTGAGTAATGCATTAGTTTTCAGCCCACCTAAAACGATTTCAGGTTGAAATCAGCAATATTCGACTGGAAAAATCCCACAAAGCCCAACACACATCACTTAGACAGATTCCAGAGGGATGCTTTTAAATTACATTTCCATTTTGAAATTCACCTTTAAAGAGAATGAAAGAATTTCAGAAGTATTTTAAAACTCAAAAAAACCCAGAATTGGAGTGACAGCATTAAACCTATCTGGCTGCAGTAAACCATTTCATAGCACCATAGAAAAAGGGATTGTATCATTGTTTTCACTGAAAAAAAAAATGAAAAAGTCAGGCCCAGCGAACAATCATCTCACTCCAGGAAGTAATCCTCATTTGCCTTCACTAGGACCTTATTAATTCCCAAATCCAACTGCTTCTCTCCTCTTTTTGAAATGCATAAAGGACCAACTCTGCCCCCTACTTCTTACCACATTTATTCCTCTGCTCACTCTTTTTCTTCATCCTAGGCCTCTTCTCCATCTGTCCATTTGCAGTAGCTGGATGTCATTCTCTTTCTGTGGCTGCTCTATCAATCTGGTATCAACCTACTCTATCAATCAGGATCCTGAATCCCAGAGTCACATCCTCCCCCTAAATCTTCCCTTCCTTTTTCTCTTTATTTCATTACTCTTCTGTGCAATGATGATGGTACATGAAAAATTATATTGTTCCGTAACTGCACATTTGGAGATAAAGCATTCTATTTAAACTCAGGACTGAATTCACAAACACCATTTGCAAACTTGTTATGTTTCTTTTAGGGCACTGTTCTATGAGGGTAGCAATAGCTTGTCAGTTAAAACCAGGAACCACAGCTTACAAAAAATCATGCATTTCAAAAATTCTTTAACCTATATACCAAACTCACTGCCAGCATTGGTTTTTTTCTCATAGTACGAGAGCTGTAAAAAGTTTTAGAGAAATAAATACAGAAGGGTGCTTCAAATTTCAAAAACAAGCTCTCAAAAAAACACATGAATTTATATACACAAAGATTAAACGAGATTAAGCAGGACCTACATTTTAAAAGCTTTCCTGTAGGTGTATGGCTTCCCGTTTTCTTTTCTTTTTCCTTTCTGAGGAGCAAGTTTGCAATTACCTGACAAAGAACAAAATAGCAACAGTGTCTGGAAAGAATGCATATTTAGAGAGTGAGTACTTAAGAAAAAAGCTTTCATCACATGATATATTCCATGGAAACATAGTTTACCTTGTACTGTAAGCTACTTCACTGCAACTGTGTTGCAAAACTGTGTTGAAAAAAGAGTCCTGTCTTGACACTCAGTTTTCAACAAAAATAGACCATGACTTTTCTCACCAAGCAAGTCTCCCCTCAAAAACAACCTCCTTCCCTTCCCCCCAAAATACACAATCTCTGAATGACATGGTAAAACTAATAAAAAAATATTGAAACTACTTTTTAAATTTTCCTTGAGTTAAAGCAAAGCTTACAACAGTTCATTTTCCAGTCACACCACATAATGAAAGAACTTACTTGACAAGTTGGATGAACATTAACATGTATTTGGGAACCCTTTACTCCCAGGAATAATGATGTAAGAGAATAAGTAACAATCACTATGGTATGAAAGTGTGAAATATCAGTTTCCAATAACAGTTCCTTGATGCAGAAGATCAATTAGACAAAGTTCCCATCAGTGTAAGTATCAACATTTTCTGTTACAGAGGCATTGTTGACATAGCTCAAATTGTCTTTCCACTTAACGTGGATACATGAGACTGAACTCTCAATTTCACTGCAGTTGCTAAGTATTAGCTCATTCTCCTTCTAAAGCCATTTGACTGCAAGAAGAGTTTCAATGCCAATTCCGTTGTTTTTGTGAATGCTATCAGACCAGACACTCTCCTGTGCAGAGCTTTACTCGGAGAAGGCAGGCTGGGGAGCACTATCAGGAAGCCATTTATAGCTCCCTAATTCTGTGAGCACCTGGTTGATACCTAGCAGAACAGAGCTGCAGCACACCCTGACACTCTCCCCTTTCTTGCCTTCAGTATGTGATGAAGGGGTGGTGGGAAAACTGGGCACAATGGCAAACAGCTTCATGCACCAGGAGGATTCTGAGGGGTCAGGTACAAGCAGGTTACAGGTCCTCTCATTTGCACACATGCAGCAGAGGTGGCTAGGGTGGTATTAAGGAAATCAGTGCACCTGAATGGGTGCATCTGAAGAAAGATGATCAAAAGCAACAAGAGGATAAAGCTTCTTGAGAACAGGGTTTTTTTGATGTTGCTGTTACAGATAGCAAACAGGAAGTGATTAATACTTGCACATTGCCATGGTACTATTACAAACATGAAGCTTCCAGCTTTTTCCCCTTGCACTTTTTTCCACCTTGCATTCAAAAATAGGGTATTTACACCATATTAGTAGCCATCTGTCTTACAGATTCTCCTTTCTTCTCTGCTTATAGCATTGTAACATACAGTGTACCTTTTCCCTAATGCCATAAACACACCTTCAGATTGTTCTTGGGGAAAAAAAAATCACCAAAAAATAAACCTCAAAAAAACCCAAGCAAACAAAAAAGCACCACAATGTCCTTCCTCCAAAAAATACAACAATTCCATAGCAGGTGGAGCCAAACCCCCCTAAATTATCTCAGTTTTTTTTATTCACTCTACACTATTCCCCAAACACAAGCGTCAAATTGCAGGTGCATTCAAAATACTTCTGTTATGACAAGAGCTGCGTATCTTCATGACCAGTGCTTCTCATAATGATGTGTGAAATAAATGCTAACTGAAATAAAATGGAAAAAAGCCAAAAAAGTCCCAAATGGAAGTCATATATAGAAGAGGAACTAAACCATGTGAGAGCAAAAGGTCATGTGGCTGATGGTCAAAAGGGATGCACCATTTCCCTTTATTTCTTAAACTTCTAGGGCTCCAGCAATAATGTTTGCATAGTAGCAGGATTTGAGTTCACAATACTGATGGCACACTGCTGGTATCACAACCATCTGAGCTGACTCACCAAGTGAAGAAGAGAACACAACAAGCAGGAATAAAGGCTAAGGAGCAGAAACTGTCAGATTCTTAAAATAGTGCAGCTAGCAAAGTTTATATCCACAAATTATAAAAAAAAGGCATAATTTTATTCAAGAATTTAGAATACCAAGGCTTCTTAGAAGAAAACCTCACTCTGTTCTTTTCTACCTTTATGTCTGTATCCCAGCCTTTGGACTTCAAAACTATAATCTTCCCCATAAACCCATTCTTAAAGCTATCAATCTCAGTCATAGCCAGAATACTTGTGTCCACTACCCTTATGGAAATGTTCTACAACACTCTCTAACTTTCAGCCTAATTATACTCATGAAGAGTTTTACTATGCCTTCATTTGCAAAAATGTATTTTCCAGTCAAAAATTTTCCCCTTTAATTTATTTACTGGGAGTAAAATTAATCCCTATCATTTCTGTTAACTTAAACAAGAAGTGCTCTTTATAAAAAGTATATGTTGCTAGGAAAATGAACGTCTGAATGCAGCATAAACTGGAAAATCTTAAGGAATTAACTGTTACAGAAAGGAGAGCAGATGACAGCACACAGGTACAAGCTCATTTGTGAGTTTGAAACAGATGTTCTGGTTTCTAATCCATGCTGAAACAGTGCTACTGTATTGTACTTTCATTGTTTGTTACTTGCTTTAGTGAGAGAAGAGCAGGTAAAAGCATCCCTACTTATTTGACACTCACAAGCTCTGGCAAAACAGACATGAAAGCGTTTAATGATATAAGGTCCCAGTGCATCCCCTTGGATACTCATAACATTCTAGCTAAGCCAATACAGAATTTGGAAAAGGACTTCTCAAATATTGCACTTTTATTCAGCCTCTTAAGAAATTTTTGTCTAGGGCACTAAGTAGTACTTAGTAATTTTAATCTACAGTAGGTGGAGAAGTGCTGTGCCAGTATGACCATGAGGACAAGGACACTAGGCATTAGGGAAAAGGTACATTGTAGGTTACAATGCTATAAGCAGAGAAGAAGGGAAAATCTGTAAGACTACAGGCTGCTAACATGGTGCAAATACCCTATTTTTAAATGCATGGGGAAAAAGGTGTTCCATATATAGTCTTCAAGCTAGAATATCCTAATCACCAAGATTATGATCAGAAATCATCTGCATAGTGTGTGCCATTCTCCTTTTAAAAACATACTTTAACAGGACATTTTGTATAAAATTATAAATAAAATAAATAAAATTTTGTAAATTTTCACCAGCTATGTAAAAAGAAACTAATACAAATAATTGAACATAGCCTTCTGACTGTAGCTAGATGCATTTTATTTTAGGATTTGACACACATTCACAGTGAATTTATGAAAAAGGCAACTTCACTGAGTAAACTCTTCCCTCAGTACTCTTCTTCAACCTTCCTGATTTGTATACAGATCAAATCTCCTCCACGGACTTCAAGAGCTAAGGAAATAAGTCTTACTTTAAATTCATGGTATTGGGAAGAATCTTCCTCTGTGCTGAGTAAAGGGAGATCTAACCCACCCAAACTTAGTCAGATGGAAAGTGAGCACCTAGATTTACAGATGGAAAATCTCACCTAGAAATGAGGGATGAACTGCCATCCAGAGGTGTCCCCACCCCTTCTGTCTTCGCTGAAAAGGGGAGCTCTACAAACTGCTGAGACCATAGGCCTAACTGATAGCTGAAATTAGGCAAGAGGACCTCCCACAACTCATGATATTTATAGAGATGCCTTGCTTAGGGATTTTTCTGCAGTTATTTCTATAGTATTAGATTTGTGCCTTTACTCACATCCTACATCTCAAAGTATTCTATTCACTCTATGCTACAACGGACTGACAAGAACACCTGTGAAAAATGTTAAAACCCCCGATTATGGACAAATGGTACACAGTAACAGCCTTATCACTCATCTCCTTTGATTCCTTAACCTGTAAGCTCATTGTCATGGGTTAACAAAGTTTAAATTTTGTTGAGAAGAACAGTCCAATCAGAAACCAGTTTTTTGATTGACAATTGGTTTAACCATTAGAAAGTAAGTTACGACTTTTGCGTAATGACTCAAAAGGCCGGGTGCGGGGAGGGGCTCCCTCTTTGTTCTCCAGACGACGACTGGGGCTGGGCCTCGCTGCGGCCAGGCCAGGCCGGGCCGGGCCGGGCCGGGCCAAGCCGGGCCGGGCTTCGCTGCGGCCAGGCGGCTGGGCCGGGCCGGGCCAGGGCTCCGGGGGGCTGCTGCCCCGCGGAGGGGCGGCCCAGCCTGAGTTCTCGAGAATGCTGCTTGGGAGAGAGGCGGCTCAGCTATGTCCAGGCTCGAGGACAGCGGCAGCATGGAGAGGAGAGAGGAGCTCAGATGGAGTGCTTCCTCGCCCTTCCCCCTTTCGGGCCGAGGAGACCAGCACGTGGCATTTAGATTATCTCAGTTCCCGCCGCCGCAAGACCACATGAGCAGCCCGGCAGCCTGAGAAGTTTAACTCTTTCCTGCCAGCAAATGGAGCCTTCTGAACACCACCTTTTCTCCGAAGGAAGAACGAATATACTGAATGAACCATAGAAAGACACAGCATGGAGCTAAAGTCAGTAAAGAGAGAGTGAAAAGGACTTTTAAGGCAGAGGAAGAGGAGTGGCAAAATTCTAGCTGGACTTTTTCTGGTAATATAGAGACTGAACTGAACTATTCTTTTAAACTATGAAAAATATGCATTCTGGGGAGGTGATTATTTTATGTGTAGATTTCTTTTAAGCAAAGGTATTGTGTGATAGACTGAGTAAAATTGATTTAGTGAAGAAAAAACCCTTTGCCTTGGAGGGAGACACCTTTAAAAAGACACCCCAATTTGCATTTTATTGTGTGCAAGACCCATGTTTTCAGTATTGAAATTGTGGACTAGGTAAGAATAAGTTCTCTTAAAGTCCTTGTAGACAAAGTTTCTATTAAAACCAGAAAAGACTCCCGTCCTGAAAAATTAATGAAAGATTATCTTAAAAATGGTAAAACTGGCTAAAGTTGCAGGTCATGTCTTTTTATGTTGAGTGAAGAAAGAAAAAAACTTAGAAAGAGAAAGAAGGATGTTTTAGAAGTTTCATTTGTTGTTGTTGGTTTTTTTTTTTTCTATTTTATCTCTTTAGTGTGTGTTAATAAACTATCTTTATAATTTAAAGATAAGCCTGTTTTGCTCTTTGTATTCTCCCAGTCACATAAATATAGTAAGTGATGAAACCATCACACTCATCCTGAAGCACAAATTACAAAGTTCACTAACTTGCTAACTGTAAAGCAACTACACTCAATTTACAAGTCAAACATTGGACACATACCAGGACTGGTGAGGGGGATTACAAACTTTTATTCTTGAGAAACTGCCTTGTGATCTTTTTATGAAGACTTAATGCCAAGACTATGAAGTTAACACTACCAAGCAAAATGTTCTAAGTAATCTCATCTGCAAGAGTCATTTAATAACACCTTTCCACTGAATCAGCCCAGAATCTTGTTCCTTTTCCTCATGGAAATCTTCCATACAGTAATATTGCTGACTCAGCTTCCTTGTTAATTTAAGGAATAGCTCAAATCTATAGAGACACAATTTCTTAACTCTGTTTTGCAAGATCTTCCACAGATTTCCTTACAAATTAAAGTTTCTTGGTATGCTGGGGTTAAGGTGCAGTGGGAAGGGTCTGGGCAAATGGGGAAGGGAGATGATATTTTAAAATGCTTTATAAAACACCAGACGTTGCAGAACCAACAGAGTGGAACAATGTATTTCCAATTATCTAAAAGAAGAGAGTTGTTTGTCCGCATTTTTTAAAAACTCATGGGATACTTTTAAGTCACTTAGTTGTGGTCTTTCTGTGTGTGAAGATCACAGCAAATGCCCTTATAGATTTGATATTTAAATGACATGCACGACAAGGGAACAGCTTGATGTGGTTCAGCATTTGCTCTTGTTACACTCTGTACTATGCTGTACACATTCCAGTTGTGTGAATAATATGAAAACTATGCAAAAGCATTTTGCCCTTCTTCACATATCTTTCTTGTGCATGTTTGAGTTCTGTAAAGTTGCCATTGGTGTATTGTATGGCAGTGCTGGACATGTACTAGTGTATAGTTCCAATAACAGATGCTGGCAGCTGACAATAATGTCCTACTTACTAACTTGCACTTACAGATTCAGTTTCAAAAAACTTTTTAGCTGGAAGCCTAAGAGCCATGTAGATTTCCTATTCTACAGCTGAGAGCAGGATAGTATCTACAAATTTTTAATCAATGGGAGATCTAAATATTTTAGCACTTAAGCATGTCTTCCCTCTCGTCACTAGAGAAAAGACCATATACACTTAAAATCAATCTGTTCTCGCATGTTTAAAGAGCCATTGCAGATATTTAATTTAATCTGACAGATATTTTTGTTTGGAAACAATTCTGTTTACACATTACATCACTTCAATATTGCTCTAGAAATGTTTTGTGGAGTCAAGGAGACAGAGTCGGAAATCCTGAGCTGTGTTCACTCAGCCATTAACCAACCGTGCTCTTTTAGACAAGCCATATAATCTCTCTGTGCCTTGGATTTTCCATCTGTAAAAGGTACCAGTTATAAATACTCACATGACAGAGGCGTTGTGAATGCCAAAAATATAGCACAACTCTGAAAAGTGACTGTGCAAAAAGGCATCTTCTGACTCAATGAACTTCTCCCTTGGTGAAAACCACATGTGAATTCACATGGCCTATACTCTATACAAGCCCCATTTTCAGCATTAATGGGAACATCGCTATACAGCAGGCTTGAGTAGATTAAGGGATTTCCTTCCCCAGAGGAAACATAGCCTCATGTCCTGAGGCAAAAAATTATGGTTTTATTTTTTTTTTTCACCCAATGCAGAACATAGCTGAGATTGATACAGTTGCAGATTCCTTTCCATCTTCTATTCCATTGATACGATTATTTACTGTTCTTTACATAATGTGAGGAAACAGTGACGAAACATTATTGCAAGTGTTAAAGGCAAAGAATCTGAAGGCAGAGGGATAAAACAAGCCTTGAAGCAAATTGGACTGCACATGTGTAAATAACTCGGTCAACAATTTATTTACACCTGGTCAACAGGATCTCTGTAACTAGTGATGATGTGTACATTGGGAAGAACATGGACAGCTCTCATGGCAAAGGCTCAGTTTGCAAGTAAAGCTTAATTTCAGTTGCAAGCAACAATGATTTGATCATGAGTTACTAAGGACAACTAAGATGGAAGGTTTCAACACTATTTCTGCAGCAGCTTTTCAAAAATCTTTAATGTATTAATACTTGAGAAGTACTGTAAAATCCTGAGATGAAAGACAATGCAGAAAGTATTACAATGCCTCTCTTTGAGGTGTTGGTTTTGGTTTTGTTGTTTTTGTTTGTGTTTTTGTTTTTGTTTTTGTTTTTGTTTTTTTGGTTTTTTGTCATTTACAGGAAAACAAATCTTTGCTTCTTAAGAATTCATCTGCTCCTTATATTCTCATTGTTTGTGTTTATGACATAATCATTTCCACAGCAACTAATTAGGAGAAATCAAGAATTATGGCCTGAGAAGAGGCCTGTAAGGAGAAAATGAAATCATACACATGTTACATAGAAGATTCCATTAAAAATCTGGCTAAAAAAGTGAAATGAAGAAGACACAAGCTAATTTGTTTAAACTGAGGAGCAAATGTTCACCTAAGACAAGGCTGTGGGCTTTATTCAATGACCCTTTTTTTTTCCTTTTTTTGCACATGTAGTGCATGTTAAGAACTAGGAATGGCTGGACCCAGTCAAATCAAAAGTCCCTGCAGTTCAGTGGACGACGGAAGAATGTCTGGTTGTACAGAGGGCAAATATGTGGAGACATTTTTCCAGCATATTCTCATGCCAAATTTCAGCCTGCAATTTCCATCTGGAGCTTCTTCAATGCAAGTGAATCAATTCCACTTCATGTGAGACCCCCATACAAAAGCATGCTAAAGTATTCCTTTGCTGCCACTCCTGGTGGCTTGGGATAAAGTGAGAGGAAGAGGTCCATTAATGTTCTCTATTAGAGAACATTAGGGACCCCTTTTAAGGTCTTTTAATATTCTTTGGCATGCTCTGTTAAGCTATTATTATAGAGAACTGTTAAACATCAAAATTATGGATGTCTGAGTAGTATTTAATTTAAAGCTATTTTTCCTGTGGTTGGAATGCAGGCTGAAAGGAGCACTGGAGCAACTACCATCAATATCAGTTCAGCTGCATCTAAAGATGTTTGTCACAGAAATTTTGGCCATCCAGTGGCCCACCTACCCTTTTAGGAAAAGCTTAGGGAGGGATAATGACATGTATCAGTAAGGTAAAATTAGGAGTGAGAAAATTCTGCTTTGCCACATTCTCTTAAAACCATTTTGGCTCCCTTCATAACAAACTAGTATTTTTCTCCAGAGCTGCTGAGCAGCTCTCCTTGTCACAGCCTCCAAGTCACAAAACATCACATCCTATACTGTTTTGTGTTTTAAACAAGCTTCAAGATGCTCAGAGACAAGACAATTGTTAAGATCTATCAAATAAAAGTTCTTTCTCAAAGAAGAAACATGAATAACCAACAAGGAGGGCAATTAAGCAGGTAATAAACCACCTCCTAAGGAAAATCTGTTTGCAATATATCCTATTCTTCCTTTCCCTTGTACTGTCCTTAGAGACAAGAGCCATTGGGAGCGAAATGTAGAGGGCAGGAATACCAATTGACCTCAGTGTTACGGGAATTCAATGAAAGGATATAAAAAAACGGAGAGAGTCTCCTTGCCTACATTTATTACGTAGTGCTTGGTCCTTCAAATATGATGAACACCATTGAGAGAGATAAAACTTCATTGTACAGGCTCCATTTTTGAGGTTAAAGGGAGGTTTTATTAAATTAATTCAAAGTTTCGCTTACTCACTATAAACATTTCAAGGATACACTGTGTCAAACAGCTTCTCATGTTAAACACAATATATGACATTGATGTTTTCCATAGTTTATCACTGATAGAACTGGAAGTGTAATAGCAGTGAGTTTTAACTTTCTGGGTAGACAAAGTCATTTTGATAATGGTGGCCACCAGAGACAGGAAGAAGTCTAAATATTCTTGATCTTTGGGGTTAGTGGGAATTCAGATGAATGTGAGGGACCACACATGTTCTCTTGGGAGAAGGGTGCTGGCAGCCTTCTGTAAAACACAGCCCTTCTTTGGCTCAGGCACAAAGGAACAGAAGAATCAGCTCTAAGAAAGTCACACTTCTGGACAGATGCAAGTCATTGCAACTGTGCATACCATATGTGGGGAATGGTAAAGAAGGGACTGAACACAAAAATCAAAAGAAGGAAAGTGACAGAGCCCTGGAAAGTGGGTTCCTCCTGAAGCAGCAAGCCTTTAAATACCATTTACCAGGCCAAGTCAGCTCAGGAAACTCTCACTGCTGCCAGCTGAACTCTCTGGCAGATGAAACAAAGAAACAAAAATTAACAAAAGGGCATTAACAATAAAAGACAGGATTTAGTGTAGAATCTACTGAAATTAAGCCTTTTCTATGTCAGCCTGCTCTTGTTAACCTAACTTGAACTCCCCACATGACTGCTTGGGTCAGGAAACAGAGCAATTACAAGCAAAGAACCACTGCTGCACTAGGCAAGCAGGAAGCCCAGTTCTGAAAAGTGTTTAACATTCATGTGCAGCTCTAGCGCTGTGAAAGTTGTCTGCTGAACAATTTATAGGTCGAGTGGTTTATTCTGCTACCAAAACAGAGTTATAGATAAGAAATTCCTGCTATAATGTGCCAAATCCTCAAGCATACCCAAAAGCCCATCTGGGATACAGCAAGACTTTGCCAACCTGCATCTACTGATATCAGTCAGGATCATGAAGAAAAAAAGCTCATCCTAGCAAAAATAGGTAGAGCTAATCCATGAAATAAAATTCTACCTTTTTACTGGAGAAAAACAGTATGACCTATACATACCAATAGCGAGAGATAGTAATTAGTAAAGAGATAAAAAAATGATCCTGAATGTGAGTTCCACAATTGTTTAGGTACTACATCATAAACAAGGTTTACATTTCATTTGTCCATGATGTACTGGCAGGATGCAATCCTTCTCTAAGTGAAATTAATATTATCTTTGTCACCAATTACTAAGGGAATATACATTTGGTTTAATGCACTTTCACCTAGAAGCTAGTTACCATATCTTGCATCATAGGTTACCTCAAAGTTTTCGGTTCTTCCAAAACCAAAAAATGTTGAAGCATATTGAAGAAATGAAAATATCAGTTTGGAAAGGATTGATAACAATTGACTGAAAGGTTAATAACAGTTTAAAAGCAGCTGAACTCTTCAAAATTTTCAACACAATGTCCTAGCAAAACAAAATATCATAAACATGCCTTGAAAAAAAGAAACTTCTAACATCAAAGAGTACTAGGCATTTACCCTCAGAGCAGTGCATTACAGGTGACCTCTATAGATTGAAAATAGGATTACATCAATAAACCTTTCACTTTTAAGTAGTGGATTGTGTGAGATGAAAGAGTGGTCTCCCTAACATTTTGTAGTGCTACTGGCTCAGGTTTAAAGGAACTATGCAACTAGGTATTCCCTGTCACATTCTGATCTGCAACACTAACATGGATGCAAGAAGCAAAAGCCTTTGAAAATGATATTTTCATATGATGAAAAAAGCCTGGAGAACTCTGAGCAAATGGGTGTTAGAAACATGAGAGGGAATACAGGTAAGGAGACAAAGAGGAACCTTTATGTAAATATGGCCATACAGTTATGTTACCAGCAGTAACTCATGTCTGTAGCATTGTGGTTTAGCATCAGATATTAGAGTTTGAGATTTACACTTAATAAGTAGACTTGGTGTCTTCTTCCATTATAAGTATTCTATTATAATGTTCAATATTTTTAAATGTTTTACAACACCCCCTCACCTCGGTGTTTGGTGGTACACTGACTGCAAGCCAGCTACTAGTTCTGTATTAAGGAGGAGGATAAACCTCTGTTGGCAAACACTTTCTTAATTCCTCAAAATTTTATTTTTGCTGGAAGAGATTTTAAATCTGACCGCAACAGTTAAGGAAAAAACTTGCACTCCAGTATAAAATATACAAATCAGAAAATATATACAACTAACAAAAACAGTCTCAGTACTACTTGATGAGAGGTATTTGGTTCCCCCTCCAACATTCCAGTAAAGTAAAATCAGCGTGTAAGGTAGAAAACAATTTTTCAATTTCAGGAAACATCATTACTAGCTGCCAAAAGTCTATCCATATAACAAGAACTATTTGCTAAAGTTGAACACCTGCAGTTTTATAGAAGGCCTCCAAGGACAGCTGTAAGTATTCCAGTCTACTGATACAGCAGCCAATCAAAACCTGAAGGTTTTGTCTGAGAAAACAACATATTTTTCTAGATAGGTCTACATGCACATTTGCAGACATTTGATTTGGACAGGTAGACAGATAGAGAGATGGACAGACAGCTTGATCATGATATAATGCCCTGTATGCAAAAGACAAAGCTAGATCAGAATCCTGTTGTACAGAAAGGTACTATAGAAACAGAAGAATTAAAACATACAAAGAAATTGATATGATCTTTGCTGGACAATTTTCACATATTTTTATTTCAGCCAAGGAAATCTATAACAGTAGCATGCAAAAAATCCAAACAAACAAACAAACAAAACCCTCCATACATCTCACAACAAACAAACAAACAAACATTTTCAACAACTCATAATTTTTTAAATCTGTAATTTTAAATTGTAAATACTTATAGTCCATTAGCATTCAGAAATTCTGTTACAGGTGACCATCTATTTTCCCCAGCAAAAGTAACAATCTATTTCTTGGGTCCAGGTTCAATTAGAGCTCAGTATGATGTTACTATGAACAGAGTTAGTTAGGAAGAAAACACTTTATACTACTGTGCACATATAGACATTGACTGTTACAGGGGCACCTGTGTCTAAAGGGCTAAGTTTAACAAATTATTTTTATTATGTTAAACAATGTTTAAAACCTAAGACTAATGAAAGATTTCATTCCATAGTTTGATCACAACAAAAGCAGGAAATTCAGTTGACATTCCCACACCAACCTTAATTCTATCCCATTGTGTACATTCATTTCAACTGAGTCTTTTTTTCTATGACCTCATAATATGTGAAATGAAGGAAGGTGCTAGGAAAAAATCCTAAAATTCATATAAATCAGTGGTATGTTGTTAAGTTCTATTATTACAGCAGTTGAGTAGCAGTTGAGTGGAGATAGCATTCTGGATAAAAAAAAAATATGCTTGTTGATATTTATTGAATGCTACTGCCCATGAATGCACATGCTCTATCAACATTTCTGGTTGTTTGCCTTTCACATTAGGATGGGTACCTTACCCAAGCAAGAAACACAGAATCTGAAAGAGTCTGTTAGGTATGGGGCTCCAGACAAATCTTACTTAATTTTATCCAGAGTTGGCTCTTGGAGGAGTACAATCATTTGTGTTCCAGCTCAAAACTAATAACCTGCCAACCCCGATCTGGCTCCATACATACGTAATCCAAATGTTTCTGCAGTGTTTCCTCAGACTCAGAGCTCAAGGAAATTCGTTACAACTGCTCCCCTGTGCTTCTACACTGCATCGGGACAGGTTTATCTCAGCCTACAAGCTCTAGCTCTTCTGTATATTGACCTGCCCTCCACTAATTTCCTCTTGTCCTGCATTTCACGTTAGAGTGGATGCAGATATGACTATTACAGACCTGGTATGTACATCCTAATAGGACTGTTTGTATTGAAGGTAAATGTATTGCAGAGCTGCCCTTGGGACTTTTTTCAGGAATTGGCCCAAACCCAAAAAATCCAGTGCTGTGCTGCACCTCGTAAGTCATAATTTTGCATTAGCCATCAGACCTGAGGAGGTTTTGTGTATGTGTTGCCCAAACAGTCTGCGCTGGGAGATACTGCAAGGTCTCCACATTGTACTTCTCATGCTACATGACAACAATTTATATTTTTTGAAACCTGAGTGCAAGTACTTCTACACCTGTATTTAGGTAAACATTTTCATACGATGCTGAAAGACAGACTAAGTATCTAGAATTCAAGTTTAAAAACACATTAGATAAAAACAGTGAAATGCATATATAAGAGAAATACTTTTAGCTGTAGAATATGGGAATTTCACACCTTAAAACTCAAAATGGCATCTCATAGCACCTCATAAAGGAAACCAGACACAGGTCACAGACATGCAGAAATAAAATGGAGCATACATAACCATCAAGGAGGGAAGGCAATAGTGACTTCGCATTTCTCTGTGCTAGTAATGGCTGGAAGTGATTTGGGGTTTAAGGGTAACTATGAGGAATCTCAGAGCTCTCATGTCAGTAAGAATTGTTGGTCTTCAGAATGGAAAAGTTTGAGAAATTAATGAATACCAGCACAGCTCTGGCCGTGCTCCATGCATACCTCCAAGGTATAATCTGGCTATTATTTACCAGGAAGATCGATATCACCTTAAGATTTGGAGGTTGTTTGTTTTGTTTTTTTTTTTGGTTTTTTTTTTTGGTTTTTTTTTGTTTGTTTTTTTTTTTAACTGGAATGGTGCATCCAAAGCCTCCGCACAAGCCTAGAACCTACATTTTGTTTCAGGGAAAAAGTCAAAATGTCAGTCAAACCAAACCTTTTCAACTGGAAAACAGGATCTAAACTAGCACATCTCTAACTTGGGAACTTAAAGGGTGAAAATTCTGATGCCACTCTGCACAGTGCTCTCTAGGGTCTTCAGTACTGGGCTCCTGCTTTGCAGGCTGAAAGCACAATTAATTTCTTACTGGACAGAACTATGAACAAGAGCCTCCAGTCATAAACTGTTTGTCTTAACACAAACAGATTTTAAACCAAAATATGCAGGTGGTATACCATGAAACAAATCAGACAATGAAGTGCACATGAAAAATCTGCTAACTGCAATTTTGGTCACCAAGAACCAATTTTGGTTCACTGTAATTTTCTTGAACTCCTTACAGATCTCCCCTCAGCAATGGTGGAAGTTCATTGAACAGATGGAAACTGTACAAAGTCCAAAACTGTTGCAGTGTTACCATCGCTATTCTCCTTCAAAATTTACTACAGCTTACACAGAACACAGAGACCACATCTAAATGCGGTTTTTTCACCTCTGCAATTTGGCATAGCTTTTTTTTCCTTGTTTGACTGCAAAAATTCTCATTATTTCTGAGTACTATTAAATGAATTGGTTATCATCAATATTGCAGGGAGATAATAATCTGCTGCTTCCAATGGGCAACTATACAGTGTTTTAGACTGCCATTGCTCAAAATTTGGTTTCAGTTTTTATGTTGCTCTGCTTCTGAAACAACCTGAAGACTATAGAAAAAACATGGTTTGGGGAATGGTTAGGGTAAACAGAGAATATGATCTGATTTAACACTACTGAAAGTAGGTGAAAGATTCCCACAATTTTTAATGGCCTTAACAATGTGCTGACATTGTAAAACATAGAAATTGACTATACTGGTTATCATATTATTGAAGACATGCTGCTCTTTCTCCTGATATTTAAGCAAGTTCAGCTTTTTGTTATTGCATGACAGTAGCAGCGTAGATAAACATGTGGTAAGGCTATTGCTACTCAAAAAGGCAAATCTAGATGTGGAAGATGAGAAATGGAAGAAGAATGGATGGTAGAAAACTGAATAAAAAGCACTAAATGTCCATGTAGGCAAAAGATAAATTTGCCTCACCTAAAAATAGCTATGTATAACCTATTTTCCAATTCTGTCAGAATTTTATTGAAACCTAAAAGAGATGTTTCCTGAAAGTAATACAGGAATTGTAAGAAAAAAGTGCAAATCATTAAAAAGTGACTGATTTCTCTATCAATTCCAGGTACCAAAAGGTTTTGGATATTTTAGAATTATTAAATGTTGTACCAATACCCATATCCTGGAAACAAGAATCAAGTTACATCTACAGATGAAGCATCCAGCATGCAGATTTGGTCTGCCTTATGATTCAAGATAACTCAAATAACTATTTCCAGCTGAAAGGAAAAGGGTTCTATCCACCCTGCTTCTTTCAGGTGCCCAAAAAAATTATTTTAAAGGTTTGTTTCCTCTTTCATATGACAGGAAGTTAACACAGACTACAGGGGCACTGACTGTGTAAAGACAAATGATTTTTAAGCATTGTAAATATATCAACACAGAAATTATGCCATATTTTTCTCTTTGAAAGGCATCAGAATCTAACAATTACATATGGAAGTATGTCCTCCATTTGCGATAAAGCCAACCTTAATAAAAAGTTCCATCTTGCCTGGCTACATATAAATTATTTTATGTAAAACCAGAAAGTTTGGTGAGGTGTCTACTGCACCTACGGCACAGAAAACGCAAGCCTTTATTCAGTACCTCTTTACAGAATTAGTGCAGTTGAATGATGGCCTAAGGATGACCCAGAGAAAACAAACAAAAAACAAAAGTTAAATCAATTTATTTGAATTCTGTAAAAACTACTATAATGGGATATGCAATGTTGTGAAAGTTTAGGAAAATTATGGACTTTTCAGATTATGCAGGATAAGGAATAGCAGATTATTGAAACTCATCTCACTGGAAACAGCACTGAGTAATAAAGGCCTTTGTTTTAGCTTTCCATTCCAATAAAAATGTCTGGAATTGGTTGCAAAAATGCTAAATAACACACAGCAGGGTACTAACAGTTCATATAAGAGCATTTTTATCTGGCATCCTTGGGCACCTTCATTCCCTATTCCTATATGTTACTGTCCTGTAAAAACTAGTACAACATACACATTATCTTAACAGATATCATAATTCAAAAGTCTCATGAAAGAAAATTCATTCAAGATAGCAGCATCTACAAAAGAAGTACTGACAGAACTCAATGCCTAAATAAATGGATTTAGAGCTTGAAAATGAACTCATAGATGCAGCAGATCATAAAACTATAGTTACAGTGACATTTTTGCTAAAAGTATAGTATTTTTGGTATTCTATATAATGTATTTCTATTAAAATGGCCATTCTTCCATGATTTATTTCCACTGTTTTTTATCTTATAACATTCAGTTAAGAGGCATAATAATACATTTAACTCCATTGCTTGTCTTTCCTTTGGACCACTGTGGTGAGTTCAGCACTTGGACTACTAAGTGACAACCACCTTACTCCTCACCTCACTTACTGATAAGTCTCAGTGAATCCCAATGCTGCAGGAAATTCAGGGGGAAAAGTTCTGGAAGCTAGGAGATGGTATGTGGGGTAAAGAGAAGATTGGTTGAAGCCTGGAAGCTGATAGATATGAATGTATGGCTGTGAGCTGTCACTGGCTGCTCTGGACCAAGGTCACTTCCACCCAAACTTACTAACTATCTGGGAAAACAGTTTTTATTTTCTTCAAAGCCAATCACGTGTCCAAACAACACTTTGGATCTGGACTTAACTTCCTCTGTGACTTCACTTTAAAACAAGGAACTTGGCTTTTCCTCAAATTTTTGGAAGGCTAAGTAGACTAAGGGCTTAGAGACTTGCAAAAGATAGAACAAGGGGAGAAAAAGAATCTTTGATTCCCAATTCTAGTACCAAAATCAACTTAATGGTCTCCTAAAAGAAAATTAGGTTATTCTAAGTATTTCATAAAGGAGTATTTAGTATTGATAGTTTTCTCTTCTTGGGTGATTTTCCAAAGTCAAAAATAAACAGATGTGGCATTTGATTTTAATATTTCTATAAAAGATAGATGAAACAGTAAAATATCCAAGATCATAATTCAATATCAAAAGGAAAAATAAGTACATTAATTATTAATATTTTTCTGAAAAACCTTTTACAGAATAACTAGTTATCTACAAAATTTTCTATCTTATCAACTTTCTATAAGAGGAGATGTTTGGATGTCCACAGAGAACCTGTGAAAGTTCAAATAGAAATTCTTGTGTTTGCACTACATAATTTAAAAAGAACAGGAAGAGAACATAGTTGCTTCATTCACTAATAGATGGTAAGAAAAGATACGGAAAGAGGAAATCAACTTGCACAATTTTGTAATGACACCTTAATATAGCAGTAGTATCAGAAACCGAAGCGGTGCAGCTGAACCTCATAGTACAACTTGCAGCAGATGTATTTGTGCACTGCTCCAGTGACCATATCCTACCTAGAGTGTCGTTATACTTGGCTATGTACAAGTGAAAAGGGAATATAAACCATGTCAAAGCCTAAGGGCAGATAAAAGGGAATACTGTGCACCGGCCTTTCTACTGGTAAGCCCATATCCAACAAATACCCAATTTATGTGGCAAAGAAAAGTTAGAATATATCACCCTGTGTTTTTATGAAAAAATTAGAAATTCCTTAATAACACCAAATTTTCAGAAATATTTAGGGATTTCTATATCTTAAAATTTGGAAATTTCTCTAAATCTAAATTTCTTTAAAAAATTAAAATTAACGTCTTCTTAAGTTCACTAATGACCCTTAGTGTATGCAGAAGCATCAATACAAATCTGAGACAAAGTAAACTGCTTAATAGTTTTATTATTCATTTCTAGTGCCATTTTAGTGTAACTTGTATCCAAGCCTTGACTTAAATCAGCCTTAATTCAGCAGCAATATAAACAAAAAGCATAAAATGTGTCAAGAATGGAGAACTCTTACTGTCCTTGCTCTGGTAGTCAGTGTTCTTAACAGGAAGAAGAAATGTCTGCTTTTACTGTCACCAGTGCACTCTGCTGCAAAAATGCACAACCATTTTCTAAAGGCGTGCACCCTAACTTTCCAGAATTTAGATTCCTGTGTTTCAAACTGGTGTTCACAGGTCTGTCATACCTTCAAGCTATTTTTTAGTAATTATTTAAAAAATGTGATAGGTCAAAATACATGTCCTCTGTGTAGTCCAGAGATAGGAATTAAATGAAAAAATCAACTTTAGTTCTTATTTTCTTTAAAAGACACTTTAAAAGAATGCTAGTGTTGCAGGATCAAATGAATTGTGGGGAAAAAAAATCAACCTAACCACAAACCCAAAATAACCAGATGTAGGATTGGAATGCAGAGTGTTAGCAGCAGGGAAAAATAAAAAGAAAATTGCAAATGTATTCAGCAGATGAGGAGTATGGAAGAAAAAGAGGCTAATGACAACAGAAAATTATGTTTGTATACATATTGACAATTCTAAGTGATTAGTTAGAGCTGAATATGTTTTAGGCTTGACAAAGTGTTGGAGGTTAGGACTGCTCCTTTAGTTTTCTTTATCTCAGGGAATTTTCTCCATATGTTCCTAAGCGATAATAACGACCAGTACTTAAGCAAGACAAAAGAAGTTGCAAGGGTTCAGGGGAAGGGTGGCTGGCCACTCTCTTAGCTGAAGGGGTTTCTCTTACAGAAGCAAAGATACCACGAGATTTGGGCTGGGGGAAGGGGCTGGGCGCAGCTCCTAGCTCTCTCTTGCTGTCAGCACTGGGGGAGAAACAGGCTGCGGTAACTGTGGGGAGAATGCGCCACCACTGCGAGGCTCCATCCCCTACTGCCTTCTCCTGTCGTGAGTGAAGCTCTCCCTGTGGGAGCAGCCGTTGCACTGGAACCTTATTAACACCCTACCTCACTAAAAAAGAACTCTTCACCATCTGCTCGTCTACCTCAAGGGAAACCCTGGGACCCTGAGCTCCTTACCCCTCTAAAAGGGAGTCTCTCCTGGCCGTGTTCAGGAGCCAGGCTGCCACTGCCAATCCCCTGCTGTTTCTCTGCCAGTGCTCCAGGATTTCTTTGCTACTCTATAGCCAAGCACTCCCTGCAGCTCCTGGACAGCTGCTGAGTTTCTGCTACCTCTGCTGCCCCGGGTGAGCCCACCCTCCCATTCCAGCCGCCAGGTTTCTGCTGCAGCCCGTCTGCCATTACCACGTGAGGGAGATGTGACTAAACTGGTACTACAACGCCCCCTGCAGTCGTGGAGGAATCATCGCACCTGCCCTGCCCGGCCAGGAGCCACCAGTGCTCCTGCCGGCTGTGACCGTAACTACACCAAAGGGGAAAGTGTCTGCAGCTGAGAGAAGGCTGTCACTAGGTTTCTGGTTCTGTTTGTTGTTGCTGCCATTGTGGTTGTTTGTCTTGTTGTTGCTGCCATTGTGGTTGTTTGTCTTGTTACATATATACTAGTAAAGAATTGTTATTCCTTTTGTGATATTATATATACATTTCCAGTATATACACATATATATATATATATTCTGATACACGGGACCTGAAAGCCCCATAATTTCAAAGTTGTAGGAATTTGGAGGGAAGGGAGTCATATTTCCCATTCCAAGGGAGGTTCCCCGTTTCCTTGGCACCTGTCTTTCAAACCAAAACACAAAGGTACAAGCAAAGGAAAGTAGGATTACATATTAATGTATACATGTATGTACATGCTCCTCACAATCACCATGTGAAATTTCTTAACATTATTACATGAATGTGAAAATGGAAATATGTTTCCACTGTTTTATTCAGTCCATTTTCACTTACATTATTTCAGTCAGCTATGGTTAGATTGAATTTGAGGTAAACTAGATTCCAGTATCAACTTTCAACATACAATAACATTATTAGAAATAAACAGACAATGAATCTAGTATGCATATTATTCTTGGGCTTTTCTGGAATGCTAATCTTCTATGGTTCTGTCCATCTTCATCAACTCATAAATTGCATCTACTGTGTTTCAAATATTCATAGGGAAAGTGTTCTTGTGCTATCTGAAGTATGATATCTGAGTGTGAAAGTGGGGAAAATAGTAAGCAGTACCTTCAGAAAAGGGTCTGCCAAAGGTTTCACTCATCACAGTTAGACATGCTAGTGGGACCAGGCATCAACCATGTGGTTGTCCTTGGGAGGCAACAAAAAAAGTAAGAAAAATTCTGAGATGGAACTGAGTGAGCCAAGTGTAGATAACCTGTTAGGTGCAAGAGAAGCTACAGCTGGGTGACATTTTAGGAAAAGGAACAAGACCTTTATTTGGAAATACCAAAATGAACAATAATGACTTATTAGCAAGGATGTGTAAAATGTAGCAGATGATATTAAAGGAAGGTACACAAGCTCAATGAGTCAGTATGTATTCACAGGGGAGAAAAGGAAAGAAAAACAATGGCCACAAGCATGTGATCTGAATGTAGAAAATTATTCTGACCTTTGACAGCAATAGTTCAAGGGATGAATTCATTGAACTCCTGCTAGGAATCAAGAGAATTTTTTTTCAGAAGTGAAATAAAGCAAAATTCCAAATTGAGGGAATTGGTACATGCAAGACAAAAGTAAATAACAATGACATGGGTCAAGGTAACACAGTGCCAATCTTACTTAAAATTCCTTAGAAGCCTGATAAGGTAAAAAGAAATAAGCTGTCTGGGACAGGTTGGAATGCAAGTAAGTAAAACACTACAGGAATAAAAAGGGAATTTAGTTAGAACTCCAATATATCACTCCATGAGTACTGAGCACATGGAGAGAGCTGACAAGTTTATTCATCAAAGTAAATGATATAAATGAACCTAAAAACACTTGGACATTTTTATGGTAAGAAATAGAAAAGGGTGCTGAAGAATACTATAGATATAAATCAGACAGAAGGGGATAAAATAAACTTAAAGAAGAACCTTCTTGGTTCAGATGTACCTTTCCAGTTCGGAAATTCTTTTTTTACCATACCGGTGATTAAATGAAACCAAATTCTTTTATGTTAAGTGTCTCCTAAGTACCATAATCATTGCTCCCGGAGTTATTATACACAGTCACATGCAGAAACTCTCGACAATTTCCCTTTCTTTCTGGCCACAAAACAATCCTGTGTTCATTGGCTTACAGCATAAAATGTAGTATTAAGAGAAGGACTCATAAGATCCAAAAGCAACAGTTTCTTCTCATCTGACTTGCACAGAAAAACCCAAGCAAGCTGAATATATTTTTCAGTACTGACAGAACTAGTCACACATATTCTCTCCCAGTAGTATAATGGAACAGCCCAGACACATACAGCAAATATATCATGGCAAAAAAACTTGACTTAATTCTTACTTGTATCAGTTTTAACTTAGTAAAAGGTCAGAATGGATAGAAAGTTGAGGGGAAAATGAAAAAATTCAGAATTACTTCTTCAAGCAGAACAAGTCAACATCTACTTTGTATAAGCCTTGTAATCATGATCACTTGGAAATATTAGAAGCTGCTGGGAGGGCTAGTACATAGTCATTCCAGATAATAGCTCTGCTATTTAAAGGAGAGGTATACACTACAAAATTTGACATATCTTTGACATTTACCTCTCCTGCACTTTACCCTTTTACCCCATCTTTCCTAAATAACTCCACAGAACTCAGAGTATTGCTAGCCACACCATCTAAGGGATTAACAGTGTGTCATGCACTCTAACAGCTAGCCTAACTGAAGCATGTAGAATTCTTCTATTTCTCTAATTAGTTGGAAACTAAAAGCAAAGTAAGACCTCGCTGTTCTAGTGTGGCAGGGATGCACCTCAGAAGAAACACAGTCTAGATACTATATCAAAATTTGCATCTTGTCTACCTTCGCTATATGGACTACATAGACCTTACCACATACATTAAGTTCTTACATATCTGCTGTACCAGCTTTAACAATGGTTGGCAGCTTGTAGTTTAAAAGAAGGTGAAGAACTAAGACTCCCCTATTTTCTGATCTCCTCTGACATTTGAATAACTTTCTTTTTCTGTACACAAAGTTTAAATTTCCTTCTTCTTTCTGTTGGAAATATAGTAAGGAGAATAAAAAATAAAATAAATAAAAAAAAACAACCCTCAACAGCTGCAACAATCTGTCCTTGCTTCATATGTTCGCAGGACTTAAATTGTTCAAAAAATAAAAATTAAAAAAAAAAATACAAACCCCAAATATTGTTAGGCTGGAAAAATGAAACATATGATTTTATTCTCAATTCCCTTTGTTTCAAGCTGCTTCTCATTATAGTATTAGCCTGACAGCCCTAAAATCTGAAAACTTCTGTTCATCCCAAAATATCCACAAGGAGAGCTTAACTTACTACTTTCTCTTGCCCATAAGCTTCAGATATGACAGGGAGGAATCTCTGCCAGCCAAAAGCAGAGTACTCAGCCTTCAAAACAAGCCAAATAACCATTTTTCATCCCTTAAACAGCAAAAAAAAAAAAAAAAAAAAAAAGTGTTTATTATGCAGATGGCTAATGGGAGATTACCAGCAATGGTCACCAGTTCAATACTTCCAAATTTATGTGGTTTTCAAAAAACAGCCTGATTTCCCAAAGCTAGAAGCAAGCATGCCCTACCCAGGGTTCCAAGACTCTGCCACCACTTCTGCAGTGACAAACACCAGTAAAGATTTTATTGTAAGCCTACAGGGAACAATTTTTAACTTGTACTCTTGCCCTCCCAAATTCCCCACATAAAAACTCCCAAAGCATAACCATGCCTTGGTTCCATTCTCTATATACCAGTCACTTCTACTTTATGTCTGAACAATTTCCCACTGATCATTCATGAAAACAGAATAATAAGTTCAGTATTACCTAGGTTTGTCTGACATAAATCATATTTTTCGCACTACCTTAAGAGACAGAGAGATAATAATAAAAAATAATCTCAAATTATTCTTACCACACTCTAGATGACAGTATGAATATAACTTGTATAAAAACTAAATAGATAATCAATAGGGCAATTATGTAACAATACATAAAAGAGGAATTTAAAAGAGCTGTTCATTCAATACTCAAAGCAAAGAATTGGAATTCAGGAAGATTTTATATATTATTATATCCAGGCAAAAATTTGATAAGATTTTCAAAAAGACACTTGGTCTCTGTGTTTTCTGGTGGTAGAGCCAGGCAGAAAACCTTGGGCTATAAGTGAAAAGAAGGTTGCATATACAGACCTTCGAATATCCAGTCTTCTCTCACTGCAACTTACATGCTTTCTACCCTTTGTTTCTCAAATAACTGCATTCACATTTGGCAATGCACGTACAAAATTTCATCCTATAACAAGTGATGGATACAATGAACTTATCTAAATCAAAGACCCACTCACTTCAATGACCTGTAAGGTCTTTGGCTAGTATTAGGCTCACTGTTTTGTGCTTCAGGATCTCAGCTGTTTCAAGGAGGGTCTCAAAAAGGCAATTGCATAAGTAAAACTTCTGCATGGAGAAGTACCACAATGTCATGGTGCATACTTAGCTTGTTTTTTTCTAAACTTTTCATTTCAGATTTGGTTGCTCTTTCTCTATCTATTTCTTTTCAGCACCATCATTCCCCCTGGTAGGATGGTAAGTGAATCAAATAAACCCTGAACAAAAATTTGAGAAGAGACTCCTTTACTGTTCAGTGTCTGGTAACTATATGCAAGTTATTTAGTGTTCTTCAATCCCTTACTGAAAAATTTCTGTAAGCATTCCAGGAATTATGGAACTGTCTTGAAGGACAAACAGCAAATTTAATATTGATGTTTGAGCTGGACTAATGGCTTGACAGCAGACACAAATATTGCATGATACATCAGTTCCCTAATTTGAAGGGCATAATTCTCACTGCCTCACACACAGAAAAGACATTTACTTCTTAAGGCTTCATGATCCAAGACACTCTGTTATAGACACATTTCTAAGTTGTCACTAGATCATTGCAAGAAGGTGAGCAAAATGCTTCCCCCTCTCCACATAGCTGTATAAATAATGCTCGCAATAACGTGCTCTCAAAAATGTGGGGCCCATTTATTTCTTCCCAACCCTAGGAATCAGAAGGAGAATTAAGGCCCAGATCCTATTTACCCCTTGTATCAGCAGGGGGGTACCGAGTAGTGAAACTAATTTGGAAGTATATCATACATGTACTGCAATCCTCCACTTGTACTCATAGCAGCACTAACTTGATGTCTCTGGTTGTACAAGTTTATTCTCTTAGTGTTCACTTTTAGAATAAATATTCCTGCTAGCCAAGTCATATTGTACAGTTGTTAACAAACACAGGCATTACAAGGCCAAATGAAACCACTGGTTTTTGTTTAAGAGATTCTTCCTCTCTAGCTTCACCTAAAAGGCAGTAACAACAAAGCCAAAATCAGTTATCTCATTGTCATGGATACAATGGATGCCAAAAAAGTGGGAAGGAAGGATCATGGAAAGTAGACAGTAGAATGCAAAACTGTCCATTTTAAAGCCTGTCTCAGATCATGTAAAGCTGGCAATGCATTTGGTAAATCCCTCTAGGGCATCAGTGAAAAAATCACAGCAGTCAGATGAAGACAACATTGAAGGCTGTCCTTTCTTGTGGTTTTTTGTATTTTTTTCTGGTTTTGGCAGCATATCGCCATACATGCAGCATCTGTTCATTTCCACAGATTGTGGCTGTACATTCAGTTGAGCTAAAAGAGTTAAAGGAAAAAAAACAAAAAGTAAGGTTCAAAGGGCAACAAATATCCAGAGGTCTTGGAATTCTGCAGGTGTGGGACTCCTGATTCTGGCTAGCTAATCCTGCTGTAGAAAACACTGCAATCATTTTCAGAGCTTTCACATCTGACTAGTTACACCCAACCAGCATCCAAATTTCAAAAGCTTGAAAATCAAAAATTTTTTTAAAGTGATTTTTACAACCTGGTCCCTGACCTTGCACAAAAAACATGGCAGGGAAAAAGAGGGGCAATCACCATTCAATAAAACTGCATTATTATTAACACAGCAGTGTAAGTACCATTGGGGTAGACCCACAACACAGTCTTCAGGATGTATTTTTAAGGATAAAGCACAAATTCCTTTTGCTATGCTTTTTCTCCAAGAAATATCTAAACATTGCAAGTGTCAGTTCAGGCAGAAGTCTCTTCCTCACTTGTTGGAAATGTGAGGCACTATGCAGATGTAACCCAGTATTTTTTAGGAAAACTATATGAGGTTAAAACAGTACAAATCTGTTACACTGCTATGTCTATATTGCTGCTTGTTTTTTAAATATTTCTCACTATATCTCATTGTTTCTGCCAGGAATATATTTGAGCTTAGTACAGTTAAAATACAAAAATAAAACAAATAACTTCTCCAAAAAAGTCTCCATGTCAGTAGATAAAATGGATAAATAGTGAAAAAGGGAGTAGGACTATCCCAATTTACACTGGGAGAATGAACGTCATAGCTCTATAGTCATTAGTACTAGGTTATTAAAAAATAGTAAAAGCCAGAAAAACACCAGAAACAAGATCAGGCCTAAGCACAAACATTTTTTCCTCAAACAAGCTCCTGTCATAATAAAGAAGTTACACTGGCGATGGAAGGACAAGTTTGATCTAATAAAAAGATTTGCCTGAACATCACTTAAGAAAGATGACTGCCTTCCATGTACTATTTAAGATGCTTTGCCACATACTTAATATTTCTTACAGTCACTGAAAATAAGTGTTCTCATGATCTGAAGTAACTGTTTATATTAAGAAAAACAAAAGGATTTTTTTTTCAGTGCTATAGTAAAGGAGTTGAAAACAGGAAATCTTGTAACCATGGACAGCATGAAAATTTGTGCTGTGCTTTGGGGTTCCTACAATAAAGGAAAGAAGCCCCAGCATGTCTTTTACACTGTAAACACTTCTTTGGAGTTAGTCACTCTGACTAATACAAAAATATATTTGACAGGAAACTAAAAAAAAAATTAAAATTACATGCTTCAAGTTTTGATGTGCTTACTATAAATATTCATCAGGTGGATCAAGTGTTTGCATAAGTGATGAATTCAGGTTAAAAGAAATGTATTTTAACAGCCTTTGGTCAGATGCAGTATTCTCCACCTATTGAGATATAAACCAAACAGGCTCAGCAGAGGAAATGCGTTCTGCTCTTTTTGCCCTAAGCTGTTGGGTGAACATGCTTCTACACACTTAATACCCTAATCATTATCATAAGTTAGAAGAAAAACAAATAATACTTTTATTCACAGGAATTGTATTTGACAATGGCATTTTAGGAGTTTTCTACAAAATTACACCCAGACTAAAGAGAAATAAAAACAAAAACAAAGAAAAAAATGCACTAGATTAAAAGGAGAAAGCCCCTCAAAAACATTTAATCACTACACTTCAACTACTAATGTTGAAGGACTCAAAAAATTTCAAAACCTCTTAAACATCGTAGTGATTCTTAGATAAAAAACCAGGATTCCAATACTTAAATGCAGGTGTTGTCCATTATGCTTTTAAGCAATCTTAACTCTAAGACACCTTTTCATCCTGCTGGCACTAACACTTCCTTCTTCACTTGAAAATGAAAAAGAAATAACAAGAAATTCTGCCCCATAGCAAGGTGAGAAATGTGGCTCTTCATTATTTATAGAGCTGACAATTCCATTTCAAACTACCTACTTTCCTGGTTAATGCTAATCATTCCTTATAACTGACAAAAATTTGATTAGTAAGAAACAAGCTTTTAACGTATTTCACTGTTGTTAGTTTTTCTCAGACAAGTTTATCAACCATAACTTTTTGTCACAGCCTCCATCAAGGGCTTTTATATCTAAACTTAACTACTTCACTTGGAAGCACATACCTTTAAAATAAAGTGTAGAACTCTAACAATAGGCTGTAAAAGGTGTTTTCTGAAACTTTCAATCAACAGTATTTTAAATTAACTGACATATAAAAGCAGTGCTCTCATTTAGATACACCATAAAGAGCAGAGCTGCAAAAATGCAGCTGAAGACAGAAAGTTTATGACTTGAATGAAATCCTTAGCTGCTAAGAAGCAATAGAAGAGAATGTTGTTTGCCCTTAGATCCTATTTTCTAATAATTTTTCAAGAGAAAAAAATAACTGCCTTTACTTGTAAATATATGTCATAATAAAAATAAATTTCATAAATTGCTTTAATACATTTTTTTAAATTTTCGGGTAAGATCCACTCTATTGATACAGTTGGAAATAAAATATAGGACAAGCTAGCAACTTGAAAAAAATACCTTGTCATGTAAAAATGTTTTGCTTGTAGTGTTTATGAAGTTGCAATCTCCCACACAACTGAACAACTGGGAAAATTTTCAAGTACACTTCAACAACACATCCAATTTAAATAAAACATTCACTAGGTTTTTAAAGAAAAATCTCTCTTGATCAGTGTTCTTTTAAGCTTCGGTGTCTCTCCATCGTCTTGGAATATTTTCATTTCTGAGCCAGCAGCAGGGTCCTTGGAGCTATACATCTAGTGGGCATTTTTCACCCTGTAAAAGGGAACCCAACTTTGCCTGAAACCTCAAAATTTTTGCTTTCTTTTTTTTTTTTTTAAGAAAAATATAAAAGATCACCCTTATTGCGCTTCAATAGCAATAACTTTCTATGCATTAATTGATACATTAAGTCTATGTAGAAAACTATAATAAATAAGGAAAGAAAGAGCAAGATGGAAGCAAGGCTTATGGCATAGAAGAGCTATATTATTGAAAACTCTGAATGAACTGTCTATTCTTGTCCGCTACTATTTTGTACTGAAAATCTATTAATTTAGAATGTTCTGAACTGAAGGAGAAGCAAATCTTGTGCACCTTGCCAAAAAACAGAACAAATCCTTGATGCAAACACATTCTGCTACAATGTTTCTATACTCTGTAACCCTCTCGGCAAAGCCCATCCGTCTGACCGCTTCATAATCAGATCTCTGACAGAAGCCTAAAGCAGGAGCTAGAATTTAATAAGTAACTGAAGTGTAATAAACTTATATATTTTCCCTACTTTTTCTGCCTCTGGGGAATATTTCAAGAAACATAGTTGGATTTAAAACCAGGATAGTTCACCTATTAGGGCAATAACATAATCTGTAGGTCAATTTTTAAGGAGGCTAAACCAGACCTTATTATGAATACAGAAAAGTTTTACTGTCAAGCTTTTTCAAACTGTCAGCTGGATATATGTCATTAAGAATAAGGTTGGGAGATTTTTTTCATTAATGGAGCCTCTAAAAGGTAATGAGCCTCCTCATATGGGGGCTACTCTTTGACAAAGAACTTTGAAATTAACATGTCAATTGTGTGTGGTAAATTGTATGCATAGTGTGTTTGGAGGACATTTGTAGGCATAGAGACTCACAAAATGGATTGCAAGGAAGGGGAAGAGAAAGGATTTCAGTCCTAGAGTACAATCTACATTTTATTTGTGTGAATAGTAGTCTTCACTTTGATTTGAAGAGAAGTTGCATTCTACCCAAAAAGGAGCTATACATACCAATCTCTAAGCACATGTACTTGTTACAGTTGGCCACGTTTGAGTCCGTCTTAAGACTGATTTCTGCTGCATCGGTGTATTAGTATTGTGTTATATGCATGTAATATAAACTTACACGAGTCACTTATACTGATTTAAATTTTGACTGTAATACTTTTTTGCATACATTTTTACAATGAATAGTAGGAACAGTGCTGCAAGCAGGCATTCACACATTTCTTTCATTAACATCAGCATTAGATATTTCCTTGAGCAGGGAGATTGGGCTTCATGACCTCCTGTGGACCCTGCCAACCTTAGCCATTCTGTGATTCTGGAATTCTGTGAATTACTGAGGTATTGCACTATATACATGCATATTTTCACCAATATTCTTAATGCTGTAATTACAGGAATCACTCAATTTTATGATCAGTTGGTAAATTTAGAAATGCACATGTTTAAGTATCTGCCTGTGTAAAACTGCATAGACACAGGTTCCAGATTTTGGAAATGAGGTATACAAATCATGTGTTCCAAAAGGTAAGCAAGCAACAGCCATCAAACTACGAGAGATAATTACAAATTATCCCGTTTCTACCCAACCCCTTCAATCTTTAATACTACACAGAGTGCAACTTAATCTGAAAGGTTCTGGCACACTGAATTTTGAGACTCCATCAGAACATGTTATTCAATACAACAGATAATTAGTTTGATAAAAGACTATGAATATTGCAGTGTAACTCACT